>OZ022561.1:22420790-23631185 GCA_963991005.1 Barypeithes pellucidus | reverse complement strand
CGATTTGGTCACAATATTCAATGCGGAGGGCCACTCTATCAATTAGGGAAAAAGGTAGATATATTTAAAACGCAAAGCTATTAGCATTTTTCAAAAAGTTGGTATATTATTTTGAGATATCGATTTTTAAAAAAATTACAAAAAAATAATTTACTTTCCACCCGGGTGAAAAGTGAGCACTTTCCAACCGGGTGGCAGGTCTGCCATTTAGCCAGATTCTTTAAACTTAATTTTAGCTAAAATGACTCAAATGCAGTAAAGTGTCAGTAAAAAGATTCAATAAGATAAAGCTAGTAGAAAGGTTATAAGGCTATAAAATTCGCAGCTCAAGGAAACGGATACAAAAAATATAAATTTCTTGAAATGGAATATACTCCCCAATCGGTAGGTCATACCGCAATGCGACAAACCAAGAATTTATAGCCCTTGGGTCGCAGTGTATGATCGAGGATCGTGGTTCGGGGCCACGTTAAGTGTAAGTCGCCCCAGGAATGGTCTCGACTAACAGGAAAAAATTGAGAAAAATGTGAAGGTTGTAATTTTTTTAGTTTTATGGAACAAAATTTATCATTATCGATAATAACTATACTCATTTTACCAATTTAAGAGTATAAACAAACATTAGCGCCTGATAGCCACATGCTCAATGCACAAACTCATTGCTATTGGTCAAATGGCGATAAAACTGCCTATGTTGGCGATAACAGGGTCCTTGTTCAGTGTAGGCTATAATTTCAGGTCTATTCATACGTGGTTCAAGATTGTACTGTTGTTGTGTTTGTAAGCCAAAATGAATAGACTATTGTACTTAGTACTTTCAAAGACATGAAAAAATAGCGATTGAAAAAACTCAACTCCCTGTAGCAAACAACATAAGCTGCTGCGGTTCATAAAATGATCTAAGATCACGAACACTGAAATATTAGCACCATTAAGATGAGGATCCCAAACAATCCCAAATTAGCAATCAGAGCCATCTATGTTGCATCAATTTAATTTAAAAATATGACGCTTTTTGGCAGGTTAGAAAGATACGAGAGGTATCAGCTGATCAATATTTCTTTTCGTAAAGTTTAAGTCGGTAATAATAAAGTTTGTTAGTTAATTTATTGATATTTAGATTATCGATTGGGGTATCAACAAGTTTCAGGAAGATCTGTGACAAAAATTTGAAAATTGTTCATATTTGAAATTGTTGTTATTATTCTTATAACATTATATTTTTTAACGCAATTTTTTCATACCGTTTTAAAATCCTTTAACTTTACGAATCCAGTTTTAGATTAGAAAAAAACTAAGTATACAACGTGTCCAAGATAAGGAGAGTCAGTATAGGGATCTCGGAAACCGTAAGAGATACGAAGTCGGTTAAATGGAGGTAAAGTTTCGCTTTTACGTGCCTAATAATATTTTTAGCTTAGAAAGTTTTAAAATTCCGAGTAGTTCCGGAGATATTCGGAAAAACCGAAATTCTGAAAAATCGTTTTATTGTTTTCCTGGGATTTTTAGATTGAATTCTAAAGTAAATAGCACGTTTAGATTGCCACTTTTTCTGCTCTATCTAACAGCGTTAATTGTTTTGTAATCCGACGAGTCGTCTTCGAAGGGCCATTATCAACTTTCTTTTTTTAAATACGGTCCTGTTTTTCTGATATTGGAATTTGAGAGCATTTTTTCTTCCGAATTCAACGATGTATGACACATTGTGGTTTAATGACGTTTCGAGGGTTTTTTGAACAACATCAGGAAATTTTGGGATACGGTCCTGAATTTCTCATAATTTTATAAATAATATCTCATAAGTAAGCTCTAAATTTTTTACTTATGTTGAACTAGTTCAATAAATAACAAATAATTTAATAAACAACAAATAAGTGAACAAAAATCATACCAAAACAGTAATAAAACGAACAACGAAAAAATTAAGGAACTACATAATCAATCAGGTGTTCAAAATGATTTCCGTTATTCTCTAAGCACAAATAACATCTAACTGCCACATAACAGTTTTTTTGAGATAAAATAAAACACGCAACTTTTCAGCATTTGTAAAATTATGTTTCCTATTTTCTAGAAAATAGAAAATCTCTTAAAACGCTTTCAAACGATCACGGGAATGTCAAATGAAACAAATCACGCGTCACCATCTTAATTTTTTTGTTTCAAACGCCTACTTTTCTTTTAAATTCCGAATCAACAGAAGTTTGAAATAATGTTTCTGTATTTTGTTCACTTATTTGTGGTTTATTATTAAATTATTTGTTATTTATTGAACTAGTCCAACAGAAAATTTAGAGCTTACTTATTAGATATTATTTATAAAATTAGGAGAAATACAGTATCCCAAAATTTCCTGATGTTGTTCAAAAAACCCTCGAAACGTCATTAAACCACAATGTGTCATACATCGTTGCATTCGGAAGGAAGAAAGCTCTCAAATTCCAATATCAGGAAAACAGGACCGTATTTAAAAAAGAAAGTTGATAATGGCCCTTCGAAGATGACTCGTCGGATTACAAAACAATTAACGCTGTTAGATAGAGCGGAAAAAGTGGCAATGTAAAAGTGTAATGTACTTTAGAATTCGATCTCTAAAAAACCCAGGAAAACAATAAAACGATTTTTCAGAATTTCGGTTTTTGTACTGGCCCCTATAATCTTGGACACATTGTATTTGGTTAAACGTTCGCATAAAATAATGCCTGCTTGGCAACCTGTGATTAAACGCAGCTCTTAAGGAACACTCTGTAGTTTCCCGTTGTTTAGAACAACTAAATCCTACACACAAAAAAAAAGAAATAATTAGTTTGAAAATATAATATTCAAATAGAATAAATCTTGCGCAAAGAAATATATTTTCAAAACAAGTATTTCCAAGTATGAATCGAGCATTAATCTCGTAGCAAGGAATTCATTTTTCAAAATAACAATTATAATATCTATTTGTGTATTAAATACTTGTCTTGAAAATATATTTCTTTGAATATGATTTATTCTATTATTAAACTAAATATTTATTTTTTTATGAGTATATACAACCTTATTATAAACAGAACCCTGCTAACGCGAAGTGTGACTCGCACAAGACCATTTTTATTATATTGGTAACAATTACCAGCGGGTATACTTATTATTTAGGCATTTAATCAGAAGATCTTCTGAACATTCGAGGACCTCTTGAGGTAATCTTATATGTCGTAAATTTCCAATTTTAACAGTGCTGCAGGTAGAACACGTACTGGCCATTTTTTACTCATGGCCGTCGCTGAACGTGTCCAGATAATTGCAGGCTACCGAACGTACCGACGAACAATAATGCGGCTTTCAAAATAAAACAACTTGTTTTATTTCTTTCCTTTTCTTGTTTTTTGAGGTGTTCAATTAACAAGGTGTGCCTTGTTTACCGTGATTCCGAAACGAAATTAACAGTATTTATTGGTCATAAGAGCATTATTTATACCGTATGAGACAAAATAAGATATCTCAATCGAAATATGGTATTATAGAATGTCTGCCTTATGTACGTTTTAATTAAATTATCTTAACCTAAAAATGATTTGTCCTTATACAATGAACTTTGTAATCGAATGTTAATATCATTTTTTCATTAGTAAAAGCACAAGATCTTTTTTTAAATTACCAAAAAAACAAACCCGTGAGTGTTACAATGAAAAATTTAATCGATAATTAAAACTACGCTGGAGCTATATTTGATAAGTTCGTCGATATCGATACTAGCTTATGCTCTCTACTCTAGACTTCAAAACTTTTGACGTTTCGTAAGTTTAAGGTTATGTGACTCAAAATTTCAAAGAAAACATGTCAACAATGTCGGTAAATAAGAAAATACAGTACAAATAAACAGTAAGTACATATTTTTTAACTTAAATCCCATCTTTAAAGTAGTTTTCCGTTTGTCATGAATAAATTATTTAATTTTCCGAAAATCGTTCGGAAATATTGACATTTTTGAAAGAAAAAGTCAATATTATCCTACACTTAGCCGTTGCTAGGCAACGGAAAATAACTGTTAGGAAATATTCATTTCCTTAATGTAAGGAAATTTTATTACGAATTTCAAAGCATCATTTATTTGTGAATTAAATTATTCGCGATTTTTTCAAAATTAATCAATATCTGTCGATTTTTAAACGATTTTGGGAAAAATGGTATGTTTACCTCGTAGGGAAAGCCACATTCCTGGACTGTGTAGCAATCTTCACAGCCGTCCAGGAATATTAGGCATTTCCTACTCGGTAAACAATGTACTATTATCAATTTTTTTTTATGATCAAACACAAGCACTATAGGAAAAATCCTTTAGTGCACTCTGGGAGTGGTGCGTGTGCGCAAAAAGCGATTCACGTTGGTTTTGAATCGTTGGAGGTTATATTTGTTGGGAATAAAGACCTCGGGAAGGTCGTTCCACAAGGATGAAGTCCTCCAAATGAAAGAATTCTTAAATAATAAAGTTCGAGGAGTACTAAGCTTAACCAGATATGGATGGGAGGCAGTGGTTCGTCTTGTATTTCTGCTATTCGTCGCTCTGGGCGGAATTAAGAGGGCAAGGTCAGCCGAGCACCTTCCATGAAAATATCTGTAAAAGAGAGTCAAATCCCCAACCTGTCTTCGATGTTCAAGGCTGTCGAGGTTCTTCGTCAGCTCGTGGTCTCCGATCAGACGAATAGCCCTCCTTTCGATGGAATCCAGTAGCCGAAGAGTATGTTTGGGTGCAGAGCTCCAGACATGAGAGCAGTACTCTAGTGATGGTCGAATCTGGGCTTTGTATAGTGTCGAAAGTTGTTGAGGTGTGTCCAACTTTCTGGTTCGGAAGAGTACCCCAAGCTTCTGAGAAGCTATCTTGGCGATTGCTACAATGTGGTTATGCCAAGACATATTTCCTCCCAGATTGACGCCCAGAAAATTAATAGATGAAGCCAGTGGGATTGCGTGCCCGTCCATAACTATATCCGGTTCTGTAATGTTAACCCGTTTAGAGAAAACTGCTGCCTGGGTTTTTTAGCGTTAAATTCGACTTGGTTACTGTCACCCCAAGCCAAAATTTCTTCCAGGTCTTTTTTGAGGCGTGATACTCATGCTGTCTGCGAAGACGTGCGTCGACAGCCGATGTGCATTCAAAGAGAAAGATGAGATAAGTGTGCTATCGTCAGCAAAACTAAATATCGGATTTTTAGTTTTCACTAGAAGGTCGTTAATGTAGAGTAAGAAGAGAGTGGGAGACAATATGGACCCTTGAGGAACACCGGCATTGATGGTGAAGGTGTCTAAGTGAACGTCAATCACCACTTGCAGAGAGCGGTTCTTAAGAAAGCTAGACAACCATGCACAGAATCGACTGGGCATACCATAGGAAATTATACCAATACCAAATACCAAAATAAATTAAACAATTTGATTTGTCGAAACAGTAAATTTGAATGGTGATGGCAATAATCGCTGTAAAAAAGGATGCACCTTTTATATCGATGTCAAAGTGACAAAAATTACATATTTAAATAGACATTTTATTACATGAATTAACGATAAGTTAGCTTTGTTTTGAAAATTTTGCGAAATGTCATTGGCATGTTTATTCTGAGAGCGAAGGTCGAGCGATTTAATCTATGAATAACCATGACCAAACGATCCTTGAGGAAAATTTTCCAAAAATCAAAAATTTGGGAGTAATACTTTGAGAAATACTTTTAACATATGCAATATCGATAGTCGTCGATATCGATACTAGCTATTATTAGCAACTATGTGAATACTCGAATTCATTCAACTCTGTAGCCTAGTTTCTTTTAAGTTTGCTTTAAAATAGGTTTGTTCCTGATTGTGGATTTTAATTGTTGCCAACAAAAAATAGGATAAAAACAGCCACCTTAAAAAAAATAAAATACAAATATAGAAGCTGTGGACAAATGCACTTATATATACAAATGGGTCAAAGCCACAATGAAATTCTCGAACTCTAAAAATAACTTAGAACCAATATAAAAATAAAGTTCTTGAACTACTATTATATGAAAGATGTATCAATATCAATTGCGTAAATGGATTTATAAATATTTACTTATGTCACAAGAAAATTAAGCAAATTATCACAATCCTAGTAGAGGTTATTGATACAAGAAAACATTTAGTAAATTAGGAACAGGTAAATAAATAAGTTTTAAAGAGAGTTCCGCTGTGAAATTATTTGGCCAACAAATATATATAATTTGGAGGCAATATATTGCCGTCGCATATTTTGAAACCTCGATCATTGAACTCTATAATATGTACAGGGTGATCACTTATAGACATCGGATTTTAAGCATTATGTTTATTGCTAAATTTTATAAGCAACCATGAATTTCTACACGAATTACACAAAACTAAGTATATTGAGACAGTTGTCTTTATGCTTTTTCTGAGGCTTTATGTTTTTTTCCTTTCGAGCATATTTTAACTTTTTTACGTATAATTAATAATTATTAATAATATACATATACAGGGTGTTCTTTAATGACGTGCTAATATTTCAGGGTGTGATTCCTTAGGTCATTTTATAAAGAAAAGTTCAGATGAACATATGTCCGCAACGCAACAAATTTTTTGCTATAGGGTGGGAGTTTTATTTTTTAAATGGTTATTTTTAAAATCTCCAAAAGTACTTTAGATATTATTTTCAATTTTGGTGTGTGTTAATAGGCTGTAGAACCGCAAATTTCAATTAGAAAAGTTATTAAATTGTTCCACCAGGGGCGTCTCTGCAAACATGTCTACTGATATTTTTTACAAGAAAGATGGTACGCCACTGACAGTTTTCCATGTGGATATTTTCTATTTTTCATATTTGAGAAAAATTCGTATACAAGATTTTTAGAGTAGTTTTTGCAAGGGGATCAAATATCATTTTCGGTCTATTGATTTACAGAGGGGATCAAGATGTCTTTTTTTTTAAATGTGGCATCCTGTATATTAACTGGTCTTTTAATTCTATGTCAAATTCTGATACAAAATGGAATACTTAGGGGAGAGTGGGGCAACTTCGACAGGCGGGGCAAGTCCGGCAATGCATCTAACTCGAATTCGTTTGCATTCGGAAATTCCCGAACAAGCTCTATCCGCGCGCCAGATGAAGAGTCAGTTGTAACTTTCAACGAGGGAGTTGTGACGCTTGCGCGGAAAACACAAAAGTCGAGTTTTTTAAAATAACGATTTATGAATGGGCTTGTATTACGATCAAATTTTCGATTCGATAGAACACTTCTTGTTATCTGTTAATTTTTACACAGTAACTTGGGCCATTTCTTTTGCAAGTACGACTTGTTTAATAACTTGTAATATTTTTATATATTCCGCATAGGTCACATGTGTCTGGGGGCAAGTTCAGCACTCCAATTTCACAAGTTCTAATATTTTATTTTGTCTTCAAGATGTAAAAATGGTAAGAAATTACAAAAAGAAAGCGACAAAATACATATGAAGAAACGCAGTTGCAAAGAGCTATAGCAGAAGCTAAAAAGAGTGACAATGCGATATAATTACAAGAAAATTCGCTGTTGACATTAAGAACCTATTGACCTAATTGCGGATATCAAAATAGTAACTAATCCTTTTTTAAATCCACAACCGGGGTCCTCAAAGTCGACATGCAGTTATAACGAGCACCAAAGAAGAGAAAATAGAAAAATCTCTAATAGCGAGATATCTCCGTTACCAAAACCGACAAATTTTGATCCAATGAAAAAAACAGTAAATTAACTTAAGTTCTCAAAAAGGAAAATATAATAATAATAATAAGAAATTTAGTGAACCAAAAAAAAGACAGAAATTAAAATGGAACTAAGACGAAAAACCTCTAAATCTAAGACCAAAGAAGAAGATGAAGATGAAACAGTTTGCATCTAATGTCATGAAAAATACGGAACGACGGAGGAAAACTGGATAGTGTTGCCAGTGTCATCAATGGTCTGTGTGAATGTTGTGATTTATAATGTGATAAACTCATCTACCTTTTGCTGTGTAAAAATTAAATTTAAATTTTCATTTAAATTACATTGTCCAACTTATTCCACAGATAGGGGCAAGTTTGCCATTTAACATTAATAATAAAAACATATTATTTTACTTTTCTTCCTTTCTCTTTACGTATTTACGTCTTTTACGCATTTTCCCTTTACGTGTTTGCAATCTGATTCCGAAATGTTTAGGATATGTTTATATAAGGCTGAATTTTTTTGGCAACAACATCTTTTTTTAGAACCCTAAGAAGCTTAATATGTCGAAGTTGCCCCACTCTCCCCTATACTCAATAGAAAAATTCAATCGTCTTCGATATGGTGACAATTGAGAATTGACAAGACCCAATATTCCAAATATCTAAAAATGCAGGAATGAAATGGGTGATTTAAAAAAGCAGAATTTTAAATCAAAAACTTGTTTTTTGGGTTTAATTAATAAGAGACGCGGGTTTTCAGTTCTCGATTTTCTTTCATTCCTGCACTTTTTGATATTTGGAATACGTTATTGGGTTCTCTTACGGGATCCAGTCAAAATTTACCAAAATTTTATAAACATCAAATGGAATTTTAGTGTTAAAAAAAAATAATTGTCCAAAATTTGAGAATTAGCAATTTGCGAGAAAATATAATATTTATTGCATGTCGGCAACGGCCTTTTCTTGTGCCTAGATATGATATATATTGCACATAAATTGCATATTTAATTGGCTCAAGTTACTAATAATATATAATTATTAGATTAAAACCATAAATCTGTTAATTAAAGGCCGATTTATCAGAAATTACAGATAATAATCACCTTAACGATTGACAACTACTGGCGACAATGTGGCATATACCCATAAACTGCCACTTGTTCATATAAAGTGGCCGCGAGAAAGTCGGCATAAAATACATTATTTAAATTGTGGGTTTACGTAAAATTTGATTTCCGTATTGATCTATTCACGAATGAAAAATGGAGTATATCATTAGGGGTCGTACGCAGAGCGAAATTTCCAACAGGTTACAAAGTTAGTTTTGCCCATTTCGATTGAGGACGAGTGTGGTTGTGAGTGAGTTTAGGGGTGCCGTGTTATGTGGGCGGAGCGATTAGGCTCCTGTGTTTTTTGTTGGGGTTTGGATTGGGGGTTTTGGGGAAGTTGTCTCGGATTAATGGATTAGGATGGAATCGCAGTTTCCTAAGAAACTCAGCATGTCTTTCATTGAGAAATTCGTGCATGGGCTGTACTTCAAGGTCGCGGTGTATGGCCACTCCCCTGACGTACCATGGAGCACGTGTGATAGACATGAGGATCTTGTTTTGGACAGCTTGGAGGCGATTTTTCTGGGCCTTTGCCGCACCATGCTATATTTCCATGTAGCATTTTAGGCCGGATTACCTGTTTGTATAGCAGAACCTTGTTCCTGAGGGAGAGTTTGCTTTTACGGCCTAGGAGGGGGTACATGGCACCGAATGCAACATTGCTTTGTTTGATTTTGTTTTGTATGTGTGTCTTCCACGTCAACTTTTTGTCGATGGTGATGCCCAAATATTTCATAGTGTCAGACCAGTTGATTGATCTGTTATCAAGTGTTTTTGAATGACAGGTCTTCTTTTGCCTGATATTAGCATTGCCTGTGTTTTGACGACGTTGACTTTTATTTTCCATTTCTGGTAATATTTAGCCAGAGCGTCAAGTTGATGCTGAAGAGATCTTTGGTTGTGTGGGGAGTTTCTAACTGGTTGCTGCTTTTTGTCTCTGTGAACGGGTACGAGTGCCACACCGTCAACTGTCAAATCTGAGAATTGACTTATTAACTTAACCTAAACGAATTCTTATTTTTGCGCATTTCTGGCTTGTTTAGAGGTAGCCTTTCATTTAGGAATGGATATTTTCAAAGAATAATGGAAATTAAGTTTAACCAAAACATGCCAAAACTAAAGAAAATAAAACGAATAGGTAAAAACAACAAGTTAAAAGTAAAAAAAACCAGCCGATCGAGCAGAATCCGAACCCACAATTCTGTACCGGTACGCGGAGAATTCTGACGGTTGCAAATCAGTTGACAATCGATACATCTTGCTCTACGAACATCCGATTGTTCTGTGAACACTTTAAATCAACTGCACATGGTTCTAACTGCTCTGCGAACTAACATAATATTATGCATCTTTGCGTTAAATTTACATTTCTTATAGAACAAATCTAAATATGTGTAGTATTATTTGTAGGGATTTTGAGAAAAATTGTTTGTTTTTTAATAATACGTATGCCAGATCAATTTTTTTATCTGAATTTATTCTCGCTACCAATAAATAAAATTAATAGTCTAATAAATTTTGGTTTATAGTAAAATTTTACATATTATTTTCTTGGAAAAATATAAATAAATGACAGTTATTAATGCTGTCTATAGTCTGATGCAAAGCAGTTGATCTAGTTTTAACACTTTCATTGAAATTCCAAATCCGTTAAGATTTTTCTTAAGTAAATTAATTTACAAATAATACTATATAAAAATAGAACAAGTGTTTTTCTATTTAATTATAACTTAGTGTTTTCGAAGGCCTTTGTGGCTTAATTTCAATGTTTTTCCTGTAAAATAATAAGTTCTAATTAATTAAAACACGTTTGTTATGATTTACTATTTATACATCTTCCAATTTCTATATTTTTCCAATAATGTATTTACAATTTTAGCAAGAACCGAAATCTTTTAGATTACCTATTTTACAAAACGATTAATTATATTTTTTTTGGAACAGGATAAAGTGATAAAAAACTTTAAAAAAATGTTGCCAAAAGTGGTTGTTATGTTAAGTAACATTTTGAGGGAAGAATATCTATCATTATTGCTAGTAGTATACTCTACTTTATCGAAGACTAATTTATTTATTTGATGATTGATTAGATTTTTAATGAACAACTTTATTTGTCATTAATTTTGGAAGAGTTCTCAATACAAATATTTGGAATTAATTGCAATATTTTGCACTTAATTTAGCGAAATAGGCCAGCAGAACATCTTCGGAAAATGATATTGAATTAGAGTGATACCTCGAGATACGAGTTTAATTCGTTCCGTAACCTTGCTCGTATGTCAATTTGGTCGTATCTCAAAGCAATTATTCCCATTGAAATTAATTGAAATGCCATTAATACGTTTTAGCCCAAAAATGCTACCCCCAATTGTTGTTGTTACGTGTTTTTGAATAAGAAAAATGTATTTATAAAGGACAAATATTGTATATAAACATAATAAAAGAGAATGCAAAGCAAAAAAACTGGTTTTATAAAGTATACATACATATTTGTATTTTGGTGACTTAAATGTAACTTACATACAACTTAAATGCTACTGCATGCTTAATTTTAGTCACTGCTTTTCTCTTCACTGGTCTTTGCCTTTCTCGTCGGATTAAAAAAAAACTGTTCAAGGAGGTTTGTTGCTTCTTCCCTTTCAGAATGCTGCGAAAATGAATTAGGCAAGTGTCATTAAATAGCTCCGATGCACGGCCAGTTGCAACTTGTGTGCAGCGTCGCAGCTGACCGTTCCTCGTATTTCAAAACAAAACTTCGCTCGCTCGACAGCTCGTATCTAAAATAACTCGTATGTTAGGGCACTCGTATCTCGAGGTACCACTGTATTTCGAAGAGACCATTCGTTGAAGGTTGCGTACGTTTTATTATAAATGCATTTCGATGTTTCAGGTATTAAGGTAGATGTTGTTGCTGCAGCTAGTTGTACAATTTCTGTAGGTGTACAAGTAAAAGAATCTTCATTTTCATCTCAATACAAATACACACACTGACACTTTGAGTTTGTGTTTCCATGGAATTATTTAATTTGAGAAAGAGTGTAAGAGAGAATACGGACTCTTAATTCCTCGTCATTATAATAATATAAGTCATTATACTGCAAAAACCAGAAGTGTAATAGTTATTACATTATACAGGGTGCTATGGAAATGACTTATTATATTTAAATGGGTGATTCCTTGGGTGTCCTAGAGAAAGTCTATATACTTTTTTTTTAAATCGAATATCTAAATACTAAGGTAAAAACCCTTCTTACCCACATACTGTCGCCCCGTTCCATCTGGATTCACTTAGGAACAATGTGGGTCACTAGCGTATACTAACAGTGTTGTCAGATCACACCGCGTGTCTTGCCGTAGCTTGAATACCGGCCGCGCGCCGCTTCATACTTCAGTATGTTTCGAGATTCGGGAGTGGAACGACGTTGGTTCTACGACGTCGAGGGTTCCACGTGCTTAACGTATACGAATTTTAAACGTTTTGTTAGTTGTATTGCCCGATTTTATTTTTGTTGTGAAATAATTCATAATAATAAATGTTGTGATGTGATTTCAAATTTGTGTGATATTATCTACTGTTGGTTCTGTTGAAAAACAGACTTTTTGTGTTCTATTTTTTTATGTAATTTAATTATAAAACGGATTATTTTAAAATAAGATCGAAGGTAAGATAGTATGTACCTTAAAATTGTAGTTTTTTTGTTTCTAAAAAGTGATAGCGCGCGTGCTGCAATATGACAACATCGCCTATAATGCGCCAACCTCTTTTGAACCTGGAAACTGCCTCAATAAAATATTGATTGCGAAGAGCCTCAGGAGCGTCCACGTAAATTTTGAGATTTCATATAAAGTGTATATTTCGCTTAATAATTCAAAGCGCCATTTATGGTTATATACGGAGACAATTTATTTTCATCTCGGGATTTGCCAGTTTAAATATAATACGTTATTTCCATAACACCCTATATACTAGTACGTAGTAGATTAAAAACAAAACCATTAGTTTTAAAGATATTCCACAAACGGCATCAGGTAAAAAATCTAAAAGGGCTTTCGTTCATAGTTTAGCAAATTTAATATAAAAGTGCTTCATTAGTTTTAAAAATAGAAACGAGAGGCAGGTATTTGCCCAGACCCAGTATTAATAAATTCACTAAATTCACAACAACTCACCACTGTCTGTTGAATATACAAACAAGCAAATCGACAGCATTTTAATTCAATTGCACGCAATAACCAAATTACTACAATTTACCGCCTAAAATTTTGCAAAGAGGTACTTTGGATTCTGTAGATTCTGTAGAAGGAGAACACAGTGGGCCACGATATGGTTGCAGTACTTTTTTGATATTCCACACACACTAACAGTTATAATAAGTTATTCTAGATAGTTTTTGGAAAATTGTGTATGACTAATTAGATAGCACGTTTTTAGTCAGTTCAGATTAGAGATTTAACAGTCTGAAAAAAACATAAAAAATCGAGTTTGTTCGTTTTCCTAGTTTATAAGAAAAATAAATATTAATTTTTCCCAAAATTTCCGTTTTTCTGGGGGAAAACGTTTTTTCCAGAAAATTTAAACATCTAGCCAGATGCACGAAAAATATGTGATGGCGATCATTGAATTCTATAGGAATTCAATTTGCCAATCGTTCGTTTTACACTGTTTCATCGTTTTGGGAGACGTTCTCAGCAGTGGCCACTCTTGACCTATGATAGAGGGGGTTCACAAGTATGGTGAAATTTTTCTAGGCGTTTTAAATGTAGAAAGAAAAAAAGTAATAAGAAAATGCGTTAGGTAAAGCATATTTTTATTTATTATTTAATTTTACACAAGGAAATACACAACTTTTGGAAAATAAGAAAGGTTTTCTTAGTGTGTATAGCTGTCGGATCTTAACGTCGTCGTATGCAACCCTCGTAACAATATTTATACAATCCACTACTAATACTACTAAAGCCATCTACGAGCTATCAAGAAAACCGAATGATGTCCAATACTACTACCGCCATCTACGAGTTATCAAGAAAACCAAATGATGTCTAATACCACTACGCCATCTACGGCTACGTTATTAGGCGCAACCAAGACGAGAACAATAGATTGTGTTTCCGTTTTATGACGAGAACGAATCGAGCCACGAGACTGACAAATTGGCATTCTTCATATCTTCAGTGTTTTTTAGTTTAAATCCTTAAATAAAATGGTTTAAAATCATATCGAGTATCATTTATCGAAATACACAACATTTATCGACCCTACACAATAGTGCTTAAACGTAAAGTCCATTCTTCGGTTCTTAATTGTAGAAAATTGATCAATAACAGCCTCATTAAAGTTTGGAATACCCTCTATAAATTTTTTTTCATATATTTAATTTTTAAACTTTCTCATAAAGTTCCTTTGTGGTCTACGTTAAATTAATTTCGGGCTTAGGTGTTCCCGCATTATTCACTTCAATTTTTTGCTCCAAACTTAAAGAGCTAAAGTTATTTCTTAAATAGTCCACCGTCAACTATTCATTTTAACTGAATAAATATATAATATTAAAATATTAAAACATACACGCTCGAATTTCTAACTAGATGCACGAACAGACAACAGCGCGGTGCACACAAAAACTGTGTGCCTTTTCCATGTTAAATCGCCATAGCCCCGCTATCCCCCGCTGCCACCCGCCATCTGTTACTACAGAGAAACTGCACTACTTAATCGCACGTGCGCGCAAGTCTCGTCATAATCGTAATTTACCTCTACCGAGGCACGGTTGCCGGATCTATACAGTTTGGTTTGACGGGATGATAAAATATTAGGGAGGGTCGGACTTTTTTAGTTTGACGGTACGATAAAATATTAGGGATGAATATAAATTAATATTTTGTATTCGTTTTGTTTCGGGGGTGCACGTGCGCATGTGCTCCTGTGGAAGAACCGCCACTGGTTCTCAGTGTCTAAGCTAAGTGCACTATTTTATTGGTTGATCTTTAAGATACAAATAAATACACCTTTAAATTAATTGTGAAGCTTTCAAATTAAAAAAATTAAAAGATATTATTACAGAATTGGTATAATCTGATATATTCAAATAGTTTTCTAAGTTACATTTTAAAAAGGTGGCCCGCTGTGTTGGTATTTCTTCTTTTTTGGTTTTCTTTTTGGGCTCGCTGTTTTTTACGGTATTTTTCTCTTTTCCGTTCACTATGCTTAAAGGTGGTTTTGGTTCATGCATATCGTGGTTCCGCTTAATGTGGTCGGACGCTAATGACCAATAAGTTTTGAGCATTCGAAATTACATATATTATAAATTGCAGCGTGTGTGTTTTAACTTTAGTTTAATGACCGTTTTTATTTTTGGATTTAAAGAGGCTCCAATTTTTTTCCCGTACAGCAAGGACGAATCGCCTGGAGGATGGAAATTTAAGCTATACAGTGTGATCCATAAAGTGTGCAACAATTTTCGTTATTAGTAACATTAGTAGCATTTTCATAAACTGAGAATATTATGTTATACCTTCGGACACTGTCTACCAAATTCCGCAAAAATCGTAAATTTCATAAATTTGGACTTATTAATTTTTCATATTAGGACGACAGAATTTTATAGCTAATTTTTATGTATTTACAGTATTTTATGGAATAGCTTTTATCCATACATAATTTAAGATCTACACTCGCCGGCACAAAATTCCGCCAACCTGATATTTTGATCAAGTTTGATATTTTATAAGTTTTTTATTTTTTATGCGATTTTCATGATTTTGTTATCAGTTCTAGGTCCGTTTATTGTATTTTTCCTTAATTATTTTATAAAGTAACATTTTTCAATTAGGCTATATTATACAGGAGTAAAATCAAACTGTTGTTTTTTATCGTAATTTCAAAATACCCTGTAGGAAAATTGAGGTAGATACTTTTATTTACATACTGTTTCTTGTAATCTTTGATGTATTCTAAACATTTAGATTTTAGATTCATTCCCTTATCTCATTTCTGCTGCGAGACACTATAAGCATAATTATAATCAAAAGTGTCGGAAAAGTGTTTCATTATGTGTTCTATGTCTCTGACGATACACAGGGTAATGTTCTGATATTGGAAGAAAAACGCCGAAGGGGTTTTAGTGGGGTATAAACTTTAACCACTGAAACTAAAAAAACTGAAGATATCTGAGCCCTGGATTCCTTGCTAGTTCAGTGTCATCGATTTCCTTTCTATTTAGATACTAAGGTAAGCTAAATAATTATTTTTATAAGAAACTAAAGTTTTACATTTTTAAACATTTTGGCAACATTGCGCGCAACATGTGTTTGTGAAATAGGTCCGCAGGGTAATATGATACAGTGCTGCGGAGTGACCTGTGGGTTTATGGGTGTGTTACCCTACTTTAAAAACGTTCGATTTGAAAAAAAATATATGTAGCGCTTCTCTAGGACACCCCAGGAGTCACCCATTTAAATATAATACGTCATTTCCATAACGCCCTGTACATATAGGCAAGTTCATCATTCGGAAACCACAAACAAATTCGTATAAATAGGATTTCTCATGAACTTCATTAGATTCCAGCTTATGAAATTGAATAATGATGGCAAAGTTTCATAGTATATTAAGATACAAATTTCATAAGACGCGTTTAATTTAGAAAACGTCTAAAGTGCTCTAATTGTCTTATGAACCGTGTATTTTATAATACTTTTTCTATTTGGGTCTTTAAAGACTGAAAAACTTTAAAAATATAGTAGATTTTTTCCATTTGAATTAATATTTTCTTTTTGGGTTGGCAATACTTTTACAATTTAATTAAATGTTACAAGTATCAAATATGCCATGATAGAAACAATTGAACACAACAAAGCTTTTTTCCATCCGTCATAATTAAAAATAAATATATTATTAAAGTTAATAAAAATTAGTCAGGAAGAAAGTTGTACTCCGCCAGAAATACGAGAAATTGCAGAAAATAATCTAAAAAACCTTTAAAAAGAATATGCAAAACTTTGAGTTATGGTGCGAGCAGAACAAAGTTCAAAATATTGAACAAAATAATAAGTAATACTATTTTACAAAATATTGTGTCGACACAGAATCTGACAGGAATAACAATTAATGTCCAGGAAATGTCTACAGTAACTATAAATACGTATATACAGGGTGGCCAATTAGTGCGACAAAGCTCAATATCTCTTTTACCGCTAGGGATAGCGGAAAACTTTTTTCACGAAAATTATTAAGCGTTAAGAGGTGCAGCTTTTAAAATTATTTTCGACTATACAGGGTGCTCCAAAAGGGCGGTGTGATAAAAATTTCATATTTTTTAAATGGGACACTATGTATATTTTTACATATTTGAATTCACCGTAAAATTCTGTACATAGCACCGTAATTATTTGTATACATTTTTGCAACGTTGCCAAATAGATTGGAAAATTCCTAAAATTTGTGCAAAAACATGGTTCAATGAAATGTGTAATATTTCTTTAACTTATAATAATTTGAAATAAAATATTTTTATGTCGGAAAGAGGAATGTTGACAGAAGTCCCCTATGATAAGGCCGGTATTAGACTATCAAATATATTTGACAAAGATATTTTATAAAAGAAATTTTATAAAATATTTGAAGTGTAATATCAGTTCTTTTATAAACTATTTATTTTATAAAAGATATTTTATAAAAGATAACAACAGACAATTATCTTTGATAAAAGATTTTATAGTTGATTGGTAACGGTAGTAACCTCACTTTCTGACAATAAGGCATAAATTTGACATTGACTGCGACTGGTAATGGTATATAATACCATGGCGGAAAATAAGTTTGTCTGGTGCATTTCAACAACAAAATTGCTAATTTCGGAGTATGAAAGGTTCGAAATATTGTACAACCATCAACACCCGGATTACAAAAACGGAAATAAAAGACTGGATATATTTTATTATTTATTTTCATTTTTTGCCTTGCAAGTTTCTGGGATTATGCCTGAAAGGGTGCATTGAGGTATGCGACTGCTGTACTGTAAACTAGCATAACTCTCTCCTTTTGCCATAAATCGAAGGGTAACCATAAGGCGTTCCTCAACGCTGATACAATTCCTTAAATGTGTATTCTGTCTGGATATCAATGGTGATATCTTTATAACAATAAAGTTAAATGTGTCCTCGTCCATTCTTAAATAGTTTTTATAACTCCTAATACCTTCAACTCGTAACTTCCGAAGGACATTGTGGTGGACACCCCTTAAATTACGTCTTGCCACCCAGGGCCTTAACCAAAGGCGCCTGGCTCTTTTTTTTTTTGTTTTTTAATACTAATCACATTGTAATCACGGCAGTACTTAACGCTAGACAAGCTAATGTACGTCTATCGTTCATTTTTAATTGTAAAAACGTGACAAGTTCCTTCAAAAATTGTCAAAGTTATTTGACAGTGTAATACTAGTAAAAACTTTTATAAAAGAAATATTATCAAAGAAATGCTACAAAATATTTTATAAAAGATCTTTGTCAAATATATTTGATAGTCTAATACCGGCCTAACACATATCAATATTTTTATACAGGGTATTTCTATGGATATGCCAACATTACGAACTTGAAACCTGAATTTCTTAAATGGAACACTCTGTATATGATTACTTTATCTTGTAGATATTTTAATCCTCTCTAATTTTTATTAAGATCTTTCTATGCCTATCTCTACCAATCTTGGTGGTATTTCAATTTTTATTTAAACTCGAGCAAAAAAAAGTGGATGCATTTTACCATTGTCCTTTTTCTAGTCACCTATGACAAAATAAAAACAAAATGTTGTAATTTAAAAAAAATATATTTATTCATACGGGAGGATACGACACAAAAATATTTTAACGATTCAAGCTTGTGGACAATTTCTAAAGTAAATTATTACCTAATTATTTGTTCATATAGTGACCCCCACTAACTTGAACACATAATTCAATACGTTTTTCAAAAGAATGAGTCATGTTTCTACACATTTGGAACTGTTTTCAAAATATTGCCTAATTATTTGTTCATAGTGACCCCCATTAACTTTAACACATATTCAATACGTTTTCAAAAGAATGTTTCTAGACATTTGCTGAGTAATACTTTGAAAACAGTTGAAAATGTGTAGAGACATGACTCATTCTTTTAAAACACGTATTGAATTATGTGTTCAAGGTATTAGGGGTTACTATATGAACAAATAATTAGGTAATAATTTACTTTAGAAATTGTCCACAAGCTTGAATCGCTAAAATATTTTTGTGTCGTATCCTTCCGTATGAATAAATAATTTTTTTTAAAATTACATTTTGTTTTTATTTTGTCATAGGTGACTAGAAAAAGGACAATGGTAAAATACATCCACTTTTTTTTTTCGAGTTTAAATAAAAATTGAAATACCACCACGATTGGTAGAGATAGGCATAGAAAGACCTTAATAAAAATTAGAGAGGATTAAAATATCTACAAGATAAAGTAATCATATACAGGGTGTTTCATTTAAAAACTTACGAAATTCATGTTTCAAGTTCGTAATTTTGGCATATCCATAGAAAATACCCTGTATAATAATATTGATATTTGTGTTATCATAGGGGACTTCTGTCAACATTCCTCTTTCCGACATAAAAATATTTTATTTCAAATTATTATAAGTTAAGAAATATTACACATTTCATTGAACCATGTTTTTGCACAAATTTTAGGAATTTTAAAATCTATTTGGCAACGTTGCAAAAATGTGTACAAATAATTACGGTTCTATGTACAGAATTTTACGGTGAATTCAAATATGTAAAAATATACATAGTGTCCCATTTAAAAAATATGAAATTTTTATCACACCGCCCTTTTGGAGCACCCTGTATAGTCGAAAATAATTTTAAAAGCTGCACCTCTTAACGCTTAATAATTTTCGTGAAAAAAGTTTTCCGCTATCCCTAGCGGTAAAAGAGATATTGAGCTTTGTCGCACTAATTGGCCACCCTGTATATAAAGTAATATGTAGATATAATATTACATTGAATTAAAAATAAAAATATTACTTTATTGAATAAAACTTTAGAAATAGAGCATAAACTATATATTTTTAGGTTATGTTGTTTTATAGCTGTGACTAGAAATTAGTTGACGGACACCATCAGGATGTTATATATTTCCGAGTATAGGTATTTCGGATAAATATCTAGTAGAAATGATCTATTTGCAAGGTTAAAGGTTAGTATTTTAAAGTTTTCTATAAAAAATTTCTGTCGAATCCATAATGCCTAGAAAACTAATTTCAACGAAATCGAAGTAGGCCTTAAATTCGAACCCTACTTGTTGCCAACATGAAAAAAATAAAATTTCCGATTCATAAAGTGGCAAGTTATTCAATTTCTTTTGCATTTCATAATGTAGGTAGTCATTATGAAACCCAAATAGAAAAAAAAAATTCCCGAAATTTGCCGTCCTGGGTAACTTGGCCATGCTCAAATCCGGCTCTGCCGAGGAAATTAATTAAGACTATCTAATCGACGATTCTCAACATTTTCAATAAGTCGTTTAGATTTATTTGACATTTGTAGCCATATCTGTATGTTTTCCTTTTTAGGTTACTGAGGTATAAATCGAATAATAATTTATAATTTTAGAAAAACCATCAATTTACTGAATTTATATTTGCGAGAAATTAAGGAGAGAGACATAAAATTTAACGTAGAAATTATGTTCTTAATTAAATTTTCTTGGTAAAGTTATTATGTTAAAGGTAACCTACTTGTATGTACCTATGCGAAATAAAGTTATTCAGTAATAAAATAATTTTTATTATCCATTCTCGCAAAAATTAACAAGTTTAATGGTTGTATTATATTGTTCTTGAAATGATAAGTTGATCGTATAAATACGACTGACGAAGAACCTCGACAGCCTAGAACATCGAAGACAGGTTGGGGATTTGACTCTCTTTTACAGATACTTTCACGGAAAGTGCTCGGCTGACCTTGCCCTCTTAATTCCGCCCAGAGCGGCGAATAGCAGAAATACACGATGAACCACTGCCACCCATCTATATGTGGTTAAGATTAGTACTCCTCGAACTTCATTATTTAAGAATTGTTTCATCTGGAGGATTTTATCCTTATGGAACGACCTTCCCGAGGTCGTTTTTTCCAAGGAATATAACCTCCAACGATTCAAATATTGCGTAAATTGCTTTATGCGCACACGCACCACTCCCAGAGTGCCCTAAATGATAGTGCTTGTGTTTGATCATATAAAAACAAAAAAAAACATTTTTGAGAGTCACCACTAAAAATACCCCAAAAAAATATTATGGGTTAGCAAGAAAAACTGAGTTTAATTTAGTAAGATAGGTTAACATCTGTAATGGTGATGGGTTGATTCATTCTCGTTTTGTACACGTCAAAAATTTACCTGAAATATTCTTGTTTGGTACGCTGAATTAATTAACCCTTTCTTGGCTTCTCGTTTCGCACAGCAACTAATTCATCAAATTAAATAAAAATATACAGGGTGTTCCATTTAAAATCAGAAAGTTTTTAATGGTTGAATTCTGTCACAATGAACCCTGAATTGTGACCATCCTGTACATCTTCTGCCAAGTTTGAAATATTTTTGAGACTGATCTTCTAGCTATTTGGTGAGAAAATTTTTTTTAATCCAAGAGCTTTGGTCACCATGCATTTGCCAAATAATTACAAAAATTCCAAATGCAGTGAACCCTCTCTTAGGCGGACACCTACGGGATCCGTCTAAATGTGTCCATCTAATAGAGGTGTCCGCCCATGGGAAATTTGTTATTAGGTAATATGTAAATGCAAAATAATTACTATGTATATGTATGTATAAATATAACATAACACAAATACACTTTTAGTTAGAATGCAGTGCTAAAAAAATTCAATAACATAGTTTGACGTGTTTGCGTTTTATGCTTGCAATCTAGAAAATGTAATGCCAAGTCTGATAATAATTCCATTGCTGTAGAGTCACCTCTATTCTTTGCATACTCTTATAATTCCTTTACCATACTAAGGGCTTGTTGATAATTGGTGACATTTGTTTGATTACTGCATTCAACTTCTTCATCAGAGTCGTCAGATAGTGATGTGGTTTCAGTTTGGACTACATAATCGGTAGGAATGGGGTCACTATCATCTTCTAATGGCACATTGCTATCAACCTTAATGAACTCGCCCAAATCATTGTTATCAAATTACAAACTTTCACAACATCAATATTCTCTTTCAGACTCAAAACGCGACATTTTTGTGCCATTGTTTACGTTTTAACACATACTTTCATTAGGCGAAGTCCTTTCGCCCTGCCACACATACCGGTCTGTCTTCAGAGAGTTTTTGCATCGTACTTATTCGTCTCCCAGATACTTTAAAACATTTTTTTTTCGGTTTACAGGAGGGTTTTCGCACTCTTTGTATGAAACCAGCCTGTTCGCCCCGGCCCAAAGGAGAGTCCACCCAAGAGAGGTTGATTTTCATGGAATTTCATATACCTAGTTCCGGACTATGAAAAAATCCCCGCTTAATAGAGATGTCCGCTTATTAGCGGTGTTCGTCATGAGAGGTTTCACTGTATCTCAAAAAGTGATAAAGTCAAACAAGAAGATGTTATATTAAATTTTCTGAATGAATGAATGAATTTAATGGTTAATTGAAAAATATAATTAAAATTACTATTTTATATGTAAAAACGAGAGTTGACAGCCACTTCCGGTATAACCGGAAATTACAGGAACATGTGAGTATTTTAGTTAAAGAGAGCCTATCGATAATCATAAATACCCAGAGTTTCAGAATCATATGTTCAGTAGTTCCATAAAGATCTAATGCAAGCTCGTCGTGAATCACTCTGTATAATTACCCCCAAAACAGAAAAAACAACCAGTATATTAATTTCACAATATCTGTACGTCGGTGTGCGGTCCCACGTCCGGTTTATTCAGCTGCTTGCAAAATAAAGCCATTTTTCAAGAGCTTCGACATTGGTGACACCTTTGCTAAATAATCGTAATCAATAAATATGCGCTTATTTTCTTCAGCTTGTTTCACAACTGTTGCTATCGGTATTATTAATGTGCCACAAATAATAAATAAACGCACATTCGCATAAAGTTTACCTTTCGTATGAGTAGGTACCTATATATGTCTAAACAAGGCTCAATTGCGGTTAGTTTTTAAACTATCAAGTTGATATTGCAAGATGAATGAATTCATTGTGTATTTTGCTGATTACGAAGTATTGTAATAAACAAATGGTTTTACTGGTTTTATCTTCCATTTAACTATCTTATGTCTTTACACATGATGAGTTTGTTGCTTGTTCTAATGTGTCATTAAGCTTAATTTCCTGTATCTACTGTTGTATCTACTGATGATGACCTTCAGTAAGGTCGAAACATGTCTATGAATTTTACTATTATTTGTACTATTAACTCCATGTAAAATTTTTACTCCCCTTATTTAAAGATAATTGTGGTTTATGTAGACTTTATTCCTATACTTAACATTTTAACCGCTGTGAGACAGTGACGGGTTTGTTCGAAGGCGAAAGTCCCACTATATTTTTATGTAAGGTTGCTGTGAGAATTGACTATTTCTTGAACCTCCCGATTATTAATCGATTAGAAACTTTTATCAGTGTCCAACCAGGCCCGTAGCCAGGGGGGGGGGGGGGGCAGAGTGGGCAATGCCCACTCTGACAGAAAAAGTTGCCCACTCTAGCAAAACCATGATAGTTGTATATTTATGTAATTTCTTGGGGTTCAGTCTCAGCAGAGAATGGCCAATCTGATATATTTAGCGTTTGAGAGTAAACAAACAAATAACATAAACTTTGAGGTGTTTTACAAAAATTTAACGAAAGGAAGAACAGAAAACTTCAATTACCTATATTAAAGGTATTTACCTACGTTGCGTTTTTTGGTTTTGTTTAAGTTTTATTTTTTGTAATTATATAGGTAGTTAATTCAATGTTGAAATCAACGATGTTTTTTTTTTCTCTTGATCTTACGTGATCTGATCACAAAAATTATTTTCAAGTTTGCCCCCTCTAAAACTTTGACTGTCCACTCTAAAAATCTAATCCTGGCTACGGGCCTGTGTCCAACTATTCATAATATCGCCCAATTGTTAAAAATCTTATACAGAGTGTCCTAAAATTAATAGTACACAGTAAAACTGCAGATTATTTGGGTAAAAATATGGCGATTTAGTCAAACTTTACTTAGTTCAAAAGTTGATAATAATCGAGTTTTTTTTCTAATTTCCTAATTAACTTAGTTTTTAACTAATATTTTAGCATTACATTTTAGGTTTGGGGGTTCTTAGAGGCGAGAAAAAAAAAGAATTAGTTAATTAGTATATTTTTTGTAGATTGTAAAGGGCGCTCGGTACTCCGGGTACATAGCAACATACAGGTCGACAACTTTATCTATAGCTACAAAAGGAATGCAGGCAAAAAAATTTCTTGGGTTAACAATGTTGTCACATCTATTAAATTTTAATTTAATAACATGTTACCAAGTAAACCCGAAAATTAAATTTACCCATTTAAAATAAATTGTCATAAGTATATAAGAAACTAATATTCTATTATAGTTTCAATGTTCTTAAAACTTTCTTTTCATACTATTTATTTTAATATTTAAATGCAAAATTAAATATTTTTTTATTAAAGTACTTCTAATCTAAAAATAGGGCAACATGGTGCAATATCAACGGTAACCAGGGGTTACCGATGGCTAGAGCTAATTTGATAGGTGATATCCCAGACAGAGCATGACAACACATGGCTGGTGACACGCCCAATTTGCCTGCGCTGTTCTTGGGCGATATCCGATATGCTCATGCAGTTGCGTAGTGATACGAAGGGCTGGAGATATTATATTGTGTTATAGTTTATGTTATTATTTTATTGTGTTTTTTAAAAAGTGTTCGTTGTTTTAAAACTGTAATGATGAATAAATATACCCGTGGTAAAACCCTTCATAGTCCAACCCGTGAGGTGATTGCCAACGTGTACAGGGTGTGTGAAGATGAATCACAAACTAATACATTAAAATTACCACTTAAGCGAAAGCTAGAAAGGGTCGCAATGTATACGGGAGTAAGCGTGGGTGCAGTAAAAAACATTCACAAAGAAGATACTGAAAGAAAAGAAAATAACCCTGATCAATTGTTGTCATCTCCTGGCAAAAAAGGGCCCGTCTCTCAGCTGTCGAAAAAATCGAAGGCTTCGACTTTGGCATTGTTAGGAGAACAATACAAAAGGTTTATTTGGAACTAAAAATGGTTCCAACCTTAAAAAAGTTGCTACAACAGCTGAGAAGTGACATAAACTTTCCGTTTTCCCGTGAAACTTTGAGGCGCATGTTGAAATCAAATGGATTTTATTGGCGAAAATGCCAAAATAAGCGAAAAATATTAATTGAAAGGCCTAATATATTACTTGCCTAATATATTGCCTCGGTGACAGCAGTCGATTGGGAAAAGTTTTGTCGACATGTCATCGATATAGAAAATAAGTTTTGGGAAACTGATTATATGATGGAGGAGATTGAACCCATTATAATACAGGTTGGGACTGATGATAGTGATACTGATGATAGTGACAGTGAAGGCGAAGAAGATGAAGATGATGAATAAAGTATGTACTGTTTTTTTTTTGTATATTTCGCTGATTTGTCGCAAACTATATTTTACGTGTCTTTGACATTAATACGACCAAAGCTGAAAAATCGTCATTAATCGATTAACCATGTAGCTGTTTTTACCATGTTGAAAGAATGGCATCTTGTAAAACGTAATTATTTAAACCTTCATAGAAATAATGACCTATCTACAAGAATTTCCTATTTTTATTACATTATTAAAATAATATTAGCACGCCCATGGGTCGGCCATGTTTTAAGTTTTAACAGATATTGCTTTCCCCTTACTGATACCCCGTAGCTATAGACTCGCGTGTCGAACTGTACTTTTGCGCTTTAATGTATTTATGTGTTTATTAAAAATATCAATTTTCTCATCACATTTACCCAAAAATGATGTGTGTATCTTCTCAAGCTCCGAGCAATTGTTTTCCATATTTTTGCATTTATAGTGGCCAGTGCCATTTAAAAAAATATTACAACACTTATTTTAACATATTAATAAATACTTAAAAAAATATAGGTTAAGTTAAAACACCTGTTGTAATCTTAATTACTTGTAGTTAAATTATATTACCTAAAATATAATAATTATTAATATCTAACATAATAATGTTATGCAGTTCAATAGTTTAAAAGGTGCACTGGGTTAGGGAATCCAATCCCTCACCCAAACTTTAATCCCGCAAACCTGCGGGATTGAGCCCATCGATCCCGCGAATGCGCGGGATACCAAAGAATGAACTGCGGTATTTTTGGTGGATGCGTCGGGGATTCCCCGCCATGCTGTGATATTGAAAATACGTTAAACAGAACAGTTTTCTTGCGTACGTGCGAAAATAAGAGCGTTATGCAACTAGTATCTAATGACATTTATCAAGTGGTTGAATATAATACATGGACTTTAAACAGCAATCACAAAAATGAGTGCCAGTGTCAGTTTACAAAGAGAATAAAGGTTCAAGTTCAGTTTGGAATTATTTTTTAAAGTCTGAAGATGATCTTACAGCTAAATGTAAGTTATGCCTATAGCAGATACACGTGCAATAAAATAAGATCAAATCTAAAAGATGAAACATTAAACATGTTATCTTTACTCCGAAAATACTTCCAAAACCAATGTAACATGTAACCGTTAAACTAGTCGCGAAATGGCCGCGGGGTCCAGCATTAGCGGGCTTGGATTCCCTGCACTGGATAAGTACTATAAATGCAAAAATCTCGAAAGCAGTTGCTCGGAGCGACATTGACAAGGTACACATACCATTTTTGGGTAAAATTGATGAGAAAATTGATATTTTTAATAGGAACATAAATACACTAAAGCGCAAGAAAGTTGCACCGGAGTTCCGCAGCGAGTGCCCTTATACAATCTACGTAAAAATAAAATAATTAACAGATTCAAATTTCTAGCCCCTAAAAACCTCCAATTACATAATTGTATGCAAAAACGTTGGTAAAAAGTAAGTTAATCAGGAACTTATACAAAATAAAATTTTGTGCAATGTTTGATCAAATCGCAATATTTTTACCCAAAAAATCTCCAGTTTTACTATGTACTATTAGTTTTGGGACATCCTGTATATAACCCAATCTGGTCGAAAAGCGCGGGAGCACGGGCGCGAAGTTGATGGAGGGCGGAAGTTTTAAATTTTTGCCCCGTCTCGGAAAACAATCAAGATCCGGGGTTGCGCATGGATGCATGTAGTTCAGTATTATGAAGCTGGTACATCTCGGAATATATGGAAAATGGCAATTAATCCATTTGAGAAAATAGTTGTTGCGTGTATGCACTCGAGACCTTCAACAATGATTACCCAAAATCACGCTGTAGTCAATTTAATTCAATTATATGTGCTTTTTAAGTTGACTGACGTCTCACATCAGTGTGAACTGCGTCACGGCTCCATAGCACGAAATCGAAATTAATACCCACCCAAACCCTGAGGCCTAATAGCCATTTTTTTTAAATACTTTCGCATCGCACGAAAATGGAAGACTCGTGTTTATTCAAAGATGATAATTTGTAAATTTAAATTTCCTTAAAGGTGCTAACAATCGGGGCCAGCGTGAGTATTCTTATAGGGACACGAAATTTATATTGACTACAATTACAATACATAATAATGAGGTGGATACGTCATTACTTTAGGGATGCAAAGAGATTGCAGCAAACTGGAATATCTGAGGGAACGTCCCCAGCGCGTCCCAATTGGTAACGATTTGAGTAACGAAAGAGTAATAGAGCACGGTGTATACTGGGACCAATCTTTTCTATTATACATTAATGCTCTGTGCAAGCTTGACGTGCGGGGGGGGGGGGGGGGGGGATTATCGCGTATGCGGATGATATGGTCAGTGTTTTTTCCTGTGGGACATGGGAGGGAGTCAGTGACAGATTAAGGTCTGGTTTAGCAAAGGTTCTAAATTACTTGGACACTTTTAAACTCCGTTTTAACATACAAAAGACAAAATATATGGCTTTTTCACTAACAGAGGCAAATAGACCAGACTTTGAGCATGCCACCCTGAGCCTCTTACTACTTGTGACTGGTTAATACATAAGTATAATATGTTAAGAGAAATTTTAAATAGGAGGCTCCTTATAGCAATTTATAAGGCTCTAGTGGAGCCATTACTTGGTTGCAATGGTGTGCATCTCGAGCAGTTGAAGAAAATGCAGAATTATATTATTAGGATTGCTTTTGGGAAGCCGCGAATGTATCCAACTCATTTATTGTATTTAGAAATCTTTAACCTGAAGAGCCTTTATGTTCTTACTGTCTGTGTAATTTTATTCACCTAAATAGCAAGTATCAGGAACAATATATAGCACACTCATACCAAACAAGAGGTAATGCAGATCGACTCTTCAATGTCACTCTGTCAAGGAACAGCTTGGGCCAACATTTCATTAGCTATCTGGGCTTAAAATTGTACAATAAAATACCACTAAATATTAGGTCTATAAAAGACAAAAAAACATTTTAAATCGGCTTTAAAAAAATTTTTCCTGGTAAGCTCGCACATTCTATTGAGTGTGTTCTAGCTTTGTTTTGGCTTTGACTGTGGTATAATCCTAGATTTGCAACAGGTTCCTATTTAGGAATAACTATATTTTGAGAATTACTATGTCATTTAAACAGCGGTGACACCTATTTTATATATATAATTGTTAAGCCAATTTTTTTTCTTTTAACTACCATGTACTAAATATGACATAGCATTAGCTATACCTAGGTGCTTTCTAAGCTCAGACTAGAGACAAATTAGGTATAAGTATTGTAGTAATTTAGTTCAAATTGTATTATAAATTTGATACATGTTTTGTTTGAATAAATTGAAATTGAAATTGGTGTCGAGTCATGCTAAATGCCAAGTTTTCATCTGGACCGTGCTCACCATAAAATCGATTGATCTTACCAGCGTTGTTTTGAATCTAGCGAAATGCCGTGGTATTGTTTGCCCAGTTTTATTTGAACGTATTTGTATGAAGAGCGAGGGGATTGAGGGGAAAAATTGTTTTCGATATTTTTGCATTTATAGTGATTTAAATATTACAACAATTATTGTCAAAAACAGTCATTTGTTGATAGTTTATTTATAATAACAAATTTTTATTTAACTTATAAATGTATTCATTACTGGTCTTTTTTGTAGTGGACTTTTTAGAATATTTTAAATATTAATAATAAATTACTGACACTTTAAAAAATATAAGTTAAGTTAGAACTCCTGTTGTAATTTGAATTACTTGTAGCAAAAGTTACATTTTCTTTATATCAAAAGTATAATTGTTAAATGTGCATTGCATGAATGACATGTTCCTTTTACTATTCGGCACAATAGTCGAATTTTCTGGTGTTGAAATTATATTCTTTTCTGCCATGGACACAACTGCCGTTGATGAACCTGGTCGCAAATCGGGTGTTATTTCAGCACTGCCACACTATATTGGCTATTTATGTCCTGTGTGCTAACGATTCATCAACATACCCTTCAGCGACCGCTGATGACTTCCAACCGCCATGTTTCTTCAGTGTCATCAAGTATCCCCCAGATTCAACTAAAAGTGTAGCAGACGATCTTCGAAACGAATGACCCGTATATAAGGTAACATTTTCGAATTGAAGAAAATTAGCTACTGTTTTGAGGTACCTTACAAAACTGCCCACAACCTGATTAATAAATTTTCAATTGTGATATGCATAAAATAGGCGACGATTTCTTGCTGCTGTTGGACGAAGATCTATGTACATTCGGTAAAACTTAATATATTTTTCAGTAACTACAAATCTCCTGTTTACATCATTCTTTATTTGCTTAATTTTCACAATTAATAACGTTCCCGAATCTTCAATATCATCTAATGTTACCTGGCTGATTTCACAAATTCGACAGCTCCTGCAATCGCAAATAAAACAACACCCTTCTCCATTAAATAAACTTCATCGGGAGCATTATTTAAAAAATCACTAATATCTGTAATCGTAAAAATAGCAGCTTTCTTGGGCGTATAACCTTTCCCATTTTGTTTCAGAAATGGAATTAGTTTGAAATATTTTGAAATGTCTACATTATTATTGGATTTATACGTTTAACCATTGATTAATTCGACCACACTGTTGATGGCTTTTGTTGTTGTGCCAATTCCGAAAATTAGGCCAATAACACCGTCTCCGACAAAGAACGGCATATCTTTTTCATCTTCCATTCCATAAATTTTGAATACGCGGTTTCGTAAATTTTGGCTGGTACTCGCGGTTCTGATTATAAATGCTTGTTATTACAAAACTATGAATTACTTAATTGCTGCGGAAACGCATAGGGATGGATACAGTGTAAAGTTTTCCTGATGTAAAAGAAATGATTCAAACATTCTTAATTAAACCGCCTTATAAATCTTTTGAATGTCAATACAAAGATTCACGACCATATTGTCCAGTTCTGTGATTTATTGCAGTAATGATCAGTCAGGTGAAACAAAATACCGGGCAATTAGTGGAATTCGAAAGAAATAAAAAGGCAATTCCAATTATGTATATAAAATCCGGTCAGATCATTGCAGGTTTTTTTTCCTACCCAATATGGTATACGATTCTATAGAATGGCAATGGAATATTATCGCTTATTGTATGTTAATTTATTAAAAGGTAAATGATTATAAGCGACGCATATGTATTTAACGGTACTTCTTCCTCTAATTCGTACTGGAATAAAAACGTTGTACATACAGGGTTTCTTGAAAGAGAAGCGCCATAAGCGAAACTATGATGATCATTAGTGTTGGGAAAAACCGATGATTTTAATAATCGAGTACTTGATATTCGAGCGATTTTAATAATCGAGTATCGAGTGAATTGCTCGAGTGAATCGCTTGAAATTCCAATTCACCAAGCGATGATGTCACCGACTGCTCGACGGCAGCCCAGCCGTTTACATGTGAGGTGGGGTATTTAGCAGGCACGTAACTACGGGTGCATGGGCACAGGTTTACCTAAAAAATTGTAGTAGCCACCAAAAAAAATTCCAGAAATTTATTTATTTGTGAATAATGAATTTTTACCACGTGTCTCGATACCAAACAAAAAAACGGCAAAAAATCACCCAAATATGTATTTATTGTTCGGGTTTATTATTGTGCGTTTTTAACCCGAACAAAAAGTATTACCAAGAGAAAATAGCTTGTCAAATTCTTCCTCTTTAAATTATCGGGTGCCCACTGTGTGCACACACACAAAAATTTACGCTTCGTTACGCGACTGACAAAATAGGAAAATTGGTTATTATTTTTTTAAATTTATATATTCTTAGTTACCTAAAAGTTCTTGTTTAAATTTAAGAATGCTTACTTTGGTTACCGAAAAATTTGTCGATACCTATGTTTTGTTAACTATTTTGCTCGTTTTCTTATTTTCCATTAATATTTTCTATAATGTATAATGTTATTTTTAAGAAGTCTTCTTGAGTTTAATAATAAAAAGTTCCTGTTTAGATTTAAAAATGTTTACTATAAGATTACCAACGAATTTTTCTATATATTTTGTTAACCATTTTGTTCGTTTTGTTATTTTTCATTAACAATTTCTATTATTATGTTTTTTTTTAGAAGTTTTCTCTTGTTTATAATTAAAAATTTTAAAATTATATCCTTTAATTTTTTAATATTTACAATCGGAGACCTAAACTACTCCGCTAGCTAGCCAGTTAAAACAAAACTTTACAAAATGCATGTCGCGATGACTCCGCTAAGGGATATGGCATACTTTTTTATATGCACCTTCTCGTTTATGTGCCTTTAAGAAAGACGTATGTCGCGCTTAGCGTCAAACTCGAACGTCGCCAATCGGATGGCGAGGCGCGTAGACCGAAGGTCGTCCGTCAAGTGACCGGCGATGTTTTTCGGTTTTTCGCCTGAATTTATAACTAGAGTATTTCCTATCAAGCGAAAAACTGTTCTAATATACGAGCAGTTTTTTAACTCGATCACACTACAGCGGTATATTTCCGCCGGCGTCAAGCGAAGCTCGGTTATCGAGTGAAAGATAATAAGTGACGAGCGACGGTTTTCGCCTGAATAGATAACTCGAGCGGTTTTTTTAATAATCGAGCGATTGTCGGTTATTTCAATAATCGAGTGATCAAGCGGTTTCTCGCTCGAGCGATCACAACACTAATGATCAGTATAGTTTTTTTGCCAACCAAATTCCAGTGCGCTAGTTTGTCAGAGTTCAGAAATATCAGCACTTTTTGAAGGACATGATTTGCAAAAAAAAAGTTTAATTAATTATTATCTTGAAAACGATAACAGATAGGTATAGGAAAATTGTAAGTAAAGTTATTAAGAAATGAATAGGGACTGTAAAAAAAGAACACACCATGATCATATTGGTTGCCTAGGCGATTTATTTAAACTTTTCGTCATTTTTCTTGTTTTCTTTATTATAAGTTTTTGATCTCGGCATAGTAAAAGAGCCGTATATTTTTAAATTAATATGTTCCAGTCGTCGGAATATGTCCTTAAAGGTTGCCGTCTTTCTGAACAGCGAACAAAATATAAATTTCGAGCCATTTCTTAGTTTTTGCCACTTTAAATATAAACTGATATCATATCAAATTTTTCAAAATGTTAATAAGTTATTTTTACAAATGAATACGTAAAAATGAAATTGACGTTAAATGTTAATAACAACTAGAATGTCAACATAGTTGTTTCTAGGACATTAGCTTCTGTTTCAGAGGATTTAAAATGTTATCTTTTTAGATTAAAATATACAGGGTGTTCCATTTAAAAAAAATGAGGTTAAATCCGATAACTATTTTACCTGACCGCGTATACTTATTCTGAAAACGGCAGATTATTCAACAATCATTATAAAGAAACTTCTATATAAAACATTTTTCCATATCTCTTTTAACTAAGAAAATATAGGTAGAGTAATTTTGAAATTGTCAATTTTTTGATTTTCCCCCGTATCTCTTACGCGAGCGAAAATTTTCAAATTTTGATTTTTCCATTTTAAGTTTGACCCAAAAAGAGCACATTTTTGATAGCACTAACAATTGCGATCAAACCCGAACAAACCCTATAAAAATGTCGAAAATGGGACACCCTGTACGACTCAAAAAATAATAAATTAGATTAAAGTAAAATATTATTGGAAAGATACTCAAACTAAGTTAAAATGATGTGCTACGAGATTTTAAGGGTAATATCTGCCCCTCCCAGGGGGATAAACCACGAAGACCGAAAATATTCTTTAAAAGCGTCCCCCTTTACAATAAAATTGACGTGTGTCTTTTTTAATATTATTTGCTGGAGGTAGGAAGTTTCATAATGACACCCTGTATCGAAAGCTATACCATATACTTAAAATTCAATTCAATTCAAACTTTAATTAATATAATTTATTTGTATATTTTTTTTCACCTGCACCTCGATGATCGTCATTGAATTTATTATTGAATGAATACAGCAACCTTGATGGCAAATTACACTGGACAACAACTAAAATGTTTCTAAAATAATATCTACTAAATCTTACTATTTTAGGTGTGCTAAAACCAAAAATAAACTTTTTTTTTAAATATTAGTTCACGTTTAAGAGATACGTGACGTCATGCGCCCCTAATATATTAACACTGTAACCGCAAGAACGCACGTGGTATATGATCTTAGATTGCCAAATCATCTACATTTTCACCAAGTTAAGGAAATTGGCCACGACAACACCGCATGGTGGATCCCCAGGGATGATCCCCATATGCGAAGTCCTAACCCCCTATTGCTTAAAATAAGAGCGATAGCCATTTAAACCCATGTATGTAAATTCACTTTCATGTCTGCCTTGTACTGAACAGTCTCTGTATAATAAAAATCTATTCACAAATATAAGAGAGCGACGTAATGAGTTTTAATTAAATTTACCTAAATAGGGATATTGTCTACTAGGATTAAGATTGCAGCAGTGGAACCTAATAGAAGACGACGTCTCTGTAAGTGTTTTTCGTAAACGCCATAAAGGCCTAGCACCATTTTTGACATGGAAAATAACTTGGTTTTCTGCAATAACATTGGCGGTTTATTGGCGGCTTTAAATATAAACTAAAAGCCAGTGGAATGGAGATTATTTATAGACAGTTCAACATTGAGTTTAAAGGCAGTACTACTGCATATTCCTTTCGGATATGAAGTTCTTGTTGACAACCATAAAATATGATGAGCACCAATGGCAGATATGTGGCGACTTAAATGTTATTGCACTTTTACTTGGGTTGCAGCTAGGCTACACCAAGTTTTGCTGTTTTTTTTTGTTAGCACGCCGAACGCTTTTATCAGGAGGATATATCAGCAATGGAGAACAGGTACCAGGGAAACTGGAATGCTTCCATGCTTGCCGACTACTGTTGGACTCTTATTAGAGATGCTCCAGAAACAATTCACAAAAGAATAGCCAAACGACAGTTCATTTAGTGACTCTAAAAGTGTAAAATTATCTAGTTTTTATTATTTTATTAAAAAAAAATAAAAAAACTTTTTTTTAAAAACTGCAACTAACTTTTTAATTTCATTATCATTTTTGTATTCAGCATTCCAATATTAACAAGAAAAATGCATTTTGATACAAGATACAACCAATAACCTAAAATTTGTTGTCCAGTGTTATAGACCTGCCTATTATGGGTTAATTTTTCTCGGGTTTAGGTTATTTAGACTCCATACTTATCGAAACCCCATAATGAGAGAGATGTAAGTCAAGGTGGAAGGTTGAGGCTGTATTGTGTAAGTTACCTTTAATTTTCTTTAAGGATTCACATTGGAAAATAATAATTATGTATAAATAAATTTATGAATAAAATCTAGTATAGCAGATATTATGAGGAACAATAAAACTACGTTACATTTCTTTTCCACTATATTCTTAAAAATGACATGTTTCCCTATCACTGTAGCTTCTTCAGATTGAGAATGAATGAATATTTTTCTATATCTAACAAAGTGTACAATCTTAAAATATTATTACAGGTATAAAGATGGTGTAGAGTGTAGGGGATATAATAGTAATAGTGGGATTTTCCAAATGGTCAGAAAAGTGATTAGATAAATTATTTGATAGATTTATTTAAAAATACAGGGTGGCCAATTAGTGCGACAAAGCTCAATATCTCTTTTACCGCTAGGGATAGCGGAAATCTTTTTTCACGAAAGTTATTAAGCGTTAAGAGGTGCAGCTTTTAAAATTATTTTCGGCCATACAGGGTGCTCCAAAAGGGCGGTGTGATAAAAATTTCATATTTTTTAAATGGGACACTATGTATATTTTTACATATTTGAATTCACCGTAAAATTCTGTACATAGCACCGTAATTATTTGTACACATTTTTGCAACGTTGCCAACTAGATTGGAAAATTCCTAAAATTTGTGCAAAAACATGGTTCAATGAAATGTGTAATATTTCTTAACTTATAATAATTTGAAATAAAATATTTTTATGTCGGAAAGAGGAATGTTGACAGAAGTCCCCTATGATAACACATATCAATATTTTTATACAGGGTATTTTCTATGGATATGCCAGCATTACGAACTTGAAACCTGAGTTTCATAAGTTTTTTAAATGAAACACCCTGTATATGATTACTTTATCTTGTAGATATTTGAATCCTCTCTAATTTTTATTAAGGTCTTTCTATGCCTATCTCTACCAATCTTGGTGGTATTTCAATTTTTATTTAAACTCGAGAAAAAAAAAGTTGATGTATTTTACCATTGTCCCTTTTCTAGTCACCTATGACAAAATATAAACAAAATGTTGCAATTTAAAAAAAATTATTTATTCATACGAGAGGATACGACACAATCTGAAGAAGCTACAGTGATAGCGAAACATGTAATTTTTAAGAATATAGTGGAAAAGAAATAATATAACATATAGTTTTATTGTTTCTCAATATTAGTTATGGATTTCCACCAAGTATCGGCTGAATCAATTAAAGTATAGCAGAGGCGTTTACGGTATAATTTGACGGATGGGAAGCAATTATTACAAATTTGTGGGTAGCTCCACATCAAAATGGAACACATTATTATTAAGAGTATTTATCAGTGGATCGCGTGGTGCGGTTCGGAACAGCATAAGTCATTGTTATTGAATATTTCGAAGTTAAATTCAAAATTTTAATAAACTCTATCCAATAGTTTTCTTGTAGTTTGTCACATCTTTTTACCTTAAGAGTATTTTTCAGTGGACCGCGTGGTCCAATTTGAGATTTCGTCGCGGAACAGCATAAGTCATTGATATTGAACAATGGGATAACATCGCCATTCCAAGTAGGAGTAGGAGACGTTTTCCTTATTCTTTTGCCTTTGATCACCCGAAGCGTTGCCAAATCACTTTAGATAGTTGCGATTTTAGATATTTTTCGTGAAAACCTCGGTGCGACATTTTTTGGCATTAAAACTAAACCATGAAATTTACTGATAGTGCATGCAATACTTTCAAAAATGACTGTATAACCATGTTTACCACCGTTTTTTAAAAAATAAAATTCTTTTTGGACAAATTCCAGATATTATGTAGTACCATATTTCGAAGCTAAATTAAAAATTTGAACAAATTCTATCCAATCATTCATTGCTGAAGCGCAAGTTCCACCTTGCCACTACGGGTAAACGCAGCGTTGATGTTTTTCAGCCTTTGTTAAAAATATGTCAAATGTTATGCTTTAATATCCACTTTTGTTAATGTCTTGTACAACCGTATTTCAACTTTGACTTTGTTGCACAAACTTATGGGATCTCTATAGGTTCGTTCCAACCACCCTAAAAATCGTATAATGTACGATCACGTACATGAGTAGTGGTCGAAAGCCGTTCCAACTGACACAAAACGGTGTATCGGGCGATCCCGTTTGTGTTCCAACCAAATTTGTGATCGTTCGCAAACCAGTTCCTGAACGGTGAAAACGGTACATGGTCAAGAGCAGGTACCGTTTGTACTGACTTGCGCCGTAAGAATTTTAACAGTTGCTTTTGTATTCCTGGCATTCGTGCAGTTCTTTTAGGCTTGTTTTGTAGGAGTTGTTGATTATTTAATTTATTCTTATTAAATTTATATAATCCGGTTCCCAAACCTACAAGATATTCTTACCATTAAACACGTTATTCTCTTCTATAATTATTAAATACAGTGCAAAATTAACGCCTGCGCACAAAATCGATCTCAACAGTTTCGTGACGGTTCTAGAACGATACAAAAATAGGGTGTTGGAACAAACCTTATGTTATGTTATGTTGTCCTGACATGATGGCGAATGCGCCATACTTATTGGTCAACTAATTATTATAAAATAAATAGCAGTACACCAACATTAATTTATGAAGTTAATCTTGTTTTTTAAGGTAAAGTGAAATGTAAGTTATAATAAATAGGTCTACATTTGGTTTACTCAGTACACAGTAGCAAGGTTTCAGTGTTTAATTTATGTCCGAATAATAGAGGGTTAAATCGTTATTTTTTAAACAAACTACAAGAAAACTATTGGATAGAATTTGTTAAAATTTTAAATTTAGCTGCGAAATACATATTCAATAACAATGACTTATGCTATTCCGAGGCGAAATGCCAGGACTATATTATCTTGAATTTTTCGAAAAAGTATTCTACTTTTTTCAAAACGGGCAAATAACGTTCAAATCGAAAGAATATTATGGTTATTCAGTAATTTCTGAAAGTATTGTAATCTCAATTAATTTCATAGTTAATTTTTAATGCAAAAAATGTCACACCGAGGTTTTCAGGAAAAATATCTAAAATCGCAACTATCTAAAGCGATTTGACAACGCGTCGGGTGATCAAAGGCAGAATGAGGAAAACGACTCCTACGCCCTCGATACAGCCGGCAAGTGCGCTGGCGTCGTGTCTTGGAATTGGATATTGTCTCATTGTTCAATAACAATGACTTATGCTGTTCTGCGGCGAAATCTCAAATCGGAACACGCGGTCCACTGATAAATACTCTTAAAGTAGCAGCATATGGGAAAAAAGTTAATCTTCATAAAAAGTCACTTTACCTGTATTCAAATTTAATTATCGGCATATCTTGTTTATCTTGACAGTTATGGGAAAAAAGGACATGCTATTTAGTGGCGTCCAAAAAATATTTTCAGCCGGAACACAGGATTCTGAACACGATGGCGGCGTCAGAATTTCTCTTTGGGGTTGCGCAATCCCTTAAAACGGCCAAAAACCACCCCCCATTTTTTTTTAAGTATCAGCGGCAAATATATATTCCCCCCCGTTTTCGAGGAGCCACTTTCAACCCCTCCACCGACCAATACTCGCCCCCATTATGGAACGACATTACCTTTCAATAAAAAAAAAAAATTCAAAAAAAATTACAAGTGTTTAAAATTTTTCTTTTTATATTACTCTTTCTGTTTTATGATTTCTTTATTTAATTGAAATAAAAAAAAAAAAAAAAACTAAAAAATTAAAAATAAAATGACCACGCCTTGGCGTTTTTTCGCGCAAACTATTTGATTATATTTTTGCAGTTGGACCGGAATGAGAGACCATTACAACCAAGAAGAGAAGTACAACTATTTTTCCCATTCTCAACATCCTCGAAAACGGGGGGTGTCGGACGCGGTATCCAACACCACCAACGTGCTCAGCATCCTCGAAACGTGGGGGGGGGGGGGAATATATATATATATTTGCCGCTGATACTTGAAAAAAAATTCACCCCTTTCAGGGGCGAGTATTGGCCGGTGGAGGGGTTGGAAGGGTACTCTTGTTCGTTCGACTCACAGACGCCACTAATTTTAAAGACATAAGCGATTTATTTAGACAATTTATTCGAGTCGATAAACCTCACCATTTGGGCGCAAAACTTTTTCTAAGGGAAGAGAAAAATATTGAGTTTTCGCCTTATTGTTATTATGTATTTTTAACATGTAGAATTCAATTACATATCCTGATGCCTTATCCAAACACCATGTATACTTAATGCAATACATAAATGTGTTAATATCTCAGAATGATATAATAATTTAAATACTAAGAGCAACATAATATTAGGCTAGGGCATTCACAATAACTTAAGTTAGCCAACTGTACAATATTATTATCGTTATTCATATAATATGCCTGCCATATATAAATCGTGATGTTTAGACACTTGTAACAATCTCGTTTGTTTAAAAATAGATAAATATCATAATTTGCACATAACTAATAGCATTTGCATATTATAACACTGTAGGAACATTTGTTATGTAATATAAGTAGTAGGTATGCACAGGGTCATTTTATATAGAATTGCACGATAGTGTTTCTTGTTTCCAACGATTTGATATATTAAACGAAATGCCGCGATACAGAAAGATACTTACTTATTAAGAATACCAGTCGACAAATTTAAAATTTTGTAAAGTAACATTGATGAAAATAGGTTTGTCTGATGTATTTTAGAGTCCCAAATCCGAAAATGATAAGCTAATTACTGTAACACGTAACACGTGTTATAAGGGGTGGGTGGTGGAGAAAAGAGAGGACACGACATATTTTTACAATCTAATATATTTATTTAATATAAACATATAAAACATGTGGCATCTATGCAAAAATATTACTGAGGATTGGTTGTTATGTTAATAAAAAATATATTGCACAAGATATGATACAGCGACAAAAACGTTAAATTTTTCCTCTTGTGTTTTGTAGCATCATCCCTTTTTAAAAACCAACAGTAGTCGCCCAACATAGATGGGTTCTGATGTCCTGGTGAAACATCGATCCTTGTTCATCGCTTGCAGCACCCAAATTTTCCGGGAAAAAATTCAAATGGAAGTGCAAAAAATGTATTTTTAGAGACATGCGACACCCTAATAATTCATAGGTTTTCAACAGTTCATCTATGAGTCTTTTATAGTCTTCATCTTTCTTGTTGCCCAGAAATCCTTTCACTACACGTACAAAACACGTCCAAGCTGCCAATTCCTTTTCATTTCATTGTTCTTGAAAATGGAGATTATCTAGGAGCTTCCTTATCTGAGGTCCAATAAATATGCCTTCTTTTAATTTTGCATCACTTAGATGAGGAAATATTTCTCTTAGGTACTGGAAACCACTACCTTCTTTGTCCATGGCTTTGACAAAGTTTTTCATTAGTCCAAGCTTAATATGGAGACGGTAGCAGCACCTTTTTGGGGTTAGCAAGGGGGGCATATTTAATGTTTGAAGTACCAGGTTCAAAAGAAGTTCTATGAGGCCAATCCTTTTTACTGTAGTATTCTTTTCTTGCCCTACTGTCCCACAGACACAAAAAACAGCAATGCTTTGTAAAACCCCCTTGAAGTCTTAGCAATATACTCTCTCACTTTTAAATCTCCACAGATATCTGATACTGTTTATATTTAACACGATTTAATATGGTTGCTAAGTTGTCATACGTTTCTATCATTGTCACTGAACGGGCTAAAGGAATGGATGGTTTTTTGTTTCCATTATGAAGCAGGACTGCTTTTAGGCTGTATCTCGACGAATCTATGAATAAACGCCACTCGCTAGGTCATGTTCCATGTTAAGCTCATTCGTTAAACCATCAATATCACAACATAAACCTAGCGACCCTTCCATTTAAAAAAACTTGACAATGTTACATTCCGTTTTCGGTAAAGTGAAACACTTGCTTTTTTTATCTAACAAGTTCCACTGTTGAAGTATGGAACCAAGAAGTTCCGATTTTTGTTTTGACAATCGTAGGTCACGTACCGAGTCATTTAATTCATTCTGAGTTATTAAGTGAGGTTCACTGGTAGTTGGTAAAAATGTTGGGTCACAACTGGTGTTCTCAGGAAGTTGTGGATCAGATTCGGATGAAGAATTAGAATCACCGGGAAACACGATGTCCAGGTTTAAAGGCGCTATCGGTACCGGTAGTTCCTGGCAATGAGGAACTGGTCTTAGCGCAGAAGGAAATTTGGAGATTTTCTTGCGATACATCCACTGCACTAACTTTACGTGACAACTCACGCAACAAACATGAGGAGCCCAACTTTTATCTTGATCCCCAATTTGGCACTTAAAATATAAAAAATAGGCTTTTTTAACTTCCTCAGATATAGATCTAGCTTGGGACTAATAAATCGTCCACATATATAACAAAACCTATCGGCTGGATTTTTCCAACATATCGACAAAATCGATTTAAACACTTGACTGTACTGTAAACGAGACAGAAACCAACCAAACTGCAGAAAACAATAAAACTCTTAAAGGTTCGTACAATACTGTACACCCCTCTGCGGTTTTGTTGTACTTTCCGGTCCTAATGCAGGTAAAAATTACGGACATAACTGATTGGGACGAAATCATTTTGTGGTTAGTTAACTCTCTAATTGATCGTTTTAAAAATTATAGAGATGATAACGTTTTCGAGGAAAAACTTGCTCAAGCTGGAAAATAGCAGCCGCTCCTGAGATAGAGCCACATGCTTTCCTCGTTGTATATTGTAAAACGAAAGTATAAGCCAAATATTCGATTATGAGCAGAGGGATGAGATACCTCAAGATCCAAAAACGATTTTTTTTTTAGTATTTTTAATGACATTTTTAAATTAAATGACAAGTATTTTTTGGGACTGCCATACTCTACAACAAAAGCTGATCGGGAAAAGAAGGAGGCTGATAGATGTGAAAGAATATTATCTATTTAACGAGTTAAAATCTCTAAGATTGTTTTCATTACCTGAAGCGTTATTTAATTATTTTTATAAAAATATTATAGCGAACGATGAAATTTAAAAAATAAATAACTCACAACACAAGATTATTATTCTAAAATATTATTTTTTTTAAATGTGCCCCGATAGTGCCCGCTTTTATAAAGTTCATTGAAGACAATAATTTCTCCCACGAATATGTGGACTCAAACATCGTTAAAAGAGCACCAATTGTTTTTTCATTGATATAAAATTATTTGGTAAAAAATCCCATACGTTTAATAGAGTACTTTCAATTTTTACTGTGGGATCAATATTATCTGCACTACTTTCACACAGTATTCCTTCTACTTCAGGAATCCAGTCTTCAAATTTTGTTTTCCACACTGCGCTGCTTCGAAATGTATTTTCTAAACTTTTAAATTGATTGAATCTCTCTTCAAAAGCTTGTTTTATTTCTTGCATAATCATTAAATATTTTTTAATTGCATTTTCTTGAATGTCAACCGAGTTTGCAAAAATTATTGTGTTTTGAAAATGTTTTTGTAATTGAGGAGAATATTTCATGATTCTCATTTCCAAATTCTTAGTAATATGTCAAGTTTCGTCATAAATATTTAGATATTTTCAAACATTTTGTGTGCTTGCAAAAATACAATAGAATATAAATTATCCACACAAATTAGAAAATCTAAATAAACCCACGTAAACAAACAAATGGTTGCCTAGCAATCGTGGGTCAGTTAAAAAGCATGCGTGGGTCAGTGTCTGACCCACGCGTCTAGGTTGTGGATGAACCTGTACATTTCTCGGTATTAATAAAATTTCTTTTCTATGTACTTTATCCATGTTTTACTTACATCATTATGATTTATTTGCAAAAACAATTGACAGCTGGATAAATTTATTAGATGATGTTGCTGTCTGCTACAGTCGGCATACTTGACATTTTCTACTCTGAATGCAACTAACACGTTTTACAATCAATAAAAATCAAATCCGTAACGATAAAAACTACGCTGTTAAGACATTTTACCATTGATGTATTAATGATTTATTGTAAGATTTTAGAATATTAATTATATTATTGGTTTTAAGTAAAAGTAACCGGCATATTTTTATTTATTAACTTATTAAGAATTATTATAAAATTTATCGATTTTAAAGGCATAAATATTCTTGCAAATAGGTGCTTACAGCAAAAAAAATAATTAAAAGACTAGAAATTAATAAAATGTTATTATAATATGAGTAAATCATCCATTTTTCTCATTGAGGCCTGATAATTTTGATATGTGACTATAAAAGTATCGGTCTCAAAAGAATTAATTGTTTTCTGGTTACATGTTTCGCTCTATGCGAGCATCATCAGACCTATAAAACCAAAGTAAAATATACCCGAAAAATGTGTAAATTTTAATTAGTTAATAAATAATGTAACATTTTATTTAAAATGTGAATGATGAATACTCCCGACAAAATGGCGGAGAAAATCTTAATTTCAAAATTTGTGCCATTTTTTTTTTGGATGGATATTTCAGTGAATTGATTAGAAAGATGATTATAAAGAATTTTATTGATTGAAATTTTAAGTAAATTTTATTTGAATGAATAGAGTTTTGGACTTGCATTGTCTTTATTTGTTATAAATCACAACGTTTCAACTGGTGAGTATCTCCAGTCGTCTTCAGGTGAATACTAAATAAGAGACGTAACTACAGTTCTATTTATACTAGCTATGTGCACTGAAGCATAACTGAGATGGGTGCAGTCATGCGTTCAGTTTTGCGCGATATTAGTAGTTCTAAGCTTACATCTACTTAACAAAGGTTTCCATACATTTCTTAAATCTAATGAAGGTTTACTAAAACAACCTGGGTTCTGGTGTATGGTAGCAGCTTCCTTGAACTTCCTCTTCCTCCAGTGTGGTTCTTTGAGCAGGTTTTCGGCTTCTGTCCACCTGATGTGCTGGCCGTGTGTGCAAGCATGGTCGGCTGCACCTGATTTTTCAGTCTCTCCTTTTTGAGTGTTGTTTCTGTGTTCTTTAATCCTTGTTTCCAGTGGCCGTAGTGTTTCCCCAATATACGATCGGCCACATTCGCAGGGGATCTGGTTGACACAGTTTTTCCTATCTTTTTGGCTAGTTGGTTTCGTCTTCGTTAGATGGCTTCTTAAGGTGTCTCTCGAGCTGAATACCGTTCTGATGTTGTATCGTTGTCCTAGTCTTCTAATTATCTGGGATATTCCTTGGACATATGGAATGTTGAGTGTTGGTCTTTTTTCTCTCCTTTTTGTGTATTTGACCGAGTCTTCCGATTTTTCAAAATTTTGTCAACTAATTTCGTGGGATAGCCATTTTTGTTGAGGTCGATCTTGATGTGGTCAGTTTCTTCTTTGAGGACTTCATTTAAGTTACAAATGGTAATTGCTCTATCCACAAGCGTTCTTTCGATCCCATGCTTTGTGTTGTTTGAGTGATTTGATATGTAATTCAGATATTGACCTGTATGAGTAGGTTTCCTGTACACTGAAGTTTGGATGATGTTGCCATTTTTCTTTACATTGAGGAAAGGTAGTTGACTGTTGTCTTCTTTCTCCATGATGAATGTGATTGTCGGTGCGAAGCTGTTAATATGCTGTAGGAATTCCTTGAGTTCATCATCGTTTCCATTCCAAATAATGAAGGTATCATCTACATATCTCAGCCACGTTTTTTTTTTTTTTTTTTTTTTTTTTTGGGGGGATAAACTGGAGATACTTACCAGTTGAAACGTTGTGATTTATAACAAATAAAGACAATGCAAGTCCAAAACTCTTGTATCATTCAAGAAACACCATTGTCTAAAACCTCCAAACAGAGAAATTTTATTTGGTTGTACATTTTTTGGTAAATTTTATTGTTGGAAAATAATTATTAGGTATTGTTACCTCGAGTAGAATGGCGATACTTTTAGGCCAGTGTCTAATATTTCTAATTAGTTTTGAAAATATAAATTAAATTAAATTTTTATATAAGATATGTCAAATTTAAATTTTAGGAAATATATGTAAGATCGAAGATTTTATGCGCTACCCCGTACAATTAGACGTATCAGGTAAACTGTTCCGCTCTCAATTTTAGAATCAATTTTCTGTCAGTTAAAACAAAAATTGTTAAAATTGGTTCATTATTAACGAAACTACAGCTTATGAATTTAGACGTGCATTTTTGAATATTTATTCGATAATTAAGGGGTTGGAGGGGGGGTGGGGGTTATTTGGAACCGTTTTTCAACTTCACTTTAAAAAAACAAAACCAATATTACCTATTTATTAACTATAATAGGTATGCCATCCTTGAAGAGGTATTTAAAAATGCGTCCTTGTGGCTATTATACATTTTTTGTGTAAATATTTAATTCCACACTCGTCTGAACATTTCAATTAAAACATTTTATATTTAGAAGAAGGCAATTTGTTTATAATTAGCTTTATTTTTGACTTATAAATACCTACTTATGTAAAATTAGAAACTCTTTATGCGCGCTCTTTTAACAGAAAATATAGGAGGTACAGTTATATAAAATATCTTATGCTGACGACACGGCTATAATATTTACTGGTAAAGATTGGGAAGACGTTAAAAATAAGACAATAGAAGGTTCTAAATTGGTTGGAAACTTAGAAACTATCAATTAATCTAAATAAAACAAATTACATAGCTTTTTCATTAACAAGGGCTGATCATCCCAATTTTACAGATATTACTATCGGTAATGATAGAATTGCTGAAGTAACCCACACAAAACATCTTGGTGTGCTGGTTGACCAATTTATGAAGTGGAATCCACATATTGACTATGTTTCTAATAAAATACGAAGACTCATACACAAGTTTTATATATTAAGGGAATTTCTAAATGAGAAAACATTGGTGATGGTTTATAAAGCATTTGTGGAGTCGCTAATACGATACTGAATAATTGTCTGGGGTGGTGACTATGTCGCAATACTTATAAGTTAAATATAACACAAAAATATATTCTTAAAATTATATTAAAAAAAAAATAAAAGATTTCCAACAAATTTATTGTTTTCGGATGATACTGTAAATATCAGAACTTCATATATTCGCTGTATATGTAATTTTGTTAATCGATTTAAGACCAAACTAAACTATGTAGATCACTCTACCGAAACAAGTCTAATAACAAATTTAAATTACCACAAAAATTGAACAACCGCCAATAAAAAGTTTATGGATTACTTAGCATCAAAATCATTATATTTACTCCCAGATAATATAAAATCAATTAAAAATGTAAAAACTTTTAGTAAAAAGTGTAATCAGTATGTTTACCGGAATACAGAAGAAAAGTTTTCAATACTCTTTAAGTAATTCACTGAATCAATAAGGATTGTGGGCAGGTTTCAGTAATGTGTGTCACATAGAATTATAATATAGATAATATAAATAAAAATACAAATTTTAGATTTCGGCACATACGGGTGTTTTGCACCTAGGTGTCTATTATTGGTTTTTGCTATTCATTATATTATATATTAAAAATGTTAAAATGTAAAAAAAGAAATGTTATATTAAATTAAATGTAATTGACCCAAATGTGTGGTTTGCATCGAGCAACAATAACGCTTAAATATAATTTTATATTTTAGAATGGAATTTAAATTACTTTGCCACATTTATCTTAAAAGGCTTCTGATATCCCCCCTTGTCCTAAAAAAATTCGGATTTCGGATATAATTATTACAATAATTAAATCCTAATATTTTTATGTAAGGAGTGTGGTTTTTCCATGTATCATTAATTAGCGGACACCATGTATATAAATAAAAGATGATAGCGGCCACGTCAAAAAGAGCCACCAGTTTAAACAATATAGGAGTCGCCTATTTAAATATAATAAACCATTTCCATAACATTAATTGAAAGGTGTAACATCAAAATTTTTGTTCATATTAAAAAAAAAATGATAATACTTATAAAATATCAATATTATTGATCGATTCATGTATTTACGAGACATGATTGTTTCTGATTGAAAGAACAGATTGTATCTGGTTCTTCAGATGAATAGAGGTCACTGGGTATAACGAGCATGATACTGTTATAAATTACCTATTTAATTGGGTTATATAAGGTGTATGGAGATAAGTAAAAAACATGCCAATAAAGATAAATCAATCAACCCTAAATTACTGCATTTAATTTGCTAATTAAGATTACATTTCACAGCAAGAAGGTTTTAATTACTTGTTTACCCAAACGCCCAGCCAAGCAATTAATTTAGTCGTCATGTCAGTCCGTTGCAAAATTGGGCGTGTGTTTGTTATCATATCATCTCTCAAATTACAAAAAATCTAAGCAAAATATTGAATTGTTATGAACAAATAATCGAAGAAAACAGTATAAGCCCTTAAAATTAGTAAGCTTTATTGTTACAAATATTTTATTTAAATCAATAATCAATTAATAAATGTGGCCATGATGCGGACCAAGAGAGCGCAATATTTTTAGATTTTTTCAGTCCTTGAAATCGGTCACAAATATATTTCTGTGTTGAACCCAAGTTTATTTGTAAAACATAATATTAATAGTAATAATTTAATAATAAAGTATCCAATCCCGTTAAATATTGCAATTACGAGATTCCATTTTTTTCTAATCCCGAATAACACACACATCCAAGTTTTTATAAAAATAAATTTGTTTCATTGTTAGGATTTGTTCAGATAACTTTAAATATTTTTTATTGTTGTTGTATGCTCTTTTGTACCTGTTAGTGTAACAATTACCCTGAAGTTTACTATTTCCATTTTTTTCGGCGGGCAACTCGGCAGGGTTGTTTTATTGCTTGTGCTCGTGATTGTTTGTGGTCTATTGTGTTTTTGAATTAATTTTTAGTCTTCTTTCGAACTAAAACTATTTAGAGCTATTTATTAGCCATCTACAATGGTTCGTCAGTGCTTGGTGTGTAAGAAATTCGACTATTCTAACCCCGGATTAATATTTCTTCGGTAAGTGATAAAAATGAAGTTATGTTTTTTTTAGGTGAAACTGTAGAACTGTGCATCATTGTAAATAAATGGTATTTTATGAATGGAATGTTTTGTCTCCCCTTTTATATTATATGTTTATGGGTCAAACAATATCTAGGCCTTGGTACTATTCAGAACAAACCCAGATACTGTTCAGGCCCTAAACTAATACAGGGTGTTATGGAAATGACGTATTATATTTAAATCGGCAATTCCTGAGATGAAAACAAATTGAAGAAAAATATCCAAAAATGGCGCTTTAATTTAATATGCCCTTATGTCAAATGAAAAATGACCACGTGGTGCCCTTGTCAGGAAGGTAAACAAAGCAACATATGGCGAAAAACGTCACTGAATCTTGAACAGTCTTGTCATATCTTCATGGTAAACTCTTTAGAAAGTCAATAACCGCTTGACAGATTGCAAGTTGTTTATTTTTCAGGGTACATTATTATACACTTTTACGTTTAGTTCAGTTCGCTAGGAAACAATCTCTGATTTATAAACTTGAACTGACTCGAACGAACCGCCGCCGAGTTTTTAAATGGTCAGGTATGTTCTCATTTGTTCAATTGGAACGACACCCGTCAGATTTGGACAACTTAAAAGTTTATAAATGCCACTTACCCTTTAGAAAAAAAAATGCAATTTTAGTTAGCTTTTCGGACTTATTTAAAACCAACTTAATTTATAAAAAAACACCAAGTACCTAGGTAACTTGAACAAAAACAAACCGGCATAATAAAATCACATAACACATCTAAGTACCATTCAATCTGAATTAGTATTTTAAAGTGCGACTGTGTAGACAAAAACACGCCCTTATTGTCTGAGTGGTCTGGGAAATAATGTATTTAACATCTAAAAATTTTAAAAATAAATAACACGTTGGTTCCGTCGACCGATATTGAACTGCTGGGCTGGGGCACTGCCGTCGTGAAAAGAACAAATAACTTAATAATTTAAACTCGGGTTTAAGTATTAACACAACAAATCTGCTTGAAAGTTGGTAAAAACATTAGGAAACCGATAACGCGTGTGAAAATCGGCCGGCTTCTTTAAACAGCTGATTATGGACAATAAAGCGGGTTGCCTGTTCTTTTCGCCGGCTGGGGTTAATATTTAAAAATACAGCGTTGCCACTTTCGATGTTTTATAAATTAATTGCGGAATTTCCTTCTATAATATTACTTTCCTGTATAATTATAGTCTCGGAAATGTCAACCGCGCTAGCTCAAGTTAGTTCTCTGAATGTGCATAAAGAAAGCACCTTGGACGAGACCATTATTTCAAAGGGTCCTGTCAACATAATTGCTTCATTTTATCTGTAGTAAAGGGTTAATGGCCCATAGAAATTAGCGTTTTTATTATTTCTATTGCGAAATAATTAAGTGCTGTTTAGTGTTTGCGTGTAATCTGATAATAGGTGCATATCTTCAAAAAAACTAATTTGAAACTCGTGGGTGTCTGTGTGTTTCTTTAAGTGATTTAGTACTAATCTTCCGAGAGATTGGAAATAAGAGGCTGAATGGGGTTTAGTGGGTATAAGCTTATTATGCAGTTCCACATTATCATCAGGGTACGTGATGAGCATAAAGATTTTCCCATAGAAAAAAAACCTGGAGATGTCTGTGCCCTGGATTACTTGCTAGTGTACTGGCACCGGGATTCACTTCTATTTGGATACTAGGTAAACTAAATATTATTTTTATAAGAATCTAAAGTTTTACACAGTTGGCAACATTGTTCCTGAACATCTGTTGATTACACAGCTTGGCAATGTAATATGATCATATATGAATGTGCCGAGTAGTGACCGGTAGGTTTAGGGGTGAATTACCCCACTTTTAACGTTCGATTTAAAAAAAATATATATGTAGCGCTTCTCTAGGACACCCCAGGAGTCACCCATTTAAATATAATACGTCATTTCCATAACACCCTGTATTATTTATATTAAACCTCGATGTATCTTAAGAATATGACTTTATGTGCATTTTTAATGTTATTTCTAACATTCTGACGAGACGAATCGTTACATTTTATATTTAATTTTAACTATCTATACAAATTCTCATTAAACACACTCCTTGACCTACATATTATCTCTTCTTTATTTATTTTTTTAACATAGTAAATAATTCCATGTCTAGTAATATCCTTATAAATAGAACCATTGTTTAAAGTAACTGCTATTTTTACCAAGTTTAGATAACTTATCTACCTTTTTCCATAATTAATGGTTATAAAAACGTATTTATTTGTTCAAGGTATTTACTATACTTATTTATCTCGATCTAATACGTTTAGTCTAGGTCTTCAATTGTATGTATCGTCCAATAACTTTTAAAGGCTTACCATAAAAACTTTATTTGAAGATTATGCATGTGATAATCGTACGATACGATTAAGATTATTAGTATTGTGATCGCTCGAGCGAAAAACTTCTCGAGTACTCGATTATTGAAATAACCGACATCGCTCGATTATTAAAAAAACTGCTCGAGTTATAAATTCAATCGAAAATCGTCGCTTGTTACTTATTACCTTTCACTCGACACCAGAGCTTCGCTTGAGGCCCACCGAAATGTGCTGCTTGGTAGTGTGATCGCTCGAGGTAAAAAACAGCTCGAATATTCGAGCAGTTTTTCGCTCCATAGGAAATACTACTCTAGTTATAAATTCAAGCGAAAAATCGAAAAGCGTCGCCTTTTACTTGATACCCGATCTTCGTTCGACGCCACTCGCCACCCAAACTGTGCCCATTGGCGACGTTCGAGTTTGACGCAAATCCCTTAGTGGATTCATCGCGATATGGTTTTTCTTTTTGGCTGGGATTGGATATAATTTTTTTTAAATCAGACACAACTGTTCTTACTTAATAAACACTCTAGACTAAACTTCTAAAACTTACAAAAACAACCCCGTGGTGTATTATCAACACATTCTCTTAGTCATAAAAATTTCAAGTGATAATCGCTCGAGCGATTCACTCGGTTATTAAAATCGCACGAGTATCAAGTACTCGATTATTAAAATCATCGGTTTTTCCCAACACTAAATTGAAAATTATATCTACAGTACTTTCGGAGATATTAAAAAAATTTCAACACCTTGTAAAAAAAATTGAAGCCGTTGAATTTTTCTTCATAAAATGATCTAATTAATTTTACAATGAAATATTAGCAGTTAGCAGTATAAATACTATTTATTCTATTGACCCTATCCATACGGATTTAAATTGTAGATACTGCTTTGTTATATTGCCGAGTACGCACTACATAACTTATTTTTAAATAGTATATTATGTATTTGTGTATCCACTTCCGGCAAAGTAGTTAATTATTTCAAATTATTTTGTAAAACAATGAAATTGGATTCAAAAAATTTTAATTGGAGGTTAAAAGTAACATATTTCCATTAAAAGTCCATATGCCTGTTAATTATTATAGTTACATAATCCTAAAAAAATTATGTAACCGAGAAATTTATGTTGGAGTAATTAAAGTGAATCTGTTAATTTTACATTTATTCCTAATTTATTTTTCTGCCTACTCTGTATTATGCATGCGCACTGCAGGCCTCTCAGAAGTTAGAAATGTATCTGGTGAATCAATTTGGCGCATGAAAAGTTTTATACCGTTTTTTTGGTCGATAATACAGATCAGCATTAAAAAATCTAATTAATTTTTCTTAATATCAAAGATTCGATAAAATCAGCCAAATCGGTTTATGCAATCTAGTGTTCATTTGCGCGTCACGTACACGTACACGTTGAAAGAGATTTAAATTACTTTTATAAGGATGTTATGATGTTATGATGTTCCACTTGACCCCCACTAACCCCATAAACTTAAAAACCAGGACACCAGCGGTAGCAACAAGGGGAAAAGGCTCGCTGCGAAAGAAAGCGCCGCAGGCGAAATTCTTTATGGACCACTCCCCACGAGCAAACCCAAAATTCATATCTAAATTTAGTCCATAATTTATAGTAAATACTAGAAAAACCTAGCGGTAAGGTCAGTAAGGTGTTCTCACTATACTCAATTTAAAAAGCGCGACATTTTTACTTAAGTTACAGCAGACGAACAAAAGTAATTTTTTCCTTTTTCTGAGGATTTTTTAGTATTTTTAAAATGATCCCGATTTTACGAGCTATATACAAAAAGAAACAGCGGAAAACAAATCAAAAAATAACTCCATACCTATTTATTTTAAGTAACATTGATTAGTATGCTTATTTGCATTTTTATGGTATTCCACGGTTGTAATGCCAAATATGCAATAATTTCATCGTAAATTGCTTCAACGTCAAATAGTTCTTGCGGAAACAAATGTGAATAGGATTAAAAATTATTTTTGGTCAATAAATCGAAAAACTGTAATCCACTGATGTCCGAAAATCTAGGGTGGTGTGTTCGGGTTTGTTCCCTCTCTTGCCCCTTATAAACGACGCCCATGATTGTAGATACATATAATTTATAAAAAAAGTAGTTACTATTTCTAATAAATTTAAGAAAATCAAGTTGAATAAATATATTGTAAATTTCACAACGAATGTAAGTGAAAATAAAATACTTTATTTATAACTCCATTAGTTAAATACATATTTTAAAATGTATCGTACATTTTACTGACGACAATTATTGTAAAAAATGACCAAATGAAGTGTGTGTAAAAATATTTTTATAAAAATGAAAAGCGTAAATCAGATGCAACGGATTCTTGGGATGTCGCTCTTCGTGAGAAATAATAAGACAACATACATCGATATTACACTAATATTTTTGTCCAAAAATTTTTGTTAAAATTTTGCTATAATTTTACGGCAGTTCTTAATAAAAGTTCGTCCAGTCACATATAGAGCCATAAATTATGGTAGTTTTATTATTTTTATAGTAAATTTAATTTTTTATTTCCGTGTACAGGGTGTCCATTTTTGGGTAGTTTTAAGCGGTATCTCCGTTATTAGCAAAGATAGAAGGATGCGGTCTTCGCAGCACTTTGCTACTTTTTTGTCAAACAGAAGATGTCGTTATCAGAATTTTTCTAGGCCGCCTCGTTTTTGATGTACGGGATGTTTTTGAGAATTGTGCATTTTGGGACACCCCCCATATCCCGGTTACCCCGTAACGTATCAAAAAGAATTAAAATGTTCTTTTAGTAGTTTTTTACGTAGAATCCAGTGACGTACTCAGATTTTTTCTAAATTCAATAGTTTTCAAGGAAAATAGACAAATTTGCTTTTTTTAAATGGGTCACCCTATATATTTTTTAATAATATAATTTAGTTTGTAACAAGCTTCTCAAAAATGTATAACACTTTATTTCTTGTCTTAGTATTAGGCCCGATATATACGTTTTTCAAAAATATACCAGTTTTTTTTTAGTAGGTCATGACGGGATCGGAAATTTTGAAATTAACATGTTACAATGCAAATGGTTTGAACGTCTGACCGAAGGTTCAGGGTTCTACGCTTATACGATCTGTAAAACTTCCTTAAATCTTAAAAAGTTTGTCTGAATGCCGAAAAACACTTTTAATTTATATTCGATGCATACAATAAAAACTAATAATTGTAATAATTTAATACAAGAGCGTCGTAAATCCGTTTGTTTTGACGGTGTTGCTGGATTATTAAAAACTCCGATGATTTAAATCTTAACAATTTTACGGACATATTTATTGCCAAACTGCAACAAGTTGCCAAAAATCATCAATTTTACGGTGCTTAATGTCCGAAACTCGTTTAATTATTAGGGAATATTTCTTTGTGCTATAGTGTAAACAGGTCCCATTATGCGCCCGAAAATATTTTCTTATTTTAAAATGTTGTTCAGGCTGTCGTTTAAAAATCATTATGTTCTTTTTAAAGATATAAAAAGTTATAAATTATTACACTTTGTATTGTATTTGTACTTGTTGAAATATTTTAATTTTGGGCTAGAAATAAATTGATGCAATACTTATGAAAATTGGATTTCTGGATAATGTGAAAAAGTATTAGAGTTGGCGCCAATCAGGTAAAATACAATGAAGTAGGTGCCGGCGGAGAGATTATGCAGGCGCTGTCTCTCGAAACGTACATGTGATTGTACTTTACATGATTATGACAAATTAATTTTTTTTAACATTTTACAGCACCATCATAGCCAACTAGGTGTAACTGAACTTAAACTCCGAAGCAAAATTACCATAAAAAAAAGTTAATTGTCAATATTTCGAAAATTACAATTTTCGGAATCTTATACAAACCTTATTATAATGATAAAATTTGGGGGTTTCCTTTTGAAAATGTAGATATTTTGCAGTTTTCTTAATTTAATTTTTAATCTTATTGTTTGAATACCATGTATTAATAGTTTGAAAATATTATAAAAATCTATTAAAGAAGGTTTTTTTCAACAGGGAATCATGCGTATAATTCAAAAATGTAATAATATAGAGGGGTATGGAAATAACGTATTATATTTAAATGGGGGACTCCTGGGGTGTCCTAGAGAAGCGCTACATATATTTTTTTTTAAATCGAACGTTTAAAAAGTGTGGTAATTCATCCCTAAATCCACACACAACTCCTCGGCACATTCATATATGAACATATTACATTGCCCAGTTGGGTAATCAACAGATGTTCAGGCATAATGTTGCCAAACTGTTTAAAAGTGTAAAACTTTAGTTTCTTATAAAAATAAATATTTAGCTTACTTAGAAAGTAAATCCAGGACGCGATTAAGGAATCCAGGGCAAAGACACCTTCAATTCTTTTTTCTATGGGATAAACTTTATGCTCATCGCTTGTCCTGATGATAGTGTGGGAGTGCATAATAAGCTTATCACTAAACCCCATTCGGCCTCTTATTTTCAATCTCTTAACATAACCGGCATATCGTCGAAAGAAAAAAACACAGTGAAACAGAACAAATTGCACTAAATCATTTCGCAATAGAAATAATAAAAACGCTAATTTCTATGGGTCATTAACCCTTCACTAAAGATAAAATTAAACAATTGTGTAACTACCCTTTCAAATAATAATGGGCCAGTCCAAACTTCAAAATGCTTCCTTTCTCCGAAAACTGGTGGTAGCGCGGTTGCCATTTCCAATACTATAATTATACAGGAAAGTAATATTATAAAAGGAAATTCGGTAATTTATGATAGTCGCTTATAAAACATCGAAAGTGACAACGCTGTATTTTCAAATATTAACCACTGCCGCGAAAAGAACAGGCCTTCAAGCCCGATTGTCCAAAATCAGCTGTTTAAAGAAGCCGGCCGATATCGATCGACAGAACCAACATGTTATTTATTTTTAAAATTTTTAGATATTAAATACATTATTTCCCAGACAATAAGGGCGTATTTTTGTCTACACAATAGCACTTTAAAATACTAATTCAGATGGAACGGTACTTAGATGTGTTGTGACACGAAAACTTTGTGAGATTATTGTGCCAGTTTTTGTTGGGTTACTTAGGTACTTGGTGTTTTTTATAACGTAAGTTGGTTTTAAATAAGTCCGAAAAGGTAAATAAAATTGCATTTCTTTTTCTAAAGGGTAAGTGGCATTTATAAACTTTTAGGTTGTCCAGATCTGACGGGTGTCGTTCGAATTGAACAAATGAGATCATACCTGCCCATTTATAAACTCCGCGGCGGTCCGCTCGAGTCAGTTCAAGTTTATAAATCAGAGATTGTTTTCCAGCGAACTGAACGTAAAAGTGTATAATAATGTACCCTGAAAAATAAACAACTTGAAATCTGTCAAACGGTTATTGACTTTCTAAAGAGTTTACCTTGAAGATATGACATCACTGTTCAAGATTCACTGCCATATGTTGCTGTGTTTACCTTCCGGACAGGGGCACCACGTGGTAATTTTTGGTTTGACATAAGGTCATGTACAGGGCATATTAAATTAAAGCACCATTTTTGGATATTTTTCTTCAATTTGTTTTCATCTCAGGAATTGCCGGTTGAAATATAATACGTCATTTCCATAACACTCTGTATGTGTTAAAATAAGCAAGTTGACACAGACTTCTGGTATAAGCTCAAGTGCCACCATACTATTCACAATATTTTAGCCGAGTTGCCCTGATCAACTTTAGCATACTGTCCATCCATTTTTTCATATACAGTGTACCCCAAGTAAAGTGGCCTACTAGAAGTATCTCGAGAACTAACTGAGATTTTATTTTGAAAATTTGACTGTGGCTATAAGAGATGGTTTTCTACGTTTATAAAATATTTTGGATGGTGTGGTGTTGCCGAATCATACCGAAAGGGGTAGCAACTTCGGAATTTTAAATGAATTACCCTATATATTATATTTTTTTGGAATCTAGGTAAAAATCTAGAACAGTTTTCTGCATAATATCATATACCTATCTTTAAGAGTTTTTGAATTATAAATAATCTTGTGATTTTTTAACGCCGTATCGGGACCTGAAAAGAAAATCATATCTTTTTAGCTTTTAGCTGTTACAGCTAGGAAGCTGAAATTTTGACAATAGTTTCACAAGACCATCGAAATTTTATAATTTTGAACAGTATTTAATACACAAATACAACCCTGTATTTGAGTTTTTCTAATGGAGGATCGAATTTTGTATCTAATATATTAAGTGTTCCTATACCAATCTTCAATATTTTCGGACTTATAGCGAAATTTAAAAATCATCTTATAAAAATATTTTTTTTTGGTATTTGTGTGTGGAATGGATTCATAGAAACAAAATTTTAAAAAATCCATTTGACGTTGTTATGTCTTTTGTTATGATTTTTGCAATAATTTATCTCCCTCAGAAATATTGTTATGGAGACGGCCCTATATATAAAACTAATTAAATACTGTTCAAAATTATAAAATTTCGATGGTCTTGCGAAACTATTGTAAAAATTTCAGCTTTATAGCTGTAACCGCTAAAAAGATGATTTCAGGTCCCGACACGGCGTTCAAAATTCACCAGATTATTTATAATTGAAAAAAAGATAGGTATATGATATTATTCAGAAAACTGTTCTAGATTTTTAACTACATTCCAAAAAAATATAATATATAGGGTAATTCATTTAAAATTCCGAAGTTGCTACCACTTTCGGTATGATCCGGCAACACCGCACCATCCAAAATTTTTTTATAAACGTAGAATACCATCTCCTATAGCCACAGTCAAATTTTCAAAATAAAATCTCATTTAGTTCTCGAGATACTTCTAATAGGCCACTTTACTTGGTGTACCCTCTATAGATTGAGGCGGTTTCCGGTGGGACACCCTGTATAAAATTTCGCGTGAACATTTTTATAAAACCAAAAGAACAATATTAAAAAATAAATCCTACCTTTCATCCTTATAAATCGTCGGAAATGTAGAACTACTAAGTTCCAGAATACTCTGCTCGTTTTGCGGCTCTGCCGAAATACCGGCCCTTTGTTTCCTAGTCCTTAGTTGACCGCTCAGTCCCTTAGGACTAGCGGGATGACTATGGGTTATCGCCATAACCGATTGGAATTTGTCCAATTGAGAACGCAGCTCGTAGATTTCCCGATTTCGCTGCGCCAGTTCTATTTGAAGTCGTCTAATTTCCTCCTCTTTTTCTCCAAGTAACCTAGAAAAACAATAGTTATTAAGCAACTAGTATGTAAACGGATGATGCGATTATGTGATTATGACTGATAAGTATATAACGCTACAAGAATTAATATTAACGTAATTGTGGTCACAGCTTTTGTTACTGTATGTTTATAGCAATAACTTCATTTACAGAATCAATTCGTCAATGGAACCTGGCAAAAGGCTAAGCAGTTAATCCTTTCCCTGAACCAACTCATCAACGGAACCTGGCAGAAGATTAATCAGTAAATCTTTTTACTTATAAATACACTGCGATCCTATGGTATGCCCAGCATGGTTGCCTAGCTTTCTTAAGGACCGCTCTCTGCAAGTGGCGATTGACTGATTTCTCTCAGACACCTTCACCATCAATGTCGGTGTTCCTCAAGGGTCCATATCGTCTCCACTCTCTTCTTATTCTACATTAACGACCTTCTAGTGAAAACGAAAAATCCGGTATTTAGTTTTGCTGGCGATAGCACACTTATCTCATCTTTCTCTTTGAATGCACAAACATCGGCTGCCGACGCACATCTTCGCAAACAGCATGAAGTATCACGCCTCAACAAAGACCTGGAAGAAATTTTGGCTTGAGGTAACAGAACCAAGTCGAATTTAACGCTAAAAAACCCCAGGCAGCAGTTTTCTCTAAAAAGGTTAACATTACAGAACCGGATATAGTCATGGACGGACACGCAATCCCACTGGCTTCATCTATTAATTTGCTGGGCGTCAATCTGGGAGGAAATATGTCTTGGTATAATCACGTTGTGGCAATCGTCAAGATAGCTTCTCAGAAACTTGGTGTACTTTTCCGAACCAGAAAGTTGTACACACCTCAACAACTTTTGACACTATACAAAGCCCAGATTCAACTATCACTAGAGTACTGCTCTCATGTCTGGAGCTGTGCACCCAAACATACTCCTCGGCTACTGGATTCCATCGAAAGGAGAGCCATTCGTCTGATTGGAGACCACGAGCTGACGACGAACCTCGACAGATTAGAACATCGAAGACAGGTTGGGGATTTGACTCTCTTTTACAGATATTTTCATGGAAAGTGCTCGGCTTACCTTGCCCTCTTAATTCCGCCCAAAGCGGCAGAAATACACGAACCACTGCCGCCCAACCATATGTGGTTAAGCTTAGTATGACCTTCCCGTTTTTCCCAACGAGATAACCTCCAACGGTTCGAAGCCAACGTGAATCGCTTTTTGCGCACACACACCACTCCCAGAGTGTCCTGAAGGATTTTTCCTATAGTGCTAGTGGTTGATCAATCAATCCATCAACAGAACCTAGCAGAAGGCTAAGCAGTAAATCTTTTTACAGAATAAACTCATCAACAGAATGATAGATAGCTAACATTTTTATTCTGTACTTATCATGCTCATGAATTCATCAACATTTTGTTCAAACAAACAACAAATTGTTGTTTAAAGAAATCACTTTCGATTTCAGTAATTTTGACACTACAGTATGTAAAGTTCTCTCAAATAGATTTATGGTGGGTAGCAACAATCAGACAACGCCGATTGTGATACTAGCGAGAAGTCATTCACATTCAAAGTCGTCTGGTTACTAAATCAATAAATTAGCTAACAAGGCTACTTTGATTGTGAGCAATCATTTCTGCAAAAGTCAATTATGTCACCGTCAAAGTTATATGGTAATTTAATTATTGAATAAAATCCTTCTACAACCCAACATTACTACGTATTGTGATTGCTGAAGTTTACTAAGGAAGAGGAAGTATTAAATTATATAATTAATAAAAATAAACAACGTATGTAAAATCAAAATGGTGTGGCAAATCAGCGTATAAGGTATAACTTTCAATTATGCCCTAGGGGTTTAAATATATTTTATGTATTTTTTAACTTGTACCTAATATACATATGTAGAATTTTGTCTGAAGGAAAATAAGTCAATTTATAATGATGGTTCTGCATGAGTTTTGCGTGACGTTACCTAATTTATAACCAAAAACTCTCTATTATCCGGAGGTCAAAAACCCCTACAACAGACTAACATAAGTTACACTATTGTATAGAAAATAATTATGATAAAGTTTACATATACAATATATAGGGTGTTGAAAAAAGGTCGGTATCCCGGAATAACTCCGGTGCATCGCATTGCAGCGGAAAATGTCTAAGGAAAAAGTTTTTTGGTTCTGAAGGAGGAATAGTTTGCAATTTAAACCACCCCCCACCACCCCCTCAGCCCCAGGGCGCGGGTGGGGGTAGTTAAGATTTTTAAATGGAACCCTATATTTTTTATTGGCGTATCGTGTTCTCCAACCAAAAATAAACATTTTTTGTCCGAATAATTGTCTAAAAAATGCCCGTGGAAAAAGTTGTTTGTATTCCAAGGGCATTTTTTAGTACAAGACAGAGAAAAGGAGTATTTCCGGGATAAAACTTGATTTTCGCACGGTTCTGATTTTGTCTTTCTCATGGTGATTATTGGTGAAGGATAGGCCAATAAAAAATATGGGGTTCCGATTGAAAATCTTAATACCCACACCCGCGCCCGGGGGCTGAGGGCGTGGGGGGTGGTTTAAATTGCAAACTATTGCTCCTTCAAAACCAACCAACTTTTTCCCCAGACATTTTCCGCTGCAATGCGATGCACCGGAGTTACTCCGGGGTAACGACCTTTTTTTCAATACCGTGTTTTTTTTTTTTTTTTTTTTTTATGATCAAACACAAGCACTATAGGAAAAACCTTTAGGGCAGTCTGGGAGTGGTGCGTGTGCCCAAAAAGCGATTCACGTTGGTTTTGAATCGTTGGATGTTATATTCGTTGGGAAAAACGACCTCGGGAAGGTCGTTCCACAAGGAAGAAGTCCTCCAGATGAAAGAATTCTTAAATAATGAAGTTCGAGGAGTACTAAGCTTAACCACATATGAATGGGCGGCAGTGGTTCGTCGTGTATTTCTGCTATTCGTCGCTCTGGGCGGAATTAAGAGGGCAAGTGTATAATGTATACAATATTATATTGAATAAGAGCTAGAAAATAAATTTTATGTGATTCGGATTCGGTCATTCCTAGTAAAGAAGTTTGCAACGGTTTTATAATAACCTGGAAAACCCACTAAATCCATAAAAAGGAAAGCAAAGAAAAAATAATAAGAGAAACATTTAAGTGACATGGAGAAAAATTGAAAATAACAACAATTTCTAAAAACGGCAAAGATTTAATACTCTTAATAATAAGCCCCCAGGAACCTACTTTTGGTTTAAATTCTACACGAATTATTTTGAGTCAAGTCCCCGAGATTTATTTGTGTTTTAATATTTTAAAAAGAACGAGAATATTACTTGTAGGAAATATTTATTTAATGAATTACCTAAATAAATTCAATTTGCAAATAGTTGGCGTCATCGGATCACCAAATATTTGTTCTTTAAACTTGTACATACTAAGTTGGTATATTATCCTAATGAGGTGTCTAATTATACAAAACTATCACGAAAGGCAAAATAAATATAGATATATATCTTTTTTAACTTATTTCTTTATACACGTCATCTTGCAAATTATATCACGCCAGGGATTTATTTTCAAAAAAAAAGTTTATGTTAATTTGAAATGCGTTGCTGATATTTTTTAATATACAGTATTATTCAACACCGATCGAAAAGAAATATACAGGGTTAGTCGAAAAAAACGGACCAAACTGCAAGAGGATATTGTATACGTGAAAATAATGTAGTGTATGTATAGCGTGTATGGGCAATGCGATGTACAGTAACATCCTCATAAATATTGGTACTTTGACAATTTATTGAATTTAAACAGAATACAGTAACAGAATTTGTAAATTTTCTGAATACTTTCGGCAAAAATATACTTTTTCTTGGAAAATATTAGTTATGGATACTATACAGCCCAGATAAGAAAAATGAGTTTTACTGTTTTTTGAAAAATAGTACTTCCTTCCAACGCTTTATGGTCCATTTGAGGTAAGCTTTAACATAAATCCAAAATTTAAAGTTTTATTTTCATACCTAATTTGATAGATCAACGAGAAAACCCTAAGCTTGTGACATGTGGCGTATATACAGGGTGTTCCTTAATGGCGTGCTAATATTTCAAGGAGTGATTCCTTAGGTCATTTTATAAAGAAAAGTTCATATGAACATATGTCCGCAACGGCTCAATTTTTTTGCTACAGGGTGTTGAATTTTATTTTTTTAAATGGTTATTTTTTTAATATCTCCGAAAGTACTTTAGATATTATTTTCTATTTTGGTATGTGTTAATAGGATATAGAACCACAAATTTTAGTTAGAAAAATTATTCAATTGTTCCACCAGTGGTGTCCCTGCAAACATGTCCTCTGATATTTTTACAAAAAAGATGGTACGCTACTGACATTTTTCCATGTGGATATTTTTCTGATTAGCCTGGTCAATTCTACATGAAAACAAACCCGTTCATGATTAAAACCACTAAATTCATATTGAAACTCATTATTATTAACATTGATAAAATAATTAATGATAAATTTTGTTTCATAACAATTGTTGGTGTGGGCAATTCGACGTGAAGACGGGCGGAAACATGCCTTTTAAGTGAAAGTGACCATTTGAAACAATTTTTATTAAAGAAAATTTATCATTAATTATATTTTATCAATGTTAATAATAATGAGTTTCAATGTGATTTTAGTGGTTTTAATCAAGTCTGACTAGAAAAACTCAAGAGACCATTTTTATGTAGAATTGACCAGGCTAATCAAAACAAATATCCGCATGGAAAAATATCAGTGGCGTACCATCTTTTTTGTAAAAAATATCAGAGGACATGTTTGCACGGACGCCACTGGTGGAACAATTGAATAACTTTTCTAACTAAAATTTGTGGTTCTATACACATAACACATACCAAAATTGAAAATAATATCTAAAGTACTTTCGGAGATATTAAAAAATAACCATTTAAAAAATAAAAATTCAACACTCTGTAGCAAAAAATTTAAGCCGTTGCGGATATATGTTCATATGAACTTTTCTTTATAAAATGACCTAAGGAATCACACCCTGAAATATTAGCACGTCATTAAGGAACACACTGTATAGGAGACAGGGTAAAGAAAATTACGATACGATAAAATTAAGTTGATATTGATGTAAAAATAGGTTTTCCTCCTTAAAGATAATCAGATATCGCGTTTATGAATTTGATTAAAAAATTATTGTTTCACATTTCATTTTAATTGAGCATTAATGACGATTTTATATCGCAACTGATAATGTTTTTACTGTTGCTTCGGGAAAAAATAGTTTTATTCAAGTATCAATGACATTTATTAATCTATTAAGTACTGCATAAATTGTTCTATATCTACATTCTGTGAAACGAACAAATTGTTATTCCTCGTTATTACTCATAAAAAAATTTTCATCATCCCCGTCATTTGCAGTATTACTAAAAAAAAGATACCATAAAAAAAATGCCTGAAAGTACTTAATGAATACACAAGAATAGTAATTAAACCAGGAGACCCCGCTAAGGCTCTCGGACTGTATCGCGTGCCAGTATCTTTATCAGTGAAGATATGAATGAATTTGAATAATGCAATGTCACCAACCTGAACATCTCTTCGGTACCACTACCACCACCACCACCTTGTCCGTATCCTTGAGCCATGGCGCCGTTGGCCACGGGGCCCGCGCTAAACACGACGTGGCTGCCTCCGTTCGCGGTCACCACCTGGGGAGCTTCCTCGTCGGCCGCCGTGTTCAGCCTCGACGAGAAGCAAAGGGTCCCGAAACACACGCGCATTCACGCTCCTTCACCACGTCGGCGGATGAACCACGGCGACGGCGGACGCTCCGGTTTTTAGTCACTGGCACCTGGTGGTGCACGCTCACTCGGCGATGCTCCTTAACCAGATTGATGGTAAGGTTTGAATTCGTTCACTGTGACTTAGTCCACGACCGTCCAGTGACCGATTCACTGAGATAATTTCACTGGAAAACCTATCACTAGCACTGCTGAAGTCTAGATGATTTGGGTTGGTTGTCTTGGTGAATAATTTCTGGAGGATATCTGAAATAAAAATAAACTTATTATATACAGTGTTTTCTTACCAAATTGGTGATTTCCTTATTCATGATGTAACAACTGTGTATTTTTAAAAAATTACCGCATTTTGAAAAAATATTATTGAATTTAAAAAAAATGTAATAGGATTTACAGGTTTGTTCTAGAACTGACATGAAAATTTCTAATATTCTGAATGGACCTTAACAACGGTATCCTAAATGTTAACTTAACGGCATGGCAATTGTGTAAGGTTACTAAATAAGGAAGTACTTAGACTTGCAATGAGATGTACAGGGTGGTTGAAATTTAAACCTACTCAAGGAACAAATAAATAGCAAAAACGTCATATAAGTGAGAGAGAGAGAGTGTGTAGTGAGTGTACAGTGGAAGTTTATCTTTGAATAAAGAATTTGTGTATTTTTAGATTCAGTATTTTTGGATTGCAAGCTGTATTATGAAGATGCAAAACTTTTGTGCAAAGTTGTTTAATTAGTCAGAATTTCCCATGATCTTCCATATAATATATCCGCGAAAAGCATTCATTCAAATCACAGCCTAAACTCTGAGAGCTATACTGCTATAAAGGTTATATTAATTACACTGTGACTTGGTACGATGATTTTTTACCATGTTGTACATGCCCAAAACGTATTTGGAGAAGAGAAAGTGATAATATTATTATGACGACAAAATTCATTAGGATTTAAAATTTTCCCAAATTTTTGTTATTTTTGGTTTGTTCGGTTTTGTTATTGCCGGCGGAGAAATATTATTATGTGGAAAGGACCGGATTGTAATAATTATAATTAAATATAGGCACATCAGGTAGATTAGGTTGCTTAATTTATATTTAAATATCTTTTTGTGGTAAAATTTGTTAGTTTTTGAGGAATGGTTCAAGAATTGTCTTTTACCAAACATTGCTTGATAGTAATGGACAATGCGAGCTATCACAGTAGCCAATTACATAAAGCTCCAAGCTCAAATAATACAAAATTGGAGATTCAGAACTACATGGCGGCGAATGATATATATTTTGAAGAAAGTTATAAAAAAAGTGATTTTTTAGAAGTTTTAAAGACATTTTGTATAAAAAAAAGTATATGTTTGTGACACATTGGCAGAAGAAATTGGACATACAGTGCTACGGCTCCCATCCTATTATTGCATTTTTAACCCCATAGAGCATATGTGGCACCAGTTAAAATCACTGGTTAAGTCTGAAAATATTTCTCCGACTTTAAGTTCTAGTGTTGTAGAATTAATACGAAAATGCTTTAATGATATTCCCCCAGGTAGTTGAAAAAATTCAGTCCGTCACGTAATAACTGTAGAAAATTCTTAGTCTGGATCGTATAATTAATCCAATTATAATTAATTTTGATGAGGATAGGGATAGCGAAACAGAACTATCTATAGAATGACATTATAAATGTAAATAAATATGACTAGTAATATTTAAAAAAAATGTTATTTCATTTGATTACATTAATATAATCATATCATTACTTGTTTTCCTTAGTCCGTCCCTTCATACCTCACTTGTTTATTGCCAAGCTCTTGTCGACACAATGGGACCTACCCAGGAAATCATTAAGTCGTATCCAAATTTCGTGAAACGTACTGTACACTTTTAATGAGTTATAAAAATGTATTAATTTAAAAAAAGGAAAGAAGAATACATATTTATAAACTCACATTTCTCTACTGTGCCATCAGAGGCCACTTTATCTGAAATTAAAATTTAATTTTTGGCATATCTTTTTTGGTTTGACAGTTATTGAAAAAATAATCATTTAGTCATTTTAAAGACTAAATAATACCCAATAAAACAGGTACTCTTTATTCGAGTGAGTCGATAAACCATACCGTTTGGGTGCAAAACTGGAATTAAAGTTTCTATTGGCAGTAATAGTACATTGTTTACTGAGTAGGAAATGCCTAACATTCCTGGACGACTGTAACAACACAGAGTCCAGGAATGTGGCTTTTCCTACGAGGTAAACATACTATTTTTCCGAAAATCGTTTAAAAATCGACAGATATTGATTAATTTTGAAAAAATCGCGAATAATTTTCTTCACAAATAAATGGTGCTTTGAAATTCGTAATAAAATTGGTTGCGTTACTATGGAAACGTATTAATGTTGAATTGTCAAACTTGACGCATATAAATTTAATTGTTGGTGTTTCCGAAAGCAAAACAGTATAAAATGATAAGTGATGATGAATTTTCCAGTTCTGGGACTCCTCCAGAGTTGGTTGAGGCAGTAAATACTGCTTCATTAGAATTATTGTAAAAGAAATCAAGAGAAAAGTGCGAATATGCATATAAACGTTTTATGGACAATCGCAAGAGTAAAAACACGAGTTCTTTCTCGGAAAATGTTGTAATGGCATACTTTCTAGACCTTTGTTTAAAGATGAAATCTTCAACATTATGGGCCAATTATTCAGTGTTGAAGTCAACCCTTGCAATTAAACACAATGTAGATATATCTACATATTTAAAACTTCGTTCTTTATTGAATCGGCAAGCTCAAGGTTATAGGGCACAGAAATCTAAAATTTTAACGAAGGAAGAAATCGACAAATTTATCCAGGAAGCTCCAGATAAAGAAAATGTAATGATTAATGTAATTTACAAGGTTTTAATTTCTATTTAGATGATTACACATTTATTTTTTAGATGGCTTTAATATTTGACATTTCTGGGGCCTGTAGAATGGATGAATTAGTCCGAATGACTCTACACGATGTAGAAGACCTAGAGTCTAAGCTTTTAATTAGCATACCTGATTCGAAGGCCAGCAAACCAAGATCATTTGTAGTTAATCAGATGTACTTGAATGTTTATCGAAAGCATGTTTCGTTAAGACGAGAACATATGAACAGTGACCGATTTTTCTTTAAATATCAAAGCGGAAAGGGTTGTAGAAAAGTGGTAGGAACACATCAAGATAGAAATATCATTTCCTTACAGTAAGGAAATGAATTTTTCCTAACAGCTATTTTCCGTTTCCTAGCAACGACTAAGTGCAGGGAAATATTGACTTTTCTTTCAAAAATGTCCCGAACGATTTTCGAATGTAATACCACAAGATGTGTCGGGATTACCGAATAATACTTTTACCTGACACGAAACGCGTTACCCGGCAACAACACAACGACTCCGAAGGAGGAGTAGTGTTGCCGGGTAACGCGTTGAGTGTCAGGTAAAAGTATTAGGTAATACCGAAACATCGAGTTGTATTCAAAGGATTATACAACGAAATAAAGTACATATATCTTTCTGAGTTAAACATTTTTATTACAGTAATAGCATCGTCGACTTTAGACAACAAAATTTTACCAAATCTTTCTTTTGCCATTTTGTAACAAGAACTGACAGAAATTACTTCTGAAGTAATTTGTCAAAAAATGACAATTACAACAATGTGACCACCAAGTGATAATCACTTAAATGATTATCACTTATTAATCACATCCTTCTATATGGGAAAAATATACATGGAGTTGTATAATCGGAAAAATCAGTTTTTCAAAAAAAAATAATAAGTTTTCAACTTTTTGTTATATTACTTAGGTACTACCTTTATTTTAACATGTGGAATCAACTCTCCCGAGGCATTATCCGAACACCCCGGGTAGTTAAACAAAATTTATCGGAAAATGGCAGCAAAATAAATGATATGGCAGCAATGAATGATTACCGGAAAGCAAGCTTGGTAAATATCATGATATTTATATAAATATCGGTGATATATAAATGCAAACCTTGCTGGAAAGTAGAGTTCAATATCAGACTTTTATTTCTGTATTTAACTTAATTTGTAAAAAATACTACTCTGACCCCTTGGCTTGTGGTCTCCTCATTTGTTCTATTTTAAAAGCAAATGCATGTGACATATCTATGAAGCTATTTTGCTTGCATTATCATTGACAATATTCGCACGTAAATACAAAAAAAAATGTTTTTAAAATAATATTATATTCGCCGATTGTTTATCTATTTACTTTTACCTTCTTGTGTATATAGTAATAATTAAAATGTCCACACAACGAAATGATTACAATAATCCAAAATGAAAATCGAAATCACCTTCACTGAGTATTATTTTGATCATAAAGATCGCGATAGACTAATATTATGGGATAGGTTGTCGCAGAAAAACAATATATTTCAGAAGCACTGCTCTATGCTTAGACTGGAGAGATGCCAAATAGATAAACAATTTTATAATAAAGTTTATTATTATCAAAGATATTTTTTCTTGAGAAACCTTATCTGATAGGTTGTTAACTGATAATTTTAGTAATATTGGTATTATTTTGCTTAATGCTTGGCAAAGTACTATATATTATCATGTAAATCTCTTATCAGCATTCTGTCGAAGAACTGACGAATTACAATCAAAAACAGGGTTCCCAACTTAATTAATGGTTAGTCAAGTAGTGAGAACTGTAAACTCATTGGGTAGTTACTGAGTTAAATAAATGTTTCCTTGTTATTTTTTGGTGTTGACAGGTTAAACATATTACAACAATTATTGCCTTCGTTGTACAGCAGACAATGATAATGTATTGATAGTTATAAAACAAAATAACACACTGTTCACAGTTAAATAATGTGTGTTACTAGGAGATACATAATATACACAAAGTTTTCATTATAGTTTTAAACGAGTGTCTTAATTTTACTAGTATAAAATATTATATTAAGATACAAGTTTCATAATACATTATCTTAGAGCACGCGAAGCGGGGAGTTTTCTAAAGTACAAGTGCTCTAATTGTCTTATGACCCGTGTATTTTATCACACTTTTTCTATTTGGGTCTTTAAAGTCTGGAAAACTTTAAAAAATATAGTAGATTTTTTTCCATTTGAATTAATATCTTCTTTTTGGGTTGGCAATACTTTTACAATTAATAAAATGTTACAAGTATCAAATATGCCATGATAGAAACAATTGAACACAACACAGCTTCTTCCCATCTGTCATAATTAAAAATAAATATATTATTAAAGTTAATAAAAATGAGTCAGGAAGAAAGTTGTACGTAAGTATACGAGAAAATTGCAGAAAATAATCTAGAAAAACTTTTAAAAAGAATATGCAAAACATTGAGTTATGGTGCGAGCAGAACAAAGTTCAAAATATTGAACAAAATAATAAATAATATTGAACAAAATATTGTGTCGACACAGAATCTGACAGGAATAACAATTAATGCCCAGGAAATATCTACAGTAACTATAAATATGTATATATAAAGTAATATGTATAATACTATATTGAATTAAAAATAAAAATAGTACTTTATTGAATAAAACTTTAGAACTAGAGCATAAACTGGAAGATATTTCTATTATTGTTAGGTTATGTTGTTTTATAGTGTGACTAGAAATTAGTTGACGGACACCGTCAGCATGTTATATATTTCCGAGTAGAGGTATTTCAGATAAATATCTAGTAAAAATGATCTTTTTGCAAGGTTAAAGGTTTTTTAAAGTTTTCTATAAAAAATTTTTGTCGAATCCATAATGCCTAGAAAACTAATTTCAACGAAATCGAAGTAAGCCCAAAATTGGAACCCGGGACAGGTTATTCAATTTTTTTGCATTTCATAATGTAGCCATTATGAAACCCGAATAGAAAAACATATTCTTAGACAGATACAATTAACAAGTAAATGATAGTTGACTGTAGATCACAATACAACTGTATTTTCACTTCTTGAGAATGTCTTGCTCGATTTTTTGTTTAAACCAGCCTAAACTAAATTATAATCTTACATTGAAAAAGAAGTGTTTTATAATAACTTGTCGTGTACCTAGCCTCATCGCAATGCATTGCAAATATCACTTTCAACATAATTCACAGGTTGAAGTTGAAATAATTAGTTTTGTTGGGTTAATTCGTTAATTGTTTATCTTTCTGTGTCGATAATTTGATATTGTATTTTGAATTATTTTAGTTAAACTGGAGAACAAATAAGAAAAACAATAAGAGCCGACAATTTTTCTTCCTCCGATATGATATCTTGAATCACTTCAGTTGATTATTTCCTCCATTTAGCATATCCTAGATTGAGCTGAATTGAATTAGTATACAATTGAAGCGTTTCTCGGAAAAACCTCATAAGTCCAATTTCGCTGAAATTTTAGATACAGGCGGAACCTGTTTCCGAATTCCCATATACAGTGAAACCTTTCATAACGGACACCTCTGATAAGCGGACATCTCTATTAGGCGGACATTTTTTCATAGTCCGGAACTAGGTATATGAAATTCCATGAAAATAAACCTATCTTGGGGGGACTCTCATTTGAGTGGACGCGGACAGGCTGTTTTCATACAAAGAGTGCAGAAACCCTCCTTTAAACGGACAAAAAGTTTTTTTAAGTATTTGGGAGACGAATAAGTACGGTCCAAAAACTCTCTGAAGACACACCAGCAACCAATCGCGTATGTGTGGCAGCGCGAAAAGACCTCGCCGAATGAAAGTATGTGTAATTCCTCGACAGGAGTCCGCCGTTTATTTATGAGTTGTAAGTTTAAAATCGTAAACAATGACAGAAAAATGTCGCGTTTTGAGTCTGAAAGAGAAAATGGATGTTGTGGAAGTTCTTAATTTGATAACAATGATTTGGGCGAGTTCATTAACATTGATAGCAATGTGCTATTAGAAGATGATAGTGACCCCATTCCTACCGATTATGTAGCCCAAACTGAAACCACACCAAGTTGAATGCAGTAATCAAACAAATGTCACCAACTATCAACAAGCCATTAGTATGGTAATTACAAGAGTATGCAAAGAATAGAGGTGACTCTACAGCAATGGAATTGTTATCAGACTTGGAATTACATTTTCGAGATTGCAAGTTTAAAACGCAAACATGTCAAACTACGTTATTAGATTTTTTTTTAGTACTACATCCTAACTAAAACTAATGTATTTTTGATATGTTATGTTTATTTGTACATACATATACATAGTAATAATTTTGCATTTACATATTACCTAATAACAAATTTCCCATGGGCGGACACCTCTATTAGGCGGTCACATTTCGACAGTCCCGTAGGTATCCGCATAAGGAAGGTTTCACTGTACTTGTACTTATTTCTCGTGAAAATGTCAGGGATTCCATAATACCTACTATTTAAATATGAAATTTGGCTTGTACATCTAAAAACATCACAAATCGGAGCGTTTTTTGCATTATCCCAAATTAGCTTAAACAAAATATTGTAGTTAACCCAAAGGTATAAAACTTGAGAAAAACCTTAATATTAGTTTAGACGTTTAGACTCTGCTGTGAGTTGAAACCTAAGCTATAATACCGACCATATGGCATGAATAGCTTGTAAACCTATTATTTTCATGTGTAGAATCTGTGGCTACTTTATGGCGCATTCATTACAGATCATCCAGTATTCAATTTCCGATTCTCGCCAATTTCCGTTCTTCAATTTGTTTAAATAACCTTAATAAATTATTGGTTATTTATTTAATTTTCTTCTTTCCTTCTTGGTGGCCTATTAACCGTTCGGCGTTAACTACTATGCACAGAGAAATGTTGACATCTTGATTATGTACTTATGTACTTTTTGATGAAATAGTAGAAAAAGGAAAAATATAGAATGATAGCTTGAAGGATGTGCCGCCGCCAATTTCATCCTTCCCCCTAAATATTACTGTCATTACCGCTCGTGAATAATATGGTACAGGTGAAGATTTACCTGTTGGTTTTTGTTGTTTTAGGTAATCCGGAAATATCGATACACCACAAAACAAATCACAGTAATCCAATACACCTATCACTCTAAAGGTTTAATAACGAGTAATTTTATTGTTTTAGTTAATGTACTTCGGTACATATTTCGTTGTTTTTCGTTGGATTGAAGTGATTAGCACTACTTGAATTTTATCAACTACGAGTTATCGTATAGGCGACAATTGCAACAATGGCGGGTGTCCCATCTGAAATAAAAAGTTATAACAAATATGTTTTTGTAATGATACGATGTTGGGTAACATTTATATTTCTTTCTGCGAGCAAAGCGACTCGTCGAACACACAGCCCTCATTTTATCATGATTGGTAACGGCTCCAGCGGGTTAAGGGTTAAAAAAGCCGGATATTTTTTCCCAAATGCGTTTTAAACAAATATATATAAAAAGAAAATTTTTGTGTTTTTAATTTTTTTGCGAAGATCGGTATTAACGAAATAAAACACTGATTGTTAATAAAACTACAAAAACCAACGAAAATAACATATTTATTTTCCTGTATTGGCTGTTGGCTCAGTTGCTCGAAAAAGCAGGACGGAAAGAAAAAAGCGGACACAGTTAGCAAACTTCATCTATTAATTTGCTGGTCGTCAATCTGGGAGGAAATATGTCTTGGCATAACCACGTTGTGGCAATCGCCAAGATAGCTTCTCAGATTCTTGGTGTAATCTTCCGAGCCAGAAAGTTGTACAAACCTCAACAACTTTTGACACTATACAAAGCCCAGATTCGACCATCACTAGAGTACTGCTCTCATGTCTGGAGCTCTGCACCCAAACATACTCTTCGGCTACTGGATTCCATCGAAAGGAGGGCTATTCGTCTGATCGGAGACCACGAGCTGACGAAGAACCTCGACAGCCTAGAACATCGATGACAGGTTGGGGATTTGACTCTCTTTTACAGATATTTTCATGGAAGGTGCTCGGCTGACTTTGCCCTCCTTAATTCCGCCCAGAGCGATGAATAGCAGAAATACACGAATGAATGAATAATCTGTCGTTTTCAGAATAAGTATAGGGGGTCCGGAAATAGCCCGTGGTGAGCATAGAATTTAGACCACACTGTACGGGGTGTCCCATTTTCGGCACTTTTATAGGGTATCTTCCTAATTGTTAGTGCTATCAAAAAAGAAATGTAGGTGTCATGTGCTCTTCTTGGGTCAAACTTAAGATGGTAAAATCCAAATTTGAAAATTATCGCTCGCTTAGAGATACGTTGGAAAATCAAAAAATTTACAATTTCAAAATTACCCTATATTTTTTTAGTTAAAAGAGACATAGAAAAATGTTTCATACAGAAGTTTCTTTATATTGATTGTTGAATAATCTGCCGTTTTTAGAATAAGTATACGGGGTCAGCTAAAAAAGTTATCGGACCTAATCTTATTTTTTAAATGGAACACCTTGTATATTTTAATCTAAAGATACTATTTTAAATTCTCCTTTCAAATATATAACACATCATGGATGTTTCCTTGCGATTTACTTAAACTTTATTGAAGTAGTCCATCTCAAAGTGGAGTGAAGTTATAAGGAGGTAAAGAAACTCACAGTCTGCTCCACTAGTTTAGCCATATGTCCAGACGAATCTATTTTCTTCTTAATGTAAGATGCTTAAATTGTTGGACCAAAAATGCTCGACCAGCGATATCAATTTTCTATCAATAAACTAGTGGAGCAGACTGTGAGTTTCTTTACCTCCTTTAAACTTTATTACTTTAAAGCACAGTAGACCATGAAACAAAAGTTAATATCCTCGAAACAACTATGTTGACTATTAGCATTTATCGTCAATTTCATTTTTACATATGCATTTGCGAAAATGACTTATCAACATTTTGAAAAATTTGATATGATATCACTTTATACTGAAAGTGGAAAAAACGAAGAAATGGCCCAAAATGTATATTTTGTTAGCTATCCGGAAAGACGGTAACCATTTAAGGACATATTCCGAACATTTGCGATGATTCCCATTATTTTTTACCTTAATCTGAATCTTTTATTTCGTTTCAAAGTAATAAAGTTTAAATAAATCGCTTAGGAAACCAATATCATCCCTGGTGTGTTATATATTTGAAAGGAGAATTTAAAATAGAATATTTTTAGATTAAAATATACAGGGTCATCCATTTAAAAAAATGAGGTTAGGTCCTATAACTTTTTTCCCTGACCCCGTATACTTATTCTGAAAACGACAGATTATTCAACAATCAATATAAAGAAACTTCTGTATAAACCATTTTGCTGTATCTCTTTTAACTAAGAAAATATAGGGTAATTTTGAAATTGGCAATTTTTGGATTATCCCCCGTATCTTTTAAGCGAGCGAAATTTTTCGAATTTTGATTTTATGACCCAAAAAGAGCACATGACACCTACATTACTTTTTTGATAGCACTAACAATTACGGAGATACTCTAAAAAAGTGTCGAAAATGGGATACCCTGTACAGCTTTTTCTCACATTTTTATGGTTTCAAGAAGTATGAATAAAAAAGTAAAAAATTTTCAAGTTATGTATGAATTTATAATCTAATGTAGTATCGTCCACCAACACGTCGTTAGAACGCCATGCAAGGTCAAATAAGTTGCTCGCTGGTCAGTTTAAAACATAGTAAGTTTATTTTTAGAATGTGTTTCTTGTTATGCGGGATGTGTTGGTTTTATTAGTTTTATTACCGTTTTGATTGGATATGATAGTATTAATAAAACGTGCTTGCATATTATTAGACTTTATGCCACGATTCAAGAATCAGGCTTTGATAGTTCGTATCATGGAATCCCTAGATCCCTAGAAAATAGGAAGATTTTATGAAAACTTCACTAGTGGCGAAAGCAAGGGCTACAGAAAAATAGTCTTTTCCCAATAAATCATTATAGTATCTACACTGAGTGAAATCTCGAGTTGATATAACTCAAATATGAGTTGTCCTAGACCGAAGCGTGTTGCTAATAGGGGACAGCCCAGACCTCTGAATTACGGCAACCAAATCGAAGAAATTGCATCAACTCACTATTCATAAGTTATGATAGTACAGAAGATGGGTTATTTTATGCGTTGGAATAGCTCACGCCCCACCGTCTTAAACTATTGATGGGCTACCGTAGCTGCCAGTATGTGAATTGTGATGCGTTACTAGTCGGGCTAGATTAATTCATGATTCGAGCTAACAAAACTTGACATTTAAGTTGTTCTTGCTTACGATGGCGGCTGGAATATCTCACTCTTTGGGCTACCAGACTCCAAATTTTGGACTACCAGTATCTAAATTGTGGACTATCGGAACTCAAAATATTTCTTTGATTTTACGCCTGCATATTGTGGACTTCAATTGCCTTTTGTTTTTTCAAGATATGACACTTTTGTTGTATATTTAAAAAAAAATAATCAAATGAATTATAGACAGGAGAGCATACTACGGCTAAGAAACCATGCGGACGAAGTGATGACGATTACTTATAAATAATAAGGCTCCATTCCAATAATAACAATTTGTATGCATCTTCCTCCTGTCCCTCCATTTTACGCCAACTGACCTAAATTATGCAAAACACAAATTTTCACGCACAGCGAACAAAGATGAAAAATCCCGCAAACGGCGAACAGGTGTCGTCTATACGCGCGATCGAAGGAGAATTGTCGAATAACAATGGAATGAACCGCGCCAAACCTGCACGAGCACGAATTCGGAATTTTCCGTGACCTTACGATCTTGCGTTTTATCCTCGATATGGGGCTTTGGAGCACGTTTCCTGAATTATTCCAACTCAAAATAATGTACACATGGTAATGAGTTAAAATAATGCACGTCCGGGTTAAAACGACACTTTATAATCAACTAGTAAGTTTTCCCAACCCAGAAACTGAGTTCAGGTAACTCATAAAATAGTTACAAGATGAGGAATTGTGGTGATCCCAAATATGTTTAAAATGTTGATAAAAAATCTCTTTCTGGGTTGAGGCGAACCAAAAGAACCTGAATTATTATAGCGTTTTAAATAATTTGTGATAATTCGTACGCTCAGTTAGAACAACATAAAGAAGTGGGTTGAGGTAGCTCCAATTTTGTAACCCACGACATTGGTAAATGCATTTTTGTCAGTGTACTACCCTAATCCGATGCAATGCCTGTAATTGTGACACTTACGCTCGGCGCGATCACTTTTTAACCCTTATATGATGACGTTTTTACACATTTAAACGCTGTTACTCCTTTTTATTGTAGTGATGTTTGTGTTCGTACAGGTGTAAACAGATATTAACCGCGTTTAAAATATTTCTTCCCACCCCATTAGTTTTGGTTGTTGATGTACGAGAAGTCAGGTCAAGTGTGAAAATACTGACGACAGTGAAACGTGCGCGAGATGCGGCAAAGATTTCGATAACAAACTTTTTCAACATGCGCAAAAGATAAACGTTAGACAAATAAATGTCTTATTTCATAGGAAATAATGTGAAATAACAGGAGATACCTATGTCTAAACTTTGTCCTTAAAGAGGCCTCCATAATGACATAAGTCATCCTTAACACAAGTTTGACAGTATATTAACAGCTGCTTTTGATCACAGGTTGCCAAGCAGGCACTATTTTATGTGAACGTATAGCCAAATATACTTAATTTTTTTTTAATCTAAAACTGGATTCGTAAAGTTAAATGATTGGAAAACGATATGAAAAAATTGCGTTAAAAAACATAATGTTATAAGTAGGGAATCCAATCCCGCACCCAAACTTTAATCCCGCAAACCGGCGGGATCGAGCCCATCGATCCCGAGAATCCGCTGGATTTGCGGGATAGCAAACGATGAACTGCGGTATTTTTGGTCGACGCGTCGGGGATTCCCCGCCATGCTGGGCTATTGAAAATACGTTAAACAGAACAGTTTTCTTGCGTATGTGCGAATGTAAGGGCGTTAATCTACTAGTATCTAGTGACATTTATCAAGTGGCTGAATATAATACATGGAATTTAAACAGCAATCACAAAAATGAGTGTGAGTGTAGTTTACAAAGATAATAAAGGTTCAAGTTTAGTTTGGAATTCTTTTTTAAAGTCTGAAGATGGTCTTACAGCTAAATGTAAGTTATGCCCTAGCATTATCAAAATCTATGCTCGTTCCACCAAAGGTATTCACACCCACTTACAAACAAAGTATGAAAGTCCAGAGCAGCAGGTAGTGTTGATATTGATAAAATAACACAGGAAATTAAAGCTAGTACCAGCAGTTCGAGTAGTTCGTTTAGTTTTATTGCTAAGCACTCAGATGTTAGCGGTTCTTCTGTGCTACCTGAGAAAATGAAAATTAGAGATTTTTCTTCATCTGAGAAAAAAGTTTCGATGGAGGAAAGAGTATCTCGAACGGTAGCTAAAGATGGAATACCCTTTGGAAAGTTTATCACATCGACCGATATGCGCCAACTATTCGAATCAGGGCCACAAATTGTGTAAAATCTATTCCGCCGACAAGTGTTGAAGCTGAACGTGCGTTTTCAGCAGCAGGATACATGTGCAATAAAATAAGATCAAATCTAAAAGATGAAACATTAAACATGTTATCTTTTCTCCGAAAATACTTTCAAAATCAATGTAACATGTAACCGTTAAACTAGTCGTACTATTGTATTGTACCTATATGTAATAAATATTTTCCTGCTACTCTACTCTGTTTTTAATTGCAAAAAACAACTTTTTATTAACATATAGCACCCACATCGAGTCCCGAAAATCCCGCGAATCCCGCACGGTTAATCCCGCGAAAGCACCGCGGGATCCAGCATTTGCGGGATTGGATTCCCTAGTTATAAGAATAATAATAACAATTTCAAATATGAACAAATTTCAAATTTTTGTCACAGATCTTCCTGAGACTTGTTGATACCCAATCGACATGTCAGACAATCTAAATATCAATAAATTAACTAAAAACCTTTATTATTAACGGCTAAAACTTCACGAAAAGAAATATTGATCAGCTGATGACTCTCGTCTCTTTCTAACCTGCCAAAAAGCGGCATATTTTTTAATTAAATTGATGCAAGTTGAATGGCTCTGATTGCTAATTTGGGATTGTTTGGATCCTCATCTTAAAGTTCTTTTTAACTAAAGGAATAGATCTTTAAGGACGTGGCAATCTTGACCCTTAAATTTAGTTAAAGCATAGCTTGTCTAAGGTTTACCTCAATGTTAAGGCTACCTTAGTTAAGGTCTGACTGAAGGTAACATTCAAATACCGGCTCTAAAAGATATATTCCTAAAGGTGAGTATTAATGTTCACCTTAGGGTTAAGGGAACTTTGTTATACGGTCGAACTTGTATTAAGGATGACTTAACTTATCCTGTAAGTACCTTAAGGTAATATTGATTGAATTAAAACGTTAGCCAAATAACGAAAATTAAAAATGATCTAATCCTCAAAATACCTTTAAAAAACTTTTATGGATAACCGACAATTTCATCTACGACCAGCTGTTCAGCGGCCATGTTGGCGCGTCATTGGCGTTGCATTGTTGATTTACCAAAATTAACCGATAGATATTACAATAAAATTGTTACACATAATCTCAAATAAAATCAAATCAAACGCGTATGGATTAAGTGGCGTTAAGTTAGTTACCAGACTTGTTTTAGTTAAATATTTACATGTTAAGTACGTAGTTATGCAAATATTAACAATGCAAATGTTATAGCAAACATCATGGGAAGTTTTTCAGTAGTCTCGTTAACATGTGCAAATTCCAGTTTTGTCATGATATTGGTATGTTTTAGCCGTATCGGGTAATGCATTAAGTTGAACATAGGAAATCCCATGTAATTTTTGATGTGGCTGAATATTGGCTCCCCTGTACATTCTATAGAAAAACGGCATTACAACTTCTTGAAGAGGCCGACATGATAAACCCATGTGCCGAATTTGAAAACTTTCTGGTGAGCCCATTCTAAGTTATTCAATTAAACGTGATCCAAAAAGCACGAAACTCGCATAGTTCAGGTAATATAGCAAACACCACCAAATTAAATTTTGTCATTGACAAAACGAAAATTAGTGTCAGTGACTATATTTTAATTATTCGTTATGGTCTGCTTTACGTCAATTTTTGGCAATAGTGCCATAGAAATACGCTACTGATATTTTCGAAATAATTATTTTATTATTAATTACCATTCAACAAATAAGGTCTCTTTCATCTTTTTTTTGTACTGTTTGGAAGAAAATTATATATAATATATTCATAGTTAAAGCTAACATATTTGTACTCACAAAAAATAGTCAAAACAGCGTTGGCCAAAAGAATGGAACACCCCCAATATGTTCATAACCATGTATATCTTCGAAAAACGCTCGGACCCGTCGATTTTATTTTTCACTTTTGCAAATTTTGACACATTTTAGTTTTATACAGGATTGCTCAAAAAGTTAGGCACATGTCAACTTTAGTTTTTAAATGGAATACCCTAAATTTATTCGTTTTTTAAATTCTAATTGAAATTCTGAATATTTTTCATGTAACATACCATATTTCCAACGATGCGCTAATATAATAATTTTTCCACTAATAATTTCATTTACAAAATCTTGCTGTGGTTATTTTTATTAATTTTACTCACTTGCCTTACCGGCTCTATAAATTATTTCAGTGAAGTTACGTACCCTATGCGATAATTTGAGGTTTCACAAAATATTGTTTTTCGATTTGGCTTTCATAATGGCTACATTATGAAATGCAAAAAAATTGAATAACCTGCCACTTTATGAAACTAAAATATTTTTTTTTATGTTGGCAGCAAATATGGTTCGAATTTTAGGCTTACTTCGATTTCGTTGAAATTAGTTTTCTAAGCATTATGGATTCGACAAAATTTTTTTATATAAAACTTTAAAATACTAAACCTTTAACCATTTTTACTAGATATAATAGATACAACTATAATACAACATAACCTAAAAATAATATAAATATCTTCCAGTTTATGCTCTATTTCTAAAGTTTTATTCAATAAAGTACTTTTTTTTTAATTCAGTATAGTATTATACATATTACTTTATACTATATACATATTTATAGTTACTGTAGACATTTCCTGGGCATTAATTGTTATTCTTGTCAGATTCTGTGTCGACATAATATTTTGTTCAATGTTATTTATTATTTTTGAACTTTGTTCTGCTCGAACCATGACTCAAAGTTTTGCATATTCTTTTTAAAAGTTTTTCTAGATTATTTTCTGCAATTTCTCGTATTTCTGACGGAGTACAACTTTCTTCCTGACTCATTTTATTAACTTTAATAATATATTTATGTAATTATGACGGATGGGAAGAAGCTTTGTTGTGCTCAATTGTTTCTATCATGATATATTTGATACTAGTAAAATTTTATTAAATTGTAAAAGTACTGCCAACCCAAAAAGAAAATATTAATTCAAATGGAAAAAATCTACTATATTTTTTAAAGTTTTTCAGACTTTAAAGACCCAAATAGAAAAAGTATTAGAAAATACACGGTTCATAAGACAATTAGATAGAGCACTTGTACTTTAGAGAACTCCCCGCTTCGCGGGTCGTTTTCTAATTTGAACGCGTGCTCTAAGATAATGTCTTCTGAAACTTAATATACTATTTTTTATGCCACATTATTTATTACAATTTGCAGTAATCAGGTTGCCTGCTGTCAAAAGTTTGATAGTTGGTTTTACCAGATGCATCTATTATTGACCTAGATAAACAATGCAGGCAAATAATAGGTTATGAAGAATGATTTATCAAGCTGAAAATTAGTATTACTAAGTAAAAAAGAAAATTAAGCTTTAGACCCTTTGTCAAAGCAGGAGTTTAAAACACTGACAAACAACGCAATTCAATTTCCAAATAGGTATGCAATCCATTAAATATGTTGAACTAATTTAGACTGCACATTTTACAAATAATGAATATCCATTTAGATACTATTTTACAAATGTTATTATAAACAATGCCGCGATATTTATAACTACGCATTGTTTCTAAAAATAGTTTTTAAAACGCGCGGTGAATTGTTTCAAAAATACGAGACCAACGTGCAACTAATCGCATAAATAGGGGAAAGGCGGGATAGTTGATCACAGTTTTAGTTTCCTTAAAAAATTATAATCAATTTCTATATTTCTTACATAATATGTTTTAGGTATTTGATATAAGTTTTCACATATTCCACAAAGAAAACATTATACAACAAATAAGACTATGCACAACTATCCCTCTTATTAGGGGATACTTGATCAGAGGGACAGATATACTACATTTTTCTAAAATAATCAAAGAAACTTTCAGAAAATAAGCTATATATACTCTAGTCAATAACATTTAAGTATATTTATGTATATTTAAACTTTTCTAAAATAGTACTTTCACCAAACAAAATAGACACGTGTCGGAATATAAGCATTTACTTTTGGCGGAAAAATAAACTAGATTATTCCAACCTCTAAAACTGTCTGCATTAAAATGACATTGTCATTTCATATTCCAGTTTTGCCATATAGTAAAAACAAACTATATTAGTGATAACTACAAATCTATCGCAAACATATTATAAATAAAGCCAATTTGATCATGTATCCCTTCTAATCAACTACCCCCCCTTATAATTTAAAAATTATTTTTTCTATTTTGGTTTCATATCAAAGCTATTTCGATATCGTTTTCAGTATCGCAATAAGCTTATTACTGTTTTTTAAAGGTTGGTCATGTACGTTTAGTTGCAGAAACAATTACTAAACTAATCTCACACCTGTCCAGTTTACTTTCAAACAAAAGCTAATATCCTAGAGACAATTATGTTGACATTCTAGTTGTTATTAACATTTAACGTCAATTTCATTTCTACATATTCTTTTGTGAAAAAGACTTATCAACATTTTGAAAAATTTTATCTATCATTCATAGTGTGTTATAAATTTGAAAAGAGAGTTTAAAATGCCATCTCTTTAATTTAAAATATACAGGGTGTCCCATTTAAAAAATGAGGTTAAGTCCAATAACTTCTTTACCTAGCCTCGTATACTTATTCTGAAAACGGCAGATTATTCAACAATCATTATAAATGAACTTCTGTATAATACATTTTTCTGTATCTCTTTTAACTAAGAAAATATATGGTAATTTAGAAATTGTCAATTTGTTGATTTTCCCCCGTATCTCTTAAGTGAATGAAAATTTTCGAATTTTGACCCAAAAAAAGCACATGACACCTATATTACTTTTTTGATAGCACTAACAATTACGGAGATAGATACCCTATAAAAATGTCGAAAATGGGGCACCCTGTACATGGTATACCTAGTATGAAAAATTTTAACATTCCCAGACGTTCAATCGTATAAACATATGATTTTTTTAAATCGCTAAACCAAAGCAGTAATTCCAAAAATTGCTCCAAGAAAAGGTGAGAAACTTGAAGAAAATATGTTGGCACTGGACCAAGCATCGGGAACATAACAAAAATGAGAGCTTTGCCTTGTTTTTTTTGTTCAAACCAGAAATTCACTGTCATTTCAAAGATTACAACAAAACTAAAATAAAAAATGATACAACGAGATAAACGACCCTAGATTGGGGAGTTTCTGCACGATCAACGTAAAAAGTTGTTAGTATATATTATTATTAATTTTTCTTGGTGACGTACGAAACGTGCAACGATATCTACTATAACTATTCTCCCGAGAAATGATAGGTCGGCATTTTGTTTTTTTATTCATGTATCTGGAAGGCTTCAACATTATTAGCGATCATCAATATGGTTTTCGGGCGTTCAGATCAACGGGAGACCTTCTAGCATAGGTCACCCATCTTTGGGCCAACGCAATCAAACATCATGGAGAGTCTCGGGCTATTGCACTGGATATTTCTAAAGCCTTTGATCGTGTTTTGCATTAGGTGCTTCTAAGTGAACTGCGATCCTATGGTATGCACAGTCGATTCTGTGCATGTGTGTCTAGCTTTCTTAAGGACAGTTATCTGCAAGTTGCGATTGACGGATTTCTCTCAGATACCTTCACCATCAATGCCGGTGTTCCTCAAGGGTACATATTGTCTCCCACCCCCTTGTTACTCTACATTAACGACCTTCTAGTGAGAACTAAAAATCCGATATTTAGCTTTGCTGACGATAGCACACTTGTCTCATCGTTCTCTTTGAATGCACAAGCATCGGCTGGCGACGAACATCTTCGCAGGCAGGATAAAGTATCACGGCTCAACAAAGACCTGGAAGAAATTTTGGCTCGGGGTAACAGTAACCAAGTGGAATTTAACGCTAAGAAACCCCCAGGTAGCAGTTTTCTGTAAAAAGGCTAACATTACAGAACCGGATATAGTCATGGCAGGACACGCAATTCCACTGGCTTAATCTATTAATTTGCTGGGCGTCAATCTGGGAAGAAATAAATCTTGGCATAACCATGTTGTGGCAATCGCCAAGATAGCTTGGCAGAAACTTGATGTACTCTTCCAAACCAAAACTTGTACACACCCCAACAACTTTTGACACTATACAAGGCCCAGATTCGACCATCAATAGGGTACTGCTCTCATGTCTGGAGCTCTGCACCCAAACATACTCTTCGGCTATATTGGATTCCATCGAAAGGAGAGCCATTTATCTGACAAAGAGCCTTGACAGCCTGGAACATCGAGGACAGGTTGGTAATTTGACTCTCTTTTACAGATATTTAAATGGAATGCGGACCTTGCCCTCATAATTCCGCCCACACCAGTGAATAGCAGAAATACACGACGAACCACTGCAGCCCATCCATATGTGGTTAAGCTTAGTACTCCTTGAACTTCATTATTTAAGAATTTTTTCATCTGGAGGACGTCATCTTTCCCGAGGTCGTGTTTCCAAACGAGTATAACCTCCAACGATTCAAAACAAACGTGAATCGCTTTATGCGCACACGCACCACTTCCAGAGTACCTTAAAGGAATTTCCTATAGTGCTTGTGTTTGATCCTAAAAAAAAAACTTCAATTATTGTGGACCAAAAAAAACTAGCTTACATTTGGCGTCGGTTACGATTTTTAGAATCCCGTTAGACGGTAAACAAAAAACTCTATATTATTTTTATCTACATTTTTATAATATAAATACCGGTCGTTTAATGCGGTTTATAAATAAACCTGTCCCAGAAGTATTATCCTAATAGTTGCTAAGTCAAAAGTCTAAGCTTCCAAGGTCAAGAATGTAGTTTTTACATGAATAAATTTGAATACATTTCTTAACAGACTTGTAATTTTATAACGAAATCATAGACGGATTTATTCGGATTAGTCTCTAAATCTAAATAGAAAAAAAACTCTTCTAATATAAAGATTTTATTAGTTTATTCTTCTCTCAATTTCTCCTCTTGGTTCGCCTGATGGGGACCATTCGCGTGGGGACTTACAGCCTAGGGTGATAGGCTTCGAACCAGAATTGTCGGGCATACGCTGTTGCGCCATGCCAAAGGCTATTCACCATGTCATCATATTTATTTGGGCAGAATAGGGATGGAGGATGATACATTTTTTACTTTTCCCTATTTTTTGCATGACGCCAGACAGTATCGCCATGACTTATACCACTAAGATTCACCGAGTGCGAATCGGTTTACCGCCGTATTTTGTGTGATTTTAGTTATTTTCCAGAAAATTCGTTCTATATTAATATAAATAAAGTGATTCCACTGATCAATAATTATTATTTTAATTACTTAAACATGGCATTATAAATATTATATATATATATATTTTTTTTTTTTTTTATGATCGTTTTTTGATCATAAGCACTATAGGAAAAATCCTTTAGGGCACTCTGGGAGTGGTGCGTGTGCGCAAAAAGCGATTCACGTTGGTTTTGAATCGTTGGAGGTTATATTCGTTGGAAAAAACGACCTCGGGAAGGTCGTTCCATAGGGATGTAGTCCTCCAAATGAAAAAATTCTTAAATAATTCGAGGAGTACTAAGCTTAACCACATATGGATGGGCGGCAGTGGTTCGTCGTGTATTTCTGCTATTCGTCGCTCTGGGCGGAATTAAGAGGGCAAGGTCAGCCGAGCACCTTCCATGAAAATATCTGTAAAAGAGAGTCAAATCCCCAACCTGCCTTCGATGTTCTAGGCTGTCGAGGTTCTTCGTCAGCTCGTGGTCTTCGATCAGACGAATAGCCCTCCTTTCGATGGAATCCAGTAGCCGAAGAGTATGTTTGGGTGCAGAGCTCCAGACATGAGAGCAGTATTCTAGTGATGGTCGAATCTGGGCTTTGTATAGTGTCAAAAGTTGTTGAGGTGTGTACAACTTTCTGGTTCGGAAGAGTACCCCAAGCTTCTGAGAAGCTATCTTGGCGATTGCTACAACGTGGTTATGCCAAGACATATTTCCTCCCAGATTGACGCCCAGCAAATTAATAGATGAAGCCAGTGGGATTGCGTGTCCGGCCATGGCTATTTCCGGTTCTGTAATGTTAACCTTCTTAGAGAAAACTGCTGCCTGGGTTTTTTTAGCGTTAAATTCGACTTGGTTACTGTCACCCCAAGCCAAAATTTCTTCCAGGTCTTTGTTGAGGCGTGATACTTCATGCTGTCTGCGAAGATGTGCGTCGGCAGCCGATGTTTGCGCATTCAAAGAGAAAGATGAGATAAGTGTGCTATCGTCAGCAAAACTAAATATCGGATTTTTAGTTTTCACTAGAAGGTCGTTAATGTAGAGTAAGAAGAGAGTGGGAGACAATATGGACCCTTGAGGAACACCGGCATTGATGGTGAAGGTGTCTGAGAGAAATCCGTCAATCGCCACTTGCAGAGAGCGGTCCTTAAGAAAGCTAGACAATCTTACACTAATATAATAATAATAATAAATGCCTTCTATTAAATAAGTGAAATACATGTAAATACATATAAATAATATGGAGGCTACTCTACTGAACCCCAAACAACCCAATCGTTAAAGAATAAAGAAGAAAAAAACAGTTGAATACAATAAAAAGAATAAGAAAATATAGGAAGAGTCCAAGTTAAGATCATAGTTCTGATATGCCCAAACAAATTAAGACTGGCCCACATAGATGCTAATACTGAACTAACGCAGATATCGCATAACGATAAAAAAAAGAAAAATAATAACAACAAAAAGTAATAATACAATAAATCAATTAGGAATTTTGGAGATTGAGCAAATATTTCTTATACAAAATTTTAAATTTGGTAGAGTTAAGAGAAAGAAGATAATTCGGTAAATTGTTATATAATTTAATACAATTATAAGTGAACGTTCTCTGAAACATGGCACTATGCTAATGAGGAAGAGTAATTTTAGTAGAAAATCTTATGTTACGTGAATGTATATCATCGCGAAATTGAAACTTATTTTTTATAGACAGAGGTAAAACAGGGTTACTCAAAATCCCATGAAAGAAATTACCCAAATGGAGAGATATTAGTCATTTCTTCCCCTATCATCGTTGTAGAAGGATATTCTAGTGTTATAGTTACAAATTTTTCTGTCGTTTCTGTAGCTGGAAAGATGTGTACAATTTTTTCGCTAGAAGGTTTATCTGTTTCCCCAATTGAAATTATAGTGGTATTAAGTAGCAGTAGTTTCTTCAAAAGAAGGTGTAGTATGCTCCATCGATATCGTAGTGTCTGATTTAGGTATTAATGTGGTAGCAGAAATAGTATTGGTTATTTGGGAGAGAGTCACAGTTTGTGTTTCGGTTAGTGTTTCTGGTGTTGTAACCATATCTGTTATTTTAAAATAAACAATTACGTGTACGTTAACTATAACACATTATTAAAATTTTCTTGTGAACATGTATTGTATGTGTAGTAATACGCATGTACATCAATAGAAAAAACTCAACATTTTCAGTTTATAATAATATCAGTTTAACTGGGAATGTATCAGTATTGTATCAAATGATTTTATGAGTCAAGTTTCAATTCACTGGAATAACCAAAGATATTACAAACAACAGTTTAAAAAATTGTACATTTCTAGCCCACACAACGACTGCAAACAGTACTTCGGTCATCATTGACATATTTATCGTGAAAGTATCTTGCAAAATCCCAATTAAATATTTGTTAATTTGGCAAATACAACTGATTTAAGATTAATCCACAATTGTCCTTAAAATAAATTTATTTCCCAATAATTTTACTATGAACTGTGAAAAGGCGATGAGAGATTCTTTAAAAAAATATTATTATACTTAAAAGTATCAAATGAGTCTTGAACTAATCCAACTGCACTCTGGCAACATATTTCTATTTTACGAAGGCGCTCTGATCCAGAAGCTAAAATACGAACGAATACTAATCTCGTAAAAAATGGGACGTTTGCGCTATGATCTAATGGATTGTTCATATATTTTTGTTGATTTGTGTTTTTTTGTGATTATTGGTGAAAAATCGTCTTTAGGTATTATAAAAAATCATGTTGCATTCATATGTAGTTTATAAAAGAGTGGATTTAAATAAGGATTTATCTTTTCATCGGTAAGTACGGTTATGTTTAATATTTAACCATCTGATACAACCAGACTTCAGCATTGTTGCCATTCAGCCAACAAACATTACTGATTTTCAATAACATTTCACACAATCACAGCTTCACTTTCCAAGACTTTTATGAACGGATTATGGGCTCTGTAGTCTACAATACCTTCGGGAACAACAGTACTTTTTTTAAAAATACCTTCTGAAATTCCTTTATTTATTTAGTTGCGTTCATAAATAATTTATTAAATGAGTTTGTATGTATTTTTGAGTTTTAATTGGCCTATCTAATTTAATAAAATTATGAAATATTCATTTATAAGTTATGTTCTATTCTTATCCGATTTTAATGTATTTTTATGTTATATTGTAATTACAAATAACCAAAGTTTCATACATCCGTATACTCCAATAGATATAAAATGCAAAATGACCAAAAAAGTGACTTAGGTCCCCTTTAAAAATAGGCCATTCCCTTCTAATGCATCCCGAGGGTCGACTATTACTTTCTAAACTTCATTTTTGAACCAGCCTCATAAGCAAAAGTCTGGTGGTGTGAGATCTGGAGATCTTGAAGGCCAACTAATAGGATCACTGCGATCATTTCAAAGCCCTGGAAACCTTTCGTCCAAATGTTGCTTGACCTGGATGAGCTAAATGTGCAGAAGCCCCATCGTGCTGATAATAAAGTTCCATTCTGATGTTAACATCCTCTAGTAGTGCGTGTAATTAATTATGTAATCGAAGTAGTGCTCTTCCGTGAGGCGATTCTCCAAAATGAACGGGCCAATTAAATAACTATGGACTCATGCCACACGTTAACCGAAAATTTGTTTTCAATCACATCTTTAAAAAATTATATTATCACAAAATGCTTATTTTCATATTTCAATGATTCATTCTACTGCATTTTTTACATGGAGGTAAATATATTGTATAAATATAAACGTGTATTAATTATTATTTAACAGGATCAATAATAAAGTATGTCTCGATTTTACTGGTTTCACACGATTACATGATTATTATTTATTATTACATATTCAGTTGTCAACAATAATTTTAAAATCAAGGATTTTTCCACTTTTACTATTTTATCGAGGTAAATGGCAACACGTTGGTGTTTCATTAGATAGTTTTCAGAATAAATGTGTGATAGTTACAAAATATATGGGTTAAATTCAATACATATATAACAAACCAAAAAAATGAGCAGTGGGGGGCTACTGGGGTGGCGCTAAGATAATAATAATAATCTTTATTTAGCACTTGGCCAATTATTGATGCCAAAGCTCTACCTGTATTCCTAAGGTTATTGTAATTAATTTACGATTAATTTAGCTTTAATAAATAATTCCTAAACCAATTCCCAATTTTGAAGTAAAGGGTTGTTTTTATTTACACCAAGCAGCCATGAGGATGGAGGAGGGCCAGCTCTCAGCATTTCTGCAGGAAAAAGAGGCTTACTAAGAATCCCCCGACCAAACAGCATCAGGTGGCCGTTCGTAATTTCTTTACTTTATATTGAGAATATATTTGTATTTAGAAAAATTCATAAAATTACTAGACAAAAATTATACATTTCTGATATAATATACTAAATACTTCATAAGTAATTTTTTAAACTTACTTAAGATATAAATACATATGTATGTACTGAGCAATAAATAAAGATTGTAATTCTATAAGTAATGGTAAATTAAAATACAGTGATTCATTAAAAAAAAATTACTTATGAATATATATTTATTTTATTTTGAAAGATGAATGTATAATTTTTAAAATAATCTGTATAAAACTGTATTTTTGTGAAATAAGAAGGCATTTAAGCAAAATTTTGTCAAATTTTATAATCTTTAGCTGCTTTAACAAAGCTCAAAGGCTTTTGACAAAGTGTGGCACTAAGGTGTGGCATCCAAACTGCACCATGTCTTCAACATGAACGTCTACTACACCAAGTCTCCGAGCAAGTTCCTTATCTCCCCCCTTTATAGGACGGAAAATTCAAAACACGCGTGAATGACATATACTCTACAGATATAAAAGCAGGCGTCCCTCAAGGTTCTCGCATCAGCCGCGTACTACGCGTAATACGGCTTCGCAGACAATATGGCGATACAAATCACACTTAAACACCTTCCACACATTCGCAGATCTCTTCAACACCAACTAGACGCTCTGGCGGACTATTACCGAAAATGGAAAATAAAAGTCAACGTCGACAAAACACAGACAATGCTAATATCCCTTAAAAGAAGACCTATCATACAGAATCTGACACTTGATAAGAGACCAATCAAAACACAGGCAATGCTAATATCCCTTAAAATAAGACTTGCCATACATAGAATCTGACACTTGATAATAGACAAATCAACTGGTCTGATTCTATCAAGTATCTTGGCATCACCATAGACAAAAAGTTGACGTTGACACACAAAACAAAATCACACAAGGCAACCAAGCCTTTGGTGCCCTCTATCTCCTCCTAGACCGTAAAAGCAAACTGTTCCTCAGGAACAAAGTTCTGCTATATAAATAAACAATCCGGTCAAAAATGCTATATGGAAATATAGTATGGTATCAAGCGACAAAGAAACCATTCATGAATTCCTTAACGAAAGGCACACTGGGTTCTACAGAAAATTGCGTTTCCATCCCAATCCTCTAATCCAAGACACATTCCCAAAAATATCCCTGAGCAACATCTCAAACGACACAGAAGCTTCACCAACATAACACAACACCATAAAACTCACACAACAAACATTCACACACACACAAAACTCCTCACCTGTGGTCACTAATGCCACTCAATCATAAACGTGTAAGAGCTCCTAACGGAGCTAATACAGAGCTGAGGGAAGTTTAGTCGATCGGTATTTCTCCTTCAGAGAAATATCCAATCCGACACTACTTTACAATCCGGGTGCATCGTGTCTTTTTAGAAGATTCTCTCTTTTATCAAAATAAAAAATTACGTGTTACATGTTTTTTATAAAAAAATTCTTTAAGTGGATTCCGGAGTACCTCTAAACGAGTTTCCTCTGCTTTAAGAAAAAAATGTTCAAGGAAAAATACTTTAAATACCATTAAAATTGGAGGAAAGTAAGTACATATGTATTTTTTTGTTTCATGTAAAAAGAAATTATGGACTCCTACAATTATTAATAAAATTTAGACATGTTTTGTTCGACATTTAAAAAAATGCAGCGTTTTCTTAAAAAGAGAAAACTCCGCTTTTCAGTGCTAAAAATTGAAGGGGGAAACTACAACTGCCCTAAAGTGCATCTGCCCTACTTCTCGGAGGTCACTTCGTGTTGAACCGGGAATCTTCGTTTCTGCAATTGCTCTACCCACCATGACGACGCGGAGGGAGCGGAAGTCGACTAACAAGGATGGAATATGAATACTTTCTTTGTTGTTTCGTGTGTGTTTCGTTATGGAAAAATTATTTGGTATAGTGTGTAAGTTCCGGGTTCGAGCATGATTCGAAATTTGTTCTTTAGAATAGACATGTTGGCCAATGAGATAGTGTAGGACAGATGAACATTAGGATAGAAATAATAAATACTTGTTATAGTTCTCTAATTTATTTATGTGTATGTGTATTAATGAACAAACCCCAGGGCATCTATAAATATTATTACACATTAATTTTCTTCTTATGTAAGAATAAAATTTCGATAATAAAATAACTACAACTAATGGCGTAGTCAGATAGGGTGCAGGAAATCCCAAAAATATTACAGTTCTAATATGAAAATAAATATGACATAACCATTCAATCGTTCGACGCTAAGAGCAATATTTTAAGTCTCTATCCAATAATAATTCACAGCATGTCAGTAAAAATGCATGTAAACAGGGGGAAAAGGCGTTCCCAATGGATTAGGTCATACGAGCTTAACCGAACATCACCCGAATACACTCGACTGGTAGGGCAGATGAACATTAGGGTAGTTGAACAGTAGGACCGATGAAGCTATCTCAAATTGAATTCTAGACCCCGATCATGTTCGGTCTCTTCCATCCGATTATCGTTGTTTCTGTCGTCGTACCGATTACGGGCGGACGCTCGACGTATTGTTCTAACGGCAAGGGAAGATCCAATTCGCCTCGTGCCTTCAATCATCGGAGATTTCGACTGACTGCGGCATCTTCTTAATGAATTTTTTCTCAGAAACGGTTAGAGAGGGGTAAGTATAGGAATTTTTTAACAAAAGTTATTTTAATTTTTACATAAAATAGAATAGTGCCAAAATATGCAGGGCTTTTTATTTAAAAACAATGTTAGGCCTAACTTCTGATATATCCGTAAGTGATATACCTATACGTCAAAATATCTTCTTTAAAAAGATGGGTATCTTTTACAGGGAAGTACCTACCTACTAATAAGTATTTCAAACAAATATATTTTTTAGTTCCCGAGATATTCTAATAGGCCACTCACCGCGAATGACCCTGTATATGTTTAAAATGACCAAAGTATTTAATTGGACGTAGTTAAAGAATATAAATAGCACATAACCTAAGGTATTATTTTTATTGTTATTTCTTTATGGACTATTGATACACAATTTTAATGACAGGGACATAAAATGGTTTATTGAGTCATTGATGTCCACAGGGTATCGAAATAGAATATCATTAAGTGGATTCAAGCATTGTTTCTGTTATTATTCTGTTGATGCATCAATTATAGAAGCTTTCGGTTTCTACAATGCAAGAGTGGTAAGGCAGGTTATAGTCATTACTCATTAAAGATTGTTTCACGAAAAATGTATACGACTTAATGATTTCCTAGGTAGGTCCCATTGTGTCGACAAGAGCTTGGCAATAAACAAGTGAAGTATGAAGGGACGGACTAAGGAAAACAAGTAATGATATGATTATATTAATGTAATCAAACGAAATAACATTTTTTTTTAAATATTACTAGTCATATTTATTTACATTTATAATGTCATTCTATAGATAGGTAGTCCTGTTTCGCTATCGCTATCCTCATCAAAATTAATTATAATTGGATTAATTATACGATCCAGACTAATATACGAATTTTCTACAGTTATTACGTGACGGACTGAATTTTTCCAACTACCTGGGGTAATATCATTAAAGCATTTTCGTATTAATTCTACAACACTAGAACTTAAAGTTCAGACCTAACCAGATTTTAAATGGTGCCACATATGCTCTATGGGGTTAAAAATGCAATAATAGGGTGGGAGCCGTAGCACTGTATGTCCAATTTCTTCTGCCAATGTGTCACAAACATATACTTTTTTTATACAAAATGTCTTTAAAATTTCTAAAAGATCACTTTTTTTATAACTTTCTTCAAAATATATATCATTCGCCGCCATGTAGTTCTGAATCTCCAATTTTGTATTATTTGAGCTTGGAGCTTTATGTAATTGGCGACTGTGATAGCCCGCATTGTCCATTACTATCACGCTATTCTGAGGAATGTTTGGTAAAGGACAATTCTTGAACCATTCCTCAAAAGCAAACAAACCCACAAAAAGATATTTAAATATAAATTAAGCAACCTAACCTACCCGATGTGCCTATATTTAATTATAATTATTACAATCCGGTCCTTTCCACATAATAATAACAAACGGCCATAAATAATGGGATGGCTACAGGTACATTTGCTCCAGTCATTAAGTTATATCCATTTTTCGTGAAACAATCTATACCTAGTTTTTTTTTATGATCAAATACCAGTTGATTTAAGAGAGCACAAAAAATCATTGCGTCTTTTAAACACGAAACCTGACCATGTTTATTATTACAAATTATTATCGGATTCTTTTTTCTGCCAGAAGATAACTTTCGCGCATTCACAAAACACCGCCGTTTAATCGGTGCAAAAATGCAATATTTCGCTTGGTCTTTTTTTGTAATTTGAAACAAGAAAATGGCTAAAATCAGTTACAATTCTATTGCGGTCGATTCCATTTAATGCCTTGATGACACCGCCCCGAGATCAGGGGATTTCGGGGGTCAGTAGTAGAAGTGATCTACGACCAGTGGCGGATTTAAGGAAAAAGGCCCAGTGGGCAAAATTTCTTCAGGCCCTCCCCCCCCTAGAAAATTATGTTGTGTCAGGTGTTCCATGGAAAATGTATTAAGAGTTTTAAGAATTTAATGAATATAAAAATGTTTTCATTTATTCATCGAGCATTATAAAAGTTGTATTCTTTTTACATCGAGAAAATTTACATATTTTTGAATTCTCTTCTCGCTTTCTTCTCTATTTCTGTCTGACTGTCAACTGAATTTAGATGCGCGGGGGCACCCGGGGGCCCCTTTAGAACGTTTTTGATAAGTCAGAAATATGGGGGGCAGTCATTGGCGTAACTAGAATGATTTTGTAGGGGGGGCCTGACCCCTAGTCTAGTAGGATTTTAATGGCAAGTGTCACTATGACGTATGTATGGCTTTGAACTTCGGAAACACTGGGGTGGGCACCAGACCAATCTGGGGTGGGCACGGCCCACCTGGCCCCCCCCTCTAGTTACGCCTATGGGGGCAGTGGGCAAGTGCGCTTTTGCCCACCTGTTAAATCCGCCACTGTACTACGGCACTGCTCGAATGCGCTGACTGATGTATCATAATACTGAATAAGTCAATGGAAGATATGATATTACGACATTCCACTTATTGATAAACACAGTATAATAATAAAATAACAACAATATTATAGATAAATGTATTTTTACTTACGTACTTAATTGTAGACAAATGGAAAAGTTTCAATAACACAAAAGTACCTTTGTTCCAGATAACGTTTTATTTGTAAAATTAAAGTTCCTAGAACCATTAACGTCAAACTACACGTGCACTTCAACCTCGTAAACAACCTCACCACGTGGAACACATTTTTCTTTTTCGAACGTTCACTTCACGAAAAAGTGTGAAGATGAGGCTGGACCGGCCCATTTTTCGACCAGTTTCGCGACGATCGGGGTGAGGCAGTTGTCCCGCTTGACCCGTCACATATTTATTTGCTATGAATGAAGCAATTTTGAATCAAAAAGATGCGAAGACAACAACAAACTGCCGGCCACGGGCAACGCGGTTCGTTGAGCGGTCGCGATTATCGTACCCGATGTTGCCACGATTTCGAAAACGTGCGTCTAATATTAAATGTGGTACCGGTACCTCAGACTACATCTGGTTGCAATTTACAGAGTAATTAGGTACCTTGTTTTAAGGAGGAAGCTGCGTTTTAGTTAATGCAACTTGTAAACAAATTTTACATATTTATTTATACAGGGTGTTTCTTAATAACATGCTAATTTTTTTTTTTTTTTTATGATCAAACACAAGCACTATTATAGGAAAAATCCTTTAGGCACTATGGGAGTGGTGCGTGTGCGCAAAAAGCGATTCACGTTGGTTTTGAATCGTGAGAGGTTATATTCGTTGGGAAAAACGACCTCGGGACGGTCGTTCCATAAGGATGAAGTCCTCCAGATGAACGAATTCTTAAATAATGAAGTTCGAGGAGTGCTAAGCTTAACCACATATGGATGGGCGGCAGTGGCTCGTCGTGTATTTCTGATATTCGCCGCTCTGGGCGGAATTAAGAGGGCAAGGTCAGCCGAGCACTTTCCTTGAAAATATCTGGAAAAGAAAGTCAAATCCGCAACCTGTCTTCGATGTTCTAGGCTGTCGAGGTTCTTCGTCAGCTCGTGGTCTCCAATCAGTCGAATGACCCTCCTTTCGATGGAATCCAGTAGCCGAATAGTATGTTTGGGTGCAGAGCTGCAGACATGAAAGCAGTACTCCAGTGATGGTCGAATCTGGGCTTTGTATAGTGTCCGTCCATGACTATATCCGGTTCTGTAATGTTAACCTTTTTAGAGAAAACTGCTGCCTGGGTTTTTTAGCGTTAAATTCGACTTGGTTACTGTCACCCCAAGCCAAAATTTCCTCCAGGTCTTTGTTGAGGCGTGATACTTCATGCTGTCTGCGAAGATGTGCGTCGGCAGCCGATGTTTGTGCATTCACAGATAAAGATGAGCTAAGTGTGCTATCATCAGCAAAACTAAATATCGGATTTTTCGTTTTCACTAGAAGGTCGTTAATGTAGAGTAAGAGTAGAGTGGGAGACAATATGGACCCTTTAGGAACACCGGCATTGATGGTGAAGACTTCTGAGAGAAATCCGTCAATCGCAACTTGCAGAAAGCGGTCCTTAAGAAAGCTAGACAACCATGCACAGAATCGACTGGGCATACCATAGGATCGGAGTTTACTTAGAAGTCCCTCATGCCAATATCCCTCCCTTATGCTAATATTTATTTCGGAAAAACTTCATATGAATGTATGTCCTAAACGTCTTAACTTTTTAGATACAGGGTGTTAAATAAAGCTTTTCATGATTTTTTAATAATCCGTGAAGGTAAAGGTGCAAACACACTATTATCACGTCACGTGAGATCACATGCTATCGCGCAATGTCACGGCATACCCGAAATATCTGCAAGGCGGTTTATGCGTGCTTATAAATAGGTTTAGAAGTACACTATGGTCACCTCATGCAGCTCACGGCATGTCATACTTGACAGCACAATTTTATTTCTGCAAATTTACATATTCGGCACGCGTGATAACACTGTGTCAGAGTTTAACGCTATAAGGCTACAAGATTCACTTGAGATCTTGACAAACACAAAATATGTAATAAAAATGATCTGCAGTCTGTTTCTAAGCCGTGACAGCATGTGCTATTTTGCCGATATGACAACACGTGAATTCACGTGACGTGATAATAGTGTGTTTGCGGCTTTAATAACTTAAATACGTGATAAATAGACTAGGTGGACGACTGCCAAAACAGTTTTTATTTACAAGACTAAATCTTGTAACCTACTAGATCCTTTTTAATATTTGTTAATACCTAATTTCATAACAGGGTGCAAATGAATGAATGAATTTCATTTTTTATAGGGAAACTGTACGCAAAACTACAAAAAATCAAGAGACGAAATTTGCTCAGCAAGGAATGAGAATTTCACAAATAATTTTTATTTAAAAAAGAAGTGGCGTACCATTCTTTTCTTCAAAAATATCGAGGGCAATTCGGAATAAAAAGACATGTTGTACAACATAAAATCTCTCTTGATGAATAGAAGGTGTGTACCAAATATCACAAAAATATCTAGAGCACTATCACAGATATTAATAAAAAAGGAGATTTTTTTTGAAAACCTTTTTGAAAACCTTTAAGACCATAGGCGTAACTAGAGGGGGGGCCAGGTGGGCCGTGCCCACCCCAGATTGGTCTGGTGCCCACCCCAGTGTTTCCGAAGCTCAAAGCCATACATACGTCATAGTGACACTTGCCATTAAAATCCTACAAGACTAGGGGCCAGGCCCCCCCTACAAAATCATTCTAGTTACGCCAATGTTTAAGACCCTGTATATCAAAAGTTCAGACGTTCGGACATATGTTCATATGAAGTTTTTTTCTGAAAACGGAGCCCAAGAATAACCCTCTTAAATATTAGCATGTTATGAAGAAACACCCCGTATAATTGATTTGACAGTAAAATATTGATTTATTTATTCAATTAAAAAAAGTAATTAGACATTGCAGATTAAAAAAACAATTTTAATGAGAAACTTGAGGAGCACAACGGAAATTGGGATAGAGCGGTCTAGGAAATTAGTCGAAAAAACTCAGTTGGTAAATTCTGGTGGTAAAGTACGAGTGTACATTATTATCGGACGGTGGTTTTCCGATGCCGCCGGGGATTTCCAGGAGCCGCCGAATATGAACAGATACATTTTTTGTTATTATTCAAATTCAAATTCAAATTCAAACACAATTTATTTATCTAAAAAACACAATTAAAATAAATGGAACCTTTAGTAGATAAATTGGACTATACCGCGATTATCCCAACCGTTATCACAAGGCACACATAAACTGTGCCTTTATGGCATAGCCCAAAATACGACATTAATAATTAATTAAACAAAACTATGAAAATTACTAAGACAATAAAATTCAATTCAATCAAATATGCATCAACCGACCCAGGCACAAGAGAGAGAGAAGAGCAACGAGAAGCACTGGTAGATAAAACTAAAAAATTAGGAAAAAAAGACGCGAAAAAATTATGTTACCTTCGGTTATAGGGTATTCATTTATACTGTCCCTAGACTTAGAGGATACTTTATAACAGAAATCGAATGGGTACTTGAATAAATGGTAAAAAGATCATATCTCTAACGATTTGGTAAAATCTATTTTGAGGGCATATTACAATTTAACTGCCTCAAGAGGAGGAGGAAGCATCCATCTGTTGTCATGTACAATTTCGACAAGCATCTTTCGTAATTCAAATAAGCATGCATTAAAAATTAAGTTTTATTATTAATTAGGTCAAATAAATGCTGACGATTAAAAACATAGATCTATCTATCATCTATTAATTTGCTGGGCGTCAATCTGGGAGGAAATATGTCTTTGCATAACCACTTTGTGGCAATCGCCAAGATAGCTTCTCAGAAACTTGGTGTACTCTTCCGAACCAGAAACTTGTACACATCTCAACAACTTTTGACACTATACAAAGCCCAGATTCGAACACCAGTAGAGTACTGCTCTCATGCCTGGAGCTCTGCACTCAAACATACACTTCGGCTACTGGATTCCATCGAAAGGAGGGCCATTCGTCTGAGTGGAGACCACGAGCTGACGATGAACCTCGACAGCCTAGAACATCGAAGACAGGTTGGGGATTTGACTCTCTTTTACAGATATTTTCATGGAAAGTGCTTGGCCGACCTTGCCCTCTTAATTACGCCCAGAGAGGCGAATAGCAGAAATACACGACGAACCACTGCCGCCCATCCATATGTGGTTAAGTTTATTACTCCTCGAACTTCATTATTTAAGAATTTTTTCATCTGGAGGACTTCATCCTTATGGAACGACCTTCCCGAGGTCGTTTTTCCCAACGAATATAACCTCCAACGATTCAAAACCAACGTGAATCGCTTTTTGCGCACACGCACCACTCCCAGAGTGCCCTAAAGGATTTTTCCTAAAGTGCTTGTGTTTGATCATAAAAAAATAGATACCATTAAAACCCACCAGATTTAAAAATTAACTCGTTGGCATAAATAGACATACTATTGGTACCACCAAACACCCCTGTCTCTGAATAACATATCCATCCAAGTTTTTTAGAAATTCTACATGAACTGGCATCATTGGAATTCCCATGCATGCCCCCTTCATTCCCCTGGTCTATAATTGCATGCGGTCCCCCTTTATAAGCAATCACACCGTCTCTGCCAGCAAGTGGTTCTATGGGAGGCCTTTGACGGTACTAGCGTTGTTGCAAACTCGTGCGAAATTTCAAAGATTCTGCCTTAATAGGGGCATAGAAATTTTTTTTGGTGATGTATGACAGTAGTACGTTTCGGTCTGATCGATCGGATCCTTTCCATTTAAATTTTTTACAATCACATCATTTTTGGCAAGAACCAATGATTTTTAGTTTCACTGAGTTAAGATTTTAAGTAAAAGCAAATCATTTAGGTATGCCACCGGAACCAATGTCAACATTTTTGACCGGATTCCGGACCGGGATCGGAACCAGATCCTTCTTGGAGGCTGGCGATGTGTACGAAAAAAAAAGCGAGCCAACGGGGCAAAATAATTTTTCTGCACCATAATCTGCCTATTATTAATTATAAATATTAATGGATTACATATTATTTATTAATTATGTCATTTGTTCCAGAGTTTGTGTTTTGTTTTATCTTAGTTTTCTTAAATAAAACGGGTCTACTGTGGCTCTGTTCGTAATTTCTACAACACACTTTTTTTAAAATTCAGTTCTGGTCTGATCCGGTACAAAAAACGGCCGGATATTAAAAAAGAAGGTCCAGTTTCGGTGACATCTACTTATAATGTAAACAAATTTTGTCAAATTTAGTATATTTTTTAACCAATGAGATTGCAAGACAACCAATAACGATAGTATATTAAGATACAAGTTTCAAAAGATATTATCTTCGAGCACGCGTTTAATTTAGAAAACGACCCGCGAAGAGGGGAAGTTTTCTAAAGTACAAGTGCTCTAATTGTCACATGAACCGTGTATTTTATAATGCTTTTTCTATTTGGGTCTTTAAAGTCTGAAAAACTTTAAAAAATATAGTAGATTTTTTCCATTTGTATTAATATTTTCTTTTTGGGTTGGCAATACTTTTACAATTTAATAAAATGTTACAAGTATAAAATATGCCATGATAGAAACAATTGAACACAACAAAGCTTCTTCCCATTCGTCATAATTAAAAATTAAATATATTATTAAAATCAATAAAAATGAGTCAGGGAGAAAGTGGGACTCCGTCAGAAATACGAGAAATTGCAGAAAATAATCTAGAAAATCTTTTAAAAAGAATATGCAAAATTTTGAGTTATGGTACGAGCAGAACAAAGTTCAAAATACTGAACAAAATAATAAATAATACTACTGAACAAAAAATTGTGTCGACACAGAATCTGACAGGAATAACAATTAATGCCCAGGAAATGTCTATATAGTAACTATAAATATGTATATATAAAGTAATATGTATAATACTATATGGAATTAAAAATAAAAATCGTACTTTATTGAATAAAACTTTAGAAATAAAGCATAAACGGGAAGATGTTCCTATTATTTTTAGGTTATGTTGTTTTATAGTTGTTACTAGAAATTAGTTGACGGACTCCGTCAGCATGTTATATATTTCCAGGAATAGGTATTTCAGATAAATATCTAGTAAAAATGATCCATTTGCAAGGTTAAAGGTTAGTATTTTAAAGTTTTTATAAAATTTTTTTGTCGAATCCATAATGCCTAGAAAACTAATTTCAACGAAATCGCAGTAAGCCTAAAATTCGAACCCTACTTGCTGCCAAGATAAAAAAAATAAAATTTCAGTTTCAGTGGCAGCTTAATCAATTTTTTTGCTTTTCATAATGTAGCCATTATGAAACCCATATAGAAAAAAACCATTATTCTGCGTTAGGATATCAATATATCAAAAATACCATATGATCTATCCATTTAGTATTTGTAAAAATTACTGTATTCTTAACTCGAACGACAATAATAGAATACAATGTAAATTTAAACTTTAATTTATTGGCACATGTCTCTTTGAAACTATAAAAACTGAACTCATTAATATGACATGAAAGGGAGCTCTGACATGAATTATTTATTTGGTATCAATACAGCAGGAACTTATTATTTGTCGGTTCTGTTCTTGTGGTTCTTTTATGCATCGTTAACTTAAGAATGCACAGAGTTCTGCCGTTAGAGGACTATGCAAATTGTTGGGTCATTGCTAAATGACTTCGTAAAAATACTTCTGCGATGTCGATTGGCCAGCAGCTTACGCCAATGGACAGAAGGTACTTACTTGCTTCTACGTAAAAGTGGTTTTAATTGGATCAAAATGTCGAAATGCGGTCTCGACAGTATTTGATAGTCTATTTATGAGTTGGAACAAGGAGGAGGACATGCAAGAAGGACACGCCTGCCTGTTAACCCGTGAAAATTTTACGGTTTTTATATCAGTTGACCCATGCCCAATTGTCTAGTTGTAAATATTGAACACGCCTGAACGCGGGAAGAAGCAATATTTATACCATCGTTGAGTTGAATATAGGAAATCCCATATAATTTTTGAGGTGGCTAATTATTGGCCGTCCTGTACATTTTATAGAAAAACTGCATTATAACTTCTTGAAGAGGACGACATGGTTAATCCATGTGCCGAGTTTGAATACATTTTGTTAAGCCAATCCGAAGCTATTCAATTAAACGTGATGGCAAAACCACGAAACTTTCATAGTTCAGGTAATACAGCAAATCCAGTGATACCTCGAGATACGAGTTTAATTCGTTCCGTAACCTTGCTCGTATCCCAAAGCAATTTTCCCCATTGAAATTAATTAAAATTCCATTAATCCGTTCCAGCCCCAATAATGCTACCCCCAATTATGTTGTTACGTGTTTTTGAATAAGTAACATGTATTTACCTCAAAAATTACATTGGATTTCCTATGTTCAACTTAATGCATTACCCGATATGGCTAAAACATACACTGCCAAAAATGCATTTACCAATGTCGTGGGTTACAAAATTGGAGCTACCTCAACCCACCTCTCTATGTTGTTCTAACTGAGCCTACGAATTATCACAAATTATTTAAAAACGCTACAGTAATTCAGGTTCTTTTGGTTCGCCTCAACCCAGAAAGAGATTTTTTATCAACATTTTAAACATATTTGGGATGACCACAATTGCTCATCTTGTAACTATTTTATGAGTTACCTGAACTCAGTTTATAGGTTGGGAAAACTTACTAATCGATTATAAAGTGTCGTTTAACCCGGACGTGCATTATTTTAACTCATTACCATGTATAAATTATTTTGAGTTGGAAAAATTCAGGAAACGTGCTCCAAAACCCCATATCGAGGGTAAATTACAAGATCGTAAGGTCACGGAAAGTTCCGAATTAGTGCTCGTGCAGGTTTGGCGCGGTTCATTCCATTGTTATTCGTCAATTCTCCTTCGATCGCGCGTTTAGACACCTGTTGGCCGTTAGGTCGTTTGCAGGATTTTTCATCTTTGTTCTCTGTACGTGAAAATTTGTGTTTTGCATAATTTTGGTCAGTTGGCGTAAAATGGAGGGACAGGAGGGAGATGCATACAAATTGTTATTATTGGAATGGAACCTTATTATTTATAAGCAATCGTCATCACTTCGTCCACATGGTTTCTTAGCCGTAATATGCTTTCCTGTCTATAAGTCATTTAATTATTTTTTTTTTAAATATACAACAAAAATGTCATATCTTGAAAAAACAAAAGGCAATTGAAGTCCACAATAGGCAGGCGTTAAATCAAAGAAATATTTTGAGTTCCGATAGTCCACAATTTAGGTACTGGTAGTCCAAAATTTGGAGTCTGGTAGCCCAAAGAGTGCGTTATTCCAGCCACCATCGTAAGCTAGAACAACTTAAATGCAAAGTTTTGATAGTTCGAATCATGAATTAATCTGGCCCGACTTCTGTGCTATAATAACTTATGAATAGTGAGTTGATGCAATTTCTTCGATTTGGTTGCCGTAATTCAGAGGTCTGGGCTGTCCCCTATTAGCAACACGCTTCGGTCTAGGACAACTCATATTTGAGTTATATCAACTCGAAATTTCGCTCAGTGTGCCAATATCATGACAAAACTGGAATTTGCACATGTTAACGAGACTACTGAAAAACTTCCCATGATACTTGCAATAACATTTGCATTGTTAATATTTGCATAACTACGTACTTAACAGTGGCGTAGCGCTGCTACCGCGAACCCCCGCAGTCGCGTGGGGGGCCGAAAGCTTGGGGGGCCCGAAAGCTTCGAGTGCCGATAGAGCCTATTGGTAATTAGCAAATCTTTCAAATAAATACCAATATTACCAATGTCCACCTGATCTAGATTGTGTCACACTGTGCGCGTAATTATATAAATTTGAAGAATGAAGCAATTGGTATATCAAGATCATGGAATATAAACCCGGAATTTGAAGATAAAAGACAATTAAAACCAAAAAAACACTTTGATGAAGCCAATACAAATTATCTATTTTCTAGTCGAGAAAACTATTTTAGGAAAAATATATATTACAAACTATTTGATATTGTAATTAATCAAATAGGTAATCGTTTTGAGGGAATGGAGTTAGTTGTTAATAAATTTAGATTTCTATGTCCCCAAGTTCTAGTAACTTTGCCAGAAAAAGAATTATTTATGTCTGCAGAAACGCTACAGCAAACATATTCCAGCGATCTGTCTGCGACTTTTCCTTTAGAGATAGTCGCGTTGTCTTCAAAGTATTAAAGACTTTGCTGTATTTTTAATTGTGGAAAATAACACTTTATCATCAAATTTTCCAGAGGTAACAATAGCCTTATTATTATTTTTAACTCTTCCAGTAAGTGTTGCTACAGCTGAAAGATCCTTTTCCAAATTAAAAATCATTAAAAATTATTTACGAAATAGTTCCTCTCAGACAAGGTTAACCAACTTGGCTATCCTGTCTATAGAGGCACAAGAGGCGGCCAAAATGGATAATAACCATTTAATAAAAAATTTTGCGGAGGCAAAAGCTAGAAAAAAACAATTTACCTCCTGAAAGCAACAATATAAGAATAATTTTACAATATAATAATTAAAATAGGCAATTGGCCAATTGCCTCGCAATAACTATTGAGATGCCTATAATATTATATTCAAGATTTTGTTGCTTAATTTTAAATACTTTTAGTTTTATCTCAATGTAACTTTCAAGCATCGCTACCTTAGCTCGGCACCTAAAGAATTTTTTCGTGTTTGTTCCTTTTAGTTTTAAAGAATGTTTTTTGTTTTCTTCTTGTTGTTCAATAATTTTATTTTTTGTAACGTTCTCTACGTATAGGTTTGTAGTTTATATAATAAACAGTATTATCTAATTTTGTTTGTTTATATGTTTATATATGTATATTCTTAATATAGGGTAGGGGGCCCTAACTCAATTTTCGCGGGGGGGCCTATAATTTGTCGCTACGCCACTGGTACTTAACATGTAAATATTTAACTAAAACAAGTCTGGTAACTAACTTAACGCCACTTAATCCATACGCGTTTGATTTGATTTTATTTGAGATTATGATGTAACAATTTTATTGTAATATCTATCGGTTAATTTTGGTAAATCAACAATGCAACGCCAATGACGCGCCAACATGGCCGCTGAACAGCTGGTCGTAGATGAAATTGTTGTTGGTTATCCATAAGAGTTTTTTAAGGTACTTTGAGGATTAGATCATTTTTAATTTTTGTTATTTGGCTAACGTTTTAAGGACCGGTATTTCAATATTACCTTAGGGTACCTACATAATAAGTTAAGTCATCCTTAATACAAGTTTGACCCTTATATCAAAGTTCCCTTAACCCTAAGGAGAAACCTTAATACTCACCTTTAGGAATAGATCTTTTATGGCTGGTATTTGAATGGATTGGCTCACTAAAATATATTCAAACTAGGTACATGGCTTTACCATGTCGTCCTCTTCATAAAGTGATAATGCAGTTTTCAAGGTTATCCTCATCACGTAAATAAATGAGAATTGAAAAATTACTAATCTATAGTTCTTTTTTTGCTTATTGAACACTTGTATTCTGTATATTATGGCGCCATCTTTTTTATCCGGCAATATTACTGCCACACAGCAATCAGCTCGCGACAAGCTTCCAAGAAACACTCAATGACTCCCAGCTTTAAATTAACTGGAACCCAGTTAGTTTGTCTAATGGCCTTATCCTGTCCTTTCTGAATACTAATTTATTATAATTTATGCCTGTAGAAAATGTTATGGGAATAATGTTTATTTTAATTCCTGCCAGAGGCTTAATAAAGATGGCAGTGAGTAAATTGGATTGAATCTCGAGATATGCAGAGTCAGTTAAAGTGGAAGTACACCGTTAAATTACGTTACGTGCATATTAGAGATGCATATTATACTTTTATAAATAATGAGAGCAAGTTCGATTTTTGCATAAAGAGATCATTTGTGACTAGGGAATCCAATTCCGCAAATGTGGGATCCCGCAAATGCGGGATCCCGCAGTGATTTCGCGGGATTGACATTGCGGGATTAAACATGCGGGATTCGCGGGATTTGTGGGACTCGATGCAGGTGCTGTATGTTAATAAAAAGTTGTTTTATGCAATTAGAAACAGAGTAGAGTAGCAGGAAAATGTTTATTGTATATAGGTACAATACGATAGTACGACTAGTTTAACGGTTACATGTTACATTGATTTTGAAAGTATGTATTTTCGTATACCATCTTTAGCTACCATTCGAGATACTCTATCCTCCATCGAAACTATTTCTCAGATGAAGAAAAATCTGTAATTTTCATTTTCTCAGGTAGCACAGAAGAACCACTAACATCTAAGTGCTTAGCAATAGAACTAAACGAACTGCTCGAACTGCTGGTACTAGCTTTCATTTCCTGTGTTATTTTATCAATATCAACACTACCGCTGCTGCTCTGGACTTTCAAATTAATATTATGCTTTGTTTGTAAGTGGGTGTGATGACCTTTGGTGGAACGAGCAGAGATTTTGATAATGCTAGGGCATAACTTACATTTAGCTGCACGACTTTAGAAAATAATTCTAAACTAAACTTGAACCTTTATTGTCTTTGTAAACTACACTGACACTCATTTTTGTGATTGCTGTTTAAATTCCATGTATTATATTCAACCACTTGATAAATGTCATTAGATACTAGTCGAATAACGCCCTTACTTTCGCACGTACGCAAGAAAACCAAAAATACCTCTGTTCATTGTTTGCTATTCTGCAAATCCCGCGTATCCGCGGGATCGATTGGCTCAATCCCGCAGGTTGCGGGATTAAAGTTTGGGTGCTGGATTGGATTCCCTATTTGTGACGTTTTGAATATTTTTCTATTATCCTGAACGCGACTTTGTAAAGTATACATGGTCACAGTCACAGTAACGGTTACGTCCATATACAACTGTTCGCTTTTATAAGTGTTTTAAAATGTACCTGTACTCAATAATGCAGATAAGGGTCCCTTGGAGAGCCACATCTCGTCTGATACTGATCCCGATGGATTGAGGGACCTTGTGACAACATCCCTCGAAGTCGCATCATGTAGCCATAATATAAGGTTGAAGATCGTAGAGGTAGAATGGTAGAGGAGGAAACCGATACTGGACAATAAACAATTCCTCGATGTCTATAAAGAACCAATAAAACAAATACATTATTCTTAGTGCTAATCATAGGCAATAATAAAATAGCGAATTATTAATGATGACTCTGGTGCATGTTCCTATTGGTTTCCTTTTTCCAGCTCAATTAATAAATAACTGTAATCCCTTATCAGGTCAACAACTTTACACTATTTATAATACTTAATTGATTTTTTCCACTACTAACCGTTTATTTTCATCTTGAGAAGTTTATTTTATAACCTCCTGCCAGAAATCATTATTAATTATTTACCTCCACTATTTACCTAGGTCAATAATTGAGGCATCTTGCAAAACAAACTATCAAACTTTTGAGAGCAAGCAATTCGATTACTGCAAATTATAATAATCGGACAGCAAAAATTCTATGAAACTTCAAATCATAGGAAACCTGATTGTTAGAGAGACGGTGACAATAGGGGTCCGTGAAGTTGAATATCAGTAGTTTAGGCCCCCCTCTACAACTTTTATATCTGACGAAATGCCGTAGAGCGTTGCTGAGAGGCGCTGTACCGCTTTAGATAGGAAATTCTCAATAAATTCAAAATTATATCGAGCCATGTCTGAAAATGAATTTACATCTTCATCTGCGTGAGCCCCAAAGTCACGGGAAACGCATTTTCTGACAAGTCAACCTTGCATATACTCTTCCGAGCGTGTCAAAAAAAATTTATGGAAAAATTATAAAGTCTCAAGTGACATGGGTCCAAGTGGGCTTAATCGATTTGTATTCCCATGGAGATGAGTCATAAACAATTTTCTGATAAAAAGAATATTGCGAAAGTGCGGTATTTTTTCTAAAAAAATTTTTAATTAAAAGTCTGGTTTATTCTGCTATATTTTCTAAAATATTCCCCTTGGAAAATTATTTCCAGGTTTATCTGATTCCCCATCTTTTCCGAACATTTTGACAAATATACAGTTACCAGAAACATGTTCTATCTTGGAGAAAATTAAGAGAATTCGTAACGGTAAATTTCTAAACTTCGCATGTGCATGCAGAAATGCATGAAAGGCGTGGCTTTTACTGTAATTAGTGAAAAGTAGACAAGGGCAAATGTTTAAATTCATTAGATTTGAATAAATCATACACACCTTATGGAAAAATAGGCTTTATTTGGTAATATTGCGAATATAATATCCCGTTATACAACTGAACGATACCTGCCTTCCGGTATCTCTGCGTAATATTGTCAGAATTCCGTCTAGCTAGGTGCGATTCGTCTGACATATTTTTTCCACTATAATTGGGTGTCAAGGAATGTAGTGTGATAATCTTCGGACATGTCACGATCGTTTTCCGAATTTCCTCCGAGGAGATTTAAAAAAACTTCCAATAATGAAATGGCGAGACCTGGATCGATAAAAATTTTTTCACATAATCTTTAACATATAATGTTCCATTCTAGAAAGTTTCAACTTCAAATTCGCATTTTTTTACTTTTTTTTTAATTTCCATTAATTTTTTTGACATGCTCGGAAAAGTATATGCAAGGGTTGACTTGTCAGAAAATGTGTTTCCCGTGACTTTGGGGGTCACGCAAATGCTGTAAATTCATTTTCAGACATGGCTCCATCCAATTTTGAATTTATTGAGAATTTCCTATCTAAAGCGGTACAGCGACTCTCAGCAACGCTCTAGAGCATTTCATTAGATAAAAAAGTTGTAGAGGGGGACCTAATCTCCACGAAAAACCAAATTACTGATATTCCACTTCACACTTAATAGAGTAGATAATGTAGGTGAGTAAAACTAATAAATTATTCTTGTGTTTCTTTGTTGAATTGAATTAGAAATATGTCTAAGGTTAAGCTACCTATAGCAACCTTATATACGCCCAACTTCATATTACATATCATTTAATAGTATTCTATTTTCATGACCCTATAGTAAGATTTTAATGACTTCGTGTGGGTAATTTTCTTAAAACCGTAAATAATTATTAAACGCTTCTAATAATAATAAACGCCATTAAGTATTTAGCAATTTCTCCTTTTAAGCGTCACAATACAGGGTGTTGCAAATTCGAATTTCCACATCGAGATTTCGGAAACGGTAAGAGATACGAAGTGGGTTAATTTGGGGCAAAGTTGCGCAATTATGGGCCCAATAAGATTCCACAACAAAATCAGAAATAAATACAGGAGCTTTCAAAATATTTAGAAAAATCAAAAATATTGCATTGCGGTTTTTGGTTTTTCCTGACTTTGTTCGAAGAAATGTTCAAAAATAAATTTCACTTTCTCATTGCTACTTTTTATTCTCCCCAAGATGGCATTATCAAATCTTTCAAACGTCGTCTCGTCTTTGGGTTACCATCATCAACTTAATTTTTTTAAATACGGGCCTGGATCTCTTTGTTTAAGTTATTAAAGAGGACCGAGCAATAATAATTTAAAAATTTTCATTCTTCGTAACAAAAGTAAATTACAGGAATGTACTAGGGATATTTTAATGAAGATGGTCAATTTAAGGAACAAAACGTCGGAAAACCAGTAGGTAAGTGTGGTATACCACGGAACGTAGATATCGGCTCTATTTCATAAATTAAACAAAAAGATGCAGGGTATGCGTATTTAAAAAAAATAAGTTGTTGAAGGTGACCTAAAGACGAAACGTGGCACTAAAGATGTGATTTTTTTTTTTTAATGATCAAACACAAGCACTATAGGAAAAATCCTTTAGGGCACTCTGGGAGTAGTGCGTGTGCGCAAAAAGCGATTCACGTTGCTTTTGAATCGTTGGAGGTTATATTCGTTTGGAAAAACGACCTCGGGAAGGTCGTTCCACAAGGATGAAGTCCTCCAGATGAAAGAATTCTTAAATAATGAAGTTCGAGGAGTTCTAAGCTTAACCACATATGGATGGGCGGCAGTGGTTCGTCGTGTATTCCGCTATTCGTCGCTCTGGGAGGAATTAAGAGGGCAAGGTCAGCCGAGCACCTTCCATAAAAATATCTGTAAAAGAGACTCAAATCCCCAACCTGTCTTCGATGTTCTAGGCTGTCGAGGTTCTTCGTCAGCTCGTGGTCTCCGATCGGACGAATAGCCCTCCTTTCGATGGAATTCTGTAGCCGAAGAGTATGTTTGGGTGCAGAGGTCCAGACATGAGAGCAGTATTCTAGTGATGCTCGAATCTGGGCTTTGTATAGTGTCAAAAGTTGTTGAGGCTTGTACAACTTTCTGGTTCGGAAGAGCACCTCAAGCTTCTGAGAAGCTATCTTGGCGATTGCCACAACGTGGTTATGCCAAGACATATTTCCTCCCAGATTGACGCCCAGCAAATTAATAGATGAAGCCAGTGGGATTGCGTGCCCGTCCAATGATGCCATTTTGTGGAGAATAAAAAGTAGCAATGAAAAGTGAAATCTATTTTTGGACGTCTCTTCGAACAGTCAGGAAAAACTAAAAACCAAAACACCACCAGAGACCACTTCACCTGAAATTTAAATTCTATTTTTGGCATATCTTCTTTATTTTTGACAATTATTGGAAAAAATACATGCCACGTTAAAGACAAAAGAAATACCTAATAATAATAATTAATAGTATCCATATCCATATTCAAAGCACACCGTTTAGAAGCAAAACTAGAATTAAAGTTCTTGTTAGCAGTAAAATCAGTTATGGAAATGAAAGCAAAAAAGTATATATTGAATTTTCAAATTTTTGTTATATGATTTAATACCTTTATCTTAACATGTAGAATCACCTGTCCAAATATACTGATGCATTATCCGAACGCCTTGTATAATTATCTAGCATTAATTCACCTATAACGCCATCTCTGCGCCGGATAAAAGACTCATTTATTCCTGCAGCATAAATGAATCCACACTTCGCTAACAGTTTCCTGTGATAGTAATAAAGATTCGGTTTCGAGTTACAGCAGGAAATTAAATTCAATAGTGTTGATAGAGGGCAGCATGTAGCTTTATATTTCGATTTATTATGAAATCGCAAGACAAGAAACACTGGCTTTCCTGCAATCATAGTGTCGACAATTCTTCTTTTTTTAATGATTCCGTATAAGTCTACTGTTTTCGTTCAGCCGTTTATTTGTCCTTCTCTTCGCAATTAATAAATTAGGTCTTGAAAAACATTTACTCCCCTCTCTTTATTTTGAGGGGTGGGGGATAAATTTGGAATTCTAAATGGGATGATGTATTTCCGTTCATAAAATTCGAATTTATGCAGACTTTTCTCGACACTTTTATAGGGTATCTCCGTAATTGTTAGTGCTGTCAAAAAAGTAATATGTATGTCATGTGCTCTGTTTGGGTCAACCTTAAAATGGTAAAATCAAAATTTGAAAATTTTCACTCGCTTAAGAGATACGGGGAAAAATCAAGAAATTGACAATTTCTAAATTACCCTATATTTTCTTTGTTAAAAGAGATACGAAAAATGTTTTATATAGAAGTTACTTTATGATGAGTAAGTATACGGGGTCAGGTAAAAAAGTTATCGGACCTAACCTCATTTTTTTAAATGGAACACCCTGTATATTTTAATCAAAAAAGATAGGATTTTAAATTCTCTTTTCAAATATATAACACACCATGATATTGGTTTCCTAGGCGATTTATTTAAACTTTATTACTTTGAAACGAAATAAAAGATTCAGATTAAGGTAAAAATAACGAGAATCATCGCAAATATTCGGTATATGTCCTTAAATGGTTGCCGTCTTTCCGGATTGCGAACAAAATATAAATTTGCCATGCGCCATTTCTTCGTTTTTTCCACTTTCAATATAAACTGATGATATCATATCAAATTTTTCAAAATGTTGACAAGTCATTTTCACAAATGAATATGTAAAAATGAAATTGACGTTAGATGGTAATAACAACTAGAATGTCAACATAGTTGGTCCTATGATATTAGCTTTTGTTTCATGGTCTACTGTGGTTTAAAGGCATAAAGTTTAAATAAATCGCCAAGCAAACCAATATCATCCATGGTGTGTTATATATTTGAAAAGAGAATTTAAAATGCTATCATTTTAGATTAAAATAAACAGGGTGTCCCATTTGAAAAATTGGGGTTAGGTTCGATAACTTCTTTACCTGACCTCGTATACGTCATTTTGAAATTGTAAATTTTTTGATTTTCCCTCGTATTTCTTAAGCGAGCGAAAATTTTCAAATTTTGATTTTACCATTTTAAGTTTGACCCAAGAAGAGCACATGACACCTTACATTACTTTTTTGATAGCACTAACAATTACGAAGACACCCTATAAAAGTGTAGAAAATGGGACACACTGTACAAAAAAGGTTTGCTATATCGTATTAAGGAATGGCGTGGGTCGATATGAATAAAAAATATTTTTTTTAGGAAAAAGTGGAAGGCACCAGGTCTAGAAAATGACACCCGTTAACTCTTCGACACAGGAAATCCAGGATTATTCCTGCAACACGACATTTCCGCCTTGCTCCCTCCACTCCAAGTACAGATTTAAGTACATAGCCTGACAAACGACACTAAGACTACCATTCAATTTTAGTCCTTCTCAAAACTATTAATAATTTTTTAAATAGCCTCTATAATACATGTCTAGTATCTATGAAATAAAAAGACCCATACCCTTGATAAAATTTTCTCAAATTTTAAATTCTTTAACTGCATTAGTTGGACAAATTACCTATAACATGTTTTTTATAAAAAATTTCTTCAACGAATTTTATTTCAGAAACGGTTGGAGACGGTAAAAAACGTTAGTTGGATTATTAATAACAATATTAAATCTAACTTCCGGTATAAACGGAACTCATTGATACGTTAAAATATTTTCATTTAAAAGATCGACATCTTTTATAGCGAGTACCAATTTTTCCAGTATCTTTTTTAATTCCCGAGGCCACTCATCGTAAATGACCCTGTATTGTTAAATAACTTTTTTGGCCTTTTTGACGTCCTGAGTACATCCAGGAGGAGATAACTATTCAATGTAACACGCAGTATATCCATCAAATAAGAAACAAATTCCGTTTTCAATCTTTTCTTTTGACTGTAAATTTTAACAAAGTTTTTACTGTTTTCGTATATACCAATTTCCCGATAAGGATATGTTTTTCCATTTTTGCCGAAATTCAATGCGAAATACATTTTCAATGAATAATATATTTGTTGCCTTCCAGGCACCGAAAGTTACATCTTTTCATTTGAAATGCATCGATATAAAATACAATAGATGTTAGAAGTAGAGATAGGAATTTTAGATTTTCTTTATTGATAGTCGTATGTGATTTTTACTGATTGAAAAATGGAAATAGCTAGGAGAAAATCCAGTCGCATCTAGCTAGCAATACTGGTATACTTTATAAGAAAATTTTACGATTAATTTGTGGCATTTGTTAATTGATGGTTAGGAAATCGGCAGTCTAGTGGCGCACCTCACATCTTCAAAGATAACAGAGTCATTGATATTTTTGCCTAATTTGAATATTTTAATATCATCAGCATATTATAGCACGTGATCAAAATATTTAGCTTCATACCAACGAATTTCCTAAAATTAATAAAAAGTAAAGGTAGTAGCATAGATACCTCTGGGACGCCAGAATTGGCTGTAGAGATATGATTTAGGGTGGTTCAAGACACCATAGAGAAAATAAATTCGGAATAGAAAATAAATTCGTTTTAGTTTAAACATCTCAAAATGTCTGGAATTGATTATAGAATGTGACAATGTAAAAATATATAATTTGTTCCATTAAAAAAATTGAAGTTGATACAAGTAGCATATTTATAATCCACCCTGTATAATATCTTTTTTTGGATAGAGTGCGTGTATACACACAACATATCCCGCATTTCTACGTTTGAAAACAAAAGGTGTTTAGGCACTGTTACTTAACTTACGATAAACTCAAAAATGGAACATTTTCTTACAAAGCTATCTTACTATATTCAACAAACAAATAACAACATGGAGGTTTCCTAGCAACTGCATCTCTAAATTTCAATTGTTATCTACCAGGTCACTTTAAGGAAACAAATTTTGTTTGCAAATAATAGTAATTGGGCAGGGCGCACTAAACAATTTAAATGCAAATATTTCCGAAACGGTAATTCTAGTATACCTTCTTTACGTAATAAATATGAGAAAAATATTATTTTCATTAAAAACTTAAATCCACTGAGGCACAAAAAAGTTATGACCAAATAAATGTACGAAAAATGCCGCAGACAGCATTTTCATTTCAGAAAGAAATCAATTGCTCGTTCTAAAAAAACCATAATTACCAAATTTTGTAAAAAAACGATGGTTTCTCTCAAAGTTATTAGAGAGAAACAAAAATGAAGTTTTAATTTTAACACCCTGTATCTCAGTTAATATTAATTTTCGGATATAAGTAAGTATAATTAAATCCTAATATTTTTACGTAATAAGTCTGTGGGATTTCCATGTACCATTAATTAGCGGACACCCTGTATAAAAGGCTGACTCCGTTTCCTTATCATAACCCTGTATTTAGTAAGTATAGAGGTTGTGCTCATAATCTCTTAGTATTTAAATTATAGCTAAAATTTAGAAACATATCCAAGGCGAAGGATGAAATAGTAGCCATAGTACTCAAAAAACTTAAGCTGGGAGGAACTAAAAATTGAGTTGACAAGAAAATAATTGTAAACGTTAATTAAGAGGAGGAGGAAGGGTGCTACAAAATAAGGACTTGGAATAGCTGAGAAGGAAGATAATAATGCGGCAGTTATATCGATCAGAGGTGCTAAATATCAACTAAAACAACGGAAGCATGAATCACGAAAATCATATGCTGCAAAATGGTAAGGTTGCTAAATTAACAAGATGTATATTTGAATTATAAGAAAATAACAAACCCAAGCAAACCGGAACAACATGGAATAAACCCACTGTATACACAACAAAAGTAAAAGCTCAAATGAATGAAATGTATTTCGAAAGACGTTAGTGCACAATTACGATCTAGAAAATCTGGAAAACTTGACAAGGAAATAAGGAATAAGCTGATAAGCATACTTATAGTATAGGAAAAAGTTGAGAAGCGTTAAAGAAATTTGATGATAATTAAGTCGTAGGGATAAACGAAAAAAAAAAATTATTGTATTGAGGGCAGTGGCGGTTCTTCCACAGGAGCACATGCGCACGTGCACCCCCAAAACGAATAAAAAAATATTAATTTATATTCATTGAATATTATTTATCGTATAAAGTCCGACCCTCCCCAATATTTTATCGTACCGTCAATTATCGTATAAAGTCCGACCCACCCGACACCAGTCAGATCAGGACAACTTAAAAGTTTATAAATGCCACTTACCCTTTAAAAAAAAAATGCAATTTTATTTACCTTTTCGGACTTATTTGAAACCAACCTAATTTATAAAAAACACCAAGTACTCACATCACAAAATCACATAGTTTTCGCGTCACAATACATCTAAGTACCGTTCAATCTGAATTAGTATTTTAAAGTGCTACTGTGTAGACAAAAGTACGCCATTATTGTCTAAATAACACGTTGGTTCCATCGATCAATATTGAACTGCTGGACTGGGGCACTGCCGTCGCGAAAAGAACGAATAACTTAATAATTTAAACTCGGGTTTAAGTATTAACATACAATTTAACACACAAATCTGCTTGAAACAGCAGTATGAAATCGCCCGGCTAATTTTGGAGGAACAGCTGATCAGCAGAAACGGTTGCATATTCTTTTTTACTCAACTAAGATTAGCTTAGCAGGTTAAGTTGTTGGCATTCGGCTGCGGAGGTCTCAAGTTCGATTTTCGAGACGGGGCATATTTTTCAGTGAAAAATATGAACAAACATTTAGAAGGAATAAGAATGCACAGTAAAAACAATATATATACAAAAGTTCGTGGCCAATACACCAGTTTGTAAGGCCAAATACCCGAGGAAAAAAAAAAAAAAGATTTATACTTAAAAATACAGCGTTGCCACACTTTCGATGTTTTATAAGGTTATATTCATAAAATGCAGAATTTCCTTCTGTAATACTTTCCTTTATAATGATAGTCTCGGAAATGGCAACCGCGCGGGTTGGACGAGACTATCTATTTTAAAGGGATGGAAGGGTCTATCAACATAATTATTTCATCATTCTTCTTCAGTAAATGATTAATAAATTTGATTAGGCCATTAGAAATTAGCGTTTTTATTATTTCTGAATTTCTATTGCGAAATAATTTGTATCCTATAGTGCTGTTGTTTTATGTGTACGGTAGGTTATTGTAAAGTGTAATTATGCGTTAGTATTTATTGCTTTTGTGTAATCTAATAAGTGCATATCTTCAAAAAAAAAAATAATTGTAAACTCGTGTGTGTTTCTTTAAGTGATTTAGTGCAAATGTTCCGAGAGATTGGAAATAAGAGGCCGAATGGGGTTAAGTGGGCCGAACAAACCCGAACAAACCCGAACAAACCCACATTATCATCAGGGTACGTGATGAGCATAAAGCTTTTCCCATAGAAAAAGAACCAAAAACCTGAAGATGTATCTGTGCCCTGGATTACTTGCTAGTGTACTGGCACCTGGATTCACTTCTATTTGGATACTAGGTAAACTAAATATTATTTTTATAAGAATCTATAGTTATTTTCTACACAGTTGGCAACATTGGGCTTGAACATCTGTTGATTACACAGCTTGGCAATGTAATATGATCATATATGAATGTGCTGAGGAGTAACCGGGTGGGTTTATGGGTGAATTACCCCACTTTTTAAACGTTCGATTTAAAAAAAAAATATATGTAGCGCTTCTCTAGGACACCCCAGGAGTCACCCATTTAAATATAATACGTAATTTCCATAACACCCTGTATTTATTAAGTTAAAATGAATAATTTGACGGTGGACTATTTAAAAAATAACTTTAGCTCTGTGAGTTTGGAGCAAAAAATTGAAGTGAAGACCTAAACCCGAAATTAATTTAACACAGACCACAAAGGGTAAATCTAGGGACTTTATTAGAAAGTTTCATAATGAAATATATGAAAAAAAATTTATAGGGGGTATTCCAAACTTAATGAGGCTGTTATCGATCAATTTTCTACAATTAAAAACCGAAGAACGGACTTTACGTTTAAGCACTATACACACTAGAAAACCTTTCTTATTTTCCAAAAGTTGTATTTCCTTGTGTAAAATAAAAAAATAAATAAAAATATGTTTTATCTAACGCATTTTCTTATTACTTCTATTCATTCTACATTTAAAACGCCTAGAAAGTAGTAAAGTAAAAACAGAGTCGAGCTGCTTTCAATAAAATGAAGAAAGTTTTATGCTGCAGAGACCTGCCCTTGATGCTAAGAGTGCGACTGCTTCGTTGCTATGTCTTCTCAGTTCTCCTGTATAGCATGGAGGCTTGGACATTAACAAATAGTGCTAGCGATCGGATCCAAGCTTTTGAAATGTGGTGCTACAGGAGAATACTCCGAATATCTTGGGTCGACAGGGTAAGGAACATGGACGTTCTTCAATATCTCAACAAGGATTTGGAAGTGATGATCACCATTAAGGAGAGGAAATTGCAATACTTTGGTTACGTAATGCGTAGAAGGCAGACGGGGTCCTGGTCGCAGGCGTACCTCTTGGCTCAAGAACCTTAGGGAATGGTTTGGAGTCAATACAACCACTTTATTTAGACGGGCCGTTAACAGGGCTCAAATTATGTTGATGATAGCTAACATCCGCCGAGGATAAAGCAAAGCACCAGAAGAAGAAGAAGAAAGTAATTGTTTGGTCGTTACACAAAAATAAAATTTTAAAAATAATTTCACCATACTTGTGAACCCCCTCTATCATAGGTCACGAGCCGCCACTGATTGAGGGTATATCTTACGTGTCCATTAGGTTAATTCGCACTTCTATTAATATTAGGGAAAGACCGCCACTGGATATAGGAACTATTATTGACATATTACCTCTGAGATTGAAGAAATATGTAAATTGAGGACTCAGCCGACGTAGAAAAAGGACGGCCGTAACATCCTAGCGAGGAGCGTTATCCCTAAATGGTGTTAGGGAAAATTTGACTTGAAACGACCGTAAATCTAAAATGAATAACTCATTTGTGGCTGCAACCCGATTACGGTGAACGGTATGCGCCTCGGGTTAAATGTACAAATTTAAAAATGGTGTTCATATTTCACGTCGGAACGGCGCTAGCACACTCCTACTAACAGGTAGATTATTATATAAAGGAGAGAACAACCGTTCATGGGATTTTGATTTTCATTTTTGAAGGTAAACTCGTCCGAAAAGTAAAAAAAAACTTTCTAAAAGAATCCTAGAATGTTTGGATCAAAGGAGCTGGCGTAAAGAAGGAACCTATACAGGGTGTCCGGGAACATGTGGGAAATCTCCCGGATATGAAGAAAACACGTGAAAAGAATACTATAGGTTCATATAAACTTCTTTCGTATCGGCCTCCTCTTCGGAGATATGGGCTCCCAAAGAGCACCAATGGAATCAAGTTTTTTACACATAATTATTGAACAACCTGGTATATTTCAATTATTTTTTAATATGATGTATACCAGGTAAGACCTGTCAAATTACTACCCAAGAAACTGTTGTGAATTACTCACAGCTGCAGGGACGGGGACTAGCTGTAACACTCATGGGCCCATTTATTTTACGCCCTGTATGATGAGAACTTTAGACAATGTTTTTTACATACCTTTAACTATTGGCTAAAAATTAAGTACTCTTCATTCATGTCGCTAATCCTAACCGTTTTCGAGAAAACGTCATTTTATTTACACAGAGTCCCCTTACTTCTCACGGGTTAAATATGAAAAAGCGGAATTTTGAGTTTCAACATTTGATAGGAACAAAGATGTATCTTTTACCGAGATACGCCAAATACATGATGTAAATTTTTGTAAGTCCTAACCCATCTAGGTGTAAGAAACTGCTATTTTTTAGGCAACAATGATTGATTGAAATTGACAAAAGTTTTATGAGTAGCATTTTAGTCATTATTATTTACCTCGCTCAATAATAGAGGCATCTGGCAAAATAAACTATCAAATTCTTGAAAGCGGGCAACCTGATTACTGCAAATTATAATAGTCTGATATCAAAAATTCTCTTAGAAGCTGCGTTTAATCACAGGTTGCCAAGCAGGCACTATTTTGTGTGAAGGTTTAATCAAATATACTTAATTTTTCTCTAATATAAAACTGGATTCGTAAAGTTCAAGGACTGGAAAACGCTATGAGAAAATTGCGTTAAAAAATATAATGTTATAAGAATAATAATAACAATTTCAAATATGACTAATTTTCAAATTTTTGTCACAGATATTCCCGAAACTTTCTTGACACCTCAATCGACATGCCAGCAATCTAAATATCAATAAATTAACTAAAAAACTTTATTATTAACGGCTAAAACTTCACGAAAATAAATATAGATCAGCTGATGACTCTCCTCTCTTTCTAACCTGCCAAGAAGCGGCATATTTTTTAATTGAATTGCTGGAACTTAGATGGCTCTGACTGCTCATTTGGGATTGTTTGGGATCCTCATCTTAAACTTCAAATCATAGGTAACTTGACAGAAGTGATTAATAGAGCCGATCATGTAAGGGAGTAGAAATTGTTGGAAATTATTTGCGAGTTTGTAGGATGTACACTAGGGGGCGTAACAATAATAGTAATTTGGTTACAAACACATCCGACGCAGCAGACCACGCTTGGGCCTACGGTCATCACTTGCAATGGGAAAAGTCAGAGTCGGGAATTGTTCTATTGCGTCTGTAATGGCAATTGTAATTGCTCGTATTTAGGCGCAGTAAACCGTTCTCGATCAGCTGGCGCATTGCCAATACTGAGAACAGCAGTTGGTAGTGTCGAAATCCCTAAAATACCCCCAGAATTAGAGATGGGCAAACCTGATCGTTTTGATTACCAGTTAAAATAGCTACTGCTACTTACAAATAGCCAGTTCAAGAAAGATGCGACGAATTAGCAGTACATATGCTTAATAAAGAATGTGAACTGCTAATTTAAGTACCAGTTAGTTTAAATAGCCATTAGCTGTTCATAGCTGCTTGGACCAAATAATGAATAGTTAAAAATAACAGAATAATCCATGTCAACCCAGACTTGCAGCGTCAATGGCAATTAAAAGGACGCATGACCCATTTCTGGCAATGCAAGACTAATGGCGCCAGCTGATCGAGAACGGTGTACTGAACATGATTCCGTGCAATCTTAATTGTCGCAAGAGTAGAATTGCCGATTGAAATACGGATCCCATTCTTGCATTGCACTCGCAATGCGAGAAGCATTGCGCCAGCATTATTCCGTGCAATTATAATTGCCATTGCAGGCACAAGAGAAAAAATTGCCGACTCTAATACAGGGCTTTAAATACTATCGTAGCTTAGTAACTTATTCAGTATTCACCTGAAGACGACTGGAGATGTTTACCAGTTGAAACGTTGGCCATCCTGTATAACGTTCTGTTATAAATAAATAATCATCATCATTGTATATTTAGTTATAAAAAAATTGTTGTAAACATTGTTTACCGAGTAGGAAATGCCTAACATTCCTGGACGACTGTGAAGATAGCAACACAGAGTCCAGGAATGTGGCTTGTCCTACGAGGTAAACATACTATTTTTCCGAAAATCTTTAAAAATCGACAGATATTGATTAATTTTGAAAAAATCGCGAACAATTTTATTCACAATTAAATGGTGCTTTGAATTTCGTAATAAAATTGGTTACTTTACTATGGAAACGTATTAATGTTGAATTGTCAAACTAGACGCATATAAATTTAATTGTTGGTATTTCAGAAAGCAAAACAAGATAAAGTGATGATGAATTTTCCATTTCTGGGACTCCTCCAGAGCTGGTTGAGGCATTGAATATTGCTTCATTAGAATTATTGCCAAAGAAATCAAGAGAAAAGTACGAATATACATATAAACGTTTTATGGACTATCGCAAGAGTAAGAACACGAGTTCTTTCTCGGAAAATGTTGAAATGGCATACTTCCTAGACCTTTGTATTCTACAATGCATTGAGGTTTTCAAAATAAAAATTAATTCCTTATGAACAACCTGTTTTCAAACATTTAAGTAGAACACTAATAACTGAAAAGAAATATAATTTCCTTACAGTAAGGAAATGAATATTTCCTAACAGTTATTTTCCGTTGCCTAGCAACGACTAAGTGTAGGGAAATATAGACTTTTTCTTTCAAAAATGTTATCAAAAATGTCAATAATTCCGAACGATTTTCCGAAAATGCATTTTGTTTGAATAACCTGTACTAACCAGTGTTGGGAACCAGAACTGTCTAATGTCCAGTCACGTCACTAGACCTAAATGTTTGGAGGGGCCCAGAGGGAACACAACACAATTGGCATAATTTGACAAACAATTTTGAAGGGTTTCCTCAAGTTTGTTGGGTGGACATGGAAGTTTAGGAATGGGCCTGGTCTCACCCGTAGTTACCTACATGCCTGCTAATATCCGATCGTTAAGGGCAATGAACAGGAAAAGGAAATTTGATATAGAGAACTTTTTTAAACGGCACCGACCAATTTTGTTTGGTTCTCACAAATAATATAAATCAAAAATACAAACATATTATATTTTAATTTTGATTTCAATTTTTCACTACGCAACATTCGCTGAACAGCTCCGTCCCGGAAACCTAAAATGGTGTATGTTTCCCGGGAGGGTTTCTCAATGTATTGCCTGTCTGTATCGCTCAGACTGTGGCATTTATCCTATTCGCATGCAAAAATATCCCCGTTTCTTAAAGGATAGGGATAACGCCGGGATAAGTCCCTGGAAAGACGGACAAACAACTCTCTTCCAGGATTTATGGCTTTTTATTCAAATACGAGTTTATGGCTAAAATGAAATACACTTGAGTGTGACAATTTTTTAGTTTTTTTTTAATATTGTGATTGGTATATATTTATACAGAGTGTTTGTACGGTCGGTAACTTCACGGTGTAAATTCTCACTATATTGAGGCAAATTTTTGGAAGCGTATTAAGTAAGTTGCGCAGTGGCTCGACAAGCGAGTCTATAGCTACGCGGTATCGGTGAGGGGAAAGCAATATCTTTTAAAACATGACCGAGTCATGGGCGTTCTATTATTATGTTAATAATATATATTTTTTCAAGGCATGAATATATTTGTATCACCAGTGCAATATATTAGGCCTTTCCATTAATATTTTTCGTTTATTTTGGCATTTTCGCCAATAAAATCCATTTGATTTCAACATGCACCTCAAAGTTTCACGGGAAAACGAAAAGTTTATGTCACTTCTCAGCTATTGTAGCAACTTTTTTAAGGTTTTAACCACTTTTAGTTCCAAATAAAGCTTTTGTATTATTCTTCTAACAATGCCAAAGTAGCCTTTGATTTTTTCGACAGCAAAGAGACGGGCCCTTTTTTTGACAGGAGATGACACCAATTGATCCGGGTTATTTTCTTTCCTTTCAGTATCTTCTTTGTGAATGTTATTCACTGCACCCACGCTTACTCCCGTATACATTGCGACCCTTTCTAGCTTTCGCTTAAGTGGCAATTTAAATGTATTAATTTGTGATTCCTCTTCACACACCCTGTACACATTGGCAATCACTTCACGGGTTTGGCTATGAAGGGTTTCATCAGGGTATATTCATTCATTATCACAGTTTTAAAATAAACCCTATCACTACGCAACTGGATGAAGGATATTGGACATCGCCGAATAACCACGCCGGCACAATAGGCGTGTCCCAGGCGCGTGTCGTCATCCACTGTCTGGGATATAACCTATCAAATTAGCTCTAGCCACCGGTTACCCATGGTTACATTTGATATTGCACCATGTTGCCCTATTTAGATCAGAAGTACTTTAATAAAAAGTATTTTATTTTGCATTTAAATATTAAAATAAATAGTATAAAAAGAAAGTTTTAAGAACATTGAAACTATAATAGAATATTAGTTTCTTATATACTTATGACAATTACTTTAAATGGATAAATTTAATTTTAGGGTTTACTTGGTAACATGTTAAATTAAAATTTAATATATGTGACAACATTGTTAACTCAAGAAATTTTCTTGCCCGCATTCCTTTTGTAGCTACAGATAAAGTTGTCGACCTGTAGTGATATTGCCATCGATATCAAAAAGAGCCCGCCACTGACACAGTGAGAAAATAATTAATTGTGACACTAATATTTTTTTAAATATTAATAATTCGCCAAATTATCTCCTTAGCCAAATTATTTGAATCACCTAAAGTAGCAAGAGACAGTCAGTTCTAATGGAAAACGACGTAACAAAAAAATCAAATGAAAATGCCTTGGCGCGTTAAAACTCGCTCCCCGTCTTCACGTTCTTTCCGGGGGCGGAACGCGGCGGTTAGTGCCCGAGGTATGAATAATGAATAAAGTTATCGTTTAGTTCATATTTTTGATGGGGTACGGCAGGGCAAAATGAAATTTGCATTCGTAAAAGATATGGCGAGATCAAAGCCCGTACTCCACCCCCGCGCGCATGCATACGCCGCACTTTCCAACCCCTTTCCTCAGTCCCGTTCGATGTAATTCGTTCGGGCCAATTTTACGTCTGTTTCTTTTGTCTTTTTTAAATATCTTTAAGCATATACAGGCATTAGGTTATTAAAATGTGTTTCCGTGCTTGGATTGACCAGACATCGTAACAATCCCAATAGCATGAAAAGAAGGTGTTCTGCTCATGTTTTCACTGACAGTACATCAACAACTCTGTGATACTATCAACGCCGTTAACTCTGGCAACAGTGTTTTATATCACACGCCTGTCCAAAAAATTTTTATTTACAACCATGCATGTAATAATGACATTTCATCTATCTTTGAAAGATGGAGAGTTGAAGTTTTTTACTTTTACTTTCCACCCGGGTGGAAAGTAAATAATTTTTTTAAAATTTTTCTAAAAATCGATATCTCAAAATAATATACGAACACACTTTTTAAAAAATGCTAATTGCTTTGCGTGTTTAGATATGTCTACTTTTTCCCTAATTGATAGAGTGGTCCTCAGCATTGAATATTGTGGCTAAATCGTTGATATCTTCTTTGTCTGGATTTAGAACTTTGTTTCCCGTACACCATTCTTTGAAACAGTTATATACCTTGTCATATCTCGGGAGGCTTTTAATTGGCAGAAGATCTTCTTCTACTATTTTTGCTGCTTCTCGAATTTTTGGTGGAGTAGCAGCAAAATCAAATTCCTCATCTGATAGCATTTTTCTGTTGTTGAAATAATATAAAATAATAGGTATATTGTTTAGTGACATGGAAACAATACTCAAAAAATGATATTTGCTATATTGATGTGTATTATCACCTACATTATTTTACCACCTGCGGTTATTTGAAATTTCTGTCTAATTTTTCAATGGAAAAGTCAAAATGACATTTATCTTTTATTAATAAAATAATAAGAAGTGGATGTTAGATGTGGTTGTAAATAAAATAGTATACAAACTTCGGTGAAAAGCTTCATTACTGTCTCGAGATTTAGTTAACTTCGCCGCTTCGCGTCTCGGTTAACTACCGACTCTCTGGACAGGAATGAATCACTTTCCACCTCGGTACGTAATATACTATTTCACCACTCGTGTTGTTTGGGTTTGAACAAAATCGTATTGTTCGTGTTGAAAAATTCTTTTTAAACAATTAACTGTATTTGAGCAGATGATAGATGCTGCCAATTCGAGAGCACGCGGGGATCTAGGGGGGTCCTGAGGTCATGACCCCCCCCCCCAAATATTCAGCAATTCAACACGAAAAATACCATATATACCGTATACCGGTTGACTAGCGTGGCAAGGTATTATTCTTTTCGTAACTTTTCCTTGTATGACCCCCCCCCCCCCCCCCTCTAAACCGAAGTTCTGGATTCGCCGTGGTTTGAGAGTCAAACGATTTATTTAAAAAATAACGAACTTTCGGGACCCGTGGACTGAAAGGGGGTGTTGGATGGGGTAAAACACTAGAAGAATTCTGCACATTGAAAACAATAATTGTACATATATTTGTCTTTTTTTTAAATTGTGGGTCTTTTTAGGTTTTGGTGATAAATATAAAAAAAATAAGTTACAGATAATTGTTAGTCAACCCATTAAACATAATAACTGATTGGGTAAAGTAGGAATGGGGTAAGTACCGATTTATTTTCGATTTTTACAATTATTAAGGATATAATATCCATAAGGCTATAAGCAAACGTGATTTATGTAATAATAATTGAATATTGTTTTAAGCAAATCCCTGCATTTAAAACTGTCATTTTTAACAAACTCCATCTGTATAAATATGGAGGTTAGGTTATGAGTTTTATTATTTTCTCGGAACGATGTAAGTTAAGATTAATTTAATTCTTTTACGTAAAGATCAGAAATTATAAAGTTTTACACACAGTGCATAATAATTAGTGTAAGCAAATAGAAGAAACGCTTATTTTTATTTACAACCAGGTTTAAATGTTGAAATAATTTGGCATTGCATTTTTATGGTCGCAGGAAAAATTGTGTACAGGTTGTCCATTTTTGGGTAGTTTTACGGGGTATCTCCGTTATTAGTAAAGATAGAAGGATGCGGGTTCCGCAGCACTGTGCTACTTTTTGTCAAACCAAAGATGCCGTAATCAGAGTCTTTCTAGGCCGCCTTGTTTTTGATATACGGGATGTTTTTGAGAATTGTGCATTTTAGGACACCCTGCATATCTCGGTTACCCCGTAACGTATCAAAAAGAAATAAAATGTTTTTTTGTAGTTTTTTACGTAGAATCCAGTGACGTACTCAGATTTTGTCTACATTCAATAGTTTTCAAGGAAAATAAACAAATATGCTTTTTTTAAATGGGTCACCCTATGTATTTTTTAATAATATCATTTAGTTTGTAACAAGCTTTTCAAAAATATATAACACTTTATTTTTAATCTTAGTATTAGGCCCGAAATATAGGTTTTGCAGAAATATACCATTTTTTTTTAGTAGGCCATGACGGATATTAAAAAATACTGGTGTGATTAAATATTAGACACAAAAATTTATAGAACTCCCTCATAAATATTGCTCAAATTGTTCTCCATTATGCCTTAGACATGTTTCACACATGGTTCTTATTCGCTTTAATGAATTAAAAATAATAAACGGCCGCGTTTGTAGCTCTGTCAATGGCAATTCTTAGATCTGCCTTTGTTTGGTACTGAATGGAATACATTTTACTTTGAAGATATCCCCATAAGAAGAAATCCAACCAGAACAAACCCGAACAAAACCGAGATATGGGGGGGTTTCCCAAAATGCATAATTCTCAAAAACATCCCGTATATCAAAAACAAGGCGGCCTAGAAAAATACGGCATCTTCTGTTTGACAAAAAAGTAGCAAAGAGCTGCGAAACCCGCATCCTTCTATCTTTACTAATAACGGAGATACCCCGTAAAACTACCCCCTCTACATTACTTGTGTGAAAGTGATGTTCTCAAACTCGGCGGATTTCCGCACTCAGCTGACGATTCATGCTAAATACCTCCTCGTTTGGAATCTACCACTTTCAACACTAGTTTTGTAATATATTATGTTCTCACTAGACTTTGTTAAGAATATATTTTTCTTTTGACAATAAAGTACATTAAGTAAATCATATTAACTTTTTTTACTCTTTTTTTACTAACTTCTCTGATTTTCTCTTTAACCAGTGAGAAAATAGCCAGAGAAAATTATATAACGTACTTATTGGAATTAGTTGTTATCGTGCAGACTGTAAGTTGGTTAGAAGCTACAAATTCACTTAAGAAACTCCTAAAGTCTTATTCGAGTTATTTGTGTTGGCGCGGAATTGTTGTATCGATTCTAGAGGTTTTAATTTCATCAACTGATCACGGAATCCTGGACCCTAACAAGCCAGCAAACATAAATCGAATTAGGCTAGTGAATTAGTGTTTGGCAGCGGGAATACAAAGAAACGATCGCGTTTTATTAGGAACGGCCCGAAATAAAATATTTATCATAGGGCAAGAAACAATAATAAGTTGGAAAAAATCGTCCATTTTCTTCAAAGAGACCCGGGAACCCCGCAAGCGGGCGGGCAAGACTGGCAGTGGGCACCACATATATATAACCATTATATTGCCAATACGAGCGTTCCAAAATACAAAAAGTCTCCCCGCTATGGGAGATGGCGCGGGCCTATTAAGTTTGCGCAGTAGGGTGGAAAGCCAGTCCGACATTATTTGTTTGTTGTTATTCGTCGCCATCTTTGGTTCTGGATGCTTTTTCGAATTACAGAATAAAAAATGGTTCATCTACATTGTTGTCGGTATATTTGTGCTTATAAACTTTCATTACCTAACAACAATTTTTGTGAAGGAGTTTTTAATTTGTGGTGATTCGATTCGCTGTTTGGTAGGTTAGTGACTTGTTTTGTTTAAAATGAAAAAAAAGACACAAGTGCATGGTGCTTTTTTGTAAAAGTCGCGGATCAATACCAGGTATAAAGAATTTTAGGTATGTACATACGTAAATATTTTGGTTATCACATTATCCGATCTTCGGAACCGAATTTCACTAAAAAGCTTGTAAAAAAAGAAGAGAGTGTCACTCGTATACAATATAATATATATGTGGTCACTGCCTAAGTGCCTAATCTTAAAATTAATGTATTTTTAATTTGGTGCATTAGTAGCTGATAATAATTCCCAAAATAGTCAATATAGTCATTCATTCTTAATTTTTGGTTTAGAAAAAAGTGAGGTTAAGAAACATACGACGTCGGATGAAAGTTAAAATAAAGTTCATCGTGTCGATTGTTACAAATATTCGGACGGAATTTAGCACCAAAAGTTTACACCAATCAGGGCACCGTCGGATCATCATATCGTCAGAAATTGTATGCATGGAACGCTGTCTTAAATCGAACTAATCGAAATTTTGATTGCGATATTTTTCCTAACCAGTGAAATTTACATTTTGGGCGGCATGCCCAACGGGGCGGCAAACGGAGTATTGTGGAAATTATTTCACTTAAATTTTTTACTTTAATCCATTTTCAGAAAAAATAAATTTTTCGATCTACAATAGCAATAACATAAATATATCTTTAATAATTAAGTTATTTATTATTTTAGTTTTATATTTAAAATCATTATAACGTAAAGAGTAGTCAAGGAAGCGGGTGGTCCAACGCTTCGTTGACGTGGTTGTAGCTAGTGTTGTGATCGATCGAGCGAAAAGCCGCTTGAGTATTCGATTATTGAAATATCCGATATCGCTCGATTATTAAAAAACTGCTCGAGTATTAAATAAAATCGTCGCTTGTTACTTATTACCTTTCACTCGATACCCGAGCTTCGCTTGACGCCGACCGAAATGTGCTGCTTGGTAGTGTGATCGCTCGAGGTAAAAAACTGCTCGTTTATTCGAGTTCTAGTTATAAAGTAAAGCGAAAATCGTCGCCTTTCACTTGATATCTGATATTCGCTCGACGCCGTGAAGTGAAAAATTACACGTTACGGCACTTTTTTTTAACGCTAAATTACTTTTTTTAACTTATCAAAAATTACAATTTTATGCATTCATTTGCGTTAAAGTGTTTACAATTGTTTCCAATCAAATATCTTGCGTCTTTGTAGTCTATTGGTTAATTCTTTGTGTGCACAATGCAATTCTACAGCAGAGTTTTCTTTGAGGGCTGCAAAAAGCCCGTAAGGGCCGCATCGAGCACTAACAATGTATCATCCAATCAAGCTCAACTTGATACGTTCCAGAAACCACTATCTTGGCTTCTACTGTATAAAAACTAGCGATGCGGTACTCGAGTACAAGAAACAAAGAAAAACTCGATTCTTTAATGTACTCGCTGCACTCGGATACTCGTATCGAGAATTGAGTACGGGATTCGAGTACGGAGTTAAATTACTACTTTTCTGAGTGAAAACAGGGATGGATCAGACGTTGTTGTTTAATTTCTAATACTTATACAGGGTGTTATGGAAATTACGTATTATATTTAAATGGGGACTCCTTGGGTGTCCTAGAGAAGCGCTACATATTTTTTTTTAATCGACCCTTTTAAAAGTGGGGTCTAGACCCATAAACCCACAGCTCATCCTGCGTCACTGTAATACGTCATCCTGTGGTGGCATGTCAGAAAACAGGTGTTACGTGGAATGTTGCCAAGCTTAATGCAAAACTGAAATTCCATATAAAATTATAAAAATAATATAAAGATAAATACCTAAAGAGCGAGGAAATCCACGCACAAACACAATCACTTTTTTTTCTTTTTCATGGGAACGCTCCTGGAAACACTTTATGCTCGAAACATTCCATCAAGTCAAACGTCCAAAACAAACTACTCGTTTTAGGTTCGTCAATAAAAACAATGTAAAATTATATACAAAGTTTGGACGCGTAACCCGAAATTCATTACAAAACAATTATTATACGCGTACCTTCTGAAAACAAAGCGGATAGCGGAGAGTGTAAATGGTAAGCAACAGAACCGACCGTATTCTAACGTGTATATTCTAATACTGACAGACTTACGTTGCCCCGGCGCCCAGTAGATTGTGTGAAAGAGATAGAGAGATGACAGTGTGAGAAAGAAAATAAAATTTTCGTCGATCTTGTCATTTGGAGTAGAGCTGAGCTAATTTAATTTTTTGGGCTTCTCAAGTACAGTTGCAGTATTATCCCTTACCTAAATTGATGGATATATCACTATTATCATTTTATTCAATTCAGGGAAGAATCTCGTTCATCACCATAAGAAACGTATTTAAGCGATCTTAGTCCGTCCCGTAACGCCTATTATTAGGATTGAATTACCGTGACCGTGAAATATCAAACTGTCAAATATTGCCCATCTTTATTCCGAGTTTTGCACGTACCATTTCGTTCGTTCGTAGATAAAATGTCATTCTTAAATTGAAAGTATTGTATTTAAAATGTGTGTTTTTTAAATTAGTTAAATAAATAAATCTAAGCGAGAAAAATTCTTTCCTTGTGAATAGCTGCTATTTGTGAGGTTATGTGAGAGGTTTTTTCCTAAAACTTAGATTCTGTGTGGTTTCTGTGAAACAAATGAAACTAATAATTGTATTTAAATAAGTAAAGGCAAGAAGCACGGGTCTTAAATAAAATTGCATTATTTCTAAAGAGTTTGAAAAGTAATAGAATGGTCAATGACGTTTGACCTATTTACTTTCCTGTGCTTATGACGAATTTGAAATTTGTGTGTAATATTACCATTATTTGTTTAGTAAAAAACATCTTTCGCCGTCGGGTTTCTGGAATCATATTTGTTCATAAATGATAGACTGAAAAATTGTTAAAATTATAATTTGTTTTCTAAAGAGCTTGCCGAATAGATATGACAACACCGACCGTCGACAGTAGCGGCCATGTAAATTTTCAGATTTCATATAAAGTGTATAATTTCGCTTAATATTTCTAAGCGCCATTTATGGATATTTTTTTCAAATTATTTTCACCTCAGGATTTGCCGGTTTAAATATAATACGTCATTTCCATAACACCCTGTATTTAATTTTTATTAGTTTTTAATAGTAAAAACGAAACATAAGCATCAAATTTAATGACAAAAAGAATTTAAAAATATTTTCATATCGAATTTTTTGGTAGTAGGCGATTTCTTTTTCGGCGGTCACTTTTATATTTGTACTCGGTACGCGAATAAGTACTCGATTCTTGTTCACAGTTCATATCAAACAGAAACAATAAAATTAAAATCGCAAAAATTACATCCACCTAAAGTCACCCCACCCGCTACACGGTGATTGGCTATCGACTAAGAATAATATCGATTCCGACAAACACCGAGTATGCTCGAATGTAGTCTCTTTGTGATGTTGTAAAATCAAATTAATCCTATCGAAACATAAAATAAGAGAATCGGTCACTTTTGTACTCGGTACTCGGATAAGTACTCGAATCTGAAAATAACGATTCTTTCCCAACACTATTTGATATTACTGTCAAGCTATCATGCACGTTCATTCCGCGGCGCAACTGTATATAATTTGGGAACGATGCATCTCTATCGAATCTCGCAATCAAACTTCAACAAGATTTGTCGTGGCGTGTTCAGAATCCTCCGGAACGCCTTTGCCTTGATCACACATAACTGAGTGGAGAAAACGAATTTGTTAGTGTCGCTACACTACACTGGATTGGAGCGAATTGGTTTAGAGTTTGTAAAGCCTATGACGAAGTTAGCTCTATACTTAGACTCTAAAGGTACCTACTTTAAGTAACTATATTTACTTGTTTCTATAAAACCTTATTTGGTGTATAGTAAGTATAACAAAAAATATATCTCAATAATTTTATACCAACATTTATTCTGATTTTTTGGTCATCCAGAAGTATACATTTTAATCCTCCCAACACATACATTTTTAAATTGTATTCTTTCGTATTTCTTTGGCTATGTGTTAAAGTTTGAGAAGTAATTAAATGGTTTTCCGTTATTAACAGTCGAGCTGCGAAATGATTACTTGGTCAGCAAGAGTTTACAATTGGTCAGTAGAAACAAACATGTCTAGAAGCAGTTTACTTCAGAGGTCCCAGGGCACTGTCAATTTATGTAATTTTCTTGTGTTTTCATTTGCCGAATACAGAAGGAAATCGGCTACAAAAGGTGTAGCGGGGGCGGGTTTTCACCTAAAACACTTACCTGAATCTGTGGTTGAAAATGGATCAATAATAGCACCTAAAATATAAATAATATCAAGAAGTTGCTTTTTTATCGCAAATAAACGTACACCGATGCTATAAAAAATCTCTTATGGGAAATTCAATGCAATCTTGTGTCTTACCGAAACTTTATAATTTTAACTAAAAATGTTTCGAAAAACTGAAAACTGGATTCGAAAATGTGTCGCAAAAGTTTCGTAACACGTGTATCTCGATACAACTTTATAGTTTTAATCGAAAAAGTTTCGAAACGTTTCTCAGCAAAGAATGTGTGTCCAATTTGTGTCTAAAAATGCTACTTGGGTACAATGTATTGTCAAGGACATATTGGCGCTTACGATGTAAATACGGTCATTTTGAAAAACGTTACAAGTTTATTGGCGGCGAGGATAACTTAAATATGACTTTTTATACCTTTTTGAGTAATTGCAGGCGAACCAAAATTTTCTGTAAAATGCAGTTTCTCATAAGCAACAGTTTGCTGTAAAAATATCATTTTATATATCGATTCATGCATCAAAAAACATTGTAAGTGACATTTTGATCAATTTCAGTTTTTTATACAGTCAGAATAAGTTCAAAAGAAATTTCAATATTTGAAACCCAAAATTTGTTTCTTCAGCTTATTTTTTTTTAAATGCCTCTTTCATCTCATTGTATCTGTATATTTTGGTATTTTGCCCGGTAGTATCATGGTAAAGAAAAAAAATATTCCTCTTTATACCATTGTAATATATTTTACATTTTGTCTCTCTATTCCTTTATTCGTTAATAAAACAGTAAATGTGTTTACAATATTTTTTCACCAAATATATAACACAATATTCTAATGGTAATATACTTTACAATGATATAAGTATCATGTATTTCTTTAGGTTTATGATATTTTCAATGCTATTGGCGGAAAATAAAAAACATTGTATGATCAGATATTTTATTGTATATTTGGTATGTGTTATACTGTTTGTTTTGACGTTTTTATATTTCAAAAACATTAAAAAATCATTTAATAAATTTTATTGTTTCATTGTATTATATTTACCAAATATTTAACAATGTTTCTTATACAAAATTTTATGATTTCAAAAATTGTAAAATACCTTACTATATTTCTTTCAAACATATTCTTTCCCAAAATAATGGTAAATGAGGTTACAATGTTACTGCTAATAAAAATTATATTTTTTGAAGATGGTAAGCGACAAGATTATTAGTTAAAACATAACTTAGAATAAAACTGTTACGTCTGTAAATATAAACTTTCTAAAAACCGGAATGGTAAATATATATTACAATTAAACATATACTCGAACCTGTTATGTGTTCTCCTGTAAAACACGATTTGTCGCTTACAATGTTATTCGATGCATATATCGATATTATATTTGATATTTGTCGCTTACGATGTTTTGTTAAAAACCCATCGATATCACTGAATTGTCAAAATATTTATTACTTGCAACATCTGCGTAAGTGAACGTCTGATTTAGAATTTCGAAAGTCTGTGACAAAGTCAACTTTTAAGTAAAAAATATTAAATTCAAGATATAGACAACTTTGCAAAAATTACCGATCTTAAAACAGATTCCATTAGTCAGTTATATTCATTTTGAAATTGTCTGCGTTAAATAAATAATAAATTCCTTTTTGTTCCGAAAAGTCAGAAGCAATAAACGGCAAAGAGAATGAAGTAATTGGTAGAATTTAAAATCAAAGCTACTTTAAAATAACTTAATAAAGCTTGGTAACAGCCGGGATGGTCCCGAGCGACAGCAACTGAGCACTTCGGTGACGAAATTGCATATAAATTTGTCGAGTCTTTTTAATCCGACGCTTTTACCATGTTACCGATATTTTTACTTTGACAATTTTTCTTGTTTGCACGCTCTTATTTCGACGGTGTGGTAATTAATTAGCTAATGTCGTACCTGTTTAAACGGCTTAATCTTGTTGGAAACAAAAGTGCGCCTAAACCACATATATATAACCATTATATTGCCAATACGAACGTTCCAAAACACAAAAAGTGTCCCCGCTATGGGAGTGATACTATTGAGTTTGCGCAGTAGGGTGGAAATTTTATCGATCGTGTCAGAGTCGGCCCGACATTATTTGTTATTCGTCTGGTTCTGGATGCTTTTTCAAAGCTTTTTGTCGGTATATTAGTGCTTATAAACTTTCATTACCTAACAACAATTTTTGTAAAGGAGTTTTTAATTTGTAGTGATACGATTCGCTGTTTGGTAGGTTAGTGGCTCGTTTTGTTTAAGATGAAAGGACACAACTGGATGGTGCTTTTTTGCAAAAGCCGTGGACCAATACCAAGTATAAACTATTTCAGGTATGTACTTATAGACGAAAATATTTTGCTTATCATATTATCCGATCTTCGGAACCGAATTTCATTAAAAAGCTTGTAAAAAAAGAAGAGAGTGTCACTCGTGTACAATATAATATATATGTGGTCACTACCTAACCTTAAAATTAATGTATTTTTAATGTGGTGCATTAGTAGCTGATAATAATTCCCAAAATAGTCAATATAGTCATTCATTCTTAATTTTTGGTTTAGAAAAACGTGAGGTTAAGAAACATAAGACGTCGGAATTGCAAATGGTATTAGTAATATAATGGTTATATACACAGTGTTGAAAAAAGGTCGGTACCCCGGAATAACTCCGAAGCATCGCACTGCAGCGGAAAATGTCTGGGAAAAAAGTTGTTTGGTTTTTAAGGAGGAATAGTTTGCAATTTAAACCATATATTACATACTACATACATATACAATTTTCAACCGTCAATATTTCGGAAACCCTTAATTTCAGAGGAATGCTTGGTAATACAAAAAGTATTTATCATAGAATTCGAAATTGATATAATATACACAGCAGACGTACTGGCATAGAAGTCACTTGAAGACAGTCAAGTTTTAAGTTTTGTCGCGCAAATTGAATGTATATAGTTGATGTATTATACGTATTTTAAATTTGATTTCATTATATCAACTCAAATATGATTTATTGTTTAAAAAATAATAATATTTCATGACAAAGATAACTTGCTTACAAAACATACCAAAAAAATGATTCGTTACCATTGGAATGGATCCACGTTTCCATCTAGAAAAATAATTTCGCATTTTATGAATACCATTGCGATTTCCAAAATATTATATTACAATATAAAATAAAATATCAAGAACTTTATCGACAAGGTTCAAAATATTTTTAACTGCTATTTTCCATTCAATATTATATTTATATTTTTAAAGGTTTTATTGTATAAATTAAATATAAAGGTATTTAAAAACAGCAGCATGTTTTATTTTTAAATGTCTTTTTCGGGATATTAATAAATAAAAAGTTTAAAAGTAATTTATTTTTTATATCCTAATATCCAGTTTGATTTTTAAGTGAATGAAACTAAAAAATTAAATTTTTAAAATTATTTTCAGGTATAATAAAATGTTAAATATTACGAAGTTGACTTTTAGCAGTGGGGATATACTACAGGTCGACAAGTTTATCTGTAGCTACCAAAGGAATGCGGGCAAAAAAGTTCTGGGGTTAACAATGTTGTCGCGTATATAAATTTTTAATTTAATAATCGCTAACCGAGGAAAACCTAAATTTACATTTATGCATTTAAAATAAATTGTTATAGATATAGATGTATAAATGACGTATTATATTTAAATGGGTGACTCCTGGGGTGTCCTAGAGAAGCGCTACATTTTTTTTTTAAATCGAACGTTTAAAAAGTGGGGTAATTCACCCCTAAACCTACCGGTGACTCCGCGGCACCATATGATATTATCCGGCGGAGCTGTCTGACAAACACATGTTCCTACAATGTTGCCAAACTTTGTAAAACTGTAGAACTTTTAGTTTCTTATAACATTAATTATTTAGCTTACCTTAGGATACAAGGGACGTAAATCGAGGATACTCTATACTCACACTTTATGCTCTATACGTGCCCTGATAATAGTGTGGGACTGCCTAATAGCTATTAAGAAGTAAACTCAAAGTCACAGTCTACTCCTTGCTTGCTTATACCCACTAAAACTGCTTTGTCCTCTTCTTTCCAATCTCGGGACATGACCGGCATATCAAAACTAACTATATCACTTAAAGAAACAGACAGACACCCACAAAACCACTATAAACACTACCGTACGCTAGAATAAACGCAAATAGGACGTCCAAATTTCAGTGACAATCCGTAAACTATGCTTGCAGAAGCCACATGTCCCTTATCCGACCTAAAGGAACATTTTCTAAAAGTTCTGGCAGGTCGTTTTGCAGGATATGTGGTCGTATTAGTTGATTATCAATAATACCTGCTGATATGTTCAAGAAAAACCTTATCTGGCTATTGATCTCGATAATTAAATATTCCATCTCGGGTAAAGCCAACCTCATCTGTGAACTATCCTTCGGAATTAGTCAGGTACTTCGACTTGACTGTATGTACCACTGTTGTAACCTTCTTGTAAAGTAAAGGAAGTCTTGTAGTCTCAACTTTTTAATTTTTGTAGTACAGCGGCTAACGTGTTTGGGTTTCTCTCTCCTCTATAACTTGCTGATTAAATATTCCATCTCGGGTAAAGCCAAGCTCCATGTATAGGGCATTTCCTGTGCTGCTCCATAGCATAAGACCATGTCCGTTAGTTCGATTGAAGTTCTTGGCATTTTGAGTTTGAATAGCAAATTTATAATATTAGAAAATAATTTATATCCCTCTATCGCAATTTGCACATTTAGGAAAATACCAGAACTATTGCGCTGTTGCCAGTTTTGAAACTGGAACATCGAAATTTTTCGCGGCAAAACATTAAATTGAAAATTCGATTAAAAAATATGAATTTTGTCCTAAAGCATGACTGAAAATTATACGGAGAAGTAATATTCAAAAGCAAATGACATAATTTATGAATATAATCTTATAAAACAGCATCTTATAAAAAAGACGCCAGCAGGTGGCAACATTGTAGTGTTGTTGTGTAGTGATGCCATACAGAAAAAAAAGAAGAAGAACGAAAATGTCAAATCAAACTGAGTAACGGATTTGTTTGTTTACTAATTATTTAGAGAAAATTGAGTTTAAAGTTTTGTTTGGCACAGTCATCAGTACATATTACCTTCATCAACTTGTATATCTGTTATTTACCATTAGAACAATTTTGAAAGTAGTTCTAAAAAATGTTATGTTCATAAATCCTTCATCCATGCAAAAAACAGATGGGAGCATTTCTAACCAGCAAAAGTGTTGTGTGTGCGTTAATTAATGTGCATTTATGTGTTGTTTTAAATAATACCAAAAAGGTAATAGAGCTTAAATAAAAAAATTTTTTTTCAGCGAACAACTGAAGGTAAAGTTTAGAAATGTACTGAAAAATAAACATCTTCTGTTAACCGATTATTGACCTTCTAAAGATTTTAACCGACAACATTGCTCAAATTTCAGTGACGTTTTTGGCCATAACCTATCTCAATATTGCTTTGTTTACATATGGCTAAAGTTTGTTTACGTTTGGTCAGTAGTAACATGTGTGTTTAATTGGTTTTACATAAGGTGTTATAATTCGGTTATTAATTGAAAGCGCCATTTTTGGTTATTTTTTTTCAATTTCTTTTCATCTCAGGAATTGCCGGTTTAAATATAATACGTCATTTCCATAACACCCTGTATATAAGAAACCAATATCATAATATAGTTTCAATATTATTAAAACCTTCTTTTCAAACTATTATTTTGATATTTAAATGCAAAATAATATATTTTTTTGATTAAAGTACTATTAATCTAAAAATATGGCAACACAGTCCGATGTCAGTGGTTACCGGTAGCTGGCGCTAATTTGATTGGTTATATCCCAGCCCGCTGATAGCGCATGCGTCTCGTAAGACACCCGATGGGGCATCGGGCTTGTTCGGCGATGCCCTATATTTGATAGATGTACCCACGTAGTTACGTAGTGATAGAAAGGGCAATAATTATTGTATTGTGTTATATAAATATGTGTTCATTGTGTTGTGTTTTAGGGTGTTATTTGAAAATTTTGAACTTTGTGATAATGAATGAGTATACTCCTGGTGAAAACCTACATAGTCAGATCCGTGAAGTGATTGCAAATGTTTACAGGGTAGGTGAAGAGGAATCACAAATCAATATATTTAAATTGCCACTTAAGCGCAAGCTAGAAAGGGCCATTAATACGATCAAAACTGAAAAACAATCATTAATCAATTAATCCTGTAGCTGTTTTTTCCACGTTGAAAAATTTATATCTTGTAAAAAGTAATTTTTTAAACCTTCATAAAAATGGTTACCTACCTTCAAACATAAAATGCCATTACTGAAAAATTCCCTATTTTTATTACATTATTTAAAATAATAATAGCACGCCTATGACTAGACCATGATTTAAAAGATATTTTCTTCCCCCTTACCGATATGTCGGAGACACAGATCCACTTGTCGACCTGTAGTTGTAAAAAGCTATACTGGGTGTTCCTTAATGACGTGCTAATATTTCGGAGTGTCATTTTATGACGAAAAGTTTATATGAACATAATATGGCAACTTTATTTTTTAATATCTCAGAAATTACTTCAGATTAGTTTCAATTTGGTACGTATGGGTTAAATATGTTATAAAACCACATAATTTAGTTAGGGAAGTTATTCTAACGATCCACCAGTGGCGTCCGCTGAATTAAACTGTTTTAATCAAGCAAGGTGCTTCTGATGAGAAAGGGATCGTTTTCCTGAAGAATTGACAAGGCTAAAGAAAAAAAATCCACATGGAAAAATGTCAGTGATGTTTGTTCGGAGTTGTTTCCTATTGCTTTCGTGGTTTAACCCCCTGGAAGGGGTAGATATTACCCTTAAAATCCCAAATAGGCGGTGACTTTGTCGCTGGTAAAGAATTGGAAATGGGTGGCACCCGAACTGACTACCTACGGACTCCTAATCATTCTACAAAAAGAGGAGTCACCCCAACAATTTATTTTTTTAAATAATCAATAACCTGGACCTAAATTCATTAATTTCAGTGCAGGTAACGGGATTATTGGAAAGAGATTTCAGATGAGGATCCCCAACAATCCCAAATTATCAATCAGAGCCATCTATGGTGCATCAATTTAATTAAAAAATATGCCGCTTTTTGGCAGGTTAGAAAGAGACGAGAGTCATCAGCTGATCAATATTTATTTTCGTGAAGTTTTAGCCGTTAATAATAAAGTTTTTTTAGTTAATTTATTGATATTTAGATTGTTTGACATGTCGATTGGGACATCAACAAGTTTCAGGAAGATTTGTGACAAAAATTTCAAAATTGTTCATATTTGAAATTGTTATTATTATTCTTATAACATTATATTTTTTAACGCAATTTTTTCATAGCGTTTTCCAATCCTTTAACTTTACGAATCCAGTTTTAGATTAGAAAAAACTAAGTATATTTGGCTAAACGTTCGCATAAAATACTGCCTGCTTGGCAACCTGTGATTAAACGCAGCTCTTAAATAAACTTTAAAATAAAAAATAAAAAGTCTGTACTTTTCAGGTGGTATTAATATCAAATACCAATTTATGGAAAAATGATTATTTTCCAGACCACCCGATGTTACCTTATACAATAAGGGCGTATTTAGTCTACACAGCAGCACATTAAATACTATTTCAGATTGAATGGCACTACCAAGAAAAGGAAGCCTTTTCCATTGATAGGATGTATGTAACCACCTGCAGACCGGTTTCGAACTCATTTGTTCGGGTTTGTTTGTTTGTTTGTTTGTTCTGTATAAAACATTTTTCTGTATCTATTTTAACTAAGAAGGGTAATTTTGAAATTATAAATTTTTTGGTTTTCCCCCGTATCTCTTAAGCGAGCAAAAATTTTCTAATTTTGGTTTTAACATTTTTGAATTTGACCCAAAAAGAGCACATGACACCTACATTACTTTTTTGATAGCACTAACAAATACGGATATACCCTATAAAATGTCGAAATGGAACACCAATCGTAATTACAGTGTTTTTATAATTAAAATTTTTTTAATAAAACTTTCGTAATAATTTAAAAACAATTTTATTCAGACTTAATAATTAGTAAATGAATAGAAATGAGACCGAAAATTCCTAAAACAAGTTTCCTTCCATAATTAAGTTGCGGATTAATTCGAAATAATCCAAAAATCCTCATCACGAATAAATTACTGCCGAAAATCTTATTAAAAACTTATAATTTCTAGAGGAAAGAATTCCTGCCTCCGGAAATATTTTTAACTCGATCCGGAAGTTGTTGGATAATTGTTTTTGTCGTGGTTATTTTGCGAAATTAAAAATTTAAATTTGCTTTACATAAAGAAGTTGCCAGATATGTACAGGGAAAATACCAGAAAGTGGTACCTAACATTTTTTTTAAATAGAAAAAATTTTATAATTGCCAGTTTAATTGATCCAAAGCTATAGAAAATTGACATTAAAAAACGGGCGAAATATTGTTCAATAATTTAATATAAAATAAGTTTATTAGCAAATATTATTTTTCTGGTGTCAATTCATTAATTAGACACTTATTAGTAATAGTAACCAAACTTTTATACCAATATCCATACAAAATAACACTTTTCCCTTTCCCCAAGGCTCCATTATCCCCATTTTCCAGTTACAATCAAAAACTCGAAAGACACAAAAGGCGCATAATTACTTTTGAATAATAAAAATCGCATAACGCGAAAGAAAAGCGGGCGGTGTGCACCGTAGCAGAAGAAAGGCGCAAATCTGCGCCCCGCGTCATCCTTCTTGCTTAGGCAGACAAACAAATCTATTAAACCCATCTCGCTTTAATCTGCTCGTAAAAAAAGTGTTTAGTGTTTAGCCATAAACTGTATCGGTATCCCCACTATTAAGAAAGATCCGGTTTACCGGAAGAGAATTGCCATTGTTGGTCTTTATTTCGGGCAATGGGGGAGCCAGCGTTCCCTCTCGCTCCTTCTCGTCAAGCTCCGCCTCAAAACTCCGGGTTTTCCGACGCAGGATTGTCAGGATGCTGCGCTCGGACCTCCCATAGCAACGTGCATTGCTTTTCGAGATCCGTCTCCGTGATCATAAACGATTTTATCAGCTTTGGCGGTAAAAGCCCTGCAGTTCGTAACTCGAATTTCGCGCTTTTCTCCTACTTGAAAATATATATTTTCGATTTATTTTTGTTAAATTTTGTGTTCGGTTGTAAAGCTTTGAGGATTTTTTTGTGATTGGCAATGATGGACTGACGAGAAAATTTTTGAACAAGAATATTTTTTGAGTTAGTTATATATAAAAAAGTTTGGGGGTTCCCCCACAGGCAGCATCACGATTTTTGGCGACAGTCATAAGGTAAGAATTACAAATTATGGAATTTAGAAAATAAATAATAGATTAGATGTCGGTATTTACATAGTTTAACAATTTCTAAAGGAATCACTAAAACAAAACGATAGGAATAATTTGACTGTCACGTTATGACAAGAAAAAAGAAAATATTATTTCGGTGAGATACATTTATACAGGGTGTCCGCTAAGTAATGGGACATGGAAAAACCACAGACTCTTTACGGAAAAATATTAGGATATAGGATTTTAAATTTTGTTGCCTTACTCGGTATATCTTTCCGAACATCCTTTCTTAATAACATTTTTTCATATTTCCTCGACAAAAAGCATTCTACTAGTGGGGGAAAGGAGCTTTTTTTGTAAATTTCCAAGATATACCTGATTTTGTTAAAATTATGACACAAAAAATATCACAAACGTGTATACAGGGTGTCCGCTAAGTAATGGGACATGGAAAAACCACGACTCCTTACGTAAAAATATTATGATTTAATTATACTTACCTATATCCGAAAATTGATATTAACTGAGATAACAGGGTGTTAAAGTTAAAACTTAATTTTTTTTTCTCTAATAACTTTGACAGAAAACAACGGTTTTTTACAAAATTTGGCAATTATGGTTTTTTTAGGATGAGGAACTGATTTTTTGTCATAACTTTTTTATGCCTCCGTGTATTTAAGTTTTTAATGAAAATAATACTTTTCTCATATTTATTACGTAAAAAAGGTACACTAATTTCAGGTCGCCCAGAGTTACCGTTTCGGAGATTTATGCATTTATATTGTTTAGTGCCTATTATTAATTTGCAAACAATTTTTTTTTAAAGTAACCTATGAGGAAACAAATGCAATTTAGAGATGCAGTTGCTATGAAACCTCTATGTTGTTATTTGCTTGTTGAGTATTGTAAAATAGCTGTGTAAAAAAATGTTTCATTTTTGAGTTTATCCTAAGTGAAGGTAACAATGCAGAAACACAATAATCAACAAAAAAATAACAACATGGAGGTTATAGCAACTGTATCTCTAAATTTCATTTGTTTTCTCATAGGTTACTTTAAAAAAAATTTTGTTTGCAAATTAATAATAGGCACTAAACAATATAAATGCATATATCTCCGAAACGGTAACTCTGGGCGACCTGAAATTAGTGTACCTTTTTTACGTAATAAATATGCGAAAAGTATTATTTTCAGTAAAAATTTAATCACACGGAGGCACAAAAAAGTTATGACCTAATAAATGTGCAAAAAATGTCGCAGGCAGCGCCCCCTACATTGTACATTAAAATTTACCAAAAAATCAGTTCCTCATCCTAAAAAAACCATAATTGCCAAATTTTGTAAAAAACCGTTGTTTTCTGTCAAAGTTATTAGAGAAAAACAAAAATGAAGTTTTAACTTTAACACCCTGTATCTCAGTTAATATCAATTTTCGGATATAGGTAAGTATAATTAAATCCTAATATTTTTACGTAAGGAGTCGTGGTTTTTCCATGTCCCATTACTTAGCGGACACCCTGTATACACGTTTTTGATAAAAGAACGAATTCCCCTTATACAGTGTGTCCCCGGAGCAAAACACAGTAGATTAAAAACGCTTGAGTTGAAACTTATCTTCTGGGGATACAAACTAATTTTGTGTCATAATTTTAACAAAATCAGGTATATCTTACAAAATATTTATTAGGGTAGATTCTTATTCCAATTAAGAATTAGACGTACTGCTTTATTTTGTAGTCTACTTATATAATAGTATAATAACTTCTTCAGTGCATAATATTAATAATGAAGAATAGTAATTAAATTGGTTGAATTGTATTATAAGCTAATATTTTGTCCCATTGAGATATACAATTTGAGATGCGACACAAAATCATATTTTCTTAGCTAATTTGTTACAGAAATAGTTGATTCGAAAAGGTGAGTTTAGGTTCTCAAAAAAAATACCTAGATACTTGAACTAATATGTGGGGGTTATATATATTTTATTAAATTTACAAAAAAGCTGCTTCTCCCCACCAGTAGAATGCTTTTTGTCGAGGAAATATGAAAAAAATGTTATTAAGAAAGGATGCTCGGAAAGAATTACCGAGTAAGGCAACAAAATTTAAAATCCTATATCGTGGTTGATCTTACGTATCTCAAGAAAATACGGTTGTGACATAAGACCAAAAAATTATTTCTATACTATACTTTCATTTTAGCAGTAAACATATTTTCCTTCGAACAATAGGGACACTTTTAAATACATTTTCAAATTCCATGCTTAATTCGAATCTAAACTATAGTTACAACTTAAAATTGCTCGCATGTTAGAAAATTAGACTTTGACTTGCAGTATTTTAATTCCACTCCATTCCATTCCATTGATGATATTAAAAAACTTCGTTAAGAAAAGTTCTTCAAAGTTTATTTTCATCTGTCTATTATTACATACGGAAATGAGAAAGCTGCTCTTATCTCCTCAGGGGGAATATAATTTTTCACAACTCTAATTCAATTTTTCAATACTTCTACGTCATTTGGAAGCCTATTCGAGTATATTATTTGTTTTATCCGACCCAAAGAACAATCCATGATTGTTAGATCCGGAGATCTGGGGGGGCCACAAAATGAGACCAGCATTGCATGTCCATTTTTCTTAAAAATGCTCATTCATTCACAATGTACTTTACTAATGGGAAGGCTTCTTGTAAATTTTTAAGACAAACCTAATTATACGAAATTAAAATAATGACAAAATTTAGTTAGCAAGCTGAAACCTAGAAAATGAGGTTTGAACTCAAAAAATTTCAGTCTTCTTCACCTAGTTCTGCATCGATCCGGGGACACACTGTATACGGAATATCGCTTAATTTATCTAAAATCGCCCGGAGCAGTAAACGTTTACTTTGGTTTAAATGTCATTTATTTTTTAAAACAAATTCTCCAGTTTGGATCAGAAAAGCATTACGTGTACCAACAGATATTATTTAAATGAAATACTCTGTATAGTTTCCCATTTTTAGAAATAACAGATAATTCTGGATAGTTTTCGTGTACCATTCCAACCCATTTTTCTTAAGATTGTATAATATTCTTACAGCATGATATTATAGCTATTTCACCCTAAAAATGTATCACGGGGACCCTTATACAACAAATTTGCAAATCGAGAACTTCTATAAAACTATTATAAATGAAAAAAAAATCTTTTAACTAAATCTTTTAAGGAAAGTTTGCTAGTTGGAATATCCTATAACTATCATCAGTATCCTCTAATTATTGGTTATAGTCAACTAAAAACTGGGAAATGCTACCAATCGCGAGTCTTATTGAATACATGTCAGATCGCACTAGCATGGCAACAGTTATCGACGGAAATACGTTAACAAATTTACTCACAAAAGTATCCTATATCCATACAATGGGTGAGTTTACAAAGCATCCAAGGTCAAATTATCCGAATTTGGTTCTAGTGCCAATAAAAATTAAAATAATCTAACAAAATAGTGTTCTTATTCCATGCTATCTTGTGCCAATAAAAATTAAAATAATGTATAAAAATCGTATCCTAATTCTATGATATCTTGTGCCAATCAAAATTAAAATAATGTATCAAAATAGTGTCCTTATTCTATGATATCTTGTCCCAATCAAAATTAAAATAATATAACAAAATAGCGTCCTAATTCCATGCTATCTTGTGCCAATAAAAATTAAAATAATGTATCAAAATAGTGTCCTTATTCTATGATATCTTGTCCCAATCAAAATTAAAATAATGTAACAAAATAGCGTCCTAATTCCATGCTATCTTGTGCCAATAAAAATTAAAATAATGTATCAAAATATTATCCTTATGCTATGTTATCTTGTGGCAATCAAAATTAAAATAATGTAACAAAATAGTGTCCTTATTCTATGCTATCTTGTGCCAATAAAAATTAAAATAATGTATCAAAATAATGTCCTTATTCTATACTATCTTGTCCAATAAAAATTAAAATAATATAACAAAATAGTGTCCTCATTCCATGCTATCATGTGCTAATAAAAGCTAAATAATGTAACAAAATAGTGTCCTTATTCTATGCTATCATCTAATTGCTATTATACAACAACCAAAATTACCCTTACACGAGAAAAACTGAATTTAAAAGATCATTGATGTATATAACAGGGTTTAATCGACAATCCTTATTTGATTGCCGATTACTTCAAGTAGAGAAACTCACAATTGTAGTAGTTTTCAATTGGATTATCCAGCTGGTTAGAGATTGAATGACATTCTACAAGGGTGAAATTAAATAAATATAACACGGGTGGGAAAACACGTGACTGTGAAGGGCTATGGGAAGTTTAATTGACTTCTAATAAAAATAAAGTATTTTATGTATGAGTTTGTGAGTAATAGACAAAGACTAATAGTAGACAAGTTTTCTCCCCTAAATAGTATATTAAAGTACAAGTTTTGTAAAGTATCATATTGTAGCACGCGTCTATGTTAGAAAGTTTTCTAAGGGGACATGTGCTATAATATCTTTATAAAATATGTACTTTATAGGATTTTTTTCTATTTTATGTCATTTTAATAAAAAAATCCATATTTAAAAAATATTTATGTAGGGTGATTGGTGGCAAGCGCTGATCCAGGGGGGGTCATGACCGTCCCCCCTTAACAATTAATTTAACAAGAAAAATACCATAAATATCGGCTTGACTAACGCGACAGAGTATTAACCCCCCCCCCCCCCCCCCCCCAAACGAAGTTTGACCCCCAGACCGAAGTTCTGGATCCGATCTTGATTGGTGGTGGATTGCTTCTTAGACGTTTATCAAGATCTAGTCAACGGATCACTTTAAAAATTTGGTATCTTATATAAGAGGTCATACTCTCTCTTTTTAAAATATGCAGGGTTGCATCTACTAGAAATTATTAGCAACGTGACTAATTTAAATGGAACACCCTGTGTATTTTTTTTTTATAAAGGGCTGATATATTTGAACTCTGGCAAATTAGCGCGAGGAAATGTAGTTGGGAGACAGGTAATACCCAGAAGAGGCATTTCGCTCCATTTATAAATATCAGTTATAATAGTACAGGATGTTTCAAAATACGAATATTTTGATTGTTTGGAAAAATGATAAAAATTTTGTTTCTTAATATTGAATCTTGAATATTATCTAGAGAATTATATACAGATAGATAGAAAAATAGAAAAATGTTAAGGAAAGTTATTAATAAATTAATACCTATATCGATTCAGAATACCATTCCAAATTCAACGACACCCCCATATGTCATTTTTTGACACTTTAAATAATTTTTCGATATCTTTTTATTTTTCCATCTAGACTGCTAGAAACTCCCTAAAATGGTTTACTTCTAAGCCAAATCTTAATAAAAATGCAATTTTCAAGTTTTATTGTGTTTTAATACCTTTACACACTTTTAAAGTTTTTAAGAAGGTTTTTTCCCAGAAAACTCAATTTTTTCAAATGGAAACATATTGGCTCACTCGGGCAAAAGATAGAGCACTTTTTGTAAAAACAATTTGATATCACACACCCTTGTGTCAAGCTAAAATAGGGGAGAAACGTTTAAATAAATCGCCTAGGAAACCAATATCATCCATATAAATTTGAAAAGAGAATTAAAAATGCTATATTTTAGATTAAAATATACAGGGTGTTCCATTTAAAAAAATGATGTCAGGTCCGATAAAAAAACGACAGATTATTCAACAATCATTATAAAGAAACTTCTGATTAAACATTTTTCTATATCTCTTTTTTAACTTAGAAAATATAGGGTAATTTAGAAATTGTCAATTTTTTGATTTTCCCCCGTATCTCTTAAGCGAGCGAAAATTTTCTAATTTTGATTTTACCATTTTAAGTTTGACCCAAAAAGAATACATGATAGTAGATACCCTATGAAAGTGTCGAAAATGGGACACCCTGTACGTGACTAAAATGCATAATATACCAAACACCATCGATAGACAAAAATAGCATTTATAATTGCAAAAAGGGACGTACAGACAAGAAAAAAATGTGAAAATTTCTGCAAAAACTGCTTACTTTCTTGCGACTAGTGAGTAGCAACGTAACCCCCACTTCTGACGTCCCTAAATCAAAAGGCTAAATTTAAGAATAGCAGCCCTCGCTATAATTATATTCATATAACATGAGGGACGCAATTTGTCTACCCAAAAGTCTCTATTAGCCAGTTAGGTTCTAATTGAATTTCGTGCGAGCACCCCTATCTTTAACATCTCAAACAAGTGGGTCTGCTGCATAAATTAGGCAAGACTCTAATTTAGTAGCTCTCATTTTTAGTGGGTTGTATAAATAAATGAATGATAAATGTTAATTCTGATTAGAATTTGTAAGTGATGCCTGTAGACTTTGGGGGATATAATCATATATTATTTCACGATCGAGTAATGACAGGTAATATTTATCAGGAAGAAGCATCTGAATCGATTTTAATCGCCGTTTTACACGTGGAGCTTTTCCTACGAATTTATAAATTTAAAATTATCAATAAAGTAGCATCTAAAATTTTATAATTACCATATTATAGTATATTACATAACGAGTGTTGAAAGTGGCAGATATCGCGAGGAGCTAGCTCGAGTTCGGAAATCCACGTAGTTTGAGAACTTCAGTTTCATACACGTAATGTATTCCTACGACCACAAATTCAATACAGTGTCCAATTACAGTGAAACCTCTCTTAGGCATACACCTACGGGACCGTCTAAATGTGTCCGCCTAATAGAGGTGTCCGCCCATGGGAAATTTGTTATTAGGTAATATCTAAAAGCAAAATTATTACTATGTATATGTAAAATACACTAGTTTTAGTTCGAATGTAGTACTAAAAAATCTAATAACGTAGTTTGACGTGTTTGCGTCTTATACTTGCAGTCTAGAAAATGTAATTCCAAGTCTGATAACAATTCCATAGCTGTAGAGTCACCTCTATTCTTTGCATACTCTTATATATTGGCTTGTTGATAATTGGTGACATTTGTTTGATTACTGCATTCAACTTCTTCATCAGAGTCATCAGATAGTGATGGGGTTTCAGTTTGGGCTACATAATCGGTAGGAATGGGGTCGCTATCATTTTCTAATAGCACATTGCTATCAATGTTAATGAACTCGCTCAAATCATTGTTATCAAGTTACAAACTTCCACAACATCAATATTCTCTTTCAGACTCACCACGCGACATTTTTGTGCCATTGTTAACGATTTTAACCTTACAAATAATCGGCGGACTGTTTTCGGGGACTCACACATACTTTCTTTCAGCGAATGATATAATCAAAAATATCAATATGCGTTCTCATATACGCAAAGTACAAGTGTATATCTCGATGTCGAGGGACTACTGTGCGAAGCTTGAGCGAGGCTGGTGCCAGGCTAAGTGCGAGGGGCGGTGCGCCGTTGTGGACACACACTAGGAGCTTCCATGAGCCATTCCATAACAGAAATGCCTATCTGCTATTTTACTATTAGTAAACTGAACCATATGGAACAAAAAATAGTCACCAAAAATACTCTCTAAACACAACAAAATAATACCTTATAAATAAGCTGACAACTGTCAAGTTAAATGCTGCAATTATTTTCCAAAGCAAACCTCGATTAAAAAAGAAAATGTCCATGCATCTCCAGGGAGATGCATCAAAGTGTTTTTTATGTTTTTTTTTCTCGAAAAAGGTAAGATAGGAATAAAACTCAAGAGACAAAAGTGTTGTATTTTTAGTTGCTTAATTCAAAATAAATATAAAAATTCCAAAAAAGCCAGTGGCTTACTATTTTTCCCAATAATTTTGGTTTAGGTGCCGCCCGGGACGCCACTGGACTCAATAAATTTAATCTATTTACTGCTAAATTAGCCCCTTAACACTACAAATCAAATTGCAAAATTTCAACAATATCGACAGTAGGATATTGAAGTTATTTACGAAAACCCGATTAAAATTTTTTTTTATCACCCTGTATATTGAAAACGAAGCATTTACGAACCCATGTCCATATTATGAACGTTTCTTCATAAAATTACCTAAGGAAATATTAGTACGTCGTTAAGGAACACCCTGTAGGGTTAATAAGACAAGAATGTAGTAACTCTATAGTTGTATATTCTAAAATCTATGTATATTATTTAGTGGGGCATTGTATAACAATCAAATTATTTTTTTTGAGCTTAATAAAAATGTTTATCGAGTTAAATACTGTCAGTGCAGTCCACAGCTAATAATCTTTCTAAATCGATCAACCTAATTAAGAACTTAATTGTTTCATTGCCTCTGGTAGCGCAGACCATTGTCAACAACAAATTTATCATCAATTATTTTATTAGTCGATTAGTTTTTGATTTGGTTTATTTACATTGCTTAACTGGTTTACGGTTTGTAATGATTTTATTGGCTTTATTCTCATTTTTATTAATAGTCGATTATTGTAAAATATAAGAATTCAGACTGTATAGTATACAGGGTGACAATTTAAAAACTTGAAATGGCCATATATTAGAAACGAAAAACTGAAAAAAAACGCAAAAAACATTTTCTATAAAACGAAGGGGGAACAAAAACAAGCGTATTAGCCCACCCCTATCTGCAACCCCTTGAACAGGGTGAGATAAACCCTTAAAATCTTAAATAGAAAGGGGGGTCGAGTGATACATCATTTTGAAGCTCTTGAAAAATGCTTTCCAAAGGTACATTTCAGGAAATTCTTCTCTGTTTATTAAGGAAAACAATAAATGAAAAGACAATTTTGAAATTTTTTATTATTAGGTAATTAAATGTTCAAAATGATTGCTACCAATATCCTGGCATATTAAGAGATATCTCTTAAGAATTCTAAACAGTTTAAGCCTCGGTATTTCGTTTTGGTTTATTTGCTATTTTTTTTGTCGAAAAAAAAAATTTGTTTATAAATATTCGCATTTTATTATCACAGAATTTAGCTTAAAGGTAACTTCTACTAGTATTATTATTTTAAGAACAGTTAACTTTCGGTTCAGTTTAAACGAAAAGCAGCACCTCTTATTTTTAACAATGGTGTACAGCACAGCTGAACGGGTAGAAATTATTTTCATTTATGGTTCCCAGGATCAATGTTTTTTAAGAACAGCTCAACGTTTTAACGAAAGGCATCCAGGTCAAAATGTAAGCCCGGAGTATGTTCGCCAACTAGTAGCCAAATTTAAAGAAACTGGTTCTGTCGCGAATATAAAGAGAAATCAACCGAGACTAGCCGACGAAGCAGCGCAAATTGAAATTATGGGGCAGTTTGCAATGAATTCAACTTTATCAACTCGTCAAGGTAAATTCTGTGATAATAAAATGCGAATATTTATAAACAAATTTTTTTTTTCGACAAAAAAAAATAGCAAATAAACCAAAACGAAATACCGAGGCTTAAACTGTTTAGAATTCTTAAGAGATATCTCTTAATATGCCAGGATATTGGTAGCAATCATTTTGAACATTTAATTAACTAATAATAAAAAATTTGAAAATTGTCTTTTCATTTATTGTTTTCCTTAATAAACAGAGAATAATTTCTTGAAATGTACCTTCCTATGGTACCATTGGAAAGCATTTTTCAAGAGCTTCAAAATGATGTATCACTCGACCCCCTTTCTATTTAAGATTTTAAGGGTTTATCTCACCCTGCCAAGGGGTTGCAGATAGGGGTGGGCTAATACGCTTGTTTTTGTTCCCCCTTCGTTTTATAAAAACTGTTTTTTGCGTTTTTTTCTTCAGTTTTTCGTTTCTAATATATGGCCATTTCAAGTTTTTAAATTGTCACCCTGTATATTGTAAAACAATCATTTATTAGCAGGCATAGTGTTAAATAATTAAAGTAATCATTATTAGCGGGTACACATAAAAAATAAATACTTAATTTAAAAATATAATACTCAAATAGAATAAATCTGGCGCAAAGAAATACATTTTCAAAATAAGTATGAATTGAGCACTTAAGATGAGGATCCCAAACAATCCCAGCTTAGCAATCAGAGCCATCTATGTTGCATCAATTTAATTAAAAAATATGCCCCTTCTTGGCAGGTTAGAAAGAGACGAGAGTCATCACCTGATCAATATTTCTTTTCGTGAAGTTTTAGCCGTGAATAATAAAGATTTTTAGTTAATTTATTGACATTTAGATTGTCTGACATGTCGATTGGGGTATCAATAAGTTTCAGGAAGAGCTGTGACAAAAATTTGAAGATTGTTCATATTGGAAATTGTTATTATTATTCCTATAAAATTATGTTTTTAACGCAATTTTTTCATAACGTTTTCCAATCCTTTAACTTTACGAATCCAGTTCTAGATTAGAAAAAAATTAAGTATATTTGGCTAAACTTTCGCATAAAATAGTGCCTGCTTGGCAACCTGTGATTAAACGCAGCTCTAATCTTGTAGCAAGGAATTCATTTTTCAAAATAATAATTATTATTTATTTAAATATCTGTTTTGAAAATATATTTTTTGCATAAGATTTATTCTATTTGAGTATTAAATTTTTAAGTTTTTTTTAAATTAAGTGGGGGGTGTCCAATCACATCAAAGCATCACATTAAAGAACCAGGTAGTCATTATAAAAAGTTTTCAAATCGTCATATTATTATCAAGTTAATAAAAAAGAATTGCCAAAGAAAAATTTTGTAAAAATTATTTTACACATCATCTTTTATCGCGTAGGACCTAAAAAATTCTGCTTATTGAGAAAATAACACTCAATAAGCAGAAGAAGAAAAATATATATTTTTTCCTAGTCAAAAAGAAAAAAGTTTCTCATTTGTAAAGATTGTTTCTGGATATGCGTGTGTTCTCTTTGGCGGAATTTTCACGACGGACAATCGTTTGTATGGAAAGAAATGGTGGTCATGTTGAAGATTAGTGTGGTATGACTTTTTTTTAAATTTGATAAATACACTTAAATAACCATAAAGTTATTTGGTAAAATTTAATTGCTAAAGTGATAAAAAAAGTAAAGATGGTTTCTGGACATACTGTATAGTAACTTGATAAAGGATAAACTGGTACCGGTAGTAATTTGATAAATACTTTGCTGTAAACTTATCATAGGGGGTAAGATATAATTACTTAATTTCATTATGAGAGATACCTTTTATTCCGGGCCATTTATATGAAGTGGCAGTGCAGCGCAAGCGGATTTCTTTCAGTTGGGCGACATCCGGCGGTAAATTTTTGAAGGTCAGCAGCAAGAAATGTGCATTATTTCGGGGACAGGGACAAACCCGGATCCAGGGGGGGGGGTGTCATGCCCCCCCCCCCTGCCAAACCATCAATTGAACACGAAAAATACCATATATACCGGTTTGACAAACGCAGCAGGGTATTATTTTTCGTTACTTTTCTATGCATGACCCCCCCCCCCAAACCGAAGTTATGGATCCGCCCTTGACAGGGACAGTGTAGCGGACATACACACAAAATATAAAGATTAACAATTGTGGGTATCTTAATCAATGCAGTGTACGTGCTCGAGAAAAGGCAATAAAACATGTGCATTGCCTTTTGCGGCTGAACCCTTCGACCAGAGGTACCGATGGTGATAAAAATGATAAAACTAAATATGCCTCTAGTACCAGGGCATTTTTTAGAATATTATTATTGCTGATACCTTCTTGGGACTTTCCAAAAAGGGAAAACAACACAAAACGGTGGTGAGTCGATCTCAGCTAGCCAACGGTACGCGCGGCACTCTGAGAGCCGATGACTAACCCCGTTTTAGTCCGTTGTAAATATTTGTAATATTTTATGTAAATATAGTTAAGTGTATACAGGGTGTTATGGAAATGACGTATTATATTTGAACCGGCAATTCCTGAGGAACAAACCCGAACAAACCCGAACAAACCCGAACAAACCCATAAATGGCGGTTTCAATTCATTCAGTGGTAAAAGTGACCTGACGTCAAACCAGAAAATCACCTGTGTGGCACTGCGATACATGTAAGCAATCAAATTTAAACACTTTTCCATTATGTAATACCTTTTTGTACAATTAATTGAAGAACATTTACGACAGTCTATGTTTTAAACAACCCGAACAAACATATGGAATAGTAATAGCCACGTACGTCACTAGGTCAAACGCCAATGACCTCTTGACGCCTTATATCGGTTGAGCGAAGTAGTTTGATATAGCGTCGCACGCTTGCGGTCTGTCAGTTGAAGACGCTGTGTCTCGTCGATCACCAACACACTCTCAGCAATCCGCTCTGTTTTTTCGGTTTTTTCGGTTGACGCGTTTCTTCTGGACGTCAAATTTCGTGGCGTGTAATAAAATCTAATAATCTGTAGTATAATCTGTATTATTGTATTTCCAAAAGCTAACTATCGGTTCTGTTTCACTATTACTGTGTGTACATAAAGTGTTTCCATTAGTGTTCCCATGAAAAAGAAAAAAAACTGAGTCTGTTTGTGCCTGGATTTCCTCGCTCTTTAGGTATAAAGATAAAAACAAGTAGGTAGAAAATAATGTATTTTTATAATTTTACATGGAATTTCAGTGTTACATTAAGTTTGGCAACATTGCCATTGGCTCTTGATAGTGAAATGTTGTACAGTAGCGCGGAATGACCTGTGAGTAAGAGTGTTTGTTACCCCACATTTAAAACGGTCGATTTAAAAAAAATAAAATATGTAGCGCTTCTCTAGGACACCCAAGGAGTCACCCATTTAAATATAATACGTGATTTCCATAACACCCTGTATAGTAAAACCGACTTTCTTATTTTCTCTAACATCACGCACAACGACATCCCCCAAAGACAGATTTTTGTATAATTCCTTCCATACTTCCATGCTCAATTTAGAAGGTTGGCCGCACACTCCTTGAGCCGCCACTGAATAAGATTGGAAACTCACTCGGAGAGTAGAATAAAGATAATGAGGATCTAATGAATTTTTATGACGTCTTTTGAGACTTGACATACCATATTAGATCGCCAGTGTCCACCACTGGTGGACCGGGTTTGTCAGAAGGTGACTTATCTCGCTTATTAATCAAAGCCCCATTTTTGGTTATTCTTCTTCAGAACATAAACATTTTATGTTTTTATATTCGTTGAATTGTGAATAACATTGAAAAACTGCAATACTCTCTTTAAAAATTTGTATCTTCTTTTAAAAAGCAGATAATGACGTGAACCAAAAAACATTGTGTTAAGAAAAGATCACACTTCAAAACAAAACATAATTCAGCTGAATTATACCGCTCAATTTTTCCACTGGGCGTTAGGAATTTAGGGTAAAAAAGTATCTTTTGTTCCTGCCTGTATAATAACCAAGACAGTATTTTTCGAGAACTAAAATCAAGACTAACATTCCGAGACATGAGTCTACACTTTGCAAAAAAGTTCACCAAAATCGGAAAACAATTTAAAAAATTACAGGACTATAAATTTGAGCAACAATATCTCTGCAATAAACTGGCCAGGATGAAAAACTAAGAGATAGTAATTTGGGTAAATTAACTACATTCCCCTATAAAAACTCTATACGTCAGTGTGTCGCCTTCGAGGCTATATTAGGCTCAGGTGGCGTAGTGCACCAATGCTTTTAATGAATTAAGTAGATCGTTATTAATATCAATTGAAAGTAATGCGAATTAGCTTATTATGTCGCGCATCCTAGTTTATATTATAATTAAAGCCCCCTATCTCCTTTACTCTGCGAAGTATGGCTTTAAAACAATAACTTGTTAAACAGAGTTTAAAACCCATAAAATGCAGAACATGTTTTACTAAAGTAGTCTGTGAAATACACATTGTACTACATTGTACATTGAATGCGCGGGTTTCATCATTACATAATAGACAGCTTCTGCCAATACTTTAAAAAATTCCTTAAGCGCAATTAACGGCAACGCCGCTGGAAACGAAATTTAGTTAAATGTTGTAGTGGTTACTCCTGAATACGAGTTATGTGTTATACACTCGCCGGCAAATTCCGCCACCTTGATATTTTAGTCAAGATTAATATTTTATAACTTTTTTATTTTTTATGCGATTTTCATGATTTTATTATCAGTTTGTAGATCAATTTATTATGTTTTTCCTTAACTATTTTGAAAAGTAACATTTTTCGATTAGGCTATATTATACAGGATGTTGTAAAATTATATTTTTTCAGTTAAAAAATTAAATAATAATATATTTTGATGGATGTGAGTCTTTGATATAAAATCAGACTGGCCGCTTATAATTTTGCATTGTCGGCAGTATTTGGTTCCTTATCTCTGTTGCCGTAACGGGCATGGCGTTACTGGTAGATTAAATCGGCAGGATGACGCAATGTAACGTTGAAACAGAAGAATAAAGAAATTCTGCAGGAGGTAGTACTTTTTTTAGTCGATTTTTGGGGCTACAGGTGGGCGCCCCCCGTCCGCGTCCTGGTTCCAAAGTCGAACTCAGACGCGATTTAGTTTTTTTATTAATTTTTACGTAAGAAGGGGGGTCCGTATTTTCGGCTACAGGTTTTAGAGTGTTTATCACCGAAAATTCCGAGAAAAGTCAAACCGCGGATCTTTCCCTCAGTAAATTTTATTTTCAAACACTCGTATGTTTCAGTGCGAGTATAAATAACGCTGACTCGTCTTCAAACACTCATATATTTGGTGCGAGTATAAATAACACCTAAAATTGATCTCCGAACACTCGCTTTTGATACGAGTATAAATAAATGTTAAGTGCGAAAAAAATTATTCTATAAAGACTTTGTGCCAGAAGCCTAGAATAATTTTCGAAATAAAAAAATTACCCGATCGTGACATTAAACGTAAGTGCTAAAATAAACTGCTGGCCATTTGCTTTCGAGCAAGGAAAATTTCGCCTAAATTTAAAAGTTAATATTTTCTGAACCAGATATGACATCGATCTCCGGTTTTTAATTGTTGATAGATTTGTCCCTTAGGAAACAATTGCCAAAATTGTATTGCCTTAAACTGTCAAAAAAAAATTATATACAGGGTGTTAAAGAGGACGATGATTTTTGCTCCAATTTCAATAGCATGTAACTTTCACAATAATACTTTTAAATTTTATTACTGTACGTCAATTGAATCACTGGTTCATAGCAAATAAAGTAATCTGTCAAATTTTTGATATCTGCTATATTTTAAGAGATACCGATTTTTTTGAAAAACTTTACTTTTTTTCAACTTTTTGTTAGCTAGATCCCACTGTGCGTTGTATCGTGCAAACTGTGCAAGTGATTATTATACCTTATGAAAAGCTTGTTTATGTTCAGTAACAACAATTGTACCTAAATGTTGTGATGTGCAGTGGCGTACTTATAATCACTTATATGTCTATGCTTCATGAGTATCTCACAATTTTTTGTATTGGAAAGTACTCGCCCCTAGATTAGGCAAGTTTCATATAGCGCTACAGGTATATTATACAGTGTCTACAAAATTTTAAAAAAGATAATTTTTTTATTTAATTGTTTGAAAAAATTCTTGTTTGAAATAATTGTTTTATTTAATTGTTTGAAAAAATTTTTTCAAACAATTAAATAAAAAAATTATCTTTTTTAAAATTTTGTATACACTGTATAATATACCTGTAGCGCTATATGAAAAACTAAAAAATAAGAAAAAATTGCCTAATCTAGGGGCGAGTACTTTCCAATACAAAAAAATTGCGAGATACTCATAAAGCATAGACATATAAGTGATTATAAGTACGCCACTGCACATCACAACATTTAGGTACAATTGTTGTTACTGAACATAAACAAGCTTTTCATAAGGTATAATAATCACTTGCACAGTTTGCACGATACAACGCACAGTGGGATCTAGATAACAAAAAGTTGAAAAAAAGCAAAGTTTTTCAAAAAAATCGGTATCTCTTAAAATATAGCAGATATCAAAAATTTGACAGATCACTTTATTTGCTATGAACCAGTGATTCAATTGACGTACAGTGATAAAATTTAAAAATATTATTGTGAAAGTTACATGCTATTGAAATTGGAGCAAAAATCATCGTCCTCTTTAACACCCTGTATATAAAATTTTCTGACAGTTTAAGACAATCCAACTTTGGCAATTGTTTCCTAAGTGACAAATCTATCAACCATTAAAAACCGGAGCTCGATGTCATATCTGGTTCAGAAAATATTAACTTTTAAATTTAGGCGAAATTTTTCTTGCTCGAAAGCAAATGGCCAGCAGTTTATATTAAGTTAGTATTAGCATAGACTACCGCGAGTTATATTTTTCTTTTGGAAATTATTAGGGTAGTTGAGATCCCTTTAGTTGGGAACAAAATGCTAGCTTAGGTTTTTTTATTTTATATTGTAAATAATGAAAAATCTAAATTAAACAGAGTACGTGACGATGAATGATAGGTTGGTTGAAACAATGGAATGATAGTTCAGGTTAATTCTGATTGTATATAAATTGTACATAATTGACTACGAGTACTTCGGGTCGCGTTACTCGACATACGCAAGGACAGCACCTTAAATTCAGCCTCAAAGACAAGGACATAAAATTAAATAAATAAAACCCTCCGTGTTCTAATATAACAACTTGCATTGTTGTTATATTTAATTGGACGCGCCCGAGCCAATACAATCAAAAGTATAGTCTGAACATCAGTTAGGCCTCGTCCTACATTTATGTTAACATATAGGATCAGCACTCCAAGTATCCGGATACATTATCCAGCATTGTGCACGAAATAAAGCTAATTTCATCAAAATCCAGCATTTTTTGTGAATATAAATTAAGTTTCATTTACCAGTGTATTAATTTTGGATATAATCTGTTCTAAATTATTAGTAAATAATTACTGTTGTAGTTAATATTTTAATAACCAAATTGGCAATGTAATTTACAGTACACATATTTAAACACTAATTGGGAATATTAATCCGAAATATTAATTAACGAATTTAAATAAACAAGGCTATTCAATTAATAATTGTTGCACTAAATGATAATATTGGATAAATATTTATCGATATGACGGAATTTGAATTATGTGAGGATTTTTTAAACTGTCATAATGCTGAAACACTTCAAACGATGATATTTTTCCAAATAACGGGGTTTTTAAGGAAACCTGAAGGTTTAGGTATAGAGGTATGATATATCGTTTGTTTGAGTTTAGTCTACAGATAGAATAGAACAAGCATCACCTTGACGTGTAGAAAGCAGATAGCAATACCGGTTCCATGGTTGTGGTGTCTTTAGAAAAAAAAATACATGGTGTTTCATAAGTCAAAACACTGTATCAATATCTGACAAGCGGTAGGTTTGACAAAGTCAGACATCACCAACGAATGCCAAACCATATTTTACCACTGCGTTTAAAATTTGAAGCACTTTAATACAGAGACTTTCGAGAAAAATGACCGTTCCTGAACTTCCGTGCACACTGTATATTTTAGTATGCCCCTTAAAAGAAACTCAATCAATTACCGAAAAATGTAATTAGGATAAGCGCCAATACACACATACGGGCCCGAAAGACGATTCAGACAAATTGGTTGAAATATGTCTCAATAAAATCCAGATGATGCTTTACATACGCCTAATTTAAATGGTGCTTTATTAATACAATAACCGAATTTGATATATCAAATTAAGAAGAAGCCCACATCTTGTTATTAGTTGCGGTCGTTACGTAATGAGGAATGAGAAATATGAACTTATTGTGACACGAACAAAAACTACGGCGTTTTTAATACAAAATTATCAATTTTAATTTTTATAAAGGTAAATTTTTAAAAGATTTAAACGTTATAAATTTCATTAAATTCACATGTGATTTATTTTCAATTTCATGTTATTCGAAAACGTTCGAATATGTCCAGGAATAATAAAATTATCTATTTTCTCATAAAAATGTATGAAAAATATAATTATAGTATATTAAGCATCATATTTTAGCACGCATCTGTTAGGAATCGAGCTGCAGGCGGCGAGATTTCTAAGGGGATAAGTGCTATAATAGCTTTATAAATTTTTACGTCTAAATCTTATGTTGGTATAATACTATCAAATTATTTATCATTTCGTCGCGAAAATTGAAAACTTTCTAAATAATTAAACATATGAACCAATCTGATTTTAACTCTTCCTGAGCTTTGAGTGAATTCCGGAAACCTCTAAACGAGTTGTCTCTCCAAGCGTTTTTCTGTTTTAGGAAAGAAAATGTTCAAGGAAAAAGTACGTTGAAATGCAACTAAAATTGGAGGAAAGTATATTTATTTTCTTGTTTCGGAAGATTTTTAGATTTAGTTTTATTTACTGTTCCATGTAGAAAGAAATTTTGGACTTTCCTCCAATTATTAATAAAATTTAGACATATATTGTTCGACATTTTTTTTTAAATGCAGCGTTTTCATAAAAAGAGAAAACTCCGCTATTTATTGCTAAAAATTTAAGTCTAGACCCCGATCACGTTCGGTCTCTTTCTTCCGCTCATCGTTGTTTCTGTCAGCGTACCGATTACGGGCGGGCGATCAACGTATTGTTCTAACGGCAAGGGAAGATCCAATTCGCCTCGTGCCTACACAGAGCGGAATGAACATAAATTGATATATTTGTAAAATATAGTGCTGTATGACAGGTGACAGGTGTGAGGTTAGTTTACTAATTGTTTCTGCAACCAAACATACATGACCGCATTACCAACCGCTAAAAAAAAGAAAAAAAACGGCTTATTGCGATACTGAAAACGATATCGACATCGAGTTTTGATTACAATTAATAAATTAAAAACCTAGGGCAATATCTAAAAAGTCGCCGCCCCCGACATTTGACACTCCTGTAGGTGACACCCTAGAAATATTGCACGCTACCTTCATAACACCCTGTACAGAGGTAACATGTTAGAAGACCACCGATCTAATCTTTCTCGCAATTGGAAATAGATATAAATTTCTTAATCTTGCAATGCCTAGTACCTAATAAAGTTAGGTTTAGGTTAAGTTAGGTTTAAAATAAAATATTATGCACGCATGGCACTAATATAAATAAAAATAATATAAAAGATTATTTCTTCTTTAATACAATACTTCTTGAGAAGTACCCACCAATATATAAATTTTTAGATCTTAGCACAAAGTTTTTTTATTATTTGATTACCCAAATAAAATGTCTTTTATTTCGTCTTTAAAAGACGTGTGTGAATTTTCACCATAAGTGGGACATCCGGAATTCAGAGCATTCAGGTTATGATTTTAAAAGATTCGTGACAGTTTCACCGAATTAATAAATGAAAATTTAATAGTTGGTAGAATATAAATCTGAAAATGTCAATATATTATAAATTATAATAAGTATATAATTTATTATAATAAATGAAATCCTGTGCATTCTATTTGTTTGGGGACTTCTCAAACAAGTACCACTCTTGCATAAGAACTAACCAGAAAATTCTGATAATAATGTTGCTTGCGTTGTTTTCTTCAAAAAAGATCCCTAATCATTTGGAGTTATATTTTTGTTTTGAAATAAGAAAATAAACCTGGTAAGTTTTCAACACTTGTGAAAGTATGCCCAATAATTGGCATTAAGGAATATTCAGCAATGCTGAAATATCAGCTATAGTAAATCATTGGGGCAGCCAAAGAGAGAGAGGGGGGGGGGGGGTGGGGTGGGGGGGTATCTTCGGGGTCGGTGTTTAATTCCTTTACCACGCTAATGACTTGTTGATAAGTGGTGACATTTGTTTGATTACTGCATTCAACTTCTTCATCAGAGTCGTCAGATATAGTGATGTGGTTTCAGTTTGGACTACATAGTCGGCAGGAATGGGGTCACTATCATCTTACAATAGCACATTGCTATTAATATTAATGAACTCGTCCAAATCATTGTTATCAAATTACAAACTTCCACAACATCAATATTCTCTTTCAGACTCAAAACACGACATTTTTGTGCCATTGTTTACGATTTTAACCTTACAACTCACAAATAAACGGCGGACTGCTGTCGGGGAATCACACATACGTTCATTCGGCGAAGTCCTTTTGAGTTTTTGTACCGTATTTATTCATCTTCCAAATACTTTAAAACATTTTTGTCCGTTTAAAGGAGGGTTTTCGCACTCTTTGTATGAAAACAGCCTGTCCGCGTCCGCCCAAAGCAGAGTCCGCCCAAGAGCGGTTGATTTTCATGGAATTTCAAATACAAAGTTCCGGGCTATGAAAAAATGTCCGCTTAATAGAGATGTCCGCTTTATAGAGGTGTCCGTTATGAGAGGTTTCACTGTATATATTAATATAAACCACAAATTTAATAAAACTTCCCCGAAAAAAATTTCTGGCTGCGCGATCATGCTTATCTGCCAGAATGGAGGATAATTAACTCTTTGGTCACTATGACGAACGATCTCTGAACAGGCACCGAAGTGTTTAATTTCTTCAATTTTTGGTTCGGAAATGGAAGAAAATATTACTAACCAAATTATTTCTGATTCTATTTTAAATGCCAAAAAATCCTTTTAGCGCATACCAATTGAATTTGCGGCAGCTAATTCACACCACACAGGATGCTCTTATTAGTGATATGTGGTATATCAACAAACCTAATTGTGACGAGGTTATTAAACTAATGCACCACAAAACACTTATGTAATAAAAATAAATACCGGCAGTTTTTATTACAATGGAGAAGGAACAGTTTAATCTGCAGATCCAAATAATAGATTCAAATCAATAACATTTTAAATCTAACGATAAAAACTCCTAAATGCATCCGACACGGTAAGATTGTTGGAGCCATTTCCCACAGCTTAACATGGGATCCGAACCACGATCCTCGGTCAAAGCTATCAACCGTCGATTCGTTTTATGAAGTATAGCCGATATCGGCTTAAATCATTAAAGGTTGTTAAACAGTAAGACGGTTAAGTTAACAATACCTTCGCTATACTTGATCGTACCGAACATTCCACTGGTTCACTGTAGTCGGCTAGGCAAAATCAGCGGTTCCAAAACAAAATTATTTTAGAATTATGTATCGCGATGAATATTTTTATGTTGTTTATTTTTCACTCATAGTTTTTTTATCTATCAACTGAAAAACATTTTGCGTCAATATGTTAAAGATTTTCTAAGGTACTTTTTTCCTAGAATTTAGTTATTTTGGGATCGTTTTAGTTAAATCTATATAATAATCACTATTTTCCAAGAAATAATTAAAATGTGCTGAAGTGCAGGATGGTATGTTATATTTTAAATAAGTAGTTATGCTTTTTGCTAAATTATTTTATTTAGAAAATACCTAAAATATAATTTATTGTTTGAGAGTCACCGATTACGCTGCTCGAGAGGTTTTATTGATTAGCGGACTTCATACACCGTACCGACTTTACCTACCGATTGGGGCGTGTGTATCGTCCCCCACCCCACAAAATATCCGCTATCATCCGCACTGGTTGCCGGTATGAATGCAGAATGATACAACAGGGTCATTCATGGTGGCCTATTAAAACTATTTTAATGAACCTTTTCTCAGAAACGGTTGGAGATGGGCATAGGAAACTGTTAACAAAAGTTACTCGAATTGCTACATAGAATCGAAAAATGTAAAAATATCTTCATTAAAACGATCGGCATTTTTTATAGCGAGTACCAAACAAATAGGCTTCAGTCAGCAAAGTCAATAGAGGTGACATAAAAGACTTTTTAAAAAAAGGCAACGATGTTATCGTTAGCATAATGCTTTTAAACATTCAATCGATCAGAAATAAGTGTGATGAACTGTTGTTATTTCTGGAAAACATTGACTATCCAAATATTTTACTTGTTACAGAGCACTGGCTTAGTGAGAACGAGCCGATTTTTATACCGCACTATAATGTTGTGTCTAAATATTGCAGACATTCCTTTGGTCACGGCGGCACTTTAATTTTAATGCATGAAGTCTTCCAGAAGAGATACACTTTTTCAGGTTCTGACAAGTTTAATGATTTGATAGTCGAGAAGGAATTTGAGTTTTCTGTAGTGCATTCGATTGGTTTCAATGTTTTTATGATCTGTTTATATAGACCTCCTAATACAGACATTAATTTATTTGTTTCTAGACTCGAGGGTCTTTTGATGCGGCTACCTGTGCATGCATGCATGGTTCTTTCGGGTGACTTTAACATTGATTTTTCTGAAAGAATGCATAGTGGTGTAAATTTACTCGCTAACTTATTTAATTCCTTTAATTTATGCATGCATGTCGGTGCACCTACCCGCATAACTGGACGGTCATCGACTACTATTGATTATTTTTGTACCAATTTAGATAGAGAATTAGTTGAGTGCGATGTTGTTAATTCGGGTTTGTCTGATCATGAAGCGGTACTGTGTAAGTGTAAAATTAATATTTGTAAGCCTCGATTAGAGAGACGTCGTGGCAGACTGTATACGGCACACAATTATGATAGGTTTCTGCAACTCTGCAACGAGGGGAATTGGGGAGAAATTTTGCAGTGTTCTGAGCCTCTGAGTCAATTTCATAAGGTTTTGGTTCAGAAATTTAATACTGCCTTCCCATTAACGTGGATTAAAGAAAGGAGAAGAACTTCATGGTTCACTAAAGGCTTGAGGGTGTCTGCAAGGAATATGCGCTTCCTGCACACTCTAAGGAAGCATTTCTTATATAATTTAGAATTTCTGTTGCATTATAATAAGTATCGTGCTATTTATAGAAGAACCATTAAAATCGCCAAGCAAAACTACTTCACACAAAGACTTTTAAACGCTGGTAACAAACAAAGGGAGAGCTGGAAGATTGTTAACGATCTTACTGGTAGGGCTGGCAACTTTAAAAATAACATTAACCTAAATCCTAATGAGCTAAACTCTTATTACTGTTCTGTAGCGACTAACATATCTAAGAAAATCACTTCAAATCATGATGCTTTAAAATACCTAAATGGCGTTAATGTGCCTGAAACGTTTTACTTCAATCCTACTAATATTTATGAAATTAAGGAGGTTTTTGGAGCAATGGTCAACAAGGTCTCGTCGGGATATGACGAAATATCCTTAAAAGTGTTTTCAAGACTCCCTGATCTGGTGTTGGAGGTCTTGGCTGAAGCTATTAACTTGTCCTTTCTTTCCGGGACTTTTCCTCCATGCCTTCAGCTTGCGACAGTTTTACCTCTTTTTAAGGGGGGGGATAGTGATGAAGCAGCTAACTATAGACCTATTTCTTTGCTACCGACACTGTCCAAGATTGTGGAGAGGCTGGTTAAGGTGCGCATGATTGGGTTTCTGGACAGGCACGGGTTACTTCGTGTGGAACAGTTCGGTTTTCTGGCATCAAGGGGCACGAATGATGCAATTTTTGCCTTTCTTGATGATTTGTATTTGCGTCTGAATGATGGGGAGGGAGCCGCGGCGGTGTTCTGTGATCTCTCTAAGGCCTTTGACTGTGTCGATCATGGAATACTGCTGCGCAAACTCGAAATCTATGGCTTTAGAGGCATATCGTTGGAATGGTTTAAATCGTACTTATCGGGGCGTCACCAGGCGGTTTCTATTAATAACAAATTGTCTACCCCACTGGAGGTTGCGTCAGGGGTGCCACAGGGATCTGTGCTGGGGCCTTTACTTTTTTTGATATACGTGAACGACTTACCAATGCTGAATATCTCTGGAAAATTCATTATATTCGCAGACGATACAACGATCCGGTGGCATCATATAGACGACAGAATCCTGGAGGAGACTGTAAGGGCTGATATTATTAAGGTTAAGGATTGGTGTGATGCAAATAAATTGTCACTTAACATCTCAAAGACTAACATTGTAAATTTTAAATGTTGTATAAATGATATTCATTTACAGGATCGGGTTATTAATAATGTGGGGGAGAATAAATTTTTGGGGCTTTTCATTGATTCTAAGTTGAAATTCGATGGTCACTTATTGAGTTTAAATGCAAAGTTGGCTCGCGGATGCTATGCATTGCGAGTAGTGTCTCGTGATTTGGAATTTGCAATAGCTCGTAATGTCTATTTTGCGCTAATTGAGTCTCACCTGAGATATGGCATCTGCTTTTGGGGTTCTTGTTCTGACTATCTTTTCAACAGGGTGTTTATCTTACAAAAAAGAGCTGTCCGATTCTTGTGTCGGGCTAAGTCTAGAGATTCATGCATACCGCTATTCATTAAGCACAAAATTTTAACTGCTGCTTGTCTGCTGATTCTTGAAACGGTTTGCCTTATAAGAAAAAAATCTATAATTAGAACTGCCCTAGCATACCCCTTGCGTAAGACACACACTTTGGCCTTGCCGATCCCAGACTCGGCTCTAGTGAGGAATTCCTTTTTCTACAATGGGAGGAAACTCTTTAACTCTCTTCCACTGGGTATCAGAAGTATCCAGTGTGACATGAGATTTAAGAAACAATTAACAAAACTCCTCGTTGCAAGGGCATATTATACTGTGGATGAATTTTATAGTGATAACATCCACTAATTGTTTTTATTCTGTATTGTTGTTCAGTGTGATGTGAATGAATTGTACCTATATTGAAAAAAATTTTTTTTATTCCCTTTTATTTAATGTGTAATGGTGTTACTTTATTTCAGCTTTGTCAATAAGAATTTGTTTCTTAAGATAATAAAGCATTATTGATTGATTGATTGATTGATATCTTTTACCTTATGTACCGATTACAGCTATACAGTTAACTCTCTAAAGTAACTTACATATAACCACCTATAACTATGGATACGTACAACTTATGCGGTGAGCAGTAAAAAGTTAAATTTTATGAGTGAAAAAATGGGTTAGTGCGCACGGTTTACCGGTCATATTTTTGAAGGTTGCTCGTCGGTTGTCTTGCGCACACTATTGTCGCTGTCATATAGGCACCGCCGTATTAGTGTCGGTTTGGTTGCCAACCAACGACGACCGTCCAGAACCGAAGTGAGTCGTAGTGATATAACGATATTAAAAATCTATCGATACGTGGACAATAGATATCAAAATTAATTCTAAAAGTGGCTTTTCAGTGATGGCCACAAGGCCCTTTCTTATGCGAGAAAATAGGTTATTTATTTCCCTGTAAAGAATGTCTTGATGTGCCAAAATATTGCCGTGTAATCATTTTCATTAAGGGCGAAGTACGGTCCTGTTCGCAGGTTAAGGTAAATAGTTTCAGTCGGCATTGCGCATGACATCTGATGGCTTTTAGTTTACTTATGCGACGCCATAAATTTCCCACTTTTGCTTTTAGAGTTTGGCTATCCATAGATATAGGTCAGTGAACGTAATCCATAAATATTAAAATTTAATAGTTTTTCTTAATCAATATATGTACATTATTATTTATAAGATGATATATCCTTGCAGTAAAAAATATTTCAATTAATTCACAGTGGAAGAGCCTGTAGAAATCTGGTTTTCGTGTCTCATATACTGTGAGCTACCTAGACGATTTTTTAACACGCTCACACAGAGTATATGATTTTGAAAATTATTTTTTTTTAGATTGCAGGTGGGGGTGGCAGAGGTATGTTCTGCTATCATTGCCCACCTGCTTTGCATCCAGGAGCCCCACAACCAAGGCTGCCAACTTTGGAGTACCCTTTCACACCCTCACACCCTTGTAAGTACAATATTTGTATTCTAATATTGTTTGTTAATAAAAATTTTTACTTTTTCAAACCTGTATAAACTCAATGTTTGACAAAACAGTAAATAATTTTAATATTGAAAGTTTGTCGATACATATTTTTTTACGTAGACACCGAAGCGTTGAAAATAGATACGAATAGGATGTCGAAACAAGTGAGATACTACAAACATGGCAACAGTGCCAAACGTAACCACTCAACAATCTGGGTGAATCGATGTCACGTTACCTAAGAAATATTAACTTCAAACGCATTTATTCTGGGGTTTGCCCACATAACCATTATATTGCGCTAATACCATCTGTCCCCGCTATGGGCATCGAAGGGGGCGTTGTGAGTTTGCGCAGATCGGAAATTTCCTTGTGAAAGTAAATATTCGACAGAACCGGATTTCAATTTTAAACATGTAAATTTCATTGGTTAGTTAGGAAAAATATTGCAATCAAAATTTCGATTAATTCGAATTAAGACGGCGTTCCATGCATACGATTTCTGTCGATATGATGATCCGACCGTGTAAACTTTTGGTGTCAAATTTCGTCCGAATATTTGTAACAATCGACAGGATGAGCTTTATTTTACCTTTCATCCGACGTCGTATGTTTCTTAACCTCACTTTTATTTCTAAACCAAAAACTTGTTACTATAAAAGATCCAGCCTAATTCATAAACACAAACTAAATTTTTAAAAACAAGGCTCGATTAACTACCTATTAGATGTTGTATAGTTTATTGGAACTTTAAATACTACCAGCACAAGGTATAAGCTATGGTAAAATAAAATTTATTTATTTTATATACAACATACAACATATCCGAAATACTTTAAACCTGGTATTGATCCACGACTTTTGAAAAAAAAACACCATGGACTTCTGTCCTTTCATCTTGAACAAAACAAGCCACTAACCTACCAAACAGCGAATCATCACAAATTAAAAACTCCTTCACAAAAATTGTTGTTAGGTAATGAAAGTTTATAAGCACTAATATACCGACAACCATGTGGATGAACCACTTTTTATTCTGTAATTTGAAAAAGCATCCAGAACCAAAGATGGCGACGAATAACAAGAAACAAATAATTTCGGGCCGGCTCTGACGCGATCGATACAATTTTCACCCTACTGCGCAAACTTAATAGTATAGTTTTTGCAGAATTATATCGTTGATCTTTTGACTGCAATAAAACCTCATTATCTATTCGACCATAAAATAAATAAGGAAATCCCAAATTTTAAAACCTTTTCGAGCAGAGCCGGACCAGTTATACAAATTCAATTTATACCTATGCCTGATGCATATATAAATACAAAGTGATTTTTAATAATTTTAATCTTTAGTGGTTTTCCGGCGAGTAATTTTTAGTTAGGCTTATTAGTGGTAGAATGTGGCGTCCTTGGAATTGTGCTGATAGGGGGGCATCTTCAAGTGTCATTTTTAAAAGAAAGCATTTATCTACCGATACCAAACTAATAATTAAAAATGTGCATCAATCGTTGTTGAGTAGAAATTTTAATTCGATGGATGCTTTAGCAGAGACGTCTACTTTGACAAAAACTCTTCGGTAAGAGACATAGTACTTAAACCTGTTAATCCTAGAAAAAATCGGAGTGATTCTGGCACATTTAGAAGCATTGCCGAAAATGACATGGATTTATTAAGAAGAAAGATTTACCAAATGTATCAGTCACAAACTGTACCCACTGCGGCTGATTAAAGACGAAACAAATATCTCTTGTAGCCTTTCAAGCCTTAGGAAAATATTGCGTAAAATGGGTTTGAAATACCGAAGCATTGATAAAAGACAAACATTAATGGAATCTCAACGTTTACGGGAATGGAGACTTAAATATTTAACAGCTGTTAAACAATTTAGAGAAGAAAATCGTCCAATTATTTACCTTGACGAAACATGGGTCGATACCCATGACACTCCAAGAAAAGGTTTTGATGATTTTTCCAAAAAATGTCAAACCAAGGCACCATCAAATAAAGGCACAATAATCACAATATTACATGCTGGTTCAGAGAACGGGTTTGTTCCAAATTGTCTGTTGCTTTCAGCTAAAAACATAGCAGATTCTTCTTTAGATTACCATCAAGATACCGACGCACAACTTTTTGAAGATTGGTTTAAAGATAAACTCCTTAAAAATATTCCTGAAAATAGCGTCATTGTAATGGACAATGCTAGTTATCATAGTCGGCAAGCAAAAATCATTCCCAATTCTAATAATACAAAAGCAGAAATTCAAAATTTTATGATGGAAAATGATTTATGTTTTGAAGAAACTTACAAAAAACGAGAACTGCTAGAAGTATTAAAAGCTTTTAAAATAAATAAGGAATACGAGTGTGACAAACTTGCAGCAGAAAATGGACATACAGTGTTGCGTCTTCCTCCGTACTATTGTATATTCAATCCTATTGAGCTAATATGGCTCCAATTAAAATCCAATATTAGGAGAAATAATATTTCTCCTACATTAAATGCATCTGTAGTAGAATTAATTAAAAACGAAGTAAGAAACATTTCTGCAGACAGCTGGAAAAACGGTGTACAGCATGTACTTAAGGTGGAAAATTCTTACAATTGTATGATTACAAATGTTCAACCCTTAATTATAAGTTTAGGCTTAGATGAAGATAGTGATAGTGATACAGAGTTAAATTTTTTGAATAAATTATCAATAGTTTCTTAGAATTTAATTAATTTTTATTGTACTTGTTATCCTAATAGTTATACTTTTAAATTATATTATTTTCAATTATCATTAATTGTTATCATTATTTTACATTTATTATAGCTACCTAAAACTAAAAATACCTATCTATTTATTTTAAATTATAAAAATAAATCATGTGGTGTGGTATACATTTTCAAGCCGGCCCTGATCCCATTTATTGAGCTTTGAAGAGGTTCAGGCGTATACAATAGGGTTTAATCAGGCAGTTTATTTATGGCAGTAAGAGTCAACGATATAATTCTGCACCAACTATACCTTATATGTTTTTCTTCTTATTTTTGTCTCCAAAATTGGAGGAGACATACCCTCTGCCTCCCACATAAATGCATCATCATTACTGCATTTACCCTTCGCGGATTACAGGATTATTCGATAATAATCACAGGTTGTCGAAAATATTCCTTTTTACGAGGTCTTGCTAATACGATAAGTAAATCTACCCCTGGTATGGCATGTGCTGCCAAAATTTGCTATTAGGGGTTGCGATCCCTCAAGAGACTAGTAAACTGAATAAAAATTGCTACATAAAGACTCTTTAGAGTTACGTTGGTTGTTAAGCTAATATAATAAATAGATAATGTTCGAGTTTATGTATGTCACCAGCACCGGCTCGATATACTGAGTGTATTAAAGTACGATAAAAAGAAATTAAATTATAGTTGTTGCAGAATTATACCGTTGACTCTTACTGCCATAAATAAACTACCTGATTAAACCCTATTGTATACGCCTGAACCTCTTCAAAGCTCAATAAATGGGATCAGGGCCGGCTTGAAAATGTATACCACACCACATGATTAATTTTTATAATTTAAAATAAATAGATAGGTATTTTTAGTTTTAGGTACCTATAATAAATGTAAAATAATGATAACAATTAATGATAACAATTAATGATAATTGAAAATAATACAATTTAAAAGTATAACTATTTGGATAACATGTATCACTATCACTATCTTCATCTAAGCCTAAACTTATAATTAAGGGTTGAACATTTGTAATAATACAATTGTAAGAAATTTCCACCTTAAGTACATACTGTACACAGTTTTTCCAGCTGTCTGCAGAATTTTTTCTTACTTCGTTTTTAATTAATTCTACTACAGATGCATTTAATGTAGGAGAAATATTATTTCTCCTAATATTGGATTTTAATTGGTGCCATATTAGCTCAATACGATTGAATATACAATAGTACGGAGGAAGACGCAACACTTTATGTCCATTTTCTGCTGCAAGTTTGTCACACTCGTATTCCTTATTTATTTTAAAAGCTTTTAATATTTCTAGCAGTTCTCGTTTTTTGTAAGTTTCTTTAAAATATAAATCATATAAATCATTTTCAATAATAAAATTTTGAATTTCTGCATTTGTATTATTAGAATTGGGAATGATTTTTGCTTGCCGACTATGATAACTAGCATTGACCATTACAATGTTACAATGTAGTTTATGTTTAAACCAATTCGTCGCGTGTAATAAAATCTAATAATCTGTAGTATAATCTGTATTATTGTATTTTCAAAAGCTAACTATCGGTTCTGTTTCACTATTACTATATAATATAATACGTCATTTCCATAACACCCTGTATATCATGATATAAATACAATAAAAAATTTTATGAAAATTATACTTTTCGGTTGTTTTTTCATGCAGACGTCGTAATCACGCAACCGCTTGTCGTGGGCCATTGGCGTGTAGTGCGTCAAGTAGCGCGTCTATAAACAAACAATCGTGCGCTGTTGTCAGCTCGCTAACGGCCATAGATTCCGAGAAATCGTCTTTATCACAACTTTACTTTGTCACAAATCTTCTCGGTCTCCCCTACCATACATTTTAAAAAATTTAATTACTGGAGTTATAAATAAATTATTTTCATTTTAAGCGAAATAACCGGTCGTAGAAAGAGTAGTGTGCAACAGTTGCATGAAGCAAACTTTTAGACACTCCTCACTAACGTCACTCATATATAAAACCTATCTTAACGCACTTGTTACACAATGTACTATAGTGAGGATCTCTACACAATACACATTGTGGTGGATCCTTTACTTAGTTTTATTACGGATCTTAATCAATTCAATATTTATCTAATACTGATGTAGTCAATTTATTTACGTATTGATTTATCACAAGGAGACCCCGGCGTGTACAGGGTGTCCCATTTTGGACACTTTCTGGGGTGCATTAGAGTTATTATCAAAGATGTTGCGGTTTCAACTTTAGTTTCCTACTTTTTGGCTCTCGTTTTTAATCTACAAGGTGATTTTGAAAATCTTCGCTTTTTAGACACTCATCGTGTTTCCTTTACGTGTGAACTGATTAAAAAGGTAAAACCTGATCTTGTTAGAGATTTCTCGTAAACTTCAGTGGCGTAGGCGGTTTTTCTCCAAAAATTTCCGGGAAAAATTAAAGGGACATATCATTTTGTTTAACTAATTAGGAATACTTTGGCCTTTACAAAAATGTATAGTTGTTGACTCTCATAAAAATACCTATTACGTAAGAGTTTTTATATACAGGGTGTTTTTTAATTGAGTGCGATACTTAAGGTTGTGATTGCTTATGTGATTTTAAGAAGAGCTATAGAATGTTAAAATTTAAACAATAACTTTTTTATCATAATTATAATCACTTTTAGACATTTTTATGAAATTTTGTACACACCATTATCAAACAGAAACAAAATGTTTCTTTGTAGTTTTTTACGTGGAATCCAGTGACGTACTCAGATTTTTTCTACATTCAATAATAATCATTAAGGAGCATTTTTGATATTGAACGGTTGAATAGAAAAAAGTTATTGTTTAAATTTTAACATTCTGTAGCAGAAAAATAAAGGGACATATGTTAATATTAGCTTCTCATCTTAAAGTCACCCAACGATTCACAACCTTAAGTATCGGCCTTCAATTAAAAAACACCCTGTATGCTTTTTATTTAATTATTCTTAACAATGGCCGTTTATGATAATAATTATGAAAGTATGATATGTTAGCATGTTTTATACAATCTAATTTAACATTTAGAATAGCTGTCAAAATTTTAAATTTGTTTCTAATAAACTGACCATGGCCTAGTGTAATATATTGTTAACGTAAATTATTAAAAATATCGCATTTTTACATTCTCTTTCTATATAACAACTATACATTTTTGTAAAGCCAAAAGCATGCTCAATTAAAAATAATATGAAGGGTGTCTCATTTAAATTTTTTTACCTATGTTCATATCTCAAAAATAAACTTTTTAGATAAAAACTGGCTACGAAAATCTGTAACAAGATCAGTTTAGATTTTTGATAAGTTATATGATTAATAAGAAATACGAGGGGTGTTAGAAAAGAAAGTTACCCTGTTGGGAATTTGGCACCGTAATCTTAAGTTTCGTTAAAAAGTGGGACAGGACACTAAAGTGAAAATCGCAACATTATATCTTTGATAATTACTCTAATATGCCCTGAAAGTGTCAAAACTGGGAGAAACTGTACACTACAAAGCAATGCATGCTGCAAACCCCCAAGGCAGGGGTCGGCAACCTGCGGCTCTTCGGATGTGAAGCTGCGGCTCTTTATTGTATCGAAAAAAAACATTAAAAATTCGTTCTGAATTGATTAACGAGGATTAGACACCGATTCTATCTCTCAGCCGCGTACTCGCTTTTCACCACACCCCTTCCCTGTGACACGCGTCGTTACTGTCGTCAGTCCGTCGAACGTTCTCGAATTACGCCGTCGTCGGATGTTTCTATGTAGGTTTTAATTCGTTTTCGCCGCAAGACAATTTGGCGTCTTCACCAGTGCTTTGGCTGTGACCAGGGGTCGACAACTTGCGGCTCTTTCGATGTCAAGTTGTGTCTCTTTCGATATCAAATTGCGGCTATTTAAAAAACTGAGAAATTGTGTAAATTATAACTTTTGGCTCTTCCGTCTCAAAAGGTTGCCGACCCCTGACCTAAGGAATCATGCTCTTAAATGTTAACACGTCATTAAGGAACACCCTGTATATTCTTTTCTGAAGATTTTCCATTATGCAAAATTTAGAGTAACAGAGTAAGTAATAACAGTTTAATTTAACGAACAAACCCGAACAAACCCGAACAAACCCCAAGGGGTTTGAAGTACTAAAAGAGCTTGCAACTCTTCAAGTCCTTACCAACTCTCCTCAAAATAAATCGTTACAAATTACAACGTTTTTCACTAGTAAATTTGACAGGCCCATTAACCGTAATTTCAAAGTAGAAATAAAAATTTCACTAAGCGGATCAATATTGGATCTCTGCATATTTAAAGAGATCGCGATGTTTGTGTGTGCGGTTTTAATTCGTGGAGCACAAAGCAGATTATAAGATTAAATATATAATTTCTCTGAATTAAACATTAGATTTTAATTAATATCTACTCGGTATGGCTTTAATTACATTACGCGTAACTAAAATGAAAGTTTCGAAATGGCGAATTTTAACCGAAAAGGTCGCCCCGTCGTAAAAATGAGTAGGATTGTTTGTGATAATGACATAATGAGCTGGAAGCTCATCGTCATAATTCGATTCAAACTTACGTGCTTAGTGTTAAAAATATATATGGGCTTTGCTATGAATTGTTAAAAAAAAAATACCTATTAATTTTTTTTGTTTTAAATAATTATTATACACTCCCCAACAATAAAACCCGGACAAAACTTTTAGCAAAGTATAGACTTGTGTCTTGGGATGAATTTCATTGACAATTTCAAAATTACCCCAACTATTTTCTTAGAAGAGATACAGAAAAATGTTCTATACAGAAGTTTCTTTATGTTGATTGTTGAATAATCTGTCGTTTTCATAATAACCATAGGGGGTCAGGTAAAAAAGTTATAAGGACTTAACCTCATTTTTTAAAAATGGAACAGCCTGTATATTTTAATCTTAAAAGATAGCATTTGAAATTCTCCTTTCAAATATATAACACACCAGGGATGATATTGGTTTCTTAGGCGATTTATTTAAACTTTATTACTTTCAAACGAAATAAAAGATTCATATTAAGGTAAAAAATAACGGGAATCATCGCAAATACTCGGGATATGTCCTTAAATGGTTGCCGTTTTTCCGGATAGCGAACAAAATATAAATTTTGCTCCATTTCTTCGTTTTTTCAATATAACCTGATATAAACGCAACAATACAGGGTGATTCACGACGAGCGTGCATTAGAACTTTATGGAGAACTACTGAATATATGTTCCTGAAACTTTGGGGATTTGGGTTTATCGATATGCTCTCTTTAACTAAAATATTGACATGTTTCTGTCATTTCCGGTTATACCGGAAGTAGCTGCCAACTTTCGTTTTTTAAATACAACATGGTAGTTTTTATTACATTTTTCGATTAAGCATTAAATACTAAGCACATTTTATAGAAAATGTTTTTGTCAGACTCTATTAGTTTTTGAGATATCTGGACTTTTTGTAATTATTTGGCAAATGTATGACGATGAAATAACCCATATAATTTTTTTACCTTAGCGCTTGGACTAAAATTTTTTTCTCACCGAATAGCTAGAAGATCATCAAGTCTCAAAAACATTTCAAATTCGGCATAAAATGTACAGGGTGGTCACAATTCAAGCCTCATTGTGAAAGAATTCAACCATTAAAAACTTTCTTATTTTAAATAGAACACCCTGTATATTTTTATTTAATTTGATAGCAAATTAGTTGTTCTTTATAAATAGTATTTACTGTCCTATACCTATATCAAAGCGTTTTCTCAAAAAATCCAATTTTATTCCGAAAATACTATTTGTTCAAGTGTGCTATGAAAACAATTGTACTTAGGGGCTGTATACTGATGTCCATACGGAGGAAAAGTGATTTATTGCTTGAAAATACAATATTCTAAGGTGTTTCTTAATAATTTATAAATAAAATGCAGTTGATTGTTTTAAATTTAATGGTTTAAATATTATTTTTTTTTAAATAGCAAGGAAACAAGTTTATAAACTTTAAATTCTTTAATTAAAAATGTGTTTGAAAATTATACCTAATATCTTTTGATCATATTTTTAAAATATGTTCCAAATGATTGCCATTTACTTCCAAGCATTTATGTATTCTTTTCATCATGTTATTTCTTGTAGCATTCCTAATTTCTTGTGAGAGATTGAAATGCTGCCTTCACCCTTTCAATTAGATTTTCCTTCGTGGTGATGGGACGCGCGTAAACTTTATCTTTAATGGTTCCCCAGATGAAAAAGTCCAGTGGAGTTAAGTCTGGCGAACGGGCTGGCCAGTGGAAGGGACCTTGGTTTGCGATCCACTGGTCATGAAAAAGTCTGTTTAGGGCAGTCTTAACAACTTGGACGTTGTGTGCTGGAGCCCCTATCGTTTTGATACCGATCACATTTCCTCCATATAGACATCAGTATACAGCCCCTAAGTACAATTTTATTGTTTTCATAGCACACTTGAACAAATAGTATTTTCGGAATAAAATTGGATTTTTTGAGAAAACGCTTTGATATAGGTATAGGACAGTAAATACTATTTATAAAGAACAACTAATTTGCTATCAAATTAAATAAAAATATACAGGGTGTTCCATTTAAAATAAGAAAGTTTTTAATGGTTGAATTCTTTCACAATGAGGCTTGAATTGTGACCACCCTGTACATTTTATGCCGAATTTGAAATGTTTTTGAGACTTGATGATCTTCTAGCTATTCGGTGAGAAAAAAATTTTAGTCCAAGCGCTAAGGTAAAAAAATTATATGGATTATTTCATCGTCATGCATTTGCCAAATAATTACAAAAAGTCCAGATATCTCAAAAACTAATAGAGTCTGACAAAAACATTTTCTATAAAATGTGCTTAGTATTTAATGCTTAATCGAAAAATGTAATAAAAATTACCATGTTGTATTTAAAAAACGAAAGTTGGCAGCTACTTCCGGTATAACCGGAAATGACAAGAACATGTTAATATTTTAGTTAAAGAGAGCATATCGATAAACCCAAATCCCCAAAGTTCCAGGAACATATATTCAGTAGTTCTCCATAAAGTTCTAATGCACGCTCGTCATGAATCACCCTGTATAAACTGATATCATATCAAATTTTTCTAAATGTTAATAACAACTAGAATGTCAACATAGTTGTTTCTATGATATTAGCATTGTTTCATGGTCTACTGTGGTTTAAAGTCATAAAGTTTAAATAAATCGCCTAGGAAACCAATAACATCGATGGTTTGTGAATAGAGAATTTAAAATGCTATCTTTTAGATTAAAATATACATGGTGTTCAATTTAAAAAAAATAGGTTAGGCCCTATAACTTTTTTTATCTGACCCTGTATACTTATTCTCAAAACGGCAGATTATTCAACAATCATTGTAAAGAATCTTTTGTATAAAACATTTTTCTGTATTTCTCTTAACTAAGAAAATATAGGGTAATTTTGAAATTGTCTATTTTTTAATTTTCCCCGTATCTCTTAAGCAAGCGAAACTTTTCAAATTTTGATTTTACCATTTTAAGTTTGACCCAAAAAGAGTACATGACACCTACATTACTTTTTTGATAGCACCAACAATTAGGAGATACTCTATAACAGTGTCGAAAATGGGACACCCTGTAATCACCTCTCCAAGTATCTCCTGAATGAATTTTAGTTCTCAAAGAATGCTGATGTTTTGATTATTATACAGGCAGAAACAAAAGTTACTTTACCTAAATTCCTTAAAGCCCAAATGGAAAAATTGAGCGGTAGAATTTAGCTGAATTATATTTTGTTTTGAAGTGTGATTTTTTCTTAACATAACTTTTTTGGTTCAAGTCATTAACTGCTGAAGATTTTCAATTTTATTCACAATTCAGAACATTACATTATTTTATGGAGTAGCATAAACAAATCGATACATGCATCGAATAACATTGTAAGTGACAAATCGTGTTTTTACAAGCAAAGGCATAACAGGTTCGGGTATATTACTTTACCATGATACTACAGGCAAAATACCAAAATAATCAGATACGAATGGGACGATATTTCCATTTTGGGAACGCGATTTCTTGGAAAGTAGTACTCAAAAATAATAAATTATCGTATGTTAAATTTTCTAAAAGTTTCTACATTGTTAGTCAGCATCCGCATATTATTTTTATCATTTTTAAAATATTACGAAGTTCTGTTACACGTGCGCAACATTTCTATAACTCGATAAACCCATTGAAATGAAATTTAAGATTTTCCGCATGAACCGATAATAGTATGTTGGGCTAATTTTTTGAAAGCAAAACAATAGGCATAATAGGCGCCATTGGTAGAAACAAATATATAATCATAAGTTCACACAGAAAGCACTACACTAACCTGTGACCTGATTGTGTTTTACGTGACTAAATTGTTAAGGTAGGGCTTAGGAGGAAATATATTTCCTTCGAACCGAACTCTGACAAATTTATACCGTACCTATTAAAAATAGAGCTCATTAAGGAGGCGAATTAATTATATACAGGGTGTGACAAATTCGGCCTTCGCCATTGGGATTTCGGGAACGGTAAGAGATACAAGTCGGTTAAATTGGGGCAAATTTCCGTAATTATGGGCCCAATACAGGGACTTTCAAAATATTTGGAAAAAAATTTCGCGACTAGGTTTTAATTTTTTTTGTGACTTTGTTCGAAGAGATGCCCAAAAATAAATTTTACTTTCTCATTGCTACTTTTTATTCTCCACCAGATGGCCACATCAGATCTTTAATATGACGTTTCGTCTTTCGGTTTTTTAATTTAATTTTAATATTTAAAAGACTTCGTAACTCTTACCTTTTCCGAAATCTCAATGGCGAAAGATGAATTTGTTACACTCTGTATATTATATAAGTTTGTAATTTAAAAAATCTCAGAATTTTTTTGTTGTCTCTGATAGCATAGCATGGCGTGCTAATATTTCAAAGTGTAATTTCTTAGGTTGTTTTAGCTATCACAATTTTTATAAAATGCTAATAAAATGAGCGAGAGTGAGGACGCTGTGCTTCTGATGAGAAAAACGCAAGAGATAATTTTCATGTAGAATTGATCAGGCTAAACAAAAAATATATCCACATGGAAATACAGGGTGTTATGGAAATGACGTATTATATTTAAATGAATGACTCCTGGGTGTCCTAGAGAAGCGCTACATATATTTTTTTTCAAATCGACCGTATTAAAAGTGGGGTAACAAACCCTCTTACTCACAGGTGACTCTGCGGTAATGAATCATCACCCTGAGGCAGTGTATCACAAACACCTGTTACGCGCAATGTTACCAAACTGTGTAAAACTTTAGTTTCTTATAAAAATAAATATTTAGCTTATTTAGAAATTAAATCCAGGCCGCCGACACGAGTAAGGAATCCAGGGCACAGACACCTTTAGTTCTTTTTTCTATGGGAAGAGGTCTATGCTCATCACGTGCCCTGATGATAGTGTGGGAGTGCATAATAAGCTTATACCCACTAAGCCCCATTCGGCCTCTTATTTTCAATCTCGGAACATAACCGGCATATCGCCGAGAGAAAAAAATACATAGTGAAACAGAACAAATTACACTAAATCACTTAAAGAAACACACAGACACCCATGAGTTTTAAATTAGTTTTTTGAAGATATGCACCTATTAACAGATTATACAAAAGCACTAAACACTAACGCATAATTACACTATCGTACACATAGAACAATAGCACACACAGAAGATAGAATGCAAATTATTTCGCAATAGGAAGTCAAAAATAATAAAAACGCTAATTTCTAATGGGCCTAAAACAATTTTAAATCCTTTAATGAAGAATGATGAAATAATTCTGTTGACAACAACAGGACCTCCCCTTGAGTCTTAACATAGACGAGTCCAACCAAGGGTCGAGTGCTTCGTACATATTCGGAAAAATAGCGCGGTTGCCATTTCCGAGACAATAATTATACAGGAAAGTAATATTACAGAAGGAAATTCCGCAATTTATGAATAAAATCTTATAAAACATCGAAAGTGGCAACGCTGTATTTTTTAGATATTTCCAAATAACGCAATATCGATCAACCGAGTAAACCCGTAATAGACTGAAACGTGTAGTTACTAGAAATTTTTAGATGTTAAATACCAATGTATGAAAAAACTATATTATTTCCCAGACCACCGGATGAAACGTTATACAATAAGGGCGTATTTTTGTCTACACAGTTGCACTTTAAACTACTAATTCAGATTGAATGGTACTTAGATGTGTTCATGAGATGCATACAAATTTACGCGAAAACTAATGTGAATTTGTGAGGTTATTGTGCCGGTTTTTGTTTGGATTACCTACTTGGTGTTTTTTTATACATTAAGTTGGTTTTACATAAGGCCGAAAAGGTAAATAAAATTGCAGTTTTTTTTTTTTTAAAGGGTAAAGTGGCATTTAAGTTGTTCAGTTCCGATGGGTGTCGTTCGAATTGAACAAATGAGAACATACCTGACCATTTATAAACGCCGCGGCGGTTGGTTCGAGTCAGTTCAAGTTTATAAATCAGAGATTGTTTCCCAGCGAACTGAACTGAACGTAAAAGTTTATAATAATGTACCCTGAAAAATAAACAACTTCCGGTCTGTCAAACCGTTATTGACTTTCTAAAGAATGACAACACTGCTCAAAATTCACTGACGTTTTTCGCCATATGTTGTTTTGTTTATCTTTCTCCCAGTGTCACCACGTGCTTAATTTGACGTCAGGTTATATACAGGGCATATTAAATTAAAGCGCCATTTTTGGATATTTTTCTTCAATTTGTTTTCATCTCAGGAATTGCCGGTTTAAATATAATACGTCATTTCCATAACACCCTGTATGTATGGTATAAACTTTTATTAAAAATATCACAGGACATGTTTGCAGGAGCGCGACTCGTGGATCGCTAGAATAACTTTTCTAACTAAAATCCGTGTTTTTATATCCTCTTAACACATGACCTAAGGAACCCTGCATATTAAAAAGACATTGTTGTGATAATTTTAACGAGCAACTAATTAAGCAGGTTCCAGACTTATGCCCATCCCTGTACGTTTAGTATTTAAGGTTTGTCAATAAGAGCATGCAGTATCAATTTGAAGATCGCAAATTATTAATTTCGATGATATGATGATCTAGATTATAGGTGATTTGAATTCCTCGCATTGCTATGCGTAATTCTATTCTCTTTGAAGCCGCCTTATGTTTATTAATAAGCTAGAATGGTAAAAAGATCATTTAAGAATTTAATAATAACTGTCGCCATCGGGACTGTTGGAATAAATTAAAATTACGCGAAGACAAATCCTTAGATGAAGATTTCTTCAACAAATTTTAAGAAGTAATAACATTTTTATTTATCATATACAGTGTGTCCGCTAATTAATATTAACAATTTAAATGCAAATATCTCCGAAACGGTAACACTGAGCGACCTGAAGTTAGTATACCGTTTTTACGTAAGTAATATGAGAAAAGTATTATTTTTATTAAAAACTTAAATACACTGAGGCACAAGAAAGTTATGACCGTCTGAATATGCGAAAAATGCCCCCCCTCCACCCCTACATTGTACATTATAGTTTCACAAAGAAATCAATTTCTCGTCCTAAACTAACCATAACTGCCAAATTCTGTAAAAAAAAGTTAGTTTCTCTCAAAGTTATTAGAGAAAAACAAAAATGAAGTTTTAACTTTAACACCCTGTATCTCGGTTCAGGATTAATCCCAACTATAGATTTTATACGCCGTTACATATTCGCCACTAATAAAGATCTTTATAAGTTCCCGGCTACTAGTATCGGTACCGTTTCTTCACCACGTTGTTACCAAAGATATTGTAAACTACAGTAGCTACGCGGTATCGGTAAGGGGGAAGCAATATCTTTTAAAACATGGCTGAGTCATGGGCGTGCTATTATTATCTTAATAATGTAATAATATATATTTTTTCATAGCATGAAGATATTTGTATCACCAGTGCAATATATTAGGCCTTTTCATTAATATTCCTCGCTTATTTTGGCATTTTCGCCAATAAAATCCATTTGATTTCAACATGCACCTCAAAGTTTCACGAGAAAATGGAAAGTTTATGTCACTTCTCAGCTGTTGTAGCAACTTTTTTAAGGTTGGATTTTTTCGACAGCAGAGAGACGGTACCTTTTTTGACAGGAGATGACAACAATTGATTCGGGTTATTTTCTTCCTTTCAGTATCTTCTTTGTGCATGTTTTTTTCTGCACCCACGCTTACTCCCGTATACATTGCGAGCCTTTCTAGCTTTCGCTTAAGTGGCAATTTAAATGTATTAATTTGTGATTCCTCTTCACACACCCTGTACACATTGGCAATCACTTCGCGGGTTTGACTATGAAGGGTTTTACCAGGGTATATTCATACATTATCACAGTTTTAAAACAAACCCTATCACTATGCAACTGGATGAAGCATATTGGACATCGCCGAACAAGCACGCTGGCACTATAGGCGTGTCACCAGGCGCGTGACGTCATCGTCTGTCTGGGATATAACCTATCAAATTAGCTCTAGCCACCAGTTACCCATGGTTACCGTTGATATTGTACCATGTTGCCCTATTTTTAGATTAGAAGTACTTTAAGGAAAAAATATTTTATTTTGCATTTAAATATTGAAATAAATAGTATGAAAAGAAAGTTTTAAGAACATTGAAACTATAATAGAATATTAGTTTCTTATATACTTATGACAATTTACTTTAAATGGGTAAATTTAATTTTAGGATTTACTTGGTAACATGTTATTAAATTAAAAATTAATATATGTGACAACATTGTTATCCCAAGAAATTTTTTTTGCCCGCATTCCTTTTGTAGCTACAGTTAAAGTTGTCGACCTGTACAGATCCCATAATCCATTCATAAAACTCTTGGAAAGTGTAGCTGTGATTGTGTGAAATATTATTGAAAGTCAGTAATAGGTGGAAGAGAGAACTACGGAATGGCTGAATGGCAACAATGTTTAAGTGGGGTTATATGAAATGGTTAACTATTAAAACATAACCATACCTACCGATGAAAAGATCGTGTATAGTTCTTCCATTGTAGCACATGCGCACGTGCACCCCCAAAACGAATAAAAAAATATAAATTTATATTCAGTGAATATAACCGTGCCTCGGTCGGGGTTAATGACGATTATGACGAGACTTGCTCGCATGTGCGATTAAGTAAGCGGGGCATAATGCAGTTTCTCTGTAGTAACAGGTGGCGGGAGACAGCGGGGGATAGCGGTGCTATGGCGATTTAACATGGGAAAGGCGCACAATTATAGTGTGCGGCGCGCCGTTGTCTGTTCGTGAATCTAGTTAGAAATTCGAGCGTGTATGTTTTAATATTTTAATATTATATACAAGGTGTTATGGAAATGACGTATTATATTTAAACTGTCCAATCCTGAGATGAAAATAAATTGAAAAAAAATAACCATAAATGACGCTTTGAATTATTAAGCGAAATTATACACTTTATATGAAATCTGAAATTTACATGGCCGGTACTGACGACGGTCGGTGTTGTCATATCTACACGGCAAACTCTTTAGAAAACAATATATAATTTTAACAATTTTTCATTCATGAATCATTTATGAACAAATATGATTAAGAATGACATTTTATCTACGAACGAATGAAATGGTACGTGCAAAACTCGGAATAGAGATGGGCAATATTTGACAGTTTGATATTTCGCGCTCACGGTAATTGAATCCTAATAATAGGCGTTACGGGACGGACTAAGATCGCTTAAATGCATTTCTTATGGTGATAAACGAGATCCCTGAATTGAATAAAATGATAGTAGTGATATATCCATCAATGAAGGTAAGGGATAATACTGCGACTATACTTGAGAAGCTCAAAAAATTAAATTAGCTCAGCTCTACTCCAAAGGACAAGACTGACGAAGATTTAATTTTTTTTCTCACACTGTCATCTCTTTGACACAATCCACTGGGCGCCGGGGCAACGTAAGTCTAGGCGTACAAGCGTGCTTCTAGACACTCGGCTATCCGCTTTATTTTCAGAAGGTACGCGTATAAGAATTGTTTTGTAATGAATTTTGGGCTACTCGTTCAAACTTTGTATACAATTTTACATTGTTTTTATTTACGAACCTAAAGCGAGTAGTTTTTTTTGGACGTTTGACTTGATGGAATGTTTCGAGCATAAAGCGTTTCCAGGAGTGTTCCCATGGAAAAGAAAAAAAACTGACTGTGTTTGTGCGTGGATTTCCTCGGTCTTTAGGTATAAAGATAAATAGGTATATATATAATTTATTTTTATAATTTTATATGGAATTTCAGTTTTGCATTAAGTTTGGCAATATTCCACGTAACACCTGTTTTCTGACATGCCACCACATGGTGACTTATTACAGTGACGCAAGATGAGCTGTGGGTTTATAGGGCTGGACCCCACTTTTAAAACGGTAGATTTAAAAAAAATATGTAGCGCTTCTCTAGGACACCCAAGGAGTCACCCATTTAAATATAATACGACATTTCCATAACACCCTGTATTTATTAAGTTAAAATGAATAGTTTGACGGTGGACTATTGAAAAAATAACTTTAGCTCTTTGAGTTTTGAGCAAAAAATTGAAGTGAAGAATGTGGGAAGACCTAAACCCGAAATTAATTTAACGCAGATCAGAAAGGGCAAATCTAGGGACTTTATTAGAAAGTTTTAATAAGTATGGGTATTCCAAACTTTAATGAGATTGTTATTGATCAATTTTCTACAATTAAGAACCGAAGAACGGACTTTACACACTAAGAAAACCTTTCTTATTTTCCAAAAGTTGTATTTCCTTGTGTAAAATTAAAAAATAAATAAAAATATGTTTTACCTAACGCATTTTCTTATTTAAAATTTAAAAAATAATTTCACCATACTTGTGAGGTCATGAGCCGCCACTGGAAAAGATAAATCCTTATTTAACTGATCCACTCGTTTACAAACTATACATGAATGCATCATGATTGTTTATAATAAAGACGATTTTTCACAAATAATCACAAAAAAAAACAGCATTCAACCAAAATATATAAACAATCCGTTAGATTACATCGCCATCGTTGTAATGTTTACGAGATTAGTATTCATTCATATTTTGGCTCCTGGATCGTAGCGCAGTAGCAAAATAGAAATAGATATTGCCAGAGTGCAGTTGAATTAGTGCAAGATTCGTTTGATACTGTTCTAAAGAATCTCTTATCGCCTTTTCACAGTTTATAGTACAATTATTGGAAACTAAATTTATTTTAAGAACAATTGCGGATTAATCTTAAACCAGTTGTGATTGTCAAATTAACAAAATTTTTAATTGGGATTTTGCAAGATACCCTTGCGATAAATATGTCAATCTGGCAATGCTGCAATAATGACCGAAAGAGGTGGGAAAGAGTGTTTGTAATCGTTGCGTAGGCTAGAAATGTACATTTTTCTGTCTGTAGTTTGTAATATCGTTGGTTGTTACCAATATAGGGAATAATTTTGTGGTAACGATTACAGCATGGTCGCTGGAACTAACATTCTTACGTTGCACTACCGTTCCTAGAACGTGCCAAAAGCGTAAATGTGTAGTAATTCGAACCAAAATGGTACTTACTCCCATCATGCGTTAAACATATTTTGATATCTCTCTCTTTCAACTAAAATAATGTATATTTATTCAATCTATCATGTCGTCCGATACGAACTGAACGGCGCCAATTACATAATATCAATATCAAAGTAACTGTACTTTCAACTTGGCCCCGATATAGAAAAATAATTGTGACGAATTTTACCAAAAGCGTTAGTATGCGACACCAGCCTCTACGAGATTAAGTGTCATTTTATTTTTGATCCAGTGCCGATTCCTGTCAACTAAAATTTCTCTTTGATTTGCCATTCCATTTGAAAAACCGATCCGATGCTTTATGGGGAAAATTTAATAAAATCTGATATTTATGAAGGAATGCTTGTTTCGGATTGACAAAAATTGGATTTTCTTTGATAAAAATATCGATATAAATTGACAACAGTGACTTAATAAATAGATTGATGTCACAAAATGAGAAATAAATCAAATATTGAATATTCTAAAATGCGCGTCCAAATTAATAGCGGGCATTTCGTTAATTATGAATCAATTTTAACAACTTTTGCTTTAAATGATAGGAAACAGATTCTAGACAGTATTGTGATTGCTGGAGTGAAAAAGCTCGATTATTGAAAAAACTGCTCAAGTTATAAATTCGCTTATAACTTTTTACTCGATACTCGCCACCGTTCGAGCGCTCGGTGACATCATCGTTCGATGACTCGGAGTTTCAAGTGATTATATAACCGCTCGAGCGATTTAAGCACCCGATCGATTATTGGAAAGACTACTCGAGTTATAAATTCAAGCGAAAATCGTCACCGAAGTCGCCCGATAATTATGGCTGCCAGATTGTCTTCAGAGTTTTCCGGGACAAATGTTGTTTTCGTCGGGAATTGAGGATGATCTGCGGGATTCCTGGCAGATTATCATAATTTTACAAAAAAAAAATTAAAAAAGGTAACATAATTGGTACAAAAGAAAGGGAACTTATTATATTATTAACTTTGGGTAATTTGACACCTTTGTAAACAAAAATCTCTCAGATTCGTGCAACAGGTTCATTCTGGATTAATAATATCAAGGAAGTTAAAATTTATTGTTAGCCCAACTAATTTGTAATCAAACTTAGAAAATCAATTTAACCGAACTCTGGAATTATAACGTTATTTCTAACTTATACTTTGGGTAATTTGACACCTTTGTAATCAAAAATCTCTGGCTCGTGCAACAGGTTCGCTCTGGATTAATAATATCCAGGAAGTTAAAATGTATTCTTAGCCCAACCCATTTTTAATCAAACCTAGAAAATCAATTTAACCGAACTCTGGAAATATAACGTTATTTCTAACTTATACTTTGGGTAATTTGACACCTTTGTAAGCAAAAATATCTCAGATTCGTGCAACAGGTTCACTCTGGATTAATAATATCAAGGAAGTTAAAATTTTATTGTTAGCCCAACCCATTTTTAATCAAACTTAGAAAATCAATTTAACCGAACTCTGGAAATATAACGTTATTTCTAACTTATACTTTGGATAATTTGACACCTTTGTAATCAAAAATCTCTCAGATTCGTGCAACAGGTTCGCTCTGGATTAATAATATCCAGGAAGTTAAAATGTATTCTTAGCCCAACCCATTTTTAATCAAACTTAGAAAATTAATTTAACCGAACTCTGGAAATATAAGGTTATTTCTAACTTATACTTTGGGTAATTTGACACCTTTGTAAGCAAAAATATCTCAGATTCGTGCAACAGGTTCACTCTGGATTAATAATATCAAGGAAGTTAAAATTTATTGTAAGCCCAATTAATTTTTAATCAAACTTAGAAAATCAATTTAACCGAACTCTGGAAATATAACGTTATTTCTAACTTATACTTTGGATAATTTGACACGTTTGTAAGCAAAAATATCTCAGATTCGTGCAACAGGTTCACTCTGGATTAATAATATCAAGGAAGTTAAAATTTTATTGTTAGCCCAACCCATTTTTAATCAAACTTAGAAAATCAATTTAACCGAACTCTGGAAATATAACGTTATTTCTAACTTATACTTTGGGTAATTTGACACCTTTGTAAGCAAAAATCTCTCAGATTCGTGCAACAAGTTCATTCTGGATTAATAATATCAAGGAAGTTAAAATGTATTCTTAGCCCAATTAATTTTTAATCAAACCTAGAAAATCAATTTAACCGAACTCTGGAAATATAACGTTATTTCTAACTTATACTTTGGATAATTTGACACCTTTGTAAGCAAAAATCTCTCAGATTCGTGCAACAGGTTCGCTCTGGATTAATAATATCCAGGAAGTTAAAATGTATCCTTAGCCCAACCCATTTTTAATCAAACTTAGAAAATCAATTTAACCGAACTCTGGAAATATAACGTTATTTCTAACTTATACTTTGGGTAATTTGACACCTTTGTAAGCAAAAATATCTCAGATTCGTGCAACAGGTTCACTCTGGATTAATAATATCAAGGAAGTTAAAATTTTATTGTTAGCCCAACCCATTTTTAATCAAACTTAGAAAATCAATTTAACCGAACTCTGGAAATATAACGTTATTTCTAACTTATACTTTGGATAATTTGACACCTTTGTAAGCAAAAATCTCTCAGATTCGTGCAACAGGTTCACTCTGTATTAATATTGTCAGCAAAGTTGAAACTTATTGTTATCGCGACCAACTTTTAATCAAACTTATAAAATCAACTTAACTGAACTCTGGAAATATGAAGGTGTTTCTAACTTATACTTTTTGCTCCCACAAATTGCTTAAATGGAATTTTCGGTGTCTGAAAGTTTTATCGGAACATCTAAAGTGATTAGCCGAAGAAATGACCGCAAGTCTGACTTGGAAAGTTTCAAAGTAGATTTGGACAGAAACGAGATAACTTCATGTAGCGCAAACTGTGTTAGGATTATTGGGTTTGCGGAAAAGATGGCAAATACTGAGAAAATATTGGAAAATGTTGTTGATGTGTGTTCTAAAACTGACAGCAAATGATTTATTTTTTGCAGATTTTTTGATACAATAAGGCCACTCGCGGTGAGTGGCCTATTAAATGATCTCAGGAACTAATAAAGAAATTTGTATGAAATATAGGTATTTGCTATAAAAGATGCCTATACTTTTAATGAAGATATTTTCACGTATCTGTCACTTCCGGTTATACCAGAAGTTAGGTTTAACATTGTTATTTTAAATAGAATACCTGTATATTCGGACATTTTTCGATTCTATGTACAAAATTTTAAATTAAATTTTTGTTAACAATTTCCTATACCCATCTCCAACAGTTCTGAGACAAAAAAATATCTTATAAACATGTTAAAGATTTACACACTTGAGAAACATTAGAATGGGTATTGTTATTTCATAAAAATACTAGACATTTTCTATACAGGGTATTTTAAATACTATTCCTTTCTGGTATAATAAAATAAATAATACGAAAAACCCGATATTTAGTTTTGCTGATGATAACACTTATCTCATCTTTCTCTTTGAACGCACAAACATTGGCTGCCAATGCACATCTTCGCAGACAGCATGAAGTATCATGCCTCAACAAAGACCTGGAAGAAATTTTGGCTTGGGGTGACAGTAACCAAGTCGAATTTAACGCTAAAAAACCCAGGCAGCAGTTTTCTCTAACAAGGTTAACATTACAGAACCGGATATAGTCATGGACGGACACACAATCCCACTGGCTTCATCTATTAATTTGCTGGGCGTCAATCTGGGAGGAAATATGTCTTGGCATAACCACGTTGTGGCAATCGTCAAGATAGCATCTCAGAAACTTGGTGTACTCTTTCGAACCAGAAAGTTGTAGATATCTCAACAACTTTTGACACTATACAAAGAACAGATTCGACCATCACTAGAGTACTGCTCTCATGTCTGAAGCTCTGCACCCAAACATACTCTTCGGCTACTGGATTCCATCGAATGGAGGGCCATTAGTCTGATTGGAGACCACGAGCTGTTGAAGAACCTAGACAGCCTAGAACATCAAAGACATGTTGGGGATTTGACTCTCTTTTACTGATATTTTCATGGAAAGTGCACGGCTGACCTTGCCCTCCTAATTCCGCCCAGAGCGGCGAATATCAGAAATTCACGACGAACGTCCATCCATATGTGGTTAAGCTTAGTACTCCTCGAACTTCATTGTTTAAGATTCCTTTCATCTGGAGGACTACATCCTTGTGGAACGGCCTTCCCGAGGTCGTTTTTCCCAACGAATATAACCTCCAACGATTCAAAACCACCGTGAATCACTTTTTGCGCACACCCACCACTCCTAGAGTGCCCTAAAGGATTTTTCCTATAGTGCTTGTGTTTCATCATAAAAAAAAAACTACTGGGACAATCTTTGAGATTGTTGCTTACGAGTACAAGTATCATAAATTTAGTAATTGTTTAATAAATTGTAAATTCGACACATTTCTATTATTTTAACAAAATTGGACAAATTTTTATTATTTGTTTATCGTCTTAATGTACATCAGTATATTTTTTTAAATGAATAGAACGTTCAATTTCGTTGTTTAACAAGTGCTATCAGTTTCAAAGGTGCTTATATTTTTTCCTACTATTTATTTGTTCATTTCTGTATTAACCTAAATATTTTATTTTCAGATACAAGTTATTCTTATCACCCTGCTATTCATGATGACACTTTTGTTAGAAGAAAACAAAGAAGAAATCGAACAACATTTACCCTTCAACAGGTAATGAGATTTTCGAAAATTTCAATTTCACAAATCATATCATAAAGATTGACTTGTATGTATGTTTTTTTTTGAAATATAACAAAATATATTACGAAAGTACAATATACAATTTACAATATACTTAAATCTCTAAGCAGTGCTTAAAAACACTGGTAACGAGAACTGTTCCATTTAAATACAACGCCAATGTTAAACTAATTATTCCTCACGTGTAGCTTTAGTAGCTTTATAAATGTTGGTATACTGCTACAGTTCTTTAGTACATCTGGTAAATCATTGTATGAATCACAGGCTTTCGACATAGGATTATTGAGCCCTTTATTGCTCTTTACAGTACATTGATATATATTATCACATTGCCTAGTACCATAACCATGTATGTTATTTGCAAATATAATTGTAGTGTTACTTTTTTGTTTCTTATTAATAACTTTATAAATATGTTTACATTGCTCTAACTGTAACAGCTTAGATGTATTTTCTCAAACTAAACCAATTGGAGATATAGCAGGGTTAGACGCTGGTCCAAAAGTATTGCCATGCTACTCAAGGTAAAAAAAATGACCATTGTTTCTAAATACGTTATATTGTGGAAAAACGTATCGTAAACAAAACGGCGATATTTTATCACTTTTGCTAAATTAAAAATAAATATTATTTCAACAAATTTATTTCATATCCAAAAGATATGAGATATTTTTTTGTTACCTCGAGAGGCATAGCGGTACCTTTGGCCCAGTGTCTAACTCATATACAGGGTGTCCTCTAATTAATGGTACATGGAAAAACCACAGACTCCTTACATAAAAATATTAGGATTTAATTAAACTACCTATATTCGAAAGTTGATATTAACTGAGATACAGGGTGTTAAAGTAAAAACTTCATTTTTGGTTTTCTCAAATAGCTTTGAGAGAAACTAACGTTTTTTTTATAAAATTTGGCAATTATGTTTTTTTTAAGGGTGAGAAATTGATTTCTTTGTGAAATTTTAATGCACAATGTAGGGGGCCGCTGTCTGCGACATTATTCGTACATTCATAAGGTCGTGCCTCAGTGAATTTAAGTTTTTACTAAAAATAATACTTTTCTCACATTTATTACGTAAAAAAGGTATACTAAATTCACGTCGCCCAGAGTTACCGCTTTGGAGATATTTGCATTTAAATTGTTAGCGCGTTAGCTCAGGTAAGCAAATAATATTTTGTTACTTCTTACCAATTAACTTTTACATTATAATTAATGTTCGTGGGAATAATAAATACAACACTTGGGTTGTTCTTTAACTTACTTTAATTAAAATAACTTTCACCCTAGAAAATATCGTGTCAAAAGAAACACAAACTTACTCAAAAATGAAATATTTTCTGTTCCATAGCAACTGCATCTCTAAATTTTATTTGTTTTCATCTTGTTACTTTAAGAAAAAGTTTTGTTTGCAAATTAATAATAATTGGGCAGGGTGTACTAAATAATTTAAATGCAAATATCTCCGAAACGGTAACTCTGGGCGACCTGAACTTAGTATGATAGTATGCCTTTTTACGTAATAAATATGAGAAAAGTATTATTTTCATTAAAAACTTAAATATTCTACACCTACTCCTACATTGTACATTAAAATTTCATAAAACAAATCAATTTCTCGGCCTTAAAAAAACATAATTGCCAATTTTTGTAAAAAAACATTAGTTTCTCTCAAAATTATTAGAGAAAAACAAAAATGAAGTTTTAACTTTAACACAATTAAATCCTAATATTTTTACGTAATGAGTCTGTGATTTTTCCATGTACCATTAATTAGCGGACGCCCTTTATATCTCTAATTATTCGTGTAGTTTAAAAAATAAATCAAATTCAATTTTTATGCAAGATATGTTAATTTTAAAGTTTAGGAAACTTGCATGCGACCCGATTTTATGAGCTACCCCGTATAATTAGACGTATCAGCAGGTAAAGTGCTTCACCTTAAACTCCATAATCTGTTTTCTATCAGTTAAAAAAATTGTTAAAATTGGTTCATTATTAACGAAACAACAGCTTATTAAATTAAATTGAATTGAAAATTAATTGAAGTCCATTGGGGCACTGTACTTTAATATACAGGGTGTCCGCTAAGTAATGGGACATGGCAAAACCACAGATTCCTTACGTAAAAATATTAGGATTTAATTATACTTACCTATATCCGAAAGTTGATATTAACTGAGATACAGGGTGTTAAAGTTAAAACTTCATTTTTGTTTTTCTCTAATAACTTTGACAGAAACCAACAGTTTTTTTACAAAATTTGGTAATTATGGTTTTTTAATGATGAGGAACTGATTTTTTGGTGAAATTTTAATGAACAATGTAGAGGGCGCTGCCTGCGGCATTTTTTGCACATATTAGGTCATAACTTTTTTGTGCCTCCGCGTATTTAAGTTTTTAATGAAATTAATACTTTTCTCATATTTATTACGTACAAAAGTACACTAATTTCAGGTCGCCCAGAGTTACCGTTGGGGAGATATATGCATTTATATTGTTTAGTGCCTATTATTAATTTGCAAACAAATTTTTTTTTAAAGTAACCTATGATAAAACAAATGAAATTTAGAGATGCAGTTACTATGAAACCTCTATATTGTTATTTGCTTGTTGATTATTGTAAAATAGCTGTGTAAAAAAAAATGTTTCATTTTTGAGTTTATCCTAAGTTAAGTAGCAATGCGGAAACATAATAATCAACAAACAAATAACAACATGGAGGTTTCATAGCAACTGTATCTCTAAATTTCATTTGTATTCTCATAGGTTACTTTAAAAAAAATTTTGTTTGCAAATTAATAATAGGCACTAAACAATATAAATGCATAATATATCTCCGAAAAAGTAACTCTGGGCGCCCTGAAATTAGTGTACCTTTTTTACGTAATCAATATGAGAAAAGTATTATTTTCATTAAAAACTTAAATACACGGAGGCACAAAAAAGTTATGACCTAATTAATGTGCAAAGAATGCCGCAGGCAGTGCCCCCTACATAGTACATTAAAATTTCGAAAAATCAGTTCCTCATCCTAAAAAAACCATAATTGCCAAATTTTGTAAAAAACTATTGGTTTCTGTCAAAGTTATTAGAGAAAAACAAAAATGAAGTTTTTACTTTAACACCTTGTATCTAAGTTAATATCAACTTTCGGATATAGGTAATAATTAAATCCTAATATTTTTAAGTAAGGAGTCTGTGGTTTTTCCATGTTCCGTTACTTAGCGGACACCCTGTATTCCTAATCAACAATTTTTAACCTTTGGTGTTTTTTTTTTAGTTAGAAGAATTAGAAAGTGCTTTCGCTCAGACTCACTATCCCGACGTTTTTACTAGGGAAGACCTAGCCATGAAAATAAACTTGACCGAAGCGAGGGTTCAAGTAAGTTACAGTTTGTTTAATTTTTATAGATTTATTTCAGACATTAGAGATATGTCTCTCCTTGTAAAGTGCTTACAACTAGTTTCTGCCTAATATATAGAAAAAAATCCCATCGTCATTTTTGCTTTATCGTCTCACCACTTAATGAGATTCCAGCGACAACAAAGAAAAATGAAGGGCAAAACACAATTAAGAGCCTCTTATTTTTTTGTTTAAAGCCCCAGGAGGACGCGATATTTAGCTAAAATAATAAAACAAAGAGGAACGTCACGCTCCAATTAGGGAAACAGAATGACAAGTCTCATAGAGGGCTGTCGCGAAAATCACGTGCTTTTTTTGAGCCACTTGTGTCTTTCGATGCGGAACTGAGGGGTTGAAGACTATTCAGTTCAGTTTTGCATGCATAAATAATGGATCTAATATTTTTAATACCTGTTACTCAATGAGAATATCGAAGGACGTTAAGCAAGAACCAACCACATGACGAAACCATTTTTTTTTGTTTATAATTTCCAGGGCTCGAAACGTGTATTTTTAAGGTTACAATAATTGACAGAAGTTTACAAGTGGTTTGAATATGTCGCATTGTGGAACTTTCTTATTTCTTTAAAATTGACAATGCTTACTTTGACAGCGGTTTAACTTTCTTATACATGGAATATACAGCGATGGAGAAAAATTAACGTACGTCATCATTTTTGTAGATCAAATAAGACAAAACCACGTCAATAGCTAATTGACGTGATAATCATTATGAAAGTCATAAATATAAAAACTTTTTGTCTATTTGTGTTTCATAATGGCTACATTATGAAATGCAAAAAAATTGAATAACCTGCCACTTTATAAAACTGAAATTTTATTTCTTTTATGTTGGTAGCAAGTAGGGTTCGTTAGTTTTCTAGGCACTATGGATTCGACAATTTTTATAGAAAACTTTAAAATACTAACCTTCAACCTTGCAAATAGATCATTTTTACTAGATATTTATGAGAAGTAATTAAATGGTTTGCCGTTATTAACAGTCGAGCTGCGAAATGATTACTTGGTCAGCAAGAGTTTACAATTGTTCAGTAGAAACAAGCATGTCTAGAATCAGTTTACTTCAGAGATCCCAGGGCACTGTCAATTTATGTAACTTTCTTGTGTTTTATTTTGCCGAATACAGAAGGAAATCGGCTACAAAAAGTGTAGCGGGGGCGGGTTTTCACTTGTTTTCCCAGGGCACTGTCACGATTCAGAAATGTTTGCTGTCCATAAGTTGCTGACCAACTAGCCATTTTGGCTGACCGATTACATTTTTCTGTTCGCAAAAATAAGAATATTTTGCTAACCAGTTAAATGATACCTGATATTTATCTGAAATACAATTACAATACTCGGAAATATATAACATGTTGACGGTGTTCGTGGACATTAATTGTTATTCCTGTTAGATTCTGTGTCGACACAATATATTGTCCAATAGTATTATTTATTATTTTGTTCAATATTTTGAACTTTGTCTCTCGTATTTCTGACGGAGTACAACTTTCTTCCTGACTCATTTTTATTAACTTTAATAATATATTTATTTTTAATTATGACGGATGGGATATTTTATTAATTTGTAAAAGTATTGTCAACCCAAAAAGAAAATATTAGTTCAAATGGAAAAAATCTACTATATTTTTTTAAGTTTTTCAGACTTTAAAGACCCAAATAGAAAAAGTATTATAAAATACACGGTTCATAAGACAATTATAGAGCACTTGTACTTTAGAAAACGCGTGCTCTAAGTCTTATGAAACTTTGTATCTTAATATACTATTAGTGTACTAAATTGTGGCCAGAGGCACGTGAACCCCCAAAACAAAACGAATAAAAAATATTAATTTATATTTATTGAATATTATTTATCGTATAAAGTCCGAAACTCCCTAATATTTTATCATCCGGTCAAACCAAATTGTATAGATCCGGCAACAGTGCCTCGGTCGAGGTAAATGACGATTATGACGAGACTTGCTCGCACGTGCGATTAAGTAGTGCGGTTTCTCTGTAGTAACAGGTGGCGGGTGGCAGCGGGGTTATGGCGATTTAACATGGAAAAGGCGCACCGTTTTTGTGTGCACCGCACTGTTGTCTGTTCGTGCATCTAGTTAGAAATTCGAGCGTGTATGTTTTAATATTTTAATATTATATATTTATTAAGTTAAAATGAATAGTTGACGGTTGACTATATAAGAAATAACTTTAGCTCTTTGAGTTTGGAGCAAAAAATTGAAGTGAAGAATGCGGAAGCACCTAAACCCGAAATAAATTTAACGCAGACCACAAAGGGTAAATCTAGGGACTTTATTAGAAAGTTTAAAAATGAAATATATGAAAAAAAATTTATAGAGGGTATTCCAAACTTAATGAGGCTGTTATTGATCAATTTTTGTATTTCGATAAATGATACTCGATATGATTTTAAACCATTTTATTTAAGGATTTAAACTAAAAAACACTGAAAATATGAAGAATGCCAAATTGTCAGTCTCATGGCTCGATTCGTTCTCGTTATAAAACAGTTAACTATTGTTCTTGTCTTGGTTACGCCTAATGACGTAGCCGTAGTGGTATTAGACATCATTCGGCTTTCTTGATAACTCGTAGATGGCGGTAGTAGTATTGGACATTATTCGGTTTTCTTGATAGCTCGTAGATGGCTTTAGTAGTATTAGTAGTGGACTGTATAAATATTCTTATGAGGGTTGCATGCGACGACGTTAAGATCCGACATCTATACACACTAAGAAAACCTTTCTTATTTTCCAAAAGTTGTATTTCCTTGTGTAAAATTAAAAAATAACTAAAAATATGTTTTTCCTAACGCATTTTCTTATTACTTTTTTTCTTTCTACATTTAAAACGCCTAGAAAGTAATTGCTTGGTCGTTACACAAAAATAAAATTTTAAAAATAGTTTCACCGTACTTATGAACCCCCTCCATCATAGGTCACGAGCCGCCACTGATTGTGACGACACCGATTAAGGATCGCTTATAAATCGATGGACTCTGCTGAATGCATCCACGTTAATATAAGTCAAATCAAGATTGTCAAGTTTGAAGTTTCCTCCCTGTATCATATTTTTTGATAAGACCTTTACTATCATCTTGTAAGCAGAACGTAGGTAGTTATCATTGTCGTTACGAAATTCCATTGTACAATAATTGTTTCCAATTGTTTCGTATTCCATTGCTGTTATTATCCCAACAAGCCAGCGAACAATGATATAACCATTCAATAACCAGAATAATCGCATTTAACACCAAATTTGTCCCAACTGACAATCAAACAATCGCAGAAAACCAATTCCGAAAGTGTATATAAATAAGGGCTAATTAGGCGCACCCCACCGGGGTAAATCGCATATACACGAACGAAATGACAAATGTATCCAGTAGACTGGCGGTGCGATTTTCATTTGTCTCTAACAAGCGAGTAACGAGCGCAGCGCGGTAGCGACACCCGGCGATCATTTTCGGTACAAGGGTGCTTATTCTATTAGTAGCTGTTCGCACCCCCCAAGAAATTGTTATCAATGGTTTTTAATTTGAAGTAGGTGGTTTGTTTGGCAATTAATCGCTTTCTACATCTACCACTATCGAATAACCCAACTAACATTTGGGATATCTTCGTTATTAGTAAAACAAATTTCCTTTTTTTTAAATGGGTCACTCTATATGTGTTTTAAAAAAGGAATTCAGTTGTTAACAAGATTTTCAGAAATATATAATACAGGGTGGTATGGAAATGACATATTATATTTAAATGGGTGACTCCTTGGGTGTCATACAGAAGCTCTACATATTTTACTTTTTTTTAAATCGACCGTTTTAAAAGTGGGGTAATAAACACTCTTACTCACAGGTCAGTCCACGCTACTGTACAACATTTCACCCAGAGCCAATGGCAATGTTGCCAAACTTAATGTAAAACTTAAATTCCATATAAAATTGTAAAAATAAATTATTTTCTACCTACTTGTATTTATCCTTATTGTACACACAGTCATAGTGAAACAGAACCGATAGTTAGCTTTTGAAAATATAATAATACAGATTATACTACAGATTATTACATTTTATTACACACGAGGCGTTTGAAACAAAAAAATTAAGATGGTGACGTGTGATTTGTCTCACTTGACATTCCCATTGTGATCGTTTGAGAGCGTTTTAAGAGGTTTAGTTTCCAGAAAATATGGAACATAAATTTACAAATGCTGAAAGTTTGATATTCTATCGCATGTTGTATTTTATCTCAAAAAAACTGTTATGTGGCAGTTAGAAGATGTTATTTGTTCTTAGAGAATAACGGAAATTATTTTGAACACCTGATTATGTAAATTCCTTACTTTTTTCGCTGTTCGTTTTATTACTGTTTTGGAATGATTTTTGTTCACTTATTTGTGGTTTATTATTCAATTATTTGTTATTTATTGAACTAGTCCAACATAAGTAAAAAATTTAGAGCTTACTTATGAGATATTATTTATAAAATTAGGAGAAATACAGTACCGTATCCAAAAATTTCCTGATGTTGTTCAAAAAACCCTTGAAACGTCATTAAACCACAATGTGTCATACATCGTTGCATTCGGGAGAAAAATGCTCTCAAATTCCAATATCAGGAAAACAGAATCGTATTTAAACAAAGAAAGTTGGTAATGGCCCTTCGAAGACGACTCGTCGGATTACAAAACAATTAACGCTCTTAGATAGAGCGGAAAAAGTGGATGCAAAAGTGCAATTTACTTTAGAATTCGATCTCAAAAACCAAGGAAACAATAAAACGATTTTTCAGAATTTCGGTTTTTCCGGATATCTCCGGAACTACTCGGAATTTTAAAACTTTCTAAACGGCATATTATTAGGCACGTAAATGCGCAACTTTACCTCCATTTAACCGACTTCGTATCTCTTACGGTTTTCAAGATCCCTGTAATGGCCCTCCCAATCTGGGACACGTTGTATGGTTAAATGTTACATTTACTTTAAAATGTCTATGACAAAGAAATACAAGTAATTTGGTGTTAGTGAGGTTACGACCCCCAAAACCCCCCCTTGGCTGTGCCACTGACCGGAATAGAAAAATATATGTATATTAAATGAGTAAATACATATACATACAATCGTCAAAGCTCGACAAACATAGTTATCTAATTTCGAAAAGGGTGGGAGAACGCTTCAAAGTTTCCATCTTAAAGCCTTAAAAAGGGTTTAACTAAATTACATAATGGAAACAAGCATTAGCGATCATTTAACGTTAAAAGTATACGCTCGACTCAAGTTATTTTAAGTATGAATTTACTTTAAAACTGCTTTTCGGAGATCAAATTGGTTTTAATTCGCATCTTCCCAAGTTATTTTAAAAAAGAGCGATGTACAACCCTCTTACGTCAGTTTATAAGGTTAAAATAAATAATCCCGCCATTTGATGTCGGCTTTTAGAGAAGTTATGTGTCTATTTACCGTCCCCTTTAACATTTAAATTTACTTTCAGAGTTTTCGCTAATATTTTTAATTTTAATCCTATTTAATAGAGCGTTTTCCTGTAGCTACATAAGCCCGAAATGAAATTAACTCTGTTAAATAAATTGCAACAGAAAAAATGTATTTATAACAGAGTTGAGAGAAAAATTTAATCTTCTATGAAGAGAGCATTAAGAGCACCCGACCAAAATTTCTTCTTTCTTCTATCGTCATTACTCTTTCAATGATTTAGACCTGTGGCAAATTTTTTTGTTGCAATAATTATATATTAAAAAGAAAGCAGGAGTGACATTACGCTCATACAAATAGATAAATTATTGCGTCTGCAGTCGCTTTTGTGTGTATGATAGAGATGGAAATCAATCAGTGACATATCTATCCTCTGTTAATAAGTTAAATACCAGTCAATCAATATTTTTTGAAGTTATAATATTTTTTTGCTTGATTTGAATTATTTATTTATTTTTTTTTTTATTTCCAAGTTCCATATCCCAAAGAATTTAAATTGTTTTTTTTTATGATCAAATACAAGCACTATAGGAAAAATCCTTTAGGGCACTCTGGGAGTGGTGCGTGTGCGCGAAATGCGATTCACGTTGGTTTTGAATCGTTGGAGGTTATATTCGTTCGGAAAAACGACATCGGGAAGGTCGTTCCACAAAAATGAAGTCCTCCAGATGAAAGAATTCTTAAATAATGAAATTTGAGGAGTACTAAGCTTAACCACATATGGATGGGCGGCAGTGGTTCGTCCAGTATTTCTGCTATTCGTCGCTCTGGGCGGAATTAAGAGGGCAAGGTCAGCCGAGCACCTTCCATGAAAATATCTGTAAAAGAGAGTCAAATCCCCAACCTGTCTTCGATGTTCTAGGCTGTCGAAGTTCTTCGTTAGCTCGTGGTCTCCGATCAGACGAATAGCCCCCCTTTCGATGGAACCCAGTAGCCGAATAGTATGTTTTAGCCATGAGAGCAGTACTCTAGTGATGGTCGAAGCTGGGCTTTGTATAGTGTCAAAAGTTTTTGAGGTGTGTACAACTTTCTGGTTCGGAAGAGTACCCCAAGCTTCTGAGAAGCCATCTTGGCGATTGCCACAACGTGGTTATGCCAAGACATACTTCCTTTCAGATTGGGATTGAGTGTCCGGCCATGACTATTTCCGGTTATGTAATGTTAACCTTTTTAGAGAAAACTGTTGCCTGGGTTTTTTTAACGTTAAATTCGACTTGGTTACCGTCACCCCAAGCCAAAATTTCTTCCAGGTCTTTGTTGAGGCGTGATACTTCATGCCGTCTGCGAAGATGTGCGTCGGCAGCCGATGTTTGCGCATTCAAAGAGAAAGATGAGATAAGTGTGCTATCGTCAGCAAAACTAAATATAGGATTTGTAGTTTTCACTAGAAGGTCGTTAATGTAGAGTAAGAAGAGAGTGGGAGACAATATGAGGAACACCGGCATTGATGTTGAAGGTGTCTGAGATAAATCCGTCAATTGCCACTTGCATAGAGCGGTCCTTAAGAAAGCTAGACAACCATGCACAGAATCGACTGGGCATACCATAGGATCGCAGTTTACTTAGAACCCGACTGGTCGATAGTTGTTAGGTAGGGTTCTCTTACCTTTCTTTGGAATAGGCTGGACTCGCGCCGTCTTCCTGCAAGATGGAAATATTCCTTTTTGTAGGATAAGTTGAAAAGTCTACAAAATACTGGTGTTAGTTCATCAGCGCATCTCTTGAGAACTATAATAGGAATTTCGTCTGGACCACTAGCTTTTTTGACGTCCTTTCAGGATTTGTTTGACGGGACGCTGACGGAACACGATTTCGGTCTCGGTTTGTTAAAGTGCCATAAATTAATTTCCTTCGCGAGAATTTAGACCAACAAATCTATTCGTATTAATTTCAGGGTGGACCTCGGCCACATTTAATATGACCTCATGATGCTCAGATTCAGTCTCATTTCGAAAATATTAGAATATTCAAAATAATACAGCCAGAGAGACGTATCTAATATTCTAATGCAAATTGACACCACATTTCAAGCACAAAAACAGTTAAAATAACCAAAATCCCTCAAATTTTAACAGAATTGTGAAATATCTCTTTAGATGACTTTCACAAATTGGTATTTAAATCAACAATATTTATTTTTTAGAGATATTATTTTTGAAAATCATATTTTTTTTTTAAATTGTATGTACGATTGCTACTGTACTTTTAAATTTGCTTTCCTTTGTTTGAAGTTTTGTTTTATTAAAATGACGATGACGCACACAGAGGAAAAACATAATTTATAAAAATTACTCGTCATATTTCATTTATGTCTGAAATTTATCATAAGTAGGAACACGAAGGAAGAAAAATGGTTTTTGCGGAGAAGCAGCCGACTGGAAAAATACGGACAATAAAAATATTTTATTTTAGTAGGAAGCCTTCAGCATTAGTATACCGGGCGACGCATCGATAAGTAGAACATAGGAAATCCGATGTAATTTTTTAAGTAGCTGAATATTGACTCCCCTGTACATTTTATATAAAAACTGCATTAAAACTTCTTGAAGAGGCCGACATGGTTAACCCATGTGCCGAGTTTGAATATATTTAGGTGAGCCAACCCTTAAGATATTCAATTAAATGTGATCGCAAAAACGCCACTGTGTAAAAATCGAGGGGTTGTGCATCAGCCATATTATTATTACGATTGCTTCTGTCCGTTTTAAGGGCGGTTGTAACCTGACACCGCCTCGCAGTTTTAGACATAAAAGGACGCGTGCTTTGCCTACGTCATTGGCTCGTGTTGGGGTATTGTAAAGCTCACTTATAGTTGGAAATAAAAAAATATACATAAACGGAAACGTGACTTCGCATAATTTTTATTGTTGTTTTTAATAAATAACCGAGAATAAAGAAAATATATCCGTAATTAGAGACACGTATTTTAAAGCTCATTAAAAAATTTATAACTTAACTTCCACAATTTTTTTTTGGATTCAAATATGATTCTAAATTTATTTTAATTGTTTTTTTGGTAATGATCATTAATTTTTAACATCGCTGAATAACAATTGGTTATTGGTAGTTATGTATACGAAAAGAGACTCTCTGAAAGCAACGGGGAAGAATAATTTTTCGGCAGCATAATATATTAATTTTCGACACTTTTATAGGGTATCTCCCTAATTGTTAGTGCTATCAAAAAAGTAATGTCGGTGTCATGTGCTCTTTTTGGGGCAAACTTAAAATGGTAACATCAAAATTTGAAAATTTTCGCTTGCTTAAGAGATACGAGGGAAAATCAAAAAATTGACAATTTCAAAACTACAATTTTAGTTACAAGAGATACGGAAAAACGTTTTATACAGAAGTTTATTTATAATGATTGTTGAATAATCTGCCGTTTTCAGAATAAGTATACGGGGTCGGGTAAAGAAGTTATCGGACATATCCTTATTTTTTAAATGGATCACCCTAAATATTTTAATTCAAAAATATAGCATTTTAAATTCTCTTTTCAAATATATAACACACATGGATGATATTGGTTTTCTAAGCGGTATATAGACCATCAAACATAAGCTAATATCCTAGAAACAACTATGTTGACATTCTAGTTGTTATTAACGTTTAAAGCCAATTTCATTTTCACATATTCATTTGTGAAAATGATTTATCAACATTTTGAAAAATTTGATATGATATCAGTTTATATTGAAAGTGGAAAAAACGAAGAAATGGCACAAAATTTATATTTTGTTCGCTATCCGGAAAGACAGCAACCATTTAAGGACATTTCCGATGATTCTCGTTATTTTTTACTTTAATCTGAATCTTTTATTTCGTTTTAAAGTAATAACGTTTAAATAAATCGCCTAGGAAACCAATATCATCCATGGTGTGTTATATATTTGAAAAGAGAATTTAAAATGCTATCTTTTTAGATTAAAATATACAAAGTGTTCCATTTAAAAAAAAATTAGATTAGGTCCGATAACTTTTTTACCTGGCCTCGTATACTTATTCTGAAAACGGCAGATTATTTAACAATCATTATAAAGGAACTTCTACATGAAACATTTTTCCGTATCTCTTTTAACTAAAAAAATATAGGGTAAGTTTGAAATTGTCAATTTTTTGATTTTACCATTTTAGGTTTGACACAAAAAGATCACATGACACCTACATTACTTTTTTGATAGCACTAACAATTACGGAGATACCTTATAAAAGTGTCGAAAATAGGACACCCTGTACTTATTTTATTATGTCTTTTGTTCCAGAATTTGGATTTTGTTCTTATCTTAGTAGTTAAATAAAACAGCTCTACTGAGTCGCTGTGGTTCCATTCATAATTTCTATAGCACATTTTTTAAATTCAGTTCGGGTCGGATCCGGTAAAAAATCTGGCGGAACAGGATTTAAAAAGAACGCCAGATCTAGATCCGGTATCCGGCGGCATCATTAGTTCTAATGATGTTTACCCGATAAGACACAAGGTGTATAAAATTTAAAAATATATCATCCTCTATAACTCATCATAACGTCATAATTATTTGCCATCTGATCTGACCTCTATTTGTTATTATTAACCATATTCAAGGGGTTACAATTTCAGAACATGAGGGTTGTTTGCTTGCGGTAACAGGTTAGAGGGGTTGAACTTGCAACAATGTGTCGAGGTACAAAAGCTAACATCTGTTGTGGTTTGCTAAGCAAAGGATGGTGATTGCGGATTAGACTAACTTTTCCTCGGGCTGATTTCGGTTTTGATGATTTATTTATTCGTTTTTTTTTAGTCAGTATACTAGGGGAGCTCAAAGAGCTTCCTACCTAACGATTTTCTTGTAAATTTTACTTTTCAACATGATCTCCCTTAACTCTAATGCACTTGGATCAGCTCTGCTGTAACAACTTTAGGGAAAACCCGGAGAGATCTCTCTCTGTTCTGTTTACACAATCATCGCATTTTAAACTTTGGTCAATGTCAGCTGTAATGTCCACTGTGATCTAAGCAAGCAAATCCGAACGCACAACTGCCGAAAAGAGATGCTAGTGAACGAGTAAGACAAGGATGTCATCTGCACATCTTTCGATGTGCGGTGCTATACATTCCATGGTTTGATTCTTTTTCCGTTAAGATCATCGGAAGCGGATATGCATCTTCTTTTAGTTACTTTTGAATTGGTTATTGGCAGATTTATTTGACATGTCAAGTGTCATCATTAAAAATTAAGATGATATTCAGCAGAACCCATCGATTTGTAAGCGATTAGTAATCATCGGCTGATTGCACTAAAAAAAAATCGATTACACAAATCGATAGGAAATCTGACGCCATTTTTTTCTATCAAATTTAAATAGCGATTTGTGATTTGACAGCGATTTATATCAGTTTTGTTTGTTAGATGAAGGAGAGAAAACTTTAAAAAATTACGAAAGAAGTGAATTATAATTATAAAAACACATTATACACGATCTCTGCCAGTGAAGAGGAGCATCAAATATAAAATTATCCATTTCGTACAGAAAAAAAATGTAATATTTAACTTAACAAAAAACTGACAACAAAATGCATTCAGCAGATTGAAAAATCGATGCGCATCGTGACGTCACCGATTTAAAATCGCTTATAAATCGATGGGTTCTGCTGAATGCAACCATAGACTTTATCTACAGTGAGATGGCTTAGACACGAGCTTTTTAACAACCAAACATGCCAATTTACTTTAAAGTTAGAAAACAAGCATTAATATGAGACATAACTGGGCTTGTAATCTAATGGTGCACAAGGGTGTACACATTAGCGAAGGCCGCGGATGCCGCTACGTTGCCAGTGACTCTTCATATAACTGAAATATATCTATTATAGTATCCCACTGCGCCTTCTCTCCCGGGCCTACCCTATTTCATCAGAAAAAAATTTACTGCGCGTTGTTTCTTTCCAAGTAACATATACACCGTGTCCAAGATAAGGAGGGCCAGTTCAGAGATCTTGGAAACCGTAAGAGATACGAAATCGGATAAGTTGCGCATTTACGTGCCTAATAATATGTCGTTTAGAAAGTTTTAAAATTCCGAGTAGTTCCGGAGATATCCGGAAAAAATGATATTCTGAAAAAACGTTATATTTTTTTCCTGGGTTTTTTTGAGATCGAATTCTAAAGTAAATTGCACTTTTATAATGCCACTTTTTCCGCTCTATCTAACAGCGTTGATTGTTTTGTAATCCGATGAGTCGTCTTCGAAGGGCCATTATCAACTTTATTTTTTTAAATACAGTCCTGTTTTCCTGATATTGGAATTTGAGAGCTTTTTTTTCTCCCGAATGCAACGATGTATAACACATTTTGATTTAATGACGTTTCGAAGGTTTTTTGAACAACATCAGGAAATTTTGGGATACGGTCCTGTATTTTTCCTAATTTTATAAATAATATCTCATAAGTAAGCTCTAAATTTTTACTTATGTTGAACTGGTTCAATAAATAACAAATAATTTAATAATAAACCACAAATAAGTGAACAAAAAATAATTCAATAATAAACACCAATAAGGGAACAAAAACATACCAAAACAGTAATAAAACGAACAAAGAAAAAAGTAAGGAACTACATAATCAGGTGTTCAAAATGTTTCCCGTTATTGTCTAAGCACAAATAACATCTTCTGACTGTCGATTCTAAAACATTTGACAACATTTCTGGCGTAATACTTCGAAAGGTTTCAAACACCAACCTCCTAAGTTCGTGTTCTGTTTCGAAGTTGTGCTTATAAACATAATTTTCGACATACCCCCAGAGGAAAAAATCTAACGGTGTCATACCAGGCGAACGTGCTGGCCATGGTGTTTCAGAACACCTGATTATGTAGTTCGGTACTTTTTTCGTTGTTCGTTTTATTTCTGTTTTGGTATGTTTTTTTTGTTCACTTATTTGTGGTTTATTATTAACTTATTTGTTATTTATTGAACCAGTTCAACATAAGTAAAAATTTAGAGCTTACTTATGAGATATTTTTTATAAAATTAGGAAAAATACAGGATCGTATCCCAAAATTTCCTGATGTTGTTCAAAAAACCCTCGAAACGTTGGTCCTTCGAAGACGACTCGTTGGATTACAAAAAAATTAACGCTGTTAGATAGACCGGAAAAAGTGGCAATGTAAAAGTGCAATTTACTTTAGAATTCGATCTCACCAAATCCTGAAAAAAATTAAACGATTTTTTAGAAATTCGGGGTTTTCCGGATATCTCCAGAACTACTCGTCGGAATTTTAAAACTTTCTAAACGGATTATTATTAGGCACGTAAACGCGCAACTTTACCTCCATTTAACCGACTTCGTATCTCTTACGGTTTCCGAGATCCCTGTACTGGCCCTCCTTATCTTGGACTCGGTGTAGAAAAAATACTAACCGAATATATCCTGGTCGCATTGCAATATTCAGTTACTTCACTACGTTCAAGCCATGTCAAATATCTTTCCAATGGCAATAATTGTATTCCAGCTTGGTACAAAAACCTAAAAACTAAAAAAAAAACGGACAACAATACAAGACATCGTCCATTAACTGACGGTAATTCGACACCGAAAATGTTCGTCCTGGGATTCGACCAGCCGGCCGCGAGGTGCCGCTACGGTCGTTTAGTGATACAGGCCACGTGACCGTGGCATCCTTTATTTTCGTCTCGGGACTCCCTTTGGAAAAATCAAATTTAGTTTTGAACGCGAAAAATGCCACTTTTTGTTTCTCTCAGTTTTATTGGATCAAAACCGATACTTTTTGACGTTTTGAGGTTGAGAAAATTATATCAGAGGGCTTAACGGACATTTTACAGTGGCCGCTGCATTGGCAGAGTTCAATAAGGGAGATCCTATCGGATTACGTCATGTTACTGTCGGGTTTAGGAGCTTCCTCTGACTTATATTTGGTGCGCTTTTTAAATTACTGAAATATGTATTTTGAAGTTTAAGCTACTATAAAATTAGCTCAGTTTTTGAAATTGTTTTTTAAGGTTTCAGTTATAGGTTATAGTTTGTTTTGCTTTGATGGAGCTAAACGCTTAAACAATTTTTTAGTAAATTTTACAATAGTATATTAAAGTACAAGTTTTATAAAGCATGATATTTTCGGCGAGTTTTCTAAGGGGAGACGTGCTATAATAGCTTTATAAAACATGTACTTTATACTACTTTTTCTATTTTGTGTATTTTTTAGTAAAAAAACACATAATTAAAACTAATAAATGCCATAAAAATTTTATAAAATTGTATGTTTAAATTTTATGTTGGCAATAGTCAAATAATTTATCAAGTGAACTTTGATAAATTATACGTGTCCGCCATTTTGTCGCGAATATTGAAAGCTTTCTTAAAATTAATCAATAATGGATTTAACTCCTCCTCAGTTAAGGGAAATTGCAAATAATACAGTGGATCAACTTTTACCAAAAAAGTCCAAGAAAGTATACGAAAAAGACTACAAGACCTTCACAACCTGGTGTACTGCGAAGGGTGTTTCTAGAAGTAGTGAAAATGTTCTAATCGCTTATTTTGAGAAGGAAAGTAAAACTAAGAAGTCGTCGACTCTGTGGTCCTTATACTCAAAATTAAGAGACATTTATGAAAACACAGATATAAGAAATTATGCAAGACTTTAAGTCTTTTTAAAAAGAAAATCTTTAGATTTAGAGGATATCAATAAGTTTATAACTGAGGCTGAAAATAGCATTTACTTTGGTTTAAAGGTAAGAAAATTGTACAGTACCTATCTATACATTCATTTTTATATACTCGTTTCCTGCTTACTTGATTTTACCCAACGAAGGTGGAGAAATCACATATTTCTAGTGTAATGTATGTACAACCTACAGAGCTATCTTATAATATTTTAGGTTGCTTTACTTATGGGATACAACGGAGCATGCCGAAGAGAAGAACTCACCAATATGAATGTGAAAGATATTCAGTTTAAAGACGATTCCATAATAGTAAATATTCCTTAAACAAAAACAAATATTTCAAGAATGTTTATTATAATGGACACATCATGGATTAAATTGATTAAACAATATGTTCAATTACGGCCAAAAAGTGTAACAACATCTCGATTCTTTCTTACCTATAGAAATGGCTATTGTAATAACTCACCAGTAGGCATAAATACGATGGGGAAAATTCCAAGCCTGATTGCAAAGTATCTTCATAAGCAAAGTCAAGAATGTTTTACTGGGCACTGTTTTAGACGTTCCAGTGTGACCGAGCTTGTTAACAAAGGAAGCGATTTAGTCACAATAAAAAAACATGGGGGATGGAAGTCTTCAGCCGTTGCCGAAGGGTACATTGAGAGTTCACTTAAGACAATAAAAGATGTAGCATAACTACTATCTTCTGGCTTCACATCGACAATGCAAAATAATGAAAGTGCTACATTTTCTGCTGGAATATCAACAAACGAAAACACTATTTTACAACCAGTTCTTAAAAAAAGTGGATTATTGGATCCGCAAATAAGGATTAATCATGAACAAAACGTTTCAAACACACAAACTATGCCCGATTTTAAAATTAACGCTGCAGACACAAGTACGGTCACAATAAATGTTTATAATAACTGCATTTTTAATAATAAATAAGTATAATTAGCGTACACTGTATTTATTAGCTTCAAATTGATATCTTTGTAAGAGAATATATTACGTGTTCATCTAAACTTGTGATTGTGAGGTTAGTTTAGGAATTGTTTATTATGCAACCAAACATATACAGCAGTAACACCAACCGTTTAAAATGAAAAAAGCGGTATCGAAACAAGCTTATTACGATACTGAAAACGGTATCGAAAAAGCTTTCATATGAAACCAAAATTGATAAAAAAATTTCATATAAATGTTTAATAAATATTTTTGTAATTATTACTAAAAATTAAGGGTTTGTTCGGGTGTGATCGCTATAAGTTAATGGCATTTCTTAATTAAACTTATTCCAGTCCCATAATTACGGATGGTTCTATTATTTTTATAGTAAATTTAACTAAGCCTTTTTGTCGGTGTACAATTCAATATGAATTAGTATTTTCAGGTCTAACTGTGTTGGACAAAATACGATCAATTTTTGCTTATAATTCAGCGCTCGACAGGGCGTATAGCCAGGAGAATAGGCTCGATACATAAACTAATTGCTATTGGTCAATCGCAGAGACAACTTCCGATGCGCGTCGCACTACATTTCTACACGGTCGTAGTTCAGTGTAGGTTATTATTATTTCAAGTCTATTCATGCGAGATTGTACTGTTACTACTGTTATATTTTTGGTCTATTGAATTATGAAAATAAATACATTATAGAACTAGTTGTTTATACCTTATTGCATAAGACATCTTCAGCAGTGATTTTCCATACATATTTATTACAGTTTTATTTCCTTGGCTGTTTTTTCAAATTATAGGTAGTAGTAGGTAGTTTTTGGGTTTCGGTCACTTTGAAATGAAATATCAGTATTTGGTTAACGTTTCGGATTATTGTACTAAACCATCGTCAGAACTATTTGTTAATACAGTGAAACCTCTTTTAGGCGGACCGGACCTACGGAACCGTCTATATGTGTCCGCCTAATAGAGGTGTCCGCCCATGGGTAATTTGTTATTAGGTAATAATTATGTAAATACAAAATTATTACTATGTATATGTATGTACAAATAAACAACATAACAAAAATACACTAGTTTTAGTTAGGATGTAGCACCAAAAAAATTCTAATATCGTAGTTTGACGTGTTTGCGTTTTATACTTGCAATCTAGAAAATGTAATTCCAAGTCTCATAACAATTCCATTGCGGTAGAGTCATTTCTATTCTTTGCATACTCTTGTAATTCCTTTACCATACTAATGGCTTGTTGATAATTGGTGACATTTGTTTGATTACTGCATTCAACTTCTTCATCAGAGTCGTCAGATATTGATGTGGTTTCAGTTTGGGCTACATAATCGGTAGGAATCGGGTCACTATCATCTTCTAATAGCACATTGCTATCAATGTTATTGAACTCGCTCAAATTATTGTTATCAAATTACAAGCTTCCACAGCATAAATATTCTCTTTCGACTCAAAACGCGACAATTTTGTGCCATTGTTTACGATTTTAACCTTACAACTCACAAATAAACGGCGGACCGCTGTCGGGGAATCACACATACTTTCATTCGGCGAAATCCTTTCGCGCTGCCACGTATACGCGATTGGTTGTCGGTCTGTCTTCATAGAGTTTTTGCACCGTACTTATTCGTCTCCTAAATACTTGTAAATTTTTTTTGTCCGTTTAAAGGAGGGTTCTCGCACTCTTTGTATGAAAACAGCCTGTCCGCGTCCGCCCAAAAGAGAGTCCGCCCTAGAGAGGTTGATTTTCATGGAATTTCATATACAATGACAAATTTCTTATTTTATGTTAATATTAGTTTTGTATAGAATGAAATGAAAAAATATATAAATGAACATACCTTGTACAATTCTCACTTACAGTAAATTTGGTTACATTTTGTATTGTTGCTTGCTGTTGAATTTTAAACGATTGGGCGATAATAATTTTAGAGCTGATACAGATAACCTTAGTAATATTTACAATAATATAATTACATGAAATTAAATGCAAATTTTGACCATCATAAAAATATACATTAATAGCACCAAATAATGTAACATAGGGTTTCCCAAACCCTCTCTGTAACCACCATTGGAAAAATGTAAACAAACTAAATACCTAAAATGGATATAATGTTAAATATGCATATCTTTAATTTTATTGTATTTAAATAATAGCCTAGCTTATACTGGCTAAATGGTATAACCTAATTAGTTCACGTCCAATCGTTAAAAATACAACATCAAGTAAAAATACAAAATGTTACCTAATTTAGTGTATGTGAGAATTATACAAGGTATGTATTATATTTTTTCATTTCATTCTAAACATTATTAATATTAACATAAAATAAGAAATTTGTCACTAACACAGTCACCAATATTGATTCATTCTATTTTATTTCTACGCCTATTTTTCTTTATTAGCAAATAGTTCTGACGATGGATTAGTACAATAAACCGGAAAATACTGAAATTTCATTTCAAAGTGGCCGAAACCCAAAAACTACCTACAACTACTACCTATAATTTGAAGAAACCGTACGGAAACAAAACATGGAGAATACTTCCTTACCAGCTAAAGATGTCTTATGCAATAAGGTATAAACACATAGTGCCATAATGCATTTATTTTCATAATTCAGTAGACCAAAACAAATATACGCGCCCGCATTAAAATAGTATATTAAGATACAAGTTTCATAAGACATTATCTTAGAGCACGCATTTAATTTAGAAAACGACCCGCGAAGCGGGGAGCTTTCTAAAGTATAAGTTCTCTAATTGTCTTATGAACCGTGTATTTTATAATACTTCTTCTATTTCTGTCTTTAAAGTCTGAAAAACTTAGTAGATTTTTCCATTTGAATTAATATTTTCTTTTTGCGTTGGCAATACTTTTACAATTTAATAAAATGTTACAAGTATCAAATATGCGATGATAGAAACAATTGAACACAACAAAGCTTCTTCCCATCCGTCATAATTAAAAATAAATATATTATTAAAGTTAATAAAAATGAGTCAAGAAGAAAGTTTTACTCCGTCAGAGAATATGCAAAACTTTGAGTTATGGTGCGAGCAGAACAAAGTTCAAAATATTGAACAAAATAATAAATAATACTATTGATCAAAATATTGTGTCGACAGGAATAACAATTGATACCCAGGAAATGTCTACAGTAACTATAAATATGTATATATAAAGTAATATGTACAATAATATATTGAATTAAAAATAAAAATAGTACTTTATTGAATAAAACTTTAGAAATAGAGCATAAACTGGAAGATATTTCTATTATTATTAGGTTATATTGTTTTATAGTTGTGACTAGAAATTAGTTGACGGACACCGTCAGCATGTTATATATTTCCTAGTATAGGTATTTCAGATAAATATCTAGTAAAAATTATCTATTGGCAAGGTTAAAGGTTAGTTTTTTTTAAGTTTTCTATAAAAATTTTTTGTCGAATCCATAATGCCTAGAAAGTAAGCCTAAAATTCGAACACTACTTGCTGCCAACATAAAAAAAAATTTCAGTTCCATAAAGTGGCAGGTTATTCAATTTTTTTTGCATTTCATAATGTAGCCATTATGAAACCCAAATAGAAAAACAATATAACAGTAGTAACAGTATAATCTCTAACCACGCATGAATAGACTTGAAATAATAACCAACACTGAACTACGACCCTGTAGAAATGCAGTGCGACGCGCATCGGAAGTTTTCTCTGCGATTGACCAATAGCAATTAGTTTATGTATCGAGCCTATTCTCAATTTCATTTCAAAGTGACTCAAACCCAAAAACTAACTACCATATTTATTCAGTTTTCTTCAATATTATGAGGAAATTCACAATTCTCATCTTTTGTTAACCACCTCCACGTGTCTATTCATGGACTATAAAGAACAATATCAAAATGATGCAATTCAAACCCGAACAAACAATACAACTATTTACCCTGCCAAATTAAAAAAACATTGTTAATAAAGCTATAGCTTGGCTACAATAGCTCTGCACACAAACAAAACAACAAAACAAGAGTACGCTCGTGAAAAATATTTCTCCAGAGCCCTCTTGAAACAATACGAAAACGAATTGTTTAATATCCTGACGGATACTCTAAAATAGAGCCGACAACGGCAAACAAGAGCTGCAGGGATCGAGCGAGTGGCCGGATGAAAAGGGTGAGAGGCGTGACGAGTGTAATTGTGTCCATAGAGGTTCATTAGCTCGCTTTAATTGTCGGTGCAATTTAATACACACCCGGTTGAGAACACCTTCCGTTGTCTCGTGCACAAAATATGATAATATTTAAGTTAGAAAAAGCGGACACGTGTATGTGTTGCATTTAAAGCACGCCTTACACTTTAACTTGATGAAAATCAATATAATATTATATTAAGATACAAGTTTCATAAGTCATTATCTTAGAGCACACGTTTAATTCTAAAGTACAAGTGCTTTAATTGTCTTATGAACCGTGTATTTTATAATACTTTTTCTATTTGGGTCTTTAAAGTCTGAGAAAAATATAGTAGATTTTTTCCATTTGAATTAATATTTTCTTTTTGGGGTGGCAATACTGTTACAATTTAATAAAACGTTGCAAGTATCAAATATGCCATGATAGAAACAATTGAACACAACAAACTTTCTTCCCATCCGTCATAATCACATAAATATTACATTATAATCACATAATTACATAAATATATTATTAAAGTTAATAAAAATGAGTCGGGAAGAAGTACGAGAAATTGCAGAAAATAATCTAAAAAAACTTTTAACCTTCCAGTGCACGGGTGAAAAAAAGTTATACCGATGCACGGGTTGGGTCTATTAGACCCAAAAACAAATATTATGTATTTTTTTTTCTTTTATGTTTTAGTGAGCAACTGATTTTTATTATAAGATAGTAAGTATTTTTTTGCAGATTTGGCGAAAAAAAAACAATACGGTATTTTTATAAATGTCTTTATTAAATTGAAATAAAAAGCTTACATTTTTATCGCCGTTACGTAAAAATTGGAAAAATAAACCTTAAATATAAAATTTTACAACTTAAACTGAATATTATTCTAAAAAGATGTTCAAACAATGGAAATATGAAAAAAAAATATAAAAACAATAAACAGTATAAAAAATTTTTTTTCTAAGAATGTTACTGTTTTTTTTTCATTCTTGACAAGAAATTACAACATGCTGTAGTAATATTTCTTGCTGCTACCTCCTGATTCCTCTTCCTCTAAAATGAAATCATCCAGCTCTGTGTCAGATTCATGATCACGAACTTCTTTTCTTCATAGTTAGGATCGGCAACTGAATCATCATCACTGGTTATGTCTAATTCGCCACTGCTTCCACTTCTTTGTAATATTTCCAGAGTGTAGCAACTTCAGCTTCATAACTATTCTTATTCATGTTGTATATCGATACAACAAAATAATATAAACACTTTTTAATAAAAATTTAAAGAATAACAAGTAAAAGCAAAAATTTAGAGATTCCCCGAAAACTAACACTAATGCACGGGTTGGGTCTCACAGGACGTTATCATTTACTGCGATCTCCAGATGCACTAAATTTGTCCTCAATCCATATTTTAAGTTGTGGAAGGAGTCGACCAAAAGGTACACAATGGCGCCACCCTCAATTCAAAAATGTCTAAAAATGGGAATCAAAAAATAAACTATCCGGTCTGTGAGACCCAACCCGTGCACTGGAAGGTTGAAGAATATGTAAAACTCTGAGTTATGGTGCGAGCAGAACAAAGTTCTAAATATTGAACAAAATAATAAATAATACTAATGAACAAAATATTGTGTCGACACAGAATCTGACAGGAATAACAATTAATGCCCAGGAAATGTCTACAGTAACTATAAATATGTATATTAAAGTAATATCTATAATACTATATTGATTTAAAAATAAAAATAGTACTTTATTGAATAAAACTTTAAAAGTAGAGCATAAACTGGAAGATATTTATATTATGTTTAGGTTATGTTGTTTTATAGTTGTGACTAGAAATTAGTTGACGAACACCGTCAGCATGTTATATATTTCCGAGTATAGGTATTTCAGATAAATATCTAGTAAAAATGATCTATTTGCAAGGTTAAAGGTTAGTATTTTAAAGTTTTCCATAAAAAAATTCTGTCCAATCCTTAATGCCTACAAAACTAATTTCAACAAAATCGAAGTAAGCCTAAAATTCGAACCATACTTGCTGCCAACATAAAAAAAATAAAATTTCAGTTTCATAAAGTGGCAGGTTATTCAATTTTTTTGCATTTCATAATGTAGCCATTATGAAACCCAAATAGAAAAATTATTAAATAGCACACTGTTGGTCACTGGAAATACTAGGACGATAGTTGGTAGATTCAAACCCCACGGCCGTTAAATCGATTCGCACTAGGTGGATTTTAACGAACAAACCCGAACAAACCCGAACAAACCCGACGTCATGCAAAAAATAGGGAAGAGTAAAAAATGCATTACCCTTCATCCATAACCCAATTCAAGCCGGCCGGATATATTTAGTGGGGTACGGGGTACGGTACGCACTCCCCAATCAGTAGGTCATACCGCAATGCGAGAAACCAAGGGTTGTCTGTCCTAGCAGCGACCGGGTGGTCGTAGTTCGGAGCCCACGTTAAGCTGTTTATTCACTCAGGAATGGCCCTATCACGCGAAAACGAAAAAAATAGGTTGAAACTATAAGACTAAAACAGAGTTATCTCGAAAATATATCGAATGAAACAAAGTACTTCTAGCTTTTTCTTAGTCAATTAATCAAATCAAGTACTCGATTATTGAAATAACCGATATCGCTCGATTATTGAAAAAACTACTCGAGTTATAAATTCAAGCGAAAATCGTCGTCAAAGGCACCCGATAATTATGGTCGCTAGATTGTCTTTAGAGTTTTCGTGGACAAATTTTGTTTGTCATCGGGATCTTCGGGATTTCTGGCAGATTATTATAATTTAGCAAAAAAAGTAAAATAAAATAAGAAGGTTTTAAATTCTGGTATTATACACAGCAATCCACGACCCGCGAAAAATTGAGGGAATATCCTGGCCACCTGGCAGCCCTAGCCATAATACCTGTAAACGTCATCGCTTGATAAATATGAATTTCGAGTAAAATCGCTGGAGCGATTCGCTTGATTATTGAAATCGCTCGAGTATCAAGTACTCGATTATTAAAATCATCGATTTTTCTCAACACTATTTTCGATACACAAGTTTTTATTTATTTTTGGTTTTTATCAAAAATTTCGACACCAGCTCATAAAAAAGAATCCAAACGTTTCGTTATTTCCTATTTTGTTTAAAATTGATTAATAATTGTTTCGAAAATATCAGCGGCGTAACATATTTTTTGGTTAAAATTGTACTGAGCGTAGTAGAAAAAAGTCTAGACCAAAATTTAGTGTAATACAGTGATACCTCGAGATACGAATTTAATTTGTTCCGTAACCTTGCTCATATATCAATTTGCTCGTATCATAGCAATTCTCCCCATTGAAATTAATTGAAATGCCATTAATCCGTTCCAGCCCCAAAAATGCTACCCCCAATTGTTTTTGTTACGTGTTTTTGAATAAGAAAAATGTATTTATAAATGACAAATATTGTATAAAAACATAATAACTTACACACAACTTAAATGCTACTGTATGCTTAATTTTAGTTACTGCTTTTCTTTTCACTGGTCTTTGCCTTTTTCGCCGAATTAAAAAAAATTGTCCAAGGAGGTTTGTACCTTCCTCCCTTTCAGAATACTGCGGAATTTAGTTAGGTGTCATTAAATACCTCCGATGCACGACCAGTTGCAACTTTTTCGAGGTATTTCTTTTCCACGAACCGTGAAACTCTCTCCCACATTCCCAAGATCTCTTTATCTCGCTTGTAGAGATCGCGTCGCAGCTGACCGTTCCTCGTATCTCAAATGTCGCTCGTATATCAAAACAAAACTTCGCTCGCTCGACAGCTCGTATCTCAAATAACTCGTGTGTTAGGGCTTTCGTATCTCGAGGTATCACTGTATATGAAAATGTTTTCGGTATTTATGAAATAAACCAAAAAAAAAATTAAAACGATAACACCCTGTCATATACGTGTATATGAGCTTTTCGACTGAAAATTGGTCTAGGAATCATCCATTAAAATAAGTACATATCATTAAGTAACACCCTGTATATAATGTATAAAGGTAATACCCAAGGACGTAACGAGTGTAATTGTATCCAGAAACTCCAGAGACCCATGAATAAAAAAAAACTGACTCAAAATGTAGCTTCTTCGATCCTCGTTAAATACAAAACATTTTTCGCGATGTGTCTGACATAAAAATCAAATAATCAAATAAATGCACCATGTCTAATTGAAAAAAGAAAATGCAATATAAAAAGTCAAATTCGATTTGAAACTCAGACCCCCCCCCCCCCCTTCTCCCCCCAATTATCATTAAAGTATTAAGTTACCGCAAATTCAATAAGGGCTCTAAGGACACTTCTACAATAGTTATTTTCTCATGTCAGTCCAGTGTCATTTTACATGGCATGGGAGTTGGGAGTTGTGTTTTGGGATTTAGGGTTTATGGAGGGATTTATAGGGGGTAAGAGTTGTTTAATGAAAATTTAGGTAATTTTTATGATAATTTTACAAATACTTTAATATTATTCTCTAGTCGAGTATGATATAGAGCTTTATATGGGGTGGTCGGTAAGTAAATGGAGTAAGACGCCGAGACTAGAATCATTCTTGAATCATGTTGGTGATCGGTTTGCAACACTCGCCTACAGCTCGTGTAAACTCCTACTCGTCTATAAAACCACACAATATAATAGATAGATATTTTTGAATACTTTTGGCATTTCTCATTAAAATATATATTTCTTCATTCGTTTTAAAAAGTCTCATCACAACACTTACTCATTTTTTTTACTTATGAACGAAAAAATAACAAATAAATAATTTTTTTAGGTTTGGTTCCAAAACAGGCGAGCCAAATGGAGGAAAGCAGAGAGACTAAAAGAGGAACAAAGAAAAAGGGAGGGACATGACACAGTTAGTAGGGATGGAGAAACTAAAGAAGAAAAGGTGCATAAGTCTATTTATTAATTCGATTTAATTACGCTTTATCATTTATAGCTAAAAAATTGTTATTATTTATTTATTTTTATATACAGGGTGGCCGGGGAAATCTCCCGGATATGAAAAAAACAAGCGACAAGAGTTTTACAAGTTCATATAAACTTTTGTCGTATAGGCATCCCCTTCAGGGGCTCCCAAAGAGCTACAATGGAATCAAGTTATTTACACATAAGTATTAAACCATCAGATATATTTACATTTTTTTAATATGATGTATACCAGGTAAGACCCTTCAAATTAGCATCTAAGAAGTGTTGTGAATTACTTACAGCTGCAGGGACGGAATAGATGTCACACTCATGGCCCCTTTTGAACAAACTCTTCATTCATGTCGCTAATCTAACCGTTTTAAAAAAAAACGACATTTTAATTACATCATGTATCTCGGTATCAAATGTTGAACCACAAAATTCCGCTTTTTCATATTTAACCGTGAGAAGTTAGGGGACGCAGTGTAAAAATTTCGTTTTCTCAAAAACGGTTAGGATTAGCGACATGAATGAAGTAGTAGTAGTAGCTAATAGGTAAAGGTGTAAAAAATGTTGTCCAACGTTCTTATCATAGAGAGCGGTTAAAAAAATGTACAATGAATGTTGCAGCTATGAATAAAGCTGGATTTATAAACTTGACGTTACGATTGACGGTGCCGTTACAGCTTAAACATATTGAATTCCATAAGAACATTTATATTTGACGATGACGGTGCCGTTTGACGGCCGACATAAGCCAATTTTATCTTTTTCCGGTGGACGATCGTAGCAACGTTCGTAACAAGTTTCCACAGCCAATCAAAATCGTGTTTGCCTGTCACGTCATATTTACTAAATATTATTTTACTTTATATCATCTTATTAACCATTTTAAAGTATACTGTTGATAAGTGTTGATAGTATCATTCAGATCACATAAAGACCAAAATTAATATAATCACATAAAAATATAGAAAAGCCGAGAAAAACAGGTTATGTTATTGTCGCCAACGTCAAGATTATAAATCCAGCTTTTTACGGCCATCGTGCATAAATTGGCCTTAATTCACAACACTTTCTTGGATAGTAATTTGAAGGGTCTTACCTGGTATACATCATATTAAAAAAAAATTAAAATATACCTGGTGGTTCAATAATTATATGTAAAAAACTTGATTACAGTGGACCTCAGTGGGTGCCCATATCTCTGAAGAGGAGGCTATACGAAAATAGTGTATATGAACTTGTAGTACTTTTTTCACACTTCATATTCGAGAGATTTCCCATATTTTCCCGGATACCCTGTATATACTTAATATAGCTTAGTAGGTACAGTACGTTTCACGAAAATTGGATACGACTTAATGATTTCCTGGGTCGGTCCCATTGTGTCCTCATCGCTATCCTCATCAAAATTAATTATAATTGAATTAATTATACGATCCAGACTAATATGCGAATTTTCTACAGTTATTACGTGACGGACTACCTGGGGGAATATCATTTTAAAGCATTTTCGTATTAATTCTACAACACTAGAACTTAAAGTCGGAGAAATATTTTCAGACTTAACCAGTGATTTTAACTCTATGGGGTTAAAAATGCAATAATAGGGTGGGAGCCGTAGCACTGTATGTCCAATTTCTTCTGCCAATGTGTCACAAACATATACTTTTTTATACAAAATGTCTTTAAAACTTCTAAAAGATCACTTTTTTTATAACTTTCTCCAAAATATATATCATTCGCCGCCATGTAGTTCTGAATCTCCAATTTTGTATTATTTGAGCTTGGAGCTTTATGTAATTGGCGACTGTGATAGCTCGCATTGTCCATTACTATCACGCTATTCTGAGGAATGTTTGGTAAAAGACAATTCTTGAACCATTCCTCAAAACTAACAAATTTTACCACAAAAAGATATTTAAATATAAATTAAGCAACCTAACCTACCTGATGTGCCTATATTTAATTATAATTATTACAATCCGGTCCTTTCCACATAATAATAACAAACGGTCATAAATAATGGGATGGTCCAGGTACTTTTACGGCAGTCATTAAGTTATATTCATTTTTCTTGAAACAATCTTTACACGGGTTATATTCGCTGTATGGTCAGTATTTATTGGAATTTACCAGATGATTATCACTTTTCACGACAACATTTTCTAACCTCAAAACTACTAAACGTTAAAAATGCCAAGAAACATTTTCATTGGGTACCAACAAACAGAACTTTTAAACGAGTCCATGCGGTCAACAGTCAATAGAATTTGTATTTTCAGATTGAAGATGGTCAAACTACAAGTTCCCCGGAAATAACACCCGACGAGGATATCGTTCGAGAACGTGATTGCTCGAGTAGAAGTTCGGTTGACCGCGAGACTCCCGAACTTAGCCGAACCGTCTCCGAGGCGGTACCGTCGAATCCTTCTTCGCCGCATAGTAATCCTACGTCACCCATTGCTTCTGAGCCACCTAAGCATATTATACAGTCTTCGACTTTTTCGCATATGTTTCCATTTGGTGATGGGTAAGTAGGAACAATTATTACAATTATTACAAAAACGTTACGATTATTTCGTAAGACGAGAGGGGATCAGAAAATTTATACGGGTGTTATGGAAATGACTTATTATATTTAAACCGGCAAATCCAGAGATGAAAATAAATTGAAGAAAAATAACCGTAAATGGCGCTTTGAATTATTAAGCGAAATATACACTTTATATGAAATCTGAAAATTTACTTGGCCGCTCCTGAGGACCTTCGCATTCAATAGTTTATTGAGGTAGTCTCGAGGTTTAAAAGAGGTTAGCGCATTATAGGCGGTGTTGTCATATTGCAACACAGAATTTTAAACACAAGTGTTCAGTTTTTGACAACAAGACGTCTTTGACGCGCGTTATCACTTCTTTTTCACTTTTTAGAAAAATAAAACTACAATTTTAAAGTACATACTCTCTTACCTTCAATCTTATTTTAAAATAATCCATTTTATAATTAAATTCCATCAAAAAATAAAACACAAAACAACAGGATCAACAGTAGATAATATCACACAAATTTGAAATCACATCACATCATGTATTTTTATGAATTATTTCACAACGGAAAAAAAATCGGGTAATGCTACAACTAACAAAACGTTTAAAATTCGAATTTCAGCAACTACACTGCGCAATTTATTTAACGCACAACCAACAATTTTCCTCAAATTTGATGTTATGTATTTTCGAAACTTGTTGGTCGTTTTGATTGATTTTTTTTTTCTAACGGTAGGTTTTTTCATAAGAATATCACCGCCATTATTGTTTTAGTTAAAGAAATATCTTTGCTATTATACCGGCTGTTATAAAACTGTTGTGTTTTTTACGAAAATTCAAAACACCACGTGGATTATACTAGACATTGCAAGTTATTGCAGATACAGCTAAATGAAAGTCTTATACAGGGTGTTATGGAAATGACTTATTATATTTAAATGGGTGACTCCTAGGGTGTCCCAGAGAAAGTGTACATACTTTTTTTTTAATCGAATATCTAAATACTAAGGTAAAAACCCTTTTTACCCACATACTGTCGCGCCGATCCATCTGGATTCAGTTAGCAACAATGTGGGTAACTAGAGTATACTAACACTGTTGTCAGATCACACCGCATGTCTCGCCCTTACTTGGATATCTGCCGCGCGCGATTATCGTTGCTTCAGTATGTTTCGAGACTCGGGAATGGGATGAAGCAGTCGAGGGTTCCACGTGCTTGATGTATACGAATTTTAAACGTTTTGTTAGTTGTAGCATTACCCGATTTTCTTACGGTTGTGAAATAATTCATAATAAGAAATATTGTGTTGTGATTTCAAATTTGTATAATATTACCCATTGTTGGTTCTGTTGCAAAACATACTCTTTGTGTTTTATTTTTTTATGGAATTTAAATATAAAACGGATTATAAGATCGAAGGTAAGAGAGTATGCACCTTAAAATTGTAGTATTTTTTTTTCCAAAAAGTTTGAAAAAGAAGTGATAACGCGGGTCAAAGACTTGTTGTCAAAAACTGAACACGTGCGTTTACAATTCTGTGTTGCAATATGACAACCGCCTCAATAATCTATTGATTGCAAACATCCTCAATAGCGGCCACGTAAATTTTGATATTTCATATAAAGTGTATATTTCGTACAATAATCCAAAGCGCCATTTATGGTTATTTTTCTTCAATTTATTTTTATCTCCGCATTTGCCGGTTTAAATATAATAAGTCATTTCCATAACACCCTGTATGTTATTGCACACACAGCCAAATGAAAGTTTCATGTTTCCTTTACATTTTTTTTTCTAGAGTTACCAAGGTTGTCACATATATTAATTTTTAATTTAATAATCTGTTGCCGAGGAAACCCTAAAATTACATATAAAATAAATTGTAATAGGTATATAAGGAGCCAATATTCGATTATAGTTTCACTATTACTAAAACTTTCTTTTCATACTATGAAACTTTATATTTAAATGCAAAATAATATATTTTTTGATTAAAGTATGGCAACATAGTGCATTGTCAATGGTTACGGCTAGTAGCAGTAGCTAGAGCTAATTTGATAGGTCATATCCCAGACAGTTAATGGCGCATGCGTCTCGTGGACACCCGATGGGCCATCGGGCTTGTTCGGCAATGTCCGATATTTGACGAATGTACCCACCCAGTTACGTAGTGATGGGAAGGGCAATAGTTATTGTATATTATTGTTTTATAAACAAGTGTTCATTGTGTCGTTTTTAGGGCGTCATTTTAAATTTTTGAACTTTCTGATAATGAATTAGTATACTCATGGTATAATCTTACCAGTAACCGTGAAGTGATTGCAAATGTTCATAGGGTATGTGAAGAGGAATCACAATTCAATATTATATTTAAATTGCCACTTAAGCGAAAGCGAATACGACCAAAACTGAAAAATTATCATTAATCAATTAATCATGTAACTGTTTTTTTCTGTTTTTTCTATGTTTAAAAAATGTATATCTTGTAAAAAGTTATTTTTTAAATCTTGATAAATTACCCATCCTTCAAACATAATATGCAATTACTGCAGAAGTTCCTATTTTAATTACATTATTTCAAATAACAATAGCACGCCCATGCCTAGATCATGTCTTAAACGATATTGCGTCCCCTTACCGATACATCGGATCAACAGATCCACTTGTCGACCTGTATATGTTCTCTATTTTTCTGTTTGAGCTCTTTGTATTCGCGTTCTCCACACTTACTATCTAATTATCCAACGTATCCCCAATCATTTATGTTTTCGTCATACCTCAGCTCAAAAAGTTTCTTTATTATTAGTATGTTAGTTTAGAATGTTATCTAACCCATAATTATTCGTATATTTCGTCCATAAATTATAGAAAATAATACTTAATGTGGCGCTAAACTTAATATTAAAGCACGTTTCTCGCATTGTCGTGAGGTAATAAGGATAGAGAACAGGTAGGTGTGTTTAATAATAAGAGTAGTTACACCTCTTGTAATTGTGTGTAAGTATAAAATGACATTTGCCGAGCTAATAGAAATAAATATAAGGCGGTTAGTTCAACAATGCGATGTATCTATCCTAAAGACGTATTATACACCTAACGGTTTTTTTTTCTTAAGTTGAAGTCGTTTGAATAAATGGGATGTTACCAATGGCAAAGTGTTTTTGATTGTTAATCACTGATTAATAAAATCTGAGGTTCAGCGTAGGATTTATTGGCAAAAATGCAATTTCTGCTGTGGGACAAGTTCATTCGACTCCAGCATACTGCACTCGTGAGCGCCCAGTGGGCCAATGTGAAAAATCACTAGATTTAATCGCGCTTTAAAAATTCACTAGAAAATCACTAGATTAAAAAATTTTAAAAGAAGGGGGTTCGTTAATTAATAATAAATCTTATTAGCATAGTATTTTATTTCTAGCATAAATGATGGGTTTGTTCGGTAGCATAAATGATGGTAACAAGATGTAGTAAATTAAAAAAACATATACAGTTTGTCTACTTAAGTTGGCGCAATATGTAAAATTTTTTTATTATTAATTTTTCGAAAAAAAGTTATTCTTTATAAAAAGTTCCAAATACTAAAATGTTATCTAGGTATCAGATTTAAATTTTTTCAGTTGTATACGAGGATTGTCAAAAAATATAAGTTTGGCTCAAGAGTAAAGTACAGGATGTCCCATTTTCGACACTTTTATAGGGTATCTCCGTAATTGTTAGTGCTATCAAAAAAGTAATGTACATAGATGCCATGTGCTGTTTTTGGGTCAAACTTAAAATGGTAAAATCAAAATTTAAAAATTTTCGCCCGCTTAAGAGATACCTACGGGGTAAAATCAAAAAATTGACAATTTCAAAATTACCCTATATTTTCTTAGTTAAAAGAGATACAAAAAATGTTTTATACAGAAGTTTCTTTATATTGATTGTTGAATAATCTACGTTTTCAGACTAAGAATACGGGGTCAGGTAAAAAAGTTATCAGACCTAACCTCATTTTTTTTAAATGGAATACCCTGTATATTTTAATCTAAAAAGATACTATTTTAAATTCTCCTTTCAAATATATAACACACCATGAATGATATAGGTCTCCTAAGCGATTTGTTTAAACTTTATTGCTTTGAAACGAAATAAAAGATTCAGATTAAGGTAAAAAAAAAACGGAAACTATCGCAAATGTTCGGAATGTGTCTTTAAATGGTTACTGTCTTTCCGGATAGCGAGCAAAATATACATTTTACGCCATTTCTTCGTTTTTTCCACTTTCAGTATAAACTGATATCATAGCAAAATTTTCAAAATGTGGATAGGCCATTTTCGGAAATGAATATGTAAAAATGAAATCGACGTTAAATGTTAATAGTCAACATAGTTGTTTCTAGGATATTGGCTTTTGTTTCATGGTCTACAGTGGTTTAAAGTAATAAAGTTTAATAAATCGCCTGATGTGTTATATATTTGAAAGGAGAATTTAAAATAGTATCTTTTCAGATTAAAATATACAGGGTGTTCCATTTAGAAAAATGAGGTTAGGTCCGATAACTTTTTTACCTGAACCAGTATACTTATTCAACAATCAATATAAAGAAACTTCTGTATAGACATTTAGCACTAACAATTACGGAGACACACCCTATAAAAGTGTCGAAAATGGAACACCCTGTACTTTAATTTGTGACAATATCGAAAACTGTAATTAAGAAAATTTGTTCGGTATGAAAAACAGGAGCGAACCCGCTGCGGCGGGCGAGTTTTCACTAGATCACTAGGTTACACAAAAAATGACTAGATCTAGTGAAATTTCACTAGACCTGGCAACACTGATGTGTCTCCTACTCCGATACTGAAGCCTCCCGTTCACTACCTACTACTGCTACAAATAACACACTACCCCAATGAATTATCAAATATTCAAAAATGGGCGTCCGAATTGATAAGCTGTTATTTCGTTAATTTTTATTTAATAGGCGTTTTTCTAAAATCAAAACTTTTCGAGTTATTACCGAAATACATTTTAGACGTTTTTAGCAAATCGCCCTGAATCTCATGAATCAAAAACAATTCGGCAACGTCGATACTGGATTCTAAAAAAGCTTTGAAAATTGCACAGGGATCAATTAAACAGTTGCCACCCTGTATATCCTGAAGGATGAATATTCGCGGAAATGTTTTGGATTTTCATGGTAACCAAACCAGAAAAAGTCTCCGATTGGCTTAAAAATGCCAATGTGATATTTTCAATTTAAAGAAATACTTTGCCTGAGTGGCGCTAATCATATTTCAATTATTTAATAGGGAAAAAATGAGATTTGTTATGTTTACGTATTGTTATCGAATATAACCCGGTTAGACAAATTTCGGCATACATTGCAATTCACCTCCGCCATTAATAAAATCGTAATTCTTCATGAGATGCCATCAATTAAACAACTTAGTATAATTAACACTCTGACGTCACTTATTAATTAAAGTTATGCCTTGCTTGAACTGCCAGTATCAGTAATTATATTAACAATTTAATAGGACCTAATTAGACAACAAAAGGAGATGTAGTCGAGTTATGCGTGTGTTTATACAGCAGTCTTCCCTATAAGTTTCATTGTGAAATATTTATTGTTACTGCCATAAAACCACTTAAAATGGTCCATTTAATTTTTATATACGCATTATCGATAGACAAAATAATAACGGTCAAGTGTACGTCCAGTTCGCGCGATAACTATTTTGTAATTGCTGTACTAGGCGACGCTGTTTTTAAAAAGTATTCAACATTTCATTAAACTTTGCGCATTGTAATACAATCAATTTTTTTAAATTTTAAGATATCCAGGAATATGACGCTTAAAATACAGGGTCATTCATAGTGGGTGGCTTATTAGAAGATCTTGAGAACTAAAAAGATATTTGTGTGAAATATTGGTACTCGTTATCCACTAATTAATGATACATGGAAAAACCGCAGATTCCTTACGAAAAAATATTAGGATTTAATTAAACTTACCTATATGCGAAAGTTGATATTAACTGAGATACAGGGTGTTAAAGTTAAAACTTTATTTTTGTTCTCTAATAACGTTGAGAGAAACCAACGTTTTTTATAAAATTTGGCAATTATGGTTTTTTTAGATTTTATTTGAAATTTTTTGTGAAATTTTAATGTACAATATAGGGGGAGCTGTCTGCAGCATTTTTTGAACGGTTTATTAGGTCATAATTTTTTTGTGCCTTAGTATATGTAAGTTTTTAATGAAAATAATAGGTTTCTCATATTTATTACGTAAAAAAGGTATACTAAGTTGAGGTCGCCCAGAATTACCGTTTCGGAGATATTTGCATTTAATATGTTTAGTGAACCCTGCCCAATTAATATTAATTTGCACAAAATTTTTTTTTTAAGTAACTATAAGAAAACAAATGAAATTTAGAGAGAGAGTCGCTATGAAATCTCCATGTTGTTATTTGTTTGTTGATTATTGTGAGATACCTGTTTGCACACTTAATATTTCATTAAAAAAGGAACTATTTAATAGTTATATACGGAACTAATATATTTCCCCGAGTTATATTCGGTAGGAATATGTTTGTAAAAATTATATTAAATTTATCTTATTATTTTTTTTAATCGTTAAATTGATTAAGGTTGTTGTTTCTGGAAGTTAGTGGTTCCAAACAACTTTTTAATGACTTCTGAGGTTTTCCTCCCTTATCTAATTTACTGATATGTTTTGCACTTATGACATGTTGAACAAAAATCAATTTTTAACAATTTTTTATACGTTGACAATAAATTTTGACAATAAATTACGTCATGTTTTATTCTAGTTAGAATAAAAATAGATAAAACTTACTATTTTCTAGTAAGCCGTGAAAAATTCTCTACATTCGGTTCAGCTCAGCTCAGAAAACGGTTTGATCGCCCTTGGATTACACTTTCTGCATTTTCTAAAAAGAAAATTTTAGGAACTATTATCACGTCTAATCTAACAGTATTGAGTTTAAAATTATGTGTATCAATCCAGTACACTACCTAATTGTGTACCTTAGGTATAGATACCGAAATGCGGTACCTGTCTTATTCCCATTTCTCCACTAACGTTTCACTAGATATATACAGGGTGTCCCAGATAGAACACTTAAAAATAATAGGAGAAGTTCTTATACATTTTTCTTCCTGCGGCCTCCCCTACGGAAATACGGGCCCATAACGGACGTCCCTGGAAATCGTTGTTTTTTAAATCATTTTTTTAAGTACTAGGTGTAATTTAATAATTTTTTACTATAATGGTTACTAGATGAGCCTCCTTAAAATTCGCCTTTTTAAGCACATTTAGCTTATTTTGTTTGCCAGGGACGGACTAGACATAACACAAAAATGTTTTTTTTGTACACCTTGTATGATGAAGGAACGACAATAATATGTTTGAATACTTTAAACCTTAAGCTGAAGAAAAGGCACTCTTGGTCAATGTCGATAAAATGAACTGTTTTCGAGAAAAAAATATTTTTGTCCATACATTAAATGCATGTCGGCATATTCCGTATACGTAAATTCCATTACTAAGTTAGTAAATAAGACAAAGGAGAAAAACCGCAAATTTCAAGACACTACCATCAGACACTGGCATAAATATTCTTATTTAAATCGGTACAAAAATGAGGGAATTTTATGAACATAAAACAACACCCAATATTGAACAAGAATATATTTTCTTCGAAAACAGTTAATTTTATCGACATTGATCAAGAGTACCTTTTTTCCACCTTAAGGTTTAGTATCCAAAAATATCATTGCTTCCTTCATCATACAGGGTGTAAGAAAAAGCATTATTGTGTTACGTCTAGTCCGTCCCTGGCAAACTAAATAAGCCAAATGTGTTTAGAATGGAGAATTTTAAGGAGGCTCATCTAGTAACCATTATACTAAAAAATTATTTAAAAAACAACGATTTCCAGGGACGTCCGTTATGGGCCCGTATCTCCGTAGGGGAGGCCGGACGAAAAAAAATTATAGGAACTTCTCGAATCGTAGAAAAATACATTTATAAACTGATAATTTAATTAATAGTTTCGCTCATCGGTCAACTATATTCCTACGCTCACCCCTGAATTAGTGAGAGAGGGTGAAGGACAAAAATGTGTTTAAATGAGTGTATAATCTAACGAAAAATTCATGAAAATATGTTAAGATATTTTGAAATACTGCCATGTAACCCTTTAAAAACTCACCCAGTATATTCTCATTAAAAAATTAATACCGAAAATAAAATAAAAAATTTATAGCAATACCCCAGCTTGAGGGTCAATTAATTGTACTACATCGTTCTATTATAAAATTAACTTTTATTTAGTTTTGTTATTTGCGAAATGACATTAGCTAAGTGGATTAATTGGAGCTGATGTATTTAAAAGAGTGTAATTTCAATTGATTTAAATAAAATTTGCAGCCAGAGTATCGCCGCTCTAAAATATTTTAGTTCTATTTTTAGAGTCGTACAGTGGCGGTTCGTCTCTTCTTTCATTTGGGTGGTCGTAGCAGTGTTGCCAATTACCCGTGTAATTACACGATTTGTGTGTATTCTGATTGCTTTGTGTGTAATTTGTGTACTTTTAGGTTTGTTGACATTGATTTTTTTAAGGGTATCACTAGTCAGAGCCTGAAATAATTTCAGTTGTCCTTTTTTTTCTTTTTTTTTTGATGACCCCTGTACACTTGCCTTTTACAAACGAAATATGAATGGTGTGTAAGAATCGTGTATTTGTGTGACTAAAAGTGTACAAAAGTGTGTAATTTTTCCCGTTGATTGTTCGGGTTTCACAAATTCAGATTGGAAACACTGGGTCTTAGTGATGTAGCCGTCCGTTAAGAATAATAATAAATACAGCAGTGTAATCGAGAATATGTCATAGGAGATATTGTGGAGGTTCTAATTTTGCAATTTAAGAGGAAATAAAGTGAGCTTATTCATTGATAATCATATTAAAAATTTCGATCCTAATGTCAGAAGCTACAAAATCAAATTTGAACGTTGTGTTTTTTGACTTCATTATTAACAATAGAAATAATTTAATATTATGAAAGAATGCATTCATTAATCAAATAATAATAATTTGTTAACAATACTTGACTTAATTTTATTTTTCCTTCCTTTAAACTACCCTGTATGCTATCTTAAAAGGGAATCATTTAACTGGTTAGCCAAATATTCTTATTTTTGCGAACAAAAAAATGTAATCGGTCAGCCAAAATGGCTAGTTGGTCAGCAACTTATGAACAGCAAGCATTTCTGAATCGTGACAGTGCCCTGGGAAAACAAGTTAAAAGCCGCCCCCGCTACACCTTTTGTAGCCGATTTCCTTCTGTATTCGCCAGAACAAAACACAAGAAAGTTACATAAATTGAAAGTGCCCTGGGACTTCTGAAGTAAACTGCTTCTAGACATGTTTGTTTCTACTGACCAATTGTAAACTCTTGCTGACCAAGTAATCATTTCGCAGCTCGATTGTTAATAACGGCAAACCATTTAATTACTTCTCATTTTAAAATTTCTATTAGGCCAATGAGGTTTTTAGAACAAACTCAATTAAATGGTTACAGTTTCGAGTCACATGGGAAAAGCTTCTGTTTTTTAGTTTTTAGTTTCCAACATCGATATGGTGTCGATAAAACAGATAAAACTGCGTTTAGTTATTTGTTTGTTCAATATTTCCTGCTCATTCGCTGTCAGGGTCATTTCCTAGTGGACCTGCACCTTAACATGGGCTTCAAACCACGATTCTCAAATATACGATTTTCGTAAATTTACCGAGGTCTCGTTATATTTAGCTGCACTTTCAAATATCGATTAGGAATCTTACCTACAGAGCGGGTATTCTTCTTATTAAAATCAGGAATAACAATAAGTCGAACGTTCATCCAGTGGCGGAACTTCAAACTTTGCCCCCCCCCCCCCCCCCCCCCCCCCCTCCGGAATTATTTATTAGGCCCTATACAATGATTTATTTAGTTAAGCTAGACTAACGTAAATTGGTAAATTATAGATATAGATGTTACTTCCTAAGAATTCAAAATAGAAAAGTGATGATTCCTATGAGAGAAAAATGTTTAATGCTCTTTAGAAACTAAGGTTTATACTAAAAATCACATTTATTATATAATATTATTCCAGGACTCATAAACAGTGACCACACTATTCTTTTCTGAATAACTTTATTGTTTAAAATCAATTTTAAACCAAATTTCCAGGAAATATTTACAAAAGTATAAGTTCTCGTAAAATTAATATCATACAGGGTAGGTTAAAATTAGAAGTTACTTTAAACAAGTCGCAAAAATAGGTTCTTTCTTTCCTCAAATAATTTATAGACTTACATGTTAAATTTTCTTATATTCTGAACAAAAAATATGTTTAGAGATTTTTTGATATTTCACTCGATTAACCATTTATAACTAATTTTCTGTTAATAAGTGAATATCACAATGTTTAGTCATCAGTTAGCCATGGAAACAATAATTGTATAAAATGAAACATAAATGATATTTGAATGAGAATGCTCTGATCGGCCCAGAGCGAGAAGAGTGTGACCTTGTGTTCTTCCTGTCAGGGAATAAGTTTAAATTGAACTACTTTAATCTAAATGCTGGAGCGATCGAATCAATAAACCAACTAGCGACTGGCCGAATGGCAGACCTGCCAAAGCAAAAGCCAAAAAAAAAAGATATTTGAATGAAAGAAATTTATTTCAGCTTACTAATAATAATAATCTACAAAAAAAATTATTTGAAAAATTGTTCAATATGACCTCTGGTTTGTTCAATGCATTTCTGTAAACGTATTTTCCCTAAATTGAACCATTGAACAACTTTTCAATTAATTTTGTTTGCACATTAATATATTACAAGTAAGTTATTCTTTAAATCTAAGGCGATTGACAGATGTGTAGGAACTCCTTTTCTTGATGATAGTATTAAATCATAATAAATTAGTGTTGCGTAAGAAACAAACACTTTTTGAAGTGGCGAGGGTCAACGCATTGCGTAACGGGAGGCCACTTTGGGCCCCGCGTTGCATGGCCTTGCTGCACAGTAGTTCCGCGCCTGCGTTCATCCTACACGACTATAAATGTTCGCGTTCTGGCATACGCCACTGGTCGATCATTTATTATAATTAAAATATTATTATGTCACGCTGTAAGGATAGCAAATATAATTTGCGAGTTCTGCTTCCAGCAGGTCAAATGTCAATTTGCACTGTTTTAACGACGTTGTTCAATTATTATTAAGTATTATAAGAACAAATGTCATTAAATAATGATTGTCTTTTATGGGGCTAATGCCAGAATTGATATGATATTGTTTACTGAGAAATAATGAATTATTTTAAGCCAACTACTCGGAACTCTTCAACAGATTTTGGTACAAAACTACAAAATTTTAATTTATTGATTAATTAAATGTTTAAGTTTATTTACTTTTAACGGATGATAGATAATGATATTAACGAGTTATATAAATCGAACGAAGGACTATCATTCCTCCGTGACAACCACGAATTTATCTTTCGAATTGAATTGAAAAAAATGAGACACAAGCTATAATATTTGAAGAAAATCAAGAATATTACATAATTTCATATTGACAAATACTGGATTAAATATAAGTATTTTAATTGTAGCAGAAAAAGTGTTTTTGATTAAAGAGACAAGTTTAAAAGAATAATTATACATGTTAAAATTTAGGTTTAAGTGGGCTCCGTACACCTTTTGAACGATATTTCATCTCATGGATTTATTAATCGATTAAGAAAAAAAATGTTGTACATAATAGTTTTTGGAAATTAAGCAAAGAATATTGGAAATTCCCCGTGTCCAATATAAGGAGGGCCAGTACAGGGATGTCGGAAACTGTAAGAGATATGAAGTCGGTTAAATGGAGGTAAAGTTGCGGATTTACGTGCCTAATAATATGCCGTTTAGAAAGTTTTAAAATTCCGAATAGTTTCGGAGATATCCTGAAAAAAACTAAATTCTGAAAAATCGTTTTATTTTTTTCCTGAGTTTTTTTGATGTCGAATTCTAAAGGAAATTGCAGTTTTACATTGCCACTTTTTCCGATCTATCTAACAGCGTTAATTGTTTTGTAATCCGACGAGTCGTCTTCGAAGGGCCATTGCCAGCTTTCTTGTTTTAAATACTGTCCTATTTTTCTGATATTGGAATTTGAGAGCTTTTTTTCTTCCGAATGCAACGATGTATGACACAGCGCCGTTTAATGACGTTTCGAGGTTTTTTTTGGACAACATCAGGAAATTTTGGGATACGGTCCTGTATTTTTCCTAATTTTATAAATACTATCTCATAAGCAAGCTCTAAATTTTTACTTATGTTGGACTAGTTCAATAAATAACAAATAATTTAATAATAAACCACAAATAAGTGAACAAAAAAAACATGACAAAACAGAAATAAAACGAACAACGAAATAAGTAAGGAACTACATAATCAGGTGTTCTGAAACACCACGGCCAGCACGTTCGCCTGATATGTTAGATTTTTTCCTCTGGGGGTATGTCGAAAATTATGTTTATAATACAACTTTGAAACAGAAGACGAACTTAGGAGGTTGGTGCTTCAAGCCTTTCAAAGTATTACGCCAGAAATGTTCTCAAATGTTTTAGAATCGACAGTTACAAAACGTTATTTGTGCTTAGAAAATAACGGAAATCATTTTGAACACCTGATTATGTAGTTCCTTACTTCTTTCGTTGTTCGATTTATTATTAAATTATTTGTTTTTTATTGAACTAGTCCAACATAAGTAAAAATTTAGAGTTTCCTTATGAGATATTATTTATAAAATTAGGAAAAATACAGGACCGTATCCCAAAATTTCCTGATGTTGTTCAAAAAACCCTCGAAACGTCATTAAACGACAATGTGTATAATTATAATTATAGTATAATTATAATTCAATGTTTATAATTCGTTACATTCGGAAGAAAAAAAGCTCTCAAATTCCAATATCAGGAAAACAAGATCGTATTTAAAAAAAGAAAGTTGGTAATGGCCCTTCGAAGATGACTCGTCTGATTACAAAACAATTAACTCTGTTAAATAGAGCGGAAAAATGGCAATATAAAAGTGCAATTTACTTTAGAATTCGATCTCCAAAATACCCAGGAACTCCTCGGAATTTTGAAACTTTCTAAACGGCATATTATTAGGCACATAATGCGCAACTTTACCTCCATTTAACCGACTTCGTATCTCTTACGGTTGTATGTGTATTTTTAATTTTGCAACAATTTATGGAATTTCAAATATTCTATAATTAATTCTAAACAACTTTTATCAAAAGTTAGAGTTTTTTATAAATCGAAATTTAGTTTTTCTTCTTCTCTAGTAATCCAGATCAGTCAGTCAATTAAACTAAATAATAATTGTGCGGGGGTGATCCTTTACAACTCTTTACTAGGGGCAAAGTCACCGAGTAAATTGCCGAATTTACACTCCCCGTTTATTTTTCGTCGGTTACAAGGTGTATTTCGTCGTTTTTTTCCATTAAAAAATCTCGTCTTTCAAATAACCATTAACTACGTTTTATTTTAATATTAACTGTTTATGATCATTCTATTTACGAAGAATAAGTAAAGCGTAATGAAGTAATTTCGCCGAGAAGTCGCAGAAAATAAAGTTATAAAGATATCGCTGTCGCACAAAGGAGTCGTTATTGTGTGTAGCTGTAATAATTTGAAATTTCGCTAATGAGATTTGTTATAGCTATACACTGTTTTCAGACTTTAGCGAATTACAATATGGCGGCATTAATATCTTTTGAATATAATGAGATTTTGCTGGGAAATTTCTGCTACCTAATTATGCTACAAAGAAAATTTCGTTTATTACATTCTATGAAGATGAGAATTTATTATCTCATTTTGGAAGTTTATGGTAATAAATGTAAGGTACGGTGTTTATATTTTTTACATAAAAATGTAAAACTTTAAGGAAAAAATTTATAAATGGTTTTCTGCATAGCCGAGTTAAGGACCTGCCAAAAAAACCGTCAGCCTAAAATTTGGATTTGATTTAAGCTGCAAACACACTATTATCACGTCACGTGAGATCATATGCTATCACGCAATGTCACGACATACCCGAAATATCTGCAAGGCGGTTTATGAGTGCTTATAAATCGGTTTAGAAGTACACTATAGTCACCTCATGCAGCTCACGGCAAGTCATACTTGACAGCACAATAAAATTTTATTTCTGCAAATTTACATATTCGGCACGCGTGATAACACTGTATCAGAGTTTAACGCTGGAAGGCTACAAGATTCACTTGCAATCTTAAAAACACAAAATATGTAATAAAAATGATCTGCAGTGTACGTAGTCTGTTTCTAAGCCGTGACAGCATGTGCTATTTTGTCGATATGGCAACACGTGAATTCACGTGACGTGATAATAGTGTGTTTGCGGCTTTAATGCTTTCTAAATATTTTATTTTTAATCTGATTTTAATGACAATGTTATTGATTTGTTAATAAGTTCATATAGAAAATATTGCATTTTTAAATAATAAACATTATTTGGATGATAGCGTAATGTCGGGTAAATCGTATCATTTGGTAGATACTTTTAAAAGAAACTAAAAGTTAATTATTTGAAACTTAATCCCCATAATTTTTTGTTTACCTGCCTGCTAATATCGAACGTCAGTATAAGGCTATGTTATGTTCCGCGTATGTCTGCTTAAAAGCGATTTTATTAAAATTGGTAAGTAATAGCATATTACGTACCGAGGTGGAAAGTTTTTCAGTCCTGTTGAGAAAGTCGGTAGTTAACTAAATCTCGAGACAGTAATGAAACTTTTGACCGAGGTTTGTATACTATTTTATTTTCAACCACATCTAACATCCACTTCTTGTTATTTTTGAATTAAAATTATTAATAAAAGATAAATGTCATTTTGACTTTTCCATTGAAAAATTAGACAGAAATTTCATATAACCGCAGGTGGTAAAATAACGTAGGTAATAATAAACATCAAGATGGCAAATATCATTTTTTGAATATGGTTTCCATGTCACTAAACAATATATTATTTTAACAACAGAAAAATGCTAACAGATGAGGAATTTGATTTTGCTGCTACTCCATCAGAAATTCGAGAAGCAGCAAAAATAGTAAAAGAAGATCTTCTGCCAACTAAAAGCCGCCCGAGATATGACAAGGCATATAACAACTGTTTCAAAGAATGGTGTACGGGAAACAAAGTTCAAAATCCTGGTTCTGAGTCGGCGCTTTTTTATAATGGCTATTTCTGTGAAAATGCCAAGACAAAGAAGATATCAACGATTTGGTCACAATATTCAATGCTGAGGACCACTTTATCAATTGGGGAAAAAGTAGATATATCTAAACACGCAAAGCTATTAGAATTTTTTAAAAAAGTGTATTCGTATATTATTTTGAGATATCGATTTTTTTTTAAATTACAAAAAAATTATTTACTTTCCACCGGGGTGGTTTGTTCCTCGGTTTGTTCGTTGTAATTTACTTTCCACCATTCAAAGATAGATGAAATGTCATTATTACATACATGGTTGTAAATAAAATAATTTTCACAGTAATGTACAAGGTGGGCAACTAAGCGAGGTATGCGGCTATATCTCGGAAACCGTTCACCGTACAGCTTCCGGAAAAAAATATTTATCGGAAAACTTGCCAAGAGAAATTGCTAGAAATTATCAAGTTTATAGGGCGGCCGCTAGGGGCGTAACACTAATAGTAATTAGTTAACAGTGGATTTCTCTACAATTTGCTTAGATAATATTGAAAATACTTACAAATAAATCAGTCATGTATCATGATCAACGTTGCCCATATACTTTTTTCCCTAACCCTTCGAATAAAGTCGTGGGGGTAACGCAAACATTGATTTGGAGAAAAATCAACATCTCAGGAACCCGATATCGGAAGATATTTAAATTAGTGTAATTTTAAAGAGCTATTCTTGCTCTATCAGCTACACTACAAGGAATTTTTATGTCATTTTTACTGTAGTTGCTAGATGGCGCTTTTTAAATATATGTTTTTTTCTCGAAAAACTTAAATGCGACGGTAAAGATGTTATTACATCGTTACAAAAAGGAATAAAGTCCAGAGCAAACGGTGAAAACCGCAAGTTCCTATCTTTTTTCTAACCGGAGATATGGATGAAATATGAAGGTATATAATTATTATTTATTAATCGTCCCGGTAATTACATATATTGTAAAAATAAGAAGGCTTTGGAAACAAAACACATATAAATTAATTGATTCAGCCGATACATGGTGGAAATCCATAACTACTTCTACCACTACTACTTCAGTATGTAAGATTTTAAAATCTTAAAATCTTACATACTGACAATAAAGGCATAAAACTTAATCCATGGAAATAAGTAAACTTAAAAATACCGATGTTTTACTGAATGATCAAATAAACCTTAACAATTCTCCTTTGTTAAATTCATTTCACTAATCCGCTATAACATGTATAAATAAATCTATAAAATAATTTATATAATCACTTTACTGACCATTTAGAAAATCCCACTGTTACTATTATATCTCCTACACCCTGCACCATCTTTATACCTGTAATAATATTTTAAGATTATACACTTTGTTAGATATAGAAAAATATTCATTCTTCTCAATCTGAAGAAGCTACAGTGATAGCGAAACAGGTCATTTTTAAGAATATAGTGGAAAAGAAATATAACGTAGTTTTATTGTTTCTCATAATATTAAAAGACATATACTTAATAATAATATTGGGAAGTCCTTAGTTCGCCCCCCTGTACACAATTTTTTCTATATACCACCATAAATCCAAAGCCCAATTATTTGAACGTATTAACTTCCAATTATTATGTACAAGGTGTCCCATTTTCGACAATTTCTGTGGGATTACAGTTATTAACTAAGATAGAATGTTGCGGTTTTTACTTTAGGGTCCGACTTTTTAACAAAACGAAAGATGCTGGTGTCAAAATTCTTATAGCTCTCTTAGTTTTTAATCTACAGGTTGATTTTTGAGACATCCTATATATCACTTTTTTAATTAATTAAGCATACTTTGGGCTTTACAAAAATGTATTGTTGATTATAAAATATATTCAAAAAGAATAAAAAAATGCGAGATTTGTAATAATTTACATTACTTATAACAGTAGGCCATGGTCATTTAATTAGAAAAAAATAAATAATCGTTAAAGCACAAAATTATCAACTGATTTCAGTAAAAATAAGGCATTTCCATCGAAACGAATTGAACAAAGTCTAGTTACCCATAATTCCGTAACCGTAATGGGCATAGTTGGGCATTTCTACTGAAAGAACAATCTTAAATTTGTGGTCAAAAATTGGAAACCAAATTATGTCCCATGCTACACAGGTGTTTTTTTTTTTTGTTAATTTCAGTACTGCTTCAAAAATTAACCACATTTTTCAAATGGCAATATGTTAACGAGCTAAATGCGTAGGCTAATGAAAGGGGGACAATACAGAAATTGTTCCTAATTCATTAGTTAATTATGAAGGATTCTCTTAATTACTTAACACAAAAAAATTCCAAATTGATCTAATTAATCTTCCATCCGTATTAATTAAAACATAAGTCAAGATGTGTTAAATTAGCCCCTAACTTGGACAATATTTAACCAACAACTGTTTTCATTAAGGGTAATTAAAGCCCAAAATAACATTACATTATCTAGAACATGAGAAGTAATTATTAAATAATTAATTTAAACACTTGTAAATTGACAACATCACGCAGGCACGAAAAATTAACCGATCCATCATTTAAAATCTTGATTCCGACCGAGGATGATGTCATATACAGAGTGTTTTAATTAGAGTGTCGGCGACCATGACAGCTCGTCAATTATGCCAATTCTCTTTGTGGTAATTCGCTGTTTTGTCTGGATTCGATTAATTTATTTTGTAACTTTTTAATAAAATATAGTCAATTCGCCAGAAGAATGTATTCTTCTTACGGAAAGAACCGACATGAAATGTAACTTACAATGTGGAAATAGCTATTATTGATTGCACTAGTTAAACTATTCAATAGCATCTATGACACAAACGATTCACGTTGGTTTTGAATCGTTGGAGGTTATATTCGTTGGGAAAAACGACCTCGGGAAGGCCGTTTCATAAGAATAAAGTCCTCCAGATGACAGAATTCTTAAATAATGAAGTCCGAGGAGTACTAAGCTTAACCACATATGGATGGGCGGCAGTTTTTCGTCGTGTATTTCTGATATTCGCCGCTCAGGGCGGAATTATGAGCGCAAGGTCAGCTGAGCACTTTCCATGAAATTATCTGTAAAATAGAGTCAAATCTCCAACCTGTCTTCGATGTTCTAGGCTGTCGAGGTTCTTCGTCAGCTCGTGGTTTCCAGACGAATGGCCCTCCATTCGATGGAATCCAGTAGCCGAAGAGTATGTTTGGGTGCAGAGCTCCAGACATGAGAGCAGTACTCTAGTGATGGTCGAATCTGGGCTTTGTATAGTGTCAAAAGTTGTTGAGGTGTGTACAACTTTCTGGTTCGGAAGAGTACACCGTTTCAAGTTTGAGAAGCTATCTTGGCGATTACCACAACGTGGTTTTGCCAAGACATATTTCCTCCCAGATTGACGCCCAGCAAATTAATAGATGAAGCCAGTGGGATTGCGTGTCCGTCCATGACTATATCCGGTTCTGTAATGTTAAACTTTTTAGAGAAAACTGCTTCCTGGGTTATTTTAGCGTTAAATTCGACTTGGTTACTGTCACCCCAAGCCAGAATTTCTTCCAGGTTCTTGTTGAGGCGTGATACTTCATGCTGTCTGCGAAGATGTGCGTCGGCTTACCGCCTTATCAGCTTAATGAGCCATTTCTTTTGCTTTTGGGTGTTAGGCAGGGTTATATCACCAATGTTGTTTAATCTATATGCAGAAAGAGCTTTTACTGAGTCAGTTCTAGATAGTCCTATAGGTACTAAAATTAATGGATTCCCCATTAACAATATAAGATAAGATGCGGATGATACGGTAATACTCGCAGATAATGCAAACGATCTCCGGACATTATTAGACCAGGTCAGTGAATCTAGTAGAAGAATGGGCTTGAAAATTAATACTAGTAAAACCAAATTCATGGTCATCAGTAGGACCAACGTTTAGAACTCAAGGATTCTTGTAAATGGTGAAACCATTGAGCGAGTTGCGAAATTTAAATATTCGGGGTGTACACTAAACGACAACTGGGACCCAGAGCAAGAAATAAAATGCAGAATAGGACAAGCAAGAACAACCTTCCTAAAGCTTCGGAAGTGCCTCATAGATAGGAAGTTGAGTTTCAATATCAGATACAGAATGGTTAAGAGCTATGTCTGGTCCGTTCTCTTGTACGGAGTTGAGGCACGGACCTTAATAACTACTTCAATAAAGAAAATTGAAGCATTCGAATTGTGGACTCTGCCTAGAATGCTTAGAATATCATGGATTGATCACGTAAGAAATGAAGAAGTACTCCAGAGGGCAGAATTGACAGATCGTGAACTTTTTGAAGCCATACAAGAAGAAAGGTATCGTACCTAGGACATATTATACGTGGAGAACGTTACGAGTTTCAACGTCTTATCCTGCAGGGCAATATTGAAGGAGGAAAAAGGGGGTTAGGGAGAAAGAAATTATCCTGGGTGAGAAACATTCGACAATGGACAGGGATACGGGACTTCCAAACACTCCAAAGCGCTGCAACAAACTGACAAATTTGATAAGGATGAAAGGATGGACACCTAAGCAGGAACCTTCATGGCACCTTAAGAAGAAGATTGGAAGGACGTATTGAATCACGAAGAAATCGGCTCTGCTTGCTGACACAGGAAGCTGTTGGCCTAAACTTTTTTTGGTTAGTACCACCTACACTAGGTCTAACCGAAAAATATAACCGTCATTACGTGGAATGTATCCACAAAGGGATTATTTTTAATCAAAAAATGCGCCAGTAAATAAATTTTAAAAAAGCAAAAAAAAAAAATTGAAATTGTTGCCAATTTTTTTTCAATTTGCCCGATAATTGCCAACTTTTAAAATTCGCAAAATTTACATTGCTCTGTTCTAATAATAAAATAGCAAACATATTAAATTTTTCAGTATACATGCGGCGTCACATTTCAATTTAAAAAACCGGGAAAAAATTATAATTCGGATAAATCCTAAAAGCGGATATGTAACTATTTTAGAGTTAAATTTAAAAACTTGAAAATGCCGGCGGCCATATTAAATCATTTTTATGCCGGTATGGCAAATACGGGGCATTTCTGTCGGATATTGGACAGTTCAATTTTGAAATATAATTTCTAACATGGCAAATATTAGCATTTCATATTTTACTCCATTAGAGCACATGGGATGAAATCAGTCGACCAGTCTGGTTTTTCAAAGGGAATTTTTCGTATTTTCCCTTATCAGGTTCGTTGGGCGACTTTGCCTTCCGGCAACGTGACGAATTTAAATCGCATAAGCACGCCCGCGATGTTAAATAATTCCGAAATAAATTTACTTAATGGGAGCTCTGAGGCTTCGCCTCAAAAAGTTCCTTTGCAAATATCGTTTCTTTATTTGGTTTCAGAGACGAAATGTTTTTTTCTATTTACTTTGCGAATTTGTTAAATTATTTTGATTATACACGGTGTCCAAGATAAGGAGGGCCAGTACAGGGATCTCGGAAACCGTAAGAGATACGAAGTCGGTTAAATAGAAGTAAAGTTGCGCATTTATGTGCCTAATAATATGCCGTTTAGAAAGTTTTAAAATTCCGAGTAGTTCCGGAGATATCCGGAAAACCCCGAAATTCTAAAAAAAGTTTTATTTTTTTCCTGGAATTTTTTGAGATCGAATTCTAAAGTAAATTGCACTTCAACATTGCCACTTTTTCCGCTCTATCTAACAGCGTTCATTGTTTTGTAATCCGACGAGTCGTCTTCGAAGGGCCATTATCAACTTTCTTTTTTTTAAATACGGTCCTGTTTTCCTGATATTGGAATTGAGAGATTTTTTCCACCGAATGCAACGATGTATGACACATTGTGGTTTAATGACGTTTCGAGGGTTTTTTGAACAACATCAGGAAATTTTTAGATACGGTCCTATATTTTTCCTAATTTTATAAATAATATCTCATAAGTAAGCTCTACATTTTTACTTATGTTGTACTAGTTCAATAAATAACAAATAATTTAATAATAAAGTTACGGCACTTTTTTAACGTTAAATTACTTCTTTAACTTGTGAAAAAATAACAAATTTTATGCATTCATTTGCGTAAAACAAATATAGTTCTTATAACGATCGTAGAAAAAGAGTTTTATAAGTTTGAAAATCCCAGATTTGCTACATATAAGTTGTGGTATATCATTTAGGAAACTAAGGTAGTGTTAGCAACGCCTAAGCCGTTTAGGTAAGGGCTGGTTGCTAGAATACCATTTGCTAAGGTCCTTGCCCAGAGTTGCTACCAAAAGGAGGTTTTTTAGGTGTGTGCTTTAACTTATTATTGCAACGGTATTTAGAAGTAGTGTTGGGAAAAACCGATGATTTTAATAATCGAGTATTTGATACTCGAGCGATTTTAATAATCGAGCGATTAATCACTTGACATTTTTATGATTGAGAAGAATGTGTTGATGAAACACCGGCGGTTGTGTTTGTAAGTTTTAGAAGTTTAGTCTAGAGTTTTATTAAGGAAGAACAGTTAATTCTGATTTAAAAAAAATTAAAATCCTTTAATTTTTTAAGAATTTACAATCGCCGCTGGCTAGCCAGTCAAAACAAAATCCATGTCGCGATGACTCAGCTAAGGGATTTGGCATACTTTTTTATATGCACCTTCTCGTTTATATGTCTTTAAGAAAGACGTATGCCGTGTTTACCTTCTCAGCGTCAAACTCGAACGTCGCCGTCGCCAATCGGCACAGTTCGGGTGGTACAGCGCGTAGATCGAAGGTCGGGTATATCAAGTGACAGTTTCGGTTTTCGCCTGAATTTATAACTAGAGTATTTCCTATCGAGCGAAAAACTGTTCGAATATGCGAGCAGTTTTTTAACTCGTTTACATTTCCGTCGGCGCCAAGCGAAGCTCGGGTATCGAGTGAAAGATAATAAGTGACGAGCGACGGTTTTCGCGTGAATAGATAACTCGAGCGGTTTTTTTTTAATAATCGATCGATGTCGGTTATTTCAATAATCGAGTAATCAAGCGGTATTTCGCTCAAGCGATCACAACACTATCTAGAAGTGCCAATTTTCTTTAAGTGTGCCATTCATTTATTAATAAAATGTTATTAGATTTGGTTCATGACGTTAAAGCATATTAAATGATTGGACCACTTGAAATATAAACAATATGATTATGGGATAATTAGATTATTATAAATAAATCTGTGGCTACAGTTTTTGCGAAGGGAAATAGGTTATTACCATTATATTTATTTTAGTTTTATCAAGGTGACCGCTCTTTACTCTGGTGTGGAATTAATATTTTTATATATTAATTTTTATCCTTCATTTCCCTAACGACGAAATAAAAGACAATGACTTTCTGATACTTCCATTTTTCACCATATTCGGCCTTTCAAATAATCGTCACTTTTCTGTTTCAATAGGCTATCGCCTACAAAATAACGTATTATATTTAAACCGGCAATTCCTGAGATGGAATCAAATTGAAGAAAAATATCCAAAAATGGCGCTTTAATTTAATATGCCCTGTACATGACCTATTGTCAGACCAAAAATATGCACGTGGTGACACGTAAACAAAGCAACATATGGCGGAGAACGTCAGTGAATTTTGAGCAGTGTTCTCATGTTCTCATGGTAAACTCTTTAGAAAGTCAATAACCGTTTGACAGAATCGAAGTTGTTTATTTTTCAAGGTACATTATTATAAACTTTTACGTTCAGTTCACTGGGAAACAATCTCTGATTTATAAACTTGAACTGACTCGAACGAACCGCCGCGGAGTTTATAAATGGTCAGGTATGTTCTCATTTGTTCAATTCGAAGGACACCCGTCGAATCTGAATAACTTAAAAGTTTATAAATGCCACCCTTTAGAAAAAAAAATGCAATTTTATTTACCTGTTGGGACTATTTAAAACCAACTTAATTTATAAACAAACACTAACCCGAACAAAAACCGGCAAAATAACCTCACAAGAACACATAAACTCACATTTCGCGTAGATTTGTATGCGTCTCATGAACATATCTAAGTACCGTACCATTCAATCTGAATTAGTATTTTAAAGTGCTACTGTGTAGATAAAAATACGCCCTTATTTTATAAGGTTTCATTGGGTGGTCTGGAAAATAATATAATTTTTACGTACGTATTTGACATCTAAAAATTTTGAAAGTGAAACACGTTTAAGTCTGGGTGACATGTTCGGGTTTACTCGTTCGATCGATATTGTGCTAACTTGGGTTAATATCTAAAAATACAGCGTTGCCACTTTCGATGTTTTATAAGATTATATTCATAAATTGGGGAATTTCCTTCTGTAATATTATTTCCTGTATTATAGTCTCGGAAATGGCAACCGCGCTAGTTAGGGCGATATTTTCCGAACATGCACGAAGCATTCTACCTTTAGAAGCGTCTATAATCTATATGAAAGGGAGGTCCTGTCTGTCAAATTATTTCATCATTCTTCAGAAAAGGATTAATAAATTTTATGTTTAAGCCAATCCATTAGAAATTAGGGTTTTTGTTATTTCTGAATTTCTATTGCTGAAACTCGTGGGTGTCTGTGTGTTTCTTTAAGTGATTTAGTGTAATTTGTTCTGTTCACTATGTGTATATTTCTCTCGACAACATGCCGGTTATGTTCCGAGATTGGAAAGAAGATGCCGAATGGGGTTTAGTGGGTATAAGCTTATTATGCAGTCCCACACTATCATCAGGGTGGCAACCTCTTCCCATAGATAAAAGAACTGAAGGTGTCTATGCCCTGGATTCCTTACTCGTGTCAGAGGCCTGGATTTAATTTCTAAGTAAGCTAAATATTTATTTTTATAAGAAACTAAAGTTTTACATTTTTACACAGTTTGGCAACATTGCGCGTAACAGGTGTTTGTGATACACTGCCTCAGGGTGTTATGATTCATTACCGTGGAGTCACCTGTGAGTAAGAGGGTTTGTTACCCCAATTTTAAAACGGTCGTTTGAAAAAAAAATATGTGGCGCTTTTCTAGGACACCCAAGGAGTGAGTCACCCATTTAAATATAATACGTCATTTCCATAACACCCTGTATACTATAAGAAGAGTGACACAGCTTGACAAAGATAACTTGCGAATGATGGCTTCGTTGTGAATTGGCACATTTTCGTGAAGAGAGAGGACATTGTTGAGACTCAAATCAGGATGTTTTTGATTAATAGCCATGGCAAATGTTAAACTGAAGAGCGGCGAATTTATTGCCGACGCAGTCGGAGACACTCTGTATAGTAGAATTGCGGTAAAAAGGAATTTTAAAAGTGTTCTTTATGTTTTATTTCCTGCAAACCTAAGGTAAGCCGCAACTGAAAGCCAGATTACGTTGAAAAATAAAATCATTAAAAACAATTTTTGTTTCATTGTTCAATGGAGTAGTTATGTGGAGTAGCTGGACTCAAGCGACGAATAGAATTAACTTTTTATTACCCTTTCACAATAAAAACCTTTTAATTTACAGCTACCATCATGAATTAAATACTTAATAATAGCAAATGTCTAAAATATCATTAAAATGAAACTAAAACGTATTCGTAAAAAAGGCCCGTCTATTTTATTACGTAATTAAACCACCCCCAAAACTTTCGACTCTATAATTAATAAAATAGTCTCAATTAATACTTTTTCTTTTGTGTGTGTGTGTTTTTTTTTTCATTACCCGCATAGTTTTTTTAAATCCCTTAAGTGTTTGGACAAAAAATAATAAATTATGGTATCATTGGAAAAGGGATTTAACGATCTTTAAAATGATGTACCGCTTGACACCTTCCCATTTAAGATTTTAAGGTTAGAGCATGAAGACTGCAAATATTACATACAGGGTGATTCACGACGAGCTTGCATTAGAACTTTATTATGGAGAACTACTGAATATATGTTTCTGAAACTTTGGGAATTTAGCTTTATCGATATGCCCTCTTGAACTAAAATATTCACATGTTGCTGTCATTTCCGGTTATACCGGAAGTAGCTGCCAACTTTCGTTTTTTAAATACAACATGGTAATTTTTGTTATAATTTTCGATTAAGCGTTAAATACTAAGCACATTTTATAGAACATGTTTTTGTCAGACTGGACTTTTTGTAATTATTTGGCAAATGCATGACGATGAAATAATCCATATAATTTTTTTACCTTAGCTCTTGGACTAAAATGCTTTCTTTACCGAATAGCTAGAAGATTATCAAGTCTCAAAAATATTTCAAATTCGGCAGAAAATGTACAGGGTGGTCACAATTCAAGTTCATTGTGAAAGAATTCAACCATTAAACTCTTTTTTATTTTAAATGGAACACCCTGTATATTTTTGTTTAATTTGATCGCAAATTAGGTGTTCTTTATAAGTAGTATTTACTGTCCTATACCTATATCGAAGCGCTTTCTCAAAAAATCCAATTTTATTCCGAAAATACTATTTGTTCTAGTGTGCTATGAAAACAATTGTACTTAGGGGTATACTGATGTCTATACGGAGGAAAAGTGATTGATTGCTTGAAAATACAACGTTCTAGATTTTCTTAATTAAATTTATAAATGAAATGCAGTTGATTGTTTTAAATTGTTTTAAATTTAATGGTTTAAATATTATTTCTTTAAAGAATAGCAAGGAAACAAGTTTATAAACTTTAAATTCTCAGGATAAAATGGTAACTTCAAATACCTCATTGTCCAGTATTGGTTTAATTCTTCGTACTTTGGCTTCAAATGATCCAAATATTAAAGAATTATTATTTAGTCTTCTATCAGGTGTGGGAATCGGCCTATTCGGATAATTATCCAGATATATTCGACATGCTCTTAACTTAATTTTGTCACATTCAATGTAAACTATAAATAAATTCTAATAATCTTCACTTGAAAATCCGTATAGATATCAGTATACAGCCCCCTAAGTACAAAAATATACAGGGTGTTCCATTTAAAATAAGAACGTTTTTAATGGTTGAATTCTTTCACAATGAACCTTGAATTGTGACCACCCTGTACATTTTCTGCCGAATTTGAAATATTTTTGAGACTTGATCATCTTCTAGCTATTCGGTGAAAAAAATTGTTAGTCCTAGCGCTAAGGTAATAAAATTATATGGATTATTTCATCGACATGCATTTGCTAAATAATTACAAAAAGTCCAGATATCTCAAAAACTAGTCTGACAAAAACATGTTCTATAAAATGTGCTTAGTATTTAACGCTTAATCGAAAAATATAATAAAAATGAACATGTTGTATTTGAAGAACGAAAGTTGACAGCTACTTCCGGTAGAACCGGAAATGACAGAAACATGTGAATAGTTTAGTTCAAGAGAGCAAATCGATAAACCTGAATTCCCAAAGTTTCAGGAACATTTATTCAGTTCGCGTATCCAGGGGGGGTCAAGGGGGACATAACCCCCTCCCCCCCAAACTAACAATTTAACACGAAAAATACCCTATATACCGACTTGACTAACGCGACAGGGTATTACTTTTCGTAATTTTTCCTTATATGACCACCCCCAGACCCGGACCGAGGTTCTGGATCCGCCCTTGCGTGAATCACCCTGTATATACGATGTTACAACGGCAATTACAAAGAGAATGGCTGCTTATCTCTTGTTCATCCGGTTAATTTATATTTTAAATTTAGTTTAAAGAAGCGGCATAGATTTATTATCTCAATTTGATTTAATATTCATCTGATGAATATAAAATTTAACGCGAACTCGTAGTTAAAAGAATAAAGTGGGCGTATGCATATTTTGTTTAAGCCTTATTACATTTTTGGTATATTAAAATACAAAAACGCCAAATAAAATGAAATATTCATGGAGTTTCAAAATATTCGCTGAATATTCCCCTGGTCGACTACAAAGTTAACTTGTATCCGGGAAACTTTATTGAGGAAAATTTGATTTAATTTTTATAACAGCGCCAAAGAGGAATGAGTGCCGTAATTTCTTTTGATGTTGCAATATAATTTCTGTGTACCAAGTACTTTGAGTTTATTAAATTTTGTAGCGCAGCGAGAAAAACTTTTACGATATCAGCGCACCTGAATAAGGAAAATAGCATCGAACGTTGCGAGGAGAAAGAAAATTTGCAATTTTCTTTAAAGTTAATGCGCAATTTTCATTTTTATTGGCAGAAGCGTAAATATTTTTGACCAGAATTATTAGATACTGCATTTCCAATGATTTTAATTATTATATTAAATAATAATATGCTGAAGCAGTGTACCAAATTCGAAATTAATATCCTATTAAAGGTGGTGTGACCAAAAACATTTAATTAATAAAGAGAAGTAATTAAATGGCTTGCGGTTATTAACAGTCGAGCTGCGAAATGATTACTTGGTCAGTAAGAGTTTACAATTGGTCAGTAGAAAAAACAGTTTACTTCAGAGGTCCCAGGGCATTGTCAATTTATGTAACTTTCTTGTGTTTTCTTTTGCCGAATACAGAAGGAAATCGGCTACAAAAGGTGTAGAGGGGGCGGGTTTTCACTTGTTTTCCCAGGGCACTGTCACGATTCAGAAATGTTTGCTGTCCATAAGTTGCTGACCAACTAGCCATTTTGGCTGACCGATTACATTTTTCTGTTCGCAAAAATAAGAATATTTTGCTAACCAGTTAAATGATACCCATTAATAAATATACAGAATTGTTTCTTTTCTGTCAGAATCATACTGAGAGTCCTAAATCTACCGCCTGCGTTTGAAACCGAAACGTATATTATTATACCAACATCAAATTGCAATGCTTTAAGGAAATAACAATGGCAACGCTGTATTCTCATTTGTACCTGCTGTTTAATATTTTCATTCAATTTCGTCGGCAGTGTTGTTATCGGTTTATCGCTGCTGCTATTGTGTTTTTGGATTAAGTTTTATTGTTTTTTCGAACTAAAACTATTTGGAGCTATTTATTAGCCATGTACAATGGTTCGTCAGTGCGTGGTGTGTAAGAAATTCGACTAGCAGACTATATTTCGTCGGGAAGTGAGAATAATGAGGTTATGTGTTTTTAGGTAAAGCAGTGGTGTAGCTAATTCTATATTTTAAGTAAATATTGCAAAAATATGGATTATTTCTGTATAGTATCTGAATTTCTGTAGAAAATACCTACAACGATTACTAGATACTACTAATGTTAGGTCGAAATTATCTAAACCCGTACCTTATTACAGCGTTGCCATTTTTAAAGCCTTCTTCTTTTAACTTATTTGAAACTGTATGATTGTAAATAAATGGTGTTTTATAAATGGAATATTCTGTTTCCCCTTTTATATTATAAGTTTATGGGTGTGACCCAAAATTTAATGTTTTAGTACAAATAATTCTAAGAAAAAATTTCAAAACCTCACTTGGCTGCTATAAACCTCTGCCGAAATGTAGCAATTTAAGGTTTCACACGTCTTGGCTGCTATCACGTCACAACGGCTTTTTAATCAGCCGACGCCGCGACGCATTATGTTGTAGTTCGTGTGAATCACAGGTTGATTATTAAGATAATTGTGTCCGTTCGCATATGTATTATTTATTGTACTTTTAACTGGGATTTTTTTATCGTTCCAGGTTTGAATTATGGCTTCTAGTTTCGAATCTAAATATAGTACCGACCAATGACCACAATTATTAAATATAATAAGTATTATTTAGAATTTTTTTAAATTTTAAGCTAAATTGCGTGAAGCCAATTGATATACAGTCGTTTGGTTTGCCAATACTCTTTTACAACTCGTACAAGCTCCTCACTCGTATATTATACAAAACCTATCTTCACGCACTTGTTCACCAGACCTGGCAACATTGCAGTGAAACGCCTTTACACAAGACACAACCAGACAAATCATTGCGGGTTGCACTGATTCGCCGGTGTGACGTTATGCGATGACATGCTAATTTTTACCGGTCATTATTTCGGTTATCATTTTATGTAAAGAAGTGCGCCCTTCACTACAGTTCTTAGAATATTTTTCTTGATTTTTTAATAAAAGTTGTATTTTTGAGTCCTTTAAATACTGCAATTATTTAAAAAAAATCAAATAAAGTCAAATATTAGTTTTGTTCAAAGAATGTACAGGGTGTTATGGAAATGACGTATTATATTTAAATGGGTGACTCCTTGGGTGTCCTAGAGAAGCGCTATATATTTAACTTTTTTCAAATCGACCGTTTTAAAAGTGGGGTAATAAACACTCTTACTCACAGGTCAGTCCGCGCTACTGTACAACATTTCACCCAGAGCCAATTGCAATATTGCCAAACTTAATGTAAAACTGAAATTCCATATAAAATTATAAAAATAAATTATTTTCTACCTACTTGTATTTACCCTTATACCTAAAGAGCGAGGAAATCCAGGTACAAACGCAATCAGTTTTTTTCCTTTTTCATGGGAACACTCCTGGAAACACTTTATGTACAAACAGTAATAGTGAAACAGAACCGATGGTTAGCTTTTGAAAATACAATAATATACAGATTATTAGATTTTATTACACGCGACGAAATTTGACGCCCAGAAGAAACGCGTCCATGAAAACAATATTCAAAGATTATTTATGGACGGGCAAGATACAAGCGTAAACCGAAAAAACAGAGCGGATTGCTGAGAGTGTATTGGTGATCGACGAGACACAACGTATGCGGCCGCTGATTGGTATTCAACTAACAGACGCAAGCGTGCGGCGCTATATGAAACTACTTCGCTCAGCCGATGTAAGGCGTCAAGAGGTCATTGGCAATTGACCTAATGAAGTACGTGGCTATTACTCTTCCATATATTTTTTCGAGTTGTTTAAAACATAGTCCGTCGTAAATGTTCTTCAATTAATTGTCCAAAAAGGTATTACAGAATGGAAAAGTGTTTAAATTATTTCATTTTGGCTAAAGAGTTTAAGGTGTACATATGACAACACCGGCCAGAATTCCCTGATTGCTTACATGTATCTCAGTGCCACAAAGGTGTTTTTCTGGTTTGACGTCAGGTCACTTTTACCTCTGAATGAATTGAAAGCGCCATTTATGGGTATTTTTCGTCAATTTGTCTTTATCTCAGGAATTGCCGGATTAAATATAATACGTCATTTCCATAACACCCTGTATGATTTGATCTAGGTGCTTTTTCCGTATATTCTGCATAAATAATTAACAAAAACAATAAACAGTTAGAGATACGAGACATTTGGACGGGGAACATCGTCAAACCAATTCTATAAGAGCAAACTGTACCATCAATTTCTTAGCAATAAATAAATAATTCTAACTAAATAGATTTCGGACCAAATACACGCGAATAAATCCATAAATAATTTCTCTATCCTAGACCGTCACGGGCGAAAGCACAAGTGACGTAACACCACTATCATCCCCAATAATATTATCACAACAGTAATCCCCCTTAATTACACGACTAACAACCTTAAACCACCCTTAAACATTAATAGCGTCAGGGACGGACCGGGGGGGTTGGAGGGATAATCTTATTAAGTCCTTCTGGAGCGGCACCAGTGCCAGTGTGTTGAATTTAGTTAAACATACGGCTGCGACAGTGTATGGAAGGGACTAATTTGCCAATTTAAGCGAATTTGACTAATTTGGGGGAGGATTTCGAAGTATGTAGTATTTTTTGGAGACATAAAATAAATAATGAACAAAGAATGTCTTAACTTAATTGCTATAGAAGAATATTAAACTTCTAAGGCCCGGTTATACCACTTTAGTTCACCTCCGGATTAAGTTGATCTATGGTTTAACACAAGAGCTGTACAATGACCGCTTTGCAATGAATTGCGGGTCATAACCACCGACCTATATCTATGGCTAGTCAAACTGTAAAAACAAAAGTGGCAAATTTATGGTCTCGTGCATGTAAACAAAGCTGATCGTCAGATGTCATGCGCTGATAAACTATTTACCTTGACGGGAGAACAGGACCGTACTTCGCCCTTAATGAAAATGATTACATGGCAATATTTTGGCACATCAAGACCATCTTTACTGGGAAATAAATAATCTATTTTCCCGCATGAAAGAAGGACTTGTGGCCATCACTGAGAAGCCACTTTTAGAATAAATTGTGCGCTCCAAAATCCATTTTTTCACTCATAAAACTTAACTTTTTACTGCGCATCCCATAAGCTGTACGTATCCATAGTTATAGGTCATTCAGCGTAAGCGTCCAACAAACAGCGTTTACGAAGTGATCAGTGTGTTCTTAACCTTACTTGTCGCAACTTTTTTCAAATGGAACAAAGCATGGAAGGGGTAGATGTTAACCTGAAAATCTTAAATGGGAAGGGGGCATTTAAATCTATTTCCAATAATAATACCATAATCTATTGCTGCGTTTAATCACAGGTTGCCAAACAGGCACTATTTTATGCGAACGTTTAGCCAAATATACTTAGTTTTTTTCTAATCTAAAACTGGATTCGTAAAGTTAAAGGATTGGAAAACGCTATGAAAAAATTGCGTTAAAATAAAAAATATAAGGTTATAAGAATAATAATAAAAATATGAACAATTTTCAAATTTTTGTCACAGATCTTCCTGAAACTTGTTGATATCCCAATCGACATGTCAGACAATCTAAATATCAATAAATTAACTAAAAACGGCTAAAACTTCACGAAAAGAAATATTGATCAGCTGATGACTGTCGTCTCTTTCTAACCTGCCAAATTGATGCAACATAGATGGCGCCGATTGCTAATTTGGGATTGTTTAGGATCCTCATCTTAAAATCTAAGGGACACAAATTACTAAGGTGAAAAAGAAATATGATATGATTTGCTAGTGGTAAGGGCTCTCTGTGAAATTGATGTGGGCTAATTTCAATTCATTTACTGCCAATAATACGATACCATCTAAAAATATTGTTATGGTCTATCATAAGTACATAATAGATAGAAGATAGACCTAAGAAGACTGTGTCTGTTTGAAGGTTGTAGACAATGGTGTTCCTTGAATGATAGAAAAGTTTTGGACTTGTATTGTCTTTATTTGTTATATATCACAACGTTTCAACTGGTAAGTATCTCCAGTCGTCTTCAGGTGAATACTAAATAAGAAAAGTAACTACAGCTCTATTTATACTAGCTATGTGAACTGAAGCATAATTGAGATGGGTGCAGTCGTGCGTTCAGTTTTGCGCGATATTAGTAATTCTAAGCTTACATCTACTTAACAAAGGTTTTCAGATATTTCTTAAATCTAATGAAGGTTTACTAAAACAGCCAGGGTTCTGGTGTATGGTAGCAGCTTCCTTGAACTTCATCCAGTGTGGTTCTTTGACCAGGATTTCGGCTTCTGTCCACCTGATGTGATGGCCGTGTTTCCAGGCATGGTCAGCTGCACCTGAATTTTCCGTTTCTCCTTTTTGAGTGTTGTTCCTGTGTTCTTTAATCCTTGTTTCCAGTGGCCGTAGTGTTTCCCCAATATACGATCGGCCACATTCGCAGGGGATCTGGTAGACACAGTTTTTCCTATCTTTTTGGCTAGTTGGTTTCGTCGTCGTTAGATGGCTTCTTAAGGTGTCTCTCGAGCTGAATACCGTTCTGATGTCGTATCGTTGTCCTAGTCTTCTAATTCTCTCAGATATTCCTTTGACATATGGAATGTTGAGTATTGGTCTTTTATCTCTCCTTTTTGTGTATTTGGCCGAGTCTTACGATTTTCCAAAATAAAGTCAACTAATTTCGTGGGATAGCCATTTTTGTTGAGGTCAGTCTTGATGGGGTCAGTTTCTTTTTTGAGTGCTTCATTTGAGTTGCAAATGGTGATTGCTCTATCCACAAGCGTTCTTACGATCCAATGTTTTGTGTTGTTTGAGTGATTTGATGTATAATTCAGATATTGACCTGTATGAGTAGGTTTCCTGTACACTGAAGTTTGGATGGTGTTGCCATTTTTCTTTACATTGACATCTAGGAAAATTAGTTGACTGTTGTCTTCTTTCTCCATGGTGAATTTGATTGTCGGTGCGAAGCTGTTTATGTGCTGTAGGAATTCCTTGAGTTCATCGTCGTTTCCATTCCAAATAATGAAGGTGTCATCGACATACCTCAGCCACGTTTCACCTGAAGACGACTGGAGATACTTACAAATTGAAACGTTGTGATATATAACAAATAAAGACAATGCAAGTCCAAAACTTTTCTATCGTTTAAGAAGACTGTCTTGCGTTACGCCTGCTTCAATATTTTTAAATCTAAGTATTCGTATTATGGCTGAGCGCAAAAAATATATATATGAAAGATATGATTTTAACTATTATTGGAAAAAACCGATGATTTTAATAATCGAGTACTTGATACTCGAGCGATTTTAATAATCGAGTGAATCACTCGAGCGATTAATCACTTGAAATTTTTGTAACTAAGAAGAATGTGTTGATAAAACACCAGGGGTTGTTTTTGTAAGTTTTAGAAGTTTAGTCTAGAGTTTTTATTAAGGAAGAACAGTTGATTCTGATTTTTTTTTAAATTATATCCTTTAATTTTTTTTAAATTTACAATCGCCGCTGGCTAGCCAGTCCCAGTCAAAACGAGCGAAAAACTGCTCGAATATACGTCGGCGTCAAGCGAAGCTCGGGTATCGAGTGAAAGGTAATCAGTAACAAGCGACGATGCTCGCTTGAATTTATAACTCGAGCGGTTTTTCGTAATAATCGAGCGATGTCGGTTATTTCAATAATCGAGCACTCAAGCGGTTTTTCGCTCTAGCGATCACAACACTAATTTTGACTAATCTACTGGCCAAAGCTGTATAGTCAAATGAAAAGATTATTGTCTGAAACGACCTATATTATTCCTTCGAGCAGTCCCTACCTCAAAAGGAAACGTGATTATGCGAAAAAATGGCAAAAAAGCTGAGCAGTAGAAGCCTACAAATTTTAGAAAAAAATTTCCATTCGCATAATCATAATAAACAATTCCTGAAACAATAGAAATCAGTGGCTGCCTACTGTTTTTTCTTTATTTACAACATTGACAAATCCATCCCTGTTTAAACGATAACATCTCTCCATCAAATGACCTACAACGTCTTTGTCTTGAACAGCGTGAAGGTCATCAAGATAGGCAACCGGAAGCGCGTGGAGAAGAGTCACTACATCCGGTGTACGAGACGCGTGCCCCGTTTCCGGGTGCCATTGACTCGGCGTAATCGCCGCTGCTTTGTGCGCGCCACGCGTGCTCACATATGCTACATTGATTCACCCCATGCGGAGTCAAGAGGGTCGATGTTTTTGTTAAGGGCGGTTTTGGGGGCGTCTAATTGTGTGTTTTTTAGATTATGGGATAGCTGTAACCGTTTTTATGAGGGTTATTATTTGAAAATGTTATAAATGTTGCGGTCATTAGGAGTAAAGTTATTTATTTAGTTAGATTTCGAGTTCAAAGGAAGAGTTCAGTTAAAAGTTGGACTTTTTTATAGTTTTCGATCTATTAAATAGCTAGAAATGGCGCCATTATATACAGGGTGTCCGCTAATTAATGGGACATGGAAAAACAACCACAGACTCCTTACGTAAAAATATTAGGATTTAATTATACTTACCTATATCCGAAAGTTGATATTAACTGAGAGACAGGGTGTTAAAGTTAAAACTTCATTTTTGTTTTTCTCTAATAACTTTGACAGAAACCAACCGTTACCGTTTCCGAGATATTTGCATTTCAATCGTTTAGTGCGTTATCTCAGGCAAGCAAATAATATTTTGATACTTCTTACCAACTAACTTTTACATGATAATTAATGTTCTAGTAATGGTAATTGGGAATAATAAATACGACAATTGGATTGTCCTTTAATTTACTTTAATTAAAATAACTTTGACCATAGAAAATATCGTGTCGAAGGAAACCAACAGCAATGAAAACACAAACTTACAATAAACTCAAAAATGTAACATTTTCTGTTCCATAGCCATTGCATCTCTAAATTTCATTTGTTTTCCATAGGTTACTTTGAGAAAAAAATTTTGTTTGCAAATTAATAGTAATTGGACAGGGTGCACTAAACAATTGCAAATATCTCCGAAACGGTAACTATGAGCGACCTGAAATTAATATACCTTTTTTACGTAATAAATATGAGAAAAGTATTATTTTCATTAAAAACTTAAACAAAAAAGTTATGACCTAATAAATGTGCGAAAAATGCCGCAGATAGCGCCCCCTTCATTGCACATTAAAATTTCGCTAAAAAATCAGTTGTCAAATTTTGTAAAAAACCGTTGGTTTCTGTCAAAGCTATTAGAGAAAAACAAAAATAAAATTTTAACTTTAACACCCTGTATCTCAGTTAATATCAATTTTCAGAATAGGTAAGTATAATTAAATCCTAATATTTTTACGTAAGGATTCTGTGGTTTTTCCATGTCCCATGAATTAGCGGACACCATGTATAAGCTGTCCCAGTAAATTCGGCGAGATAAAATTTTATGAAACTCATAAACCTATTATACATTTGGGAAAAGAAATCCATTGGCTACATCAAGCAAGAAAATTGGAAACTATTTTCGCGTTTCCAAAAAGACAGCTAGGAGTCCCAATAATTAAAATTTCTTCGAATTATCACTGTTAAGGATTTCATTTAATATCGGATATAAAAGATCATTCATTTTTGCGATAGTTTGTTCGTAAGACTATCACCGATAAGGGTGGAGGAAGCGTGTAAGAAAGTTGTTTTAAAATGGCTGTATCTTCCATGCCCTTCATCCAAATTTAATCAACTTAAGCTCGCTTTAAAGATAATTTTACACTTATCAAATATGACTATCGTCAGGATCGTTAGCTCATGCTACGTATTTTAGAAGGTGCCGTTTACCTATGATTTTGTTTTTTACATCTTTTAATTAATAATAAATTATAATCAAATTAAATAACGTCCTATGTTATTTTGTGCTTAAAGAGCACAAAAATAGCTACACTTTGGAAGAAACTGTAATTCGATATCTTTACTCTTTTTTTTATAAATAATTTGTTTGGTACCTACTTATTATATCGATGGAAACAAACCCGAACAAAATTTTTCATACCCTGCTAGATGCTAGTCAGTTTAGGTTAACTTAATTTGGCATTAACACAGTTACTAAATAGTACATTGTGTAACAAGTACGTTTTATGTACGAGTGAAGAGTTTGCAACATGAGCTGTAGGCGAGTATTGTTACCCTACCCTCAGGTACATGCTTGGGTACCTGGTAAAAGATAGAACACTAAGACTTATGTCATTTATTATTTTACTGTTTTTGAAGGGCGTCAACTGGACATTCCCTTTAATTTATTCTTGCTTTTGATTTGTATGAAAACAAAGAATACCCTGTAGCGTTCTCTGTTGCACGTTTTATTGTGGTTTCTGTCTTTTTAAATAATTTCTACTATATAAAAGTTAGCTTTACGCAAATGTTGTACATTATACTTTTCTACGATCGTATATTTAGCTGAAAATAATTTTTTTTTAAATAATAGTTATTATATATACTTCTTCCCATAATATTATACATACGGTTAATGTCTTCCATAATATCATACCTCACCGACCTTAGTGGGACACCCTGTAAAATATATGGCAAATAAAATAGTTTGCAATACGTATATTATATCTGTAATTATATAAAGAATATTAGAAAAAAGTTTGTCAAAAAAATAAAAAATCTCCACCCGTAAATAAAACAGGAAAAGCTTTAACAATATTGTCTTGTACAACAAACATTTCCGTTGACTCGGCTTTAAGACACAGGCTCAAAAGTCCTCAGGGACGTTCTAAAGTAAATTCGAGTCTAAACATTTTAACTGGGGGCGGATTTGCGGGAACATCGGAAGAAACATGTCAGCAAACATTATTAGAGACGTCAAACAAACAGGCTTCCATATTGGCAAATGTAATAGAAGAAATGTGACATTTTGATTTATTTATACGGTTGAGCCCGCTGGAAATAAATGGATCTCGATGCGAACATTATTTTCCAAGCAAAATGTCAACTCGGCTCTTATTCATTTTCCGCATTATACAGTTTTATTGTTCGAGATGTTCTTTCGAATACGCCTCAATGCGTTAAAGTTTGATTGTCTTTAAAAGCGTACTTAGTGTTTCTTTTCTTTTATTTTTTTATGGTCTTTAATTTTTAAGGTATAGTATTTGCAGAATTATACCGTTGATCTTTTGACTGCAATAAAACCTCATTAGTGCTTCGACCATAAAATAAATAAGGAAATCCCAAATTTTAAAACCTTTTCGAGCAGAGCCGGACCAGGTATACAAATTCAATTTATACCTATGCCTGATGCATATACAGGGTCCGCAAACGAAGCGTGGACGGAAGATTAAATCGTTATCGAAGAACTTATCAATAATAGTAAAATAGCTTGAGATATTGGATTAAAAGCGGCATGTTTTAAAAATATTTGACATTATACAGGGTGGCCCAAAAAAGTGTGACAGCATAAAGTTATATTTTTTTAAATGGGACACCCAGTATTTTATTGCATATTTAGGTTCGTGTTACTATCATTTATAAGTGCCTCAAATTTTATTTAATTTGGTTTTGTAGTTTCGAAGAAATAAATTAAAAACTAAAAAAAAAAGTTTTGCAGTCCTGAATAAAAAAATCAAAAAAAAACAATCCAGAACTATTTTTTTAACCTCTGCATTGAGTGAAATTTATGTCAAGAGGTCTAGAGATAGTATGAATGTAATTGCGTTTATTTATTTTATACAGGGTGTTCATAATAAGCTTTCAAAAACCCCACATTTTAAAATAATTTTTCTCAAGTTTTTCAAATGGAACACCCTGTATATTATTTGGCTATTTGACGTAGAATTCATAGATAATTTTTTTTTGTAATGCAAGCATATAATTTATATCCAGCCGTTTTCGAAATAATTGTAAATATCATAAATTATGTTGCTTAAATAGAGTTTTTATTGGGAAATTTTGTTATAGGCGACTAGACTAATAATTGTAAACTAAAGTAAATGTTCAAAATAACCTCCTTTTACTCTTAGAGTTTACCGTATTTTAGTTATTTCGATATAAATTTTAAAAGCCTACATTTTTGCTACTTTTTTTTAAAATCAAGCGGTAACTTTTTAATGGTTTACATTTGTTATGCATAAGTTAATTTTCTTAATACTATTTTAATAACCTAGCATTCAATGATATTCCTTATTTTTTATTTTACTATAAACTAAATATAATTTAATTGATTTATTACGTGACATTTGTAATGGATTAAACTTAACAAAATAATGAAACACAATAAAAGTTTAAGAAAACAAAGGTTTGTTCGGGTTTTTTCGGGTTTGTTGACAAGGTGAAACTAAATAATAATCCCTTATGAGGCGGTAAATCGAAATTTATTGCCTCGCTCTAATTATATGTTCAAAGGTCCTTCCTTGTTCTTGAAGGCATAGATGTAGCCTTCGAACAAAATTAATCTGGACATCTTGAAGAGTTCTTATTCTAATATTTCTAAATGCCTCTCGTATGCGTTCTTTCATATCTTCTCGATTAGTAGGAGATATAGCATAGACTTGTTCTTTGACATATCCCCAGAGGTAGAAATCAATGGGTGTTAAATCAGGGGACCTAGGAGGCCAAGCTATTAGTCCACCACGTCCGATCCACTGGTTACCTCGCCAATGATTTAAAAATTGTCTTACCGGCTCATAGTAATGAGGGGGAGCGCCGTCTTGCTGAAACCAGAAGTTTTGGAGAGTGTCGGCATCTACATTTTTTGAAGTTTGCAGTAAAATGGGAAGATCATGATGAAGAAAATTAAGGTAAACTTGTCCCGTTAAACGTTCTTCAAAAAAATATGGCCCAATAATATAAGGCCATAATATTCCTCCCCAGACATTAACCGACCAGCGATTTTGGTTATCTACATGTCGAACCCAATGTGGATTTTCACTAGCATAATAATGCATATTATGTCTATTTACGATTCCGTTATTTTTAAATGTAGACTCGTCACTAAAGAGAACTTTTGATAAAATATTTGGTCCTTCTCTAATTTTATTAAGCATCCAATTACAGAATGTATTTCTTCTTAAGAAATCATCTTTATAAAGTTCCTGGTGTAATTCGATGTGATAAGGATGATATTTATACTTTTTCAAAATACTTCGTACGCTTGTTTCCTTAACACCGGTTTTCTGAGAAATGCAAGTCTGACTTACGTTGTGATTTTCCTCTACTGCCAACAGAACTCTTAATTCATTTTCTTCATTAATAACGGGTTTATTGATTATCATCCTTTTTGTGTACGCAACGCTTCCTGTTGCTACAAATCTTTGCAACAACTTCTCGAAGGTTTCTGGTCTCGGTTTTCTCTCAATATGTGGATATCTTTCAGCATACACTCGGCTCGCGAGGAGGCAATTTCTTGCACATTCACCCAGTATAAAAATCATATTAACCATTTCTAAAGTTGTAAAATTCGACATTTTGTGTAAGTTAGTACTTAATTTCGACGACTGAACAAATGTAAATAATTTTATTTGACTGTCATAGTGACAATCTAAACAAAAAAAAATCATGGCAACTCGATTATGAATAAAAAATAAAATTAAATAAATAAAAGTAGCAAAAATGTAGGCTTTTAAAATTTATATCAAAATAACTAAAATACGTTAAACTCTAAGAGTAAAAGGAAGCTATTTTGAGCATTTTCTTTAGTTTACAATTATTAGTCTAGTCGCCTATAACAAAATTGCCCAATAAAAACTCTATTTAAACAACATAATTTATGATATTTATAATTATTTCGAAAACGGCTGGATATAACTTATATTCTTGTATTACAAAAAAAAATTATCTATGAATTCTACGTCAAATAGATAAATAATATACAGGGTGTTCCATTTGAAAAACTTGAGAAAAATTACTTTAAAATGTGGGGTTTTTGAAAGCTTATTATGAACACCCTGTATAAAATAAATAAACGCAATTACATTCATAGTATCTCTAGACCTCTTGTCATAAATTTCACTCAATGCAGAGGTTAAAAGAATAGTTCTGGATTGTTTTTTTTGATTTTTTTTATTCAGGACTGCAAAACTTTTTTTCTTAGTTTTTAATTTATTTCTCCGAAACTACAAAACCAAATTAAATAAAATTTGAGGCACTTATAAACGATAGTAGTACGAACCTAAATATGCAATAAAATACTGGGTATCCCATTTAAAAAAATATAACTTTATGCTGTTACACTTTTTTGGGCCACCCTGTATAATGTAAAATATTTTTAAAACATGCCGCTTTTAATCCAATATCTCAAGTTGTTTTAGTATTGTTGATAAGTTCTTCGATAACGATTTAATCTTCCGTCCACGCTTCGTTTGCGGACCCTGTATAAATACAAAGTGATTTTTAATAATTTTAATCTTTAGTTGTTTTCCGGGGAGTAATTTTTAGTTAGGCTTATTAGTGGTAGAATGTGGCGTCCTTGGAATTGTGCGGATAGGGGGGCATCTTCAAGTGTCATTTTTAAAAGAAAGCATTTATCTACCGCCAAACTAATAATTAAAAATGTGTATCAATCGTTGTTGAGTAGAAATTTTAATTCGATGGATGCTTTAGCAGCGACGTCTACTTTGACAAAAACTCCTTTATCTTCGGTAAGAGACATAGTACTTGAACCTGTTAATCCTAAAAAAAATCGGAGTGATTCTGGCACATATAGAAGCATTGACGAAAATCACATGGATTTATTAAGAAGAAAGATTTACCAAATGTATGAGGCACAAACTGTACCCACATGGATTTCCCTCAAAGAGTGGCTGATTAAAGACGAAACAAATATCTCTTGTAGCCTTTCAAGCCTTAGGAAAATATTGCGTAAAATGGGTTTTAAATACCGAAGCGTTGATAAAAGACAAACATTAATGGAATCTCAACGTTTACGGGAATGGGGACGTAAATATTTAACAGCTGTAAACAATTTGGAGAAGAAAATCGTCCAATTATGTACCTTGACGAAACATGGTTCGATACCCATGACACTCCAAGAAAAGGTTGGGATGATTCTTCCAAAAAATGTCAAACCAAGCCACCATCAAATAAAGGCAAAAGAATCACAATATTACATGCTAGTTCAGAGAACGGGTTTGTTACAAAAGCAGAAATTCAAAATTTTATGATTGAAAATGATTTATATTTTGAAGAAACTTACAAAAACTTAAAAACGAAGGAAGAAAAATTTCTGCAGACAGCTGGAAAAACTGTGTACAGCATGTACTTAAGGTGGAAAATTCTTACAATTGTATGATTACAAATCTTCAACCCTTACTTATAAATTTAGGCTTAGATGAAGATAGTGATAGTGATACAGAGTTAAATTTTGAATAAATTATCAATAGTTTCTTAGAATTTAATTAATTTTTATTGTACTTGTTATCCTAATAGTTATACTTTTAAATTATATTATTTTCAATTATCATTAATTGTTATCATTATTTTACATTTATTATAGGTACCTAAAACTAAAAATACCTATCTATTTATTTTAAATTATAAAAATAAATCATGTGGTGTGGTATACTATTTTAAAGCCGGCCCTGGTCCCATTTATTGAGCTTTGAAGAGGTTGAGGCGTATACAATAGGGTTTAATCAGGTAGTTTATTTATGGCAGTAAGAGTCAACGGTATAATTCTGCAACAACTATAACATTTAAAGCGATTCCTTATTTTATAAGGTCGATAATGACCGATGATTATAATAATCGAGTACTTGATACTCGAGCGATTTAATAATCGAGCGATTAATCACTTTATGACTTAGAAGAATGTGTTGATAAAACACCAGGGGTTATTTTTGTACGTTTTAAAAGTTTAGTTTAGTTTTTATTAATGAAGAAAACTTGGTTCTGAATTTTTTTAAATTACATCCTTTAATTTTTTAAGAAAGCCATGTCGCGATGACTCCACTAAGGGATTTGGCATACTTTTTTATATGCACCTTATCGTTTATGTGCCTTTAAGAAAGACGTATGTCGTGTCAGCCTTCTGAGCGTCAAACTCGAACGTCGCCAATCGGCACATTTCGGGTGGAGCACGAAGATCGGGTATATCAAGTGAAATGCAATTATTCGATTTTTCGCCTGAATTTATAACTAGAGTAACAAGAGACGATTTTCGCTCGAATGTATAACTCTAGCAGTTTTTTTAATAATCGAGCGATGTCGCTTATTTCAATAATCGTACAAACCAACCGTTCCTTCGCTCGAGCGATCACAACACTATCGATAATACACAATATACAGCGTTATTTTTTAAAACTTGACATAGGCTAACGTTTTTATTTGAAAAGATAGACCTATAGTTCCTGAAGCAGAGTTCTAGGAATTAGTTCGACTAAGTAAAATGTGTGGAAAAAATAAACGCGTTATTGCCAGATTGGGCGCTATTTAAAAAATAGGTAGTTATTTTTTTAAATGGCAACACTGCATTTTCTTAACAAATTTTGAAACATCTTGAGATTTTGGACAAAACAAATAGAGTGCAAGTTTTTGATTAGAGCAGCGGTTTACGAGCTAATTGTGCCTAAAACTAAATTTATTTTCAAACATCAAAAACTTGCACTCTTTTTGTTTTGTCTATAATCTCAACATGTATCCAAACTTGTTAAAAAAATGCAGTGTCGTCATTTAAGAAAATAGGTATTTTTTAAATAGCGACCAATTTCGCAACAACGCATTTATTTTTTCCACATATTTTATTTAGTTAAACTAATTCCTAAAACTTTGTTTCACGAACTATAGGTCTATCGTTTCAAATAAAAAAGTTAGCCTGCGTCAAGTTTTAAAAAAATAACCCTGTATAGTGTTGCCAGAGCTAATTGATGTAAATTTAAAAAAAACGTAATTATCGCGGTAATAATAATCATATATGCATGCAGGCAAAATTGATTATATAATCCATCGGCTTGACTACAAAGATTTCTGACATGCCGCACCAGCCAATCTTTGAAGCGACCCTCTTGGGTAATTATAGTTGTTTATGCATTTCAATTAGATTTGGAAATATTATATACATTTTCAAAATAAACAATTATTGCCAGTCGTACAAATAACTATACAGGCTGTTGTGTTGTTAAGTTATTCACATTTTGTTGGACTATCGATAGTGTAGCAAATAATTACAAAACGTAATAGATTTGTCAGAAGCGTAATAAAGTAATAAATTATCTATAACAGATCTATTTATGACCATAATGACGCTTGCTTCTTGCTGTTGCGAACCTCTCACCAAAGGCTGATAAATTAATTGTGGTGATTCGCGGCTTGTGCTTCTTTTCCATGGATCGTAGTAAGTTCGTTGTAAAAATATCTTTAACGAAAATTTCACAAGCGGCTCGTGAACCCTTCGGCTCGCACTACATATATAACCATTATATTGCCAATACGGACGTTCCAAAATACAAAAAGTATCCCGGCTATGGGAGGTGGCGCGGATCTATTGAGTTTGCGCAGAAGACAGCATCATGTTACCACACTTTTTTCGGCCACCCTGTATATTGGAAAATATTTTCCTGAAATGCACACTATAATACAGTATAAATCGACATATGAATGAAATTCCTAAGTTAATTAGTATAGGAGCTATGGAATTTTTACTATTTTGATTGCGATGTAGGTAGCTCCCGGGATCGCATTCTCGGACCTCGGGCCCATGAAGACTTTTGATCAGCATCGATTTTTGGATAATATCCCCGAGTATCAAAGTTTTTAACCGAGGGCTGATTCCCATTATGTCCCGTGCGGGGTCCTTTACGACAATGTGAATAAATAGTATAATGTCATCAACTAAATGTAAAATTTGTAATTGTTGTTAAGACAGTCTCATTATTAAGGTTTTAAAATCTTTCTTGCCCCAATTTGTATCTGTCATTTTGTGTTTTTGTTTCAGCAAATGTAAAATTCGTTTTAGAATATTACCCTCTTTGTGTCTGTCCCGATGAATATTTAAAAGCTCCTTGTCGGATCCTTGCTCGCTTTCAGTGTTTTCAAGATGTAATATGGCACTTCACAGAAAGAATATAGAATTTATATGTTTTATAGATCCGTTTTGTACAGCCAAATGTAGTTTCCCCTGAGCGTAAGCAAATTTTATCTTTAAATTTTAAACATGAAAATCCGACCGTATTCATGTAAGTTCTCTTTCTTCTTGAGAGTATTAAAATTGGAATCTTTTGTAGCGGAAACCCAATTTTTTTTAAGATACATATTTTCTCGTATTATGTTTTATTTAACGGAAAGGAGAAAGTGTTTCAATGTGTCACTGATAAAATCGTATGTCCTTAAGGTTTTTTTTAGAGCCAAATACAGGGTGTTATGGAAATTACGTATTATATTTAAATGGGTGACTCCTTGGGTGTCCTAGAGAAGCGCTACATATTTTATTTTGTTTAAATCGACCGTTTTAAAAGTGGGATAACAAACACTCTTACTCACAGGTCAGTCCGCGTTACTATACAACATTTCACCCAGATCCAATGGCAATGTTGCCAAACTTAATGTAAAACTGAAATTCCATATAAAAGTATAAAAATAAATTATTTTCTACCTACTTATATTTATCTTTATATCTAAAGAGCATCCAAGCACAAACACAATCATTTTTTTTCCTTTTTCATGGGAACACTCCTCGAAACACGTTATGTACAGGGTTATCAATTTAGTTTGTCCCACTTTTAAGAGCCTGTAACTTTTTTGTATTTTGAGTTCATTCAAAAAACAAGATGTAGCATTTTTAGCAAAGTTTTTATGAGTGTTGTCAAAAATGACAGTAGGTGTCATATGTCACACCGAAAAGCAATTATTATTTTGTTTAAATGGGACACTCTACATATCAGAAGCGCATTAGATGGCGCCTTTTCGTCCGATCTCAAAAATATAACACACATTATGCATTCTTTCCTTCATTCCATCAAACATTAACAAAATTCTAAAAATATATTATTGTTAAAAAGCATCAAGATAGCTATGCAACTGTTTTGGTTGCTACGGATGTTATCCAGTAACTGCATATTTAAACTCAAAGTAGGTATGTCCAATGGATTGGAAAATCGGGAGGTACTATAGCCACCGAACAACTCAGACATGTGATTTTTTTCTTTTCGGGTTATATTAAAAATGTTGTTTATAATACACCGTGTTATTCATTGAATGAACTGTATATTAGAATAGAAAACGCCATCCTTCAGATTCGAACTACTAGAGAAGTTCTATTAAAAATTAATAGTCACATTGTAAAAGTGTTTCGTAAATGTATCGAAAATGGAGGTGATCATGTAGAGCAATATAGATTAAGACTTCATCCTTATGGAACGATCTTTCCGAGGTCGTTTTCCCCAACGAAGAATATAACCTCCAACGATTCAAAACCAACGTGAATCGCTTTTTGCGCACACGCACCACTCCCAGAGTGCCCCAAAGGATTTGCTATAGTGCTTGTGTTTGATCATAAAAAATGATATAATTATTATATAATTATAGTTATTAAATTAATGTTATAAACTTTTGTTATTTTCTAGTTATGCCAATATTAATAAAATTGTCTCACTTGAAATAAAGAATGCATGTGTGTTTTTGAGATCGGAAGAAAAGGCGCCATCTAATGCGCTTCTGATATATAGAGTGTCCCATTTAAAAAAAATAATAATTCCTTTTCGGTGTGAAATATGACACCTACTGTCATTTTTGACAACACTCATAAAAACTTGGCTAAAAATGCTACATCTTGTTTTTTGAATGAACGGGCTAACTCAAAATACAAAAAAGTTCTTAGACTCTTAAAAGTGGGACAAACTAAATTGATAACCCTGTACACACAGTAATAGTGAAACAGAACCGATAGTTAGCTTTGGAAAATACAATAATACAGATTATACTACAGATTATTAGATTTTATTACACACGACGAAATTTGACGTCCAGAAGAAACGCGTCAATAAAAACAATATTCAAAGATTATTTATGGACGGGCAAGATATACGTGTAAACCGAAAAAAACAGAGCGGATTGCTGAAAGTGTGTTGGTGATCGATGAGCCACAACGTATCCGGTCGCTGGTTGGTCTTCAACTAACAGACCGCAAGCGTGCGGCGCTATATGAAAGTACTTCGCTCAGCCGATGTAAGGCGTCAAGAGGTCATTGGCATTTGACCTAGTGACATACGTGCCTATTTTAAACTTATTTAATACTATTCCACATGTTTTTTCGGGTTTGTTCGGGTAGGTATTACAGAATGGAAAAGTGTTTAAATTATTTTATTTTGTCTAAAGAGTTTAAGGTGTACATATGACAACACCGGCCAGAATTCCTTGTTTGCTTACATGTATCGCAGTGCCACACAGGTGTTTTTCTGGTTTGACGTCAGGTCACTTTTACCGCTGAATGAATTGAAAGCGCCATTTATGGGTATTTTTCTTCAATTTGTCTTTATCTCAGGAATTGCCGGTTTAAATATAATACGTCATTTCCATAATGACCTGTATAGACCAATAATACATCAAAGTAAAGTCCAAATTCTTACCGGTCTTAAAGTCTCTTAATTACATCTTTAGGTCTTAATAAGTCTATATCTAAAACACAACCACACCTACAACTAATAAGCTATAAAAATCCAAAATAACTATTCCTTAGACAATGTAGGGTCACGTAGGGTATTGGAGTACATAACTTCTGAGGAACAATTACATCATACTATTTTTCCTACGAAAGCGTACTTTTTCGGTCTGTTTTGGGTATGGATGCCATTACTTTTCCGTACGATTTAAAAAAAAATCTCAGTTAAATTTAGTTGCTACTAACAAAACTGCCTTTGCAAATACTCTCTGTATTCGGTAAACGTCATAGTTCGAGAAATTGTGGGTAATGACCAATTTTTTTATCCGCAATGATTCTTCAAAGAAAGACAAATTACAAAATATGTATTGGAAATTAAAAAATATATACAGAGTGTCCGCTAATTAATGGGACGTGGAAACAGACTCCTTACGTAAAAATATTAGGATTCAATTATACTTACCTATATCCGAAAGTTGATATTAACTGAGATACAGGGTGTTAAAGTTACCACCAACGTTTTTTTACAAAATTTGGTAATTATGGTGTTTTTAGAACGAGAACTTGGTTTTTTTATGAAATTTTAATGTACAATGTGCGGCATTATTTTCTCATTTATTAAGTCATAACTTTTTTGTGCCTGAGTGTATTTAAGTTCCTAATAAAAATAATACTTTTCTCATATTTATTACGTAAAAAAGGTATACTAATTTCAGGTCGCCCAAAGTTACCGTTTCGGAGATATTTGCTTTTAAATTGGTGAATGCGTTAGCCCAGGCAAGCAAATAATATATTGTTTACTTCTTACCAATTAACTTTTACATCATAATTAATATTCTAGTAATGGTAATTGGAAATAATAAATACAACAATTGGATTGTTCTTTAACTTACTTTAACTAAAATAACTTTGACCCTAAAAAAAATCGTTTCGAAAGAATCCAACAGCAATGAAAACACAAACTTACGATAAATTAAAAAATGACACATTTTCTATTCCATTGTAACTGCATCTCGAAATTTCATTTGATTTCTCATAGGTTACTTTGAGAAAAATATTTTATTTGCAAATTAATAGTAATTGGGCAGAGTGCACTAAACAATTTAAATGCAAATATCTCCGAAACGGTAACTCTGGGGCGACCTCAACTTAGTATACCGTTTTTACGTAATAAATATGAGAAAAGTATTAATTTCATTAAAAACTTAAATACACTGAGGCACAAAAAAGTTATGACCTAATAAATGTGCAAAAAATGCCGCAGACAACATTGTACATTAAAATTTCAAACCGTTGGTTTCGGTCAAAGTTATTAGAGATAAACAAAAATGAAGTTTTAACTTTAACACCCTGTATCTCAGTTAATCTCAACTTTCGGATATAGGTAAGTATAATTAAATCCTAATATTTTTACGTAAAGAGTCTGTGGTTTTTTCATGTCCCATTAATTAGCGGACACCCTGTATATTGGTGTATAATCAACTCACTGTCACTTAAGAATGCAATAAGTTTGGGATATTTGCCTATATCGACTTGATTATTCAAGTCAAAGATTTAAATATGTTTTATGTTTCTTGAAAATACGTTAACAATAACCGTTCGCTGAAACTCTTCACTTGCTTTTGCTCCAAAACAATTTAATAAACGTATTATATTCCTTTTTGTAACTTCTTTCGATTTTTCAGTCAATAAATTTTGTGTAGCTTCATCGGCTCCATTAATTATTTCATCTGAAGCACATTGAAATGAGTTTTTTTTTCGGAATCGGAATTTCTTTCCATTTTTGATGTTTTGAAATATTATTGACATTTGTAAGGTAACAATAACATTCCGCCGCCCAGTCAACGAACGACGCGGATGCTGTTTTCATGGCATATGATAAGCATTTCGAGAGAAGTGAAAAAGCACACGGTTCGGCACTTTTTTAACGCTAAATTACCAGTTTTATGCATTAATTTCCGTAAAAAATATAGTTTTTATAACGATCGTTGAAAAAAGTGTTTATTATGCATTATAAGTTTCACTGTCATGATAGATTATAATATCACGTCCCCTTAAAACATTTTCATAAAGTCAATACGCGAGCCCGGGATGAAATCATTATGGTAATGCTACTGATAACGTACTAAATTATTCCCTTTGCTTAGTACAAGTTGTATCAAACTGTTTTGAAGCATTAGATGATCACAGATTACACGATAATTCAATATGCCATATTGAGTGATCCGGCTCATACAGGGGTTGTTCGTGGTGTTGTTCGTTTCCTGCTTCTCACGAAAATCAAATCTAGGTGACTATTTCGAAATATTGCAGAGGGATGTGTATACAACGTGTTCAAGATAAGGAGGGCCAGTACAGGGATCTCGGAAACCGTAAGAGATACGAAGTCGGTTAAATGGAGGTAAAGTTGCGAATTTACGTGCCTAATAATATGCCGTTTAGAAAGTTATAAAATTCCGAGTAGTTCCGGAGATATCCGGAAAACCCCGAAATTCTGAAAAATCGTTTTATTGTTGTTCTGGGGTTTTTGAGATCGAATTCTAAAGTAAATTGCACCTTTACATTGCCACTTTTTCCACTCTATCTAACAGCGTTAATTGTTTTGTAATTGATTTTAAAAGGTAAAAATTTACAGCTTACTTATGAGATATTATTTATAAAATTAATCTCCTGATGTTGTTCAAAAAAACCTCGAAACGTCATTAAACCACAATGTCTCATACATCGTTGCATTCGGAAGAAAAAAGCTCTCAAATTCCAATATCAAGAAAACAGGACCGTATTTAAAAAAAGAAAGTTGATAATGGCCCTTCTCGTCGGATTACAAAACAATTAACGCCGTTAGATAGGAGAAAGTGGCAATGTAAAAGTGCAATTTACTTTAGAATTCGATCTCAAAGAAATCAAGGAAAAAAATAAAACGATTTTTTAGATGTTCGGTTTTTTTCCGGATATCTCCGGAACTACTCGAATTTTTAAAACTTTCTAAACGGCATATTATTAGGCACGTACATGCGCAACTTTACCTCTATTTAACCGACTTCGTATCTCTTACGGCTTCCGAGATCCCTGTACTGGCCCTACTTATCTTGGATACGGTGTATATTGGCATTTAAAGCAAAAAAATTTTGGGGGAAAAAGCACATACTGTGCAATTAAGCACAAAAGTGCATAATTAATTGCCACCCAAAACCAAAATAAAGCCGGCTAGTACTCTTGTATTTTTCAAAATAAATAAAATTAGTCGTCCTAAATTTTACTCTTATTTGCATTTCACAAAGGGACTTTTACAACACGGCAATATTTTCATTAGGACAATTTTGCTAAGCTCATTTACTTTATAAATTTGTATTTAATCCTTTTGCTTTTTTGCAACCTTTTATCTTTATAATTCACAGAAGCGTAGCCCCTTAAAATAATTTTTATTTAATTTAACAATTATGAAAGGAAAAATATTTTAGGGTAAAAACACATTACTTAGGAATATAAATAATTTTTTTGATAACTCGAACAAATATTTCTTGCTGTATGGATGTTAAATACCTAAAGTGCGACTATACCGAGCGTTGATGTATAGTTGTTGCAGAATTATACCGTTGATTCTTACTGCCATAAATAAACTACCTGATTAAACCCTATTGTATACGCCTGAACCTCTTCAAAGCTCAATAAATGGGATCAGAGCCGACTTGAAAATGTATACCACGCCATATGATTTATTTTTATAATTTAAAATAAATAGATAGGTATTTTTAGTTTTAGGTACCTATAATAAATCTAAAATAATGATAACAATTAATGATAATTGAAAATAATCTAATTTAAAAGTATAACTATTAGGATAACAAGTACAATAAGAATTAATTAAATTCTAAGAAACTATTGATAATTTATTCAAAATTTAACTCTATATCAGTATCACTATCTTCATCTAAGCCTAAACTTATAATTAAGGGTTGAACATTTGTAATCATACAATAATTGTAAGAATTTTCCACCTTAAGTACATGCTGTACACCGTTTTTCCAGCTGTCTGCAGAAATTTTTCTTACTTCGTTTTTAATTAATTCTACTACAGATGCATTTAATGTAGAAGAAAAGAAATATTATTTCTCCTAATATTGGATTTTAATTGGTGCCATATTAGCTCAATAGGATTGAATATACAATAGTACGGAGGAAGACGCAACACTGTATGTCCATTTTCTGCTGCAAGTTTGTCACGCTCGTATTCCTTATTTATTTTAAAAGCTTTTAATACTTCTAGCAGTTCTCGTTTTTTTGTAAGTTTCTTCAAAATATAAATCATTTTCAATCATAAAATTTTGAATTTCTGCTTTTGTATTATTAGAATTGGGAATGATATTTGCTTGCCGACTATGATAACTAGCATTGTCCATTACAATGACGCTATTTTCAGGTATATTTTAAAAGAGTTTACGTTTAAACCAATCTTCAAAAAGTAGTGCGTCGGTATCTTGATGGTAATCTAAAGAAGAATAAATTCTCTATTATAACTTGGAACATCATGCCCTCAGTCAGACAGCAGACGTAAAAGATAGAATAGATCCATAACCTCACGAATATGCTCCAGTTTTAAAAGGCAGACGTTTAGTCCGTGTCCACAACGGCGCTCCGACCCTCGCTCATCGCCCTAGACCATAGCACGGCACAGCCCTCGCTTGAGCATCGCACACTAGTCCCTCGACATCGAGATATAAACATGGACTAACAACGCACAGTCTTCCGATGAAGAAGATATTATTTTAGACTCTAATATAACAAAGTGGTATTACTTTAGGGTATATTACATAAATAACGTTGAGCATTTGACGTAAAATTGGGAAATCAATTAATATACAGGACGTCACATGAAAAAAAAAACTTTTAACGGGCTCGGATTTATGACTAGGAGCTAGCCTAGGGCCTCGTATTTAAAGGGGCTTCGAAAAGAACCAAAAAATAACAAAGTTTAAAATACGATTTTCAATTGACAAATTACGCACAGTCCATGTTTATATCTCGATTTCGAGAGACAAGCTGATCGACAGGCAAGGCAATGAGCGAGGGTCGGTGCGCCGTTATGGCCACTACTGTGCGATTCTATGGTACCAGGCTATGGTCGAGGGCGGGGGTCGGCGCTCCGTTGTGGACATATACTTAGGTGAGTTCTGGTCAGTTGAACGTTGAACGTCAAGACAGATGATGTCCTTTGACTCGCATGTGTATACCAAAAAATAGTTCTACGCCCGAACAAAATAAACAATTTCTGAAGGATTTTTCATCCAGAAATTAACGTTTTACAGGCCAAGATTTTCTCCTTATTTCTGACTTTCAAGGTCTAGATGAGTGAAATAGAATTTGTTTCATAGATAATAAAGTCATAATTTAAAAGTATCACATAGTTAAATACCACAGGGCCAACACTCCATTCATAAATCTGTTGGAAAGTGAGGTTGTGAAATGTTATTGAAAATCAGTAATGGGTGGAAGAGAGACAAAACATGTTTGTCTCGATAATGGCAACAATATTGAAGTCTGGTTAAATCCAATAACGTTTAAAATTGTATGGAGCGGCCTTTCGCGTTTTCTTGCAGCGGAGCTAGTCTGGGCAAAAAGCCCGACAAGGGCGTATAATTTACTTTGAAATTCGTTACGTTTAACTATATTACCTATTCAAAAAGTGTAGTTTCGAATATTAGATATTTATAAAAAAGATAGAAATATTGATCCAGTTTTTATATACAGTGTGTCCAAGGATGGATTTAAGTATTTATGCTTAGCATCAATGTTTTTGGTGTATTCATTATTGGATGATAATTCTCCAGATATAAAAGTGTATATTTATAGCCAGATTGTCATATTTATCACTAAGGTATCTTGCAACATTCCAATTAAAAATTTTTAAATTTGACAATTATAACTGGTTTAAGGTTAATCCGCAATTGCTCTTAAAATAAATTTATTTCCTAATAATTTTACTATAAACTGTAAAAATAATGATATTTTTTATATTTATTTTTTTTTCTAAATCTCTCAAGGCCTATGCACAATTTTTAGTAAAATTATTGGGAAATAAATTTATTTTAAAAGCAATTGCGGATTAACCTTAAACCAGTTGTAATTGTCAAATTAACAAATTTTTAATTGGGATTTTGCAGATACCTTAGCGATAAATAGGACAATCTGGCTCTGCTGCAAACATAACAGCAAGGTGGGGAATGCACGTTTTCATTCCTTAGGTCAGCTATACTCTAAGTGTGTTCCGCGGAACCCTAGGGTTCCGCGATACCTCTGTAGGGGTTCCTCAAGAATTTAGAAAAAAAATCAAAACACCTCTCTCTGGTCGAACGTTTTGACTCCGCGGCCGCGGCGTAGGTATATTTATTTATTTATTTGTATTTGTATAAGCATGTGTTACAATAGCTGGTACAATATCTCATAAGTTTGGTATCAACATGTATTACTTGTATACTTGTGAGCGCGCAGTCCCTTTGATAAAAGCCGCCTCTGAATTGTTTACAACGCAATTTTTATATTTCTCTTTTTATTTTTGCTTTTTGTTTATCAAAGGCGCCGACTCGAGTATTTTCGAGAATATTCGAGATCGACTCTAGGACTAAGTATAAAAGCGGCGATCGCGCGTCGCGCCTCGTCAGTCAGTTGACGATTAGCGTTCGGAGCGATAAGTTCCTACCTACCTACTTACAAGCTCGCTAGCGAGAAACTAGTGTTCATTGTTCTACTGCCTGCTGTATTCTGTTGTCTCAGTTTTATACATTTCTTCATTGTACTAAACTTAGTCTCTTATACGCAGTAACGATTGTGCATTATTTAGACCCCACCAGCCTGACGTGTAACATTATAAATAAAGAAGAATGGAACGTTGGCTTAAAGGTGTTAAACGTGTTGCAACAACATCTTCTAATGACGCTGAATGTTCAAAAGCAGTACGCGCGGAGAATATAGCAATCACCGATCCAGACGATGATGCCACGACCTCAAGCTCGACGGTTTCAAAGACGAAAAAAAGGAAGTATGATGAATCATATATCAGTTTCGGATTTGTTGATTCCAAGGGCTCACCTCTCTGCATGCTATGTAGTAAACTGCTTCCTAATAGTTCCATGGCACCTGCCAAATTGCGCCGACATTTACAAACTGTACACCCCGAGTCTAAAGACAAGAATAAAGAATTTTTTGTTCGTAAAAAAGATCAGTTATTGGAAAGTCAAAAAAATATGATGCATGTAACAAAAACTATCAACGAAAAGGCCACGGAGGCATCATATTTAGTTAGCTATCGCATTGCACAAGAAGGTGAAGCGCACACTATCGCTGAGAATTTAATAAAGCCATGTGTATTAGACATAACAAAATGTATGCTCGATGAAAAATCCGTAAAGCATCTTTCTACTGTGCCGCTATCAAACGATACTGTTTCACGGCGAATCCATGATCTGGCAAGCTACGTCAAACAAGAACTAGTTACACGTCTACAAAAAACACGATTCGCCTTGCAAATGGACGAGTCGCTGGTTTGGCTATCTTGCTGGTTATCGTGAGATATCCATATGAAAGTTATTTTGAAGAAGACATGCTTATGTGTTCACCGCTGCTCACAAACACTACCGGGGAAGAAATTTTTAATAAAATAAATATATTTTTTGAAGAAAATAATCTCAGTTGGAACAATTGCATTGACATTTGTACAGATGGGGCCAAGGCGATGACAGGTAAAACAGCAGGAGCAGTGTCACGAATAAAAAATAAAGCGCCTAATTGTAGTTCCAGCCATTGTATTCTGCATAGACAAGCACTTGCGATGAAGCAAATGCCGTCAAATCTAAAATTAGTTATGGATGAAGCGGTAAAAATAATTAATTTTATCAAATCACGACCACTACAATCCCGATTGTTCTCATTATTGTGTGAAGATTATGGCAGCAAACATAAAACACTGCTGCTCCATACAGAAGTGCGATGGCTGTCTCGGGGTAAAACTTTAACAAGGCTATTTGAACTTAGAGCCGAGTTACAAATGTTTCTTTCAGCAGATACTTCTTTTAATTTGAAGGACCGTTTGTATGATAAAACTTGGTTGTTCCGATTGTCTTTTATGGCGGATATCTTTCAAAAACTGAACGAATTGAATTTATCATTGCAAGGTAAACAGACAACAGTGTTTCAGGCCTATAACAAAATAACTGCATTCAAAAGAAAATTAGATTTTTGGATTATTTGCGTTGGTAAGAAAGAAATAGAAAGCTTTACGTCACTCGGTGAGTTTGTTAGCGATAACGACTCAGAAATGTTTCAAGATGATGTGTTTGAAGAATTGGTCCAATATCTCAGTACGATGCGCGCATCTTTTGAAAAGTATTTGAATTCATGGATTCATAATCCTTTTTTACCCAACTTGGAAAAGCCCGAAAGTATGTCAAACGAGATATATGAATCTCTTTTAGAAATGTCATCAGACACAAGTATGGAGTCACTGTTCAAAACGACGCCTCTCAACGATTTTTGGTGCAGAATCCGTGATGAATATCCAATGCTTGGCAAAATGGCTCTGAATATTCTTCTCCCGTTCCCAACAACATATTTGTGCGAAACAGGATTCTCAACCTATGCAGCCACGAAAACAAAATATCGCAATAGACTGGACGCCGAACCTGATATGAGACTTCAACTGTCTTCTATCAAACCTGATATCAACCAATTGATGAAAAATAAAAAACAGTTTCATACCTCCCATTAGTTAGATTTTTTCTTTTTTAATATCTTCTATTATTGTACTTGCCATGTGGTAAAGTAAGTAATAATTAGTAACTGTTACATTGTACTTTTATTATGCTTATTAATAAAGAATACACTTTTAAAAACTATTGTTTTATTGTAGGGTTCCGTCAAGTATTTTGCTTCCCAAAAGGGTTCCGTCACCCAAAAAGTTTGAGAACCGCTGCCTTAGGTCAACTATAAATAATATAAACAATTCTATCTGGAGTTTGTAAGATCTTTGTTAAATACCTAACAAATGTGTTAAGCGGTACTTTTTCGTTTGTTAGGTACAAAATTTTTCCTACGAGCGCCGATTTCTTTGAAATTTAACAAAATCTTAGAGAAAAACTAATCTTTATTATAATTAAAATTTCATTTGTTTTTTAAATGAAAAATGTAAATTTTTATTTTAAGTAGCGAGGAAAAGTTACTTGCGGATTCTATTATATTCTTTCAATAAAATTAGGAAAAGAAAAATAATGGTTATTAAAGTGTCATCTTCCGCATGCTCATAAGGAAACGTCTTTTTCTACTACCTTACTCGAAAACATCATTTGCGACCGGGAAAAAGACAGGAATTTTTTTCCTAGCCGCAAACACAACTGAAAATTCGATTAGATTACTAAGACGTAGGTGTACATACATCCAACATGTTTTCAAGATGATGCCACTTCCGGTTATCCTAGCTTTTTATTTTAAATTGAACATCTTCTATATATTTACATATTTTCTCGAAATTCCAATACTTCTCGTATATAGCATGATATGACTAAATTGATTCGTTTTTGATATATTAATAATTGAAAATCGACTTCTTTCAACCCTCTAAAATCGAAACGGTTACCTTAGTAAACTATATCCAAAAATTCTCCAAGCACATGCGCTTTTTTACATATTCTTTATTTATTTATTTATTTACCATTAAAGAATACAAAACGGGACTAACCCAGAGACAGTATTCACTAACAAATTTTAACATAAGTATATAATATTTACTTAAGTAAGGTAAGGGACTTAAATTATAAGGTAACATTTCAATAAAATATTTCTGTTAATATTGGTTAGGACTGAAATAATAATATAAATTTTGCATTTCATAGTTCCAATTAGCTAGCAAAAATTAATAAATAATATATACGAGGTGTTGAAAAAAGGTCGGTACCCCGAAATAACTCCGGTGCCTCGCATTGCAGCGGAAAATATTGTTTGGTTTTGAAGGATTAATAGTTTGCAATTTAAACCACCCCCTCAACCCCCGGGCGCGAGTGGGGGTAAGTTAAGATTTTCAAATGGAACCCCATATTTTTTTATTGGCGTATCGTGTTCTCCGACCAAAAATAAACATCTTTTGTCCGAAAAAAGTTTTTGTGTTCCACGGGCATTTTTTTAGTACAAGACAGAGAAAAATAGTATTTCCGGGATAAAACTTGATTTTCGCACGGTTCTGATTTTGTCTTTCTCATGGTGATTATTGGTGAAAGATGGGCCCGAATAAAAAAATTTTTCGGACAAAAGATGTTTATTTTTGATCGGAGAACACGATACGCCAATAAAAAATATGGGATTCCAAAATCTTAACTTACCCACACCCGCGCCCGGGGGTGGGGGTGGTTTAAATTGCAAACTATTCCTCCTTCAAAACCAAACAACTTTTTCCCCAGACATTTTCCGCTGCAATGCGATGCACCGGAGTTATTCCGGGGTACCGATCTTTTTTCAACACCCTATAACCGTCCTAACGTCTTAACTTTTGAGATAAATCTTGATTTTACTAGATGTTTGTTTTTAGTATGTAATTGTTTTGTTCGTTGTTGTTTAAACGCTCAGTATAATTTTTGTTCAGTTAATAATTAAGTCAGAGCTTCACCATTCACCATTTTGTCTTTTGATCAATATTTCGATAATTTTTTCGTTTTATCCTAAAAGCGGTTAATTGCTCGTTTTTATTGACCAATTACCTTAAGTTTAGGGTAGAATATTTTTTTTAAGTAATAAATTAATGGAAGCAAGATTCATTTTGTCAATTTGCAGAATTCTCGTTCCTGGTTCAATAATTTTTTAATCAGAAATTTTAAAACTTTAGGTAATTGATCCTCTAAAACGAGTAATTTCGAGTAAAACCAAAAAAGCAACGAAACATTGATCAAAAAACGAAAAGGCGAACAAACCCCAAACACCATGTTCATACGAGATTTATTGTTCTGACAATGAACCCAAGAATAGCCTCCTTAAATATTAACATGTTATTAAGAAACACCCTATATACCACTCTCCGCGGGATGAAAAGCACTATTTTTCTCCCTTGTTATGTAAATAGCTATTACGTAAGGTATTACAGTATTATGTTTTCGTTGGAAAGTAAAGTTTATGTAAAACGTGTGTGTCGTAACTGCATTTATTCATAAAGTTGTTGATCCTACTTCTCAAATTGTCATTTAATGTGTTTGTGAGATTAAACGTATGTTGTATTATTTATAAAATTAGCAGTAAACTAATATTATATGTCCACATATAAATAATTAATTAACGTCGAGTTATAATTACAAATTAGAGAAACTTCTCCAAAACAAAATTCGCCATCGAGTTAAATCAAATCAAGGGATTTCCGGACATTTCGTCGACTGGGACCAAAGCAAAGGCTCAACCGGAGTGACTTAATTGAATTTAATATAGTTTGCATTAATTGCCATGGCACGTATCATAATCGATGGTTGATACACATTCCATTTCCATATTTCGAAATTATATCAGGGCACCCTTCGACCCCTTACACAGTTGGACCAGGGACGTTCCACAACACGTTGGGGTAAAATTAAATGTAAATTTTTGTACAATTTTACGACGAAAGAAATTGACTATTTTTTCCACTACTATACCTACAGTAAAATAATCACGTTATTGTTGAGAAATTATAACAATCATAAATACAGTGTGTTCTAGCGGGAACCGCCATTTATACAGGGTGTTCCTTAATGACGTGCTAATATTTCAAGGTAACATTCCTTCGGCCACTTTATAAAGAAAAGTTTGTATGAACATAATAATATGTCCGCAACGGCTTAAATTTTTTGCTACAGGGTGTTGAATTTTTATTTTTAAATCGTTATTTCTTAATATCTCCGAAAGTACTCTAGGTATTATTTTCAATTTTGGTATGTGTTAATAGGATATAGAACCACATATTTTAGTTAGAAAAGTTATACAATTGTTCCACCAGTGACGTTCGTGCAAGCATGTCCTCTGAAACTTTTTGTAAGAAATATGGTAGGTACGCCACTGACATTTTCCCATGTGGATATTGTTTCTGATTAGCCTGGTCAATTCTACATGAAAACGGTCTCTTGAGTTTTTCTCGTCAAATGCACCGTTCTTGATTAAAACCACTAAATTCATATTGAAACTTATTATTATTAACATTGATAAAATAATTAATGATAAATTTTGTTTCATAAAAATTGTTGGAATTGGCCACCTTCACTTAAAAGGCATGCTTCCGCCCGTCTTCGCGTCGAATTGCCCACTCCAACGGCGTTCCATCCGTCTTAATTCGAACTAATCGAAATTTACATTAAAAAAGTTGAAATCCGGTCCTGCCGAATATATACTTTCACAAGGAAATTTTTGGAACTGCGCAAACTCACTATTACCCCTTCGATGCCCATAGCGGGGACATAATTGCAGATGGTATTAGCAATATAATGGTTATATATATGTGGGTTGGACATCCTGCAAGTATACTGGTAAATCGTGTACATGATTAATATTGCATTACACAACTCACAGCAAGCTAATTAAAATTATGTCAAATTTATTTTTAATATTATTATTTAATTAACTATTTGAATTAGCCAAATTATTATTATTTTTTTCATAAAATAGTCCCTGGAACAGTAGCCATTATTATCGTTAGAACACGCGAATAAAATACTATTATTACAGAGTTTAACACCGCCCCGCCCCGCCACTGTTTCCCTATTCGTTCCTCCTAATATTCCCGTCTTTCTCGTTCGGGAGTTGGTGTTTGAAATTACTCGACTAATGCAAAGCAAAGGGCTTTCCAATTTGCTGTTTGATTATTTATCACATTCATTTACATATCGCATTTGCCGCCGCGCCGTCGAAAATGCTTGCATAGGTACGCCCGTTATGCGATTTTGATTTATAGTAAGTGTCGAGCAATAACGGAAAGTATGAACATAATTAATTATTTATACAGGGTGTCGGCTAATTAATGGTACATGGAAAAACCACGGCCTCCTTACGTAAAAATATTAGGAATTAATTTTACTTACCTATATCCAAAAGTTGATATTAAGTGAGATACAGGGTGTTAAATTTAAAACTTTATTTTTGTTCTTCTGAAATTGCAGAAAAACAACGTTTCTTTACAAAATTTTGCAATTATGGTTTTGTCAGGACGAGAAATTGATCATTTTATGAAATTTTAATGCACACAATGTAGGGGGCACTGTGGGCGGCATTATTTGCACATTTATTAGGCCATAACTTATTTGTGCCTCAGTTTATTTAAGTTTTTAATGAAAATAATACTACTAAAAAAAGTATGCTAAGTTCAAGTCGCCCAGAGTTACCGTTTCGGAGATATTTGCATTTAAATTGGTTAGTGCACCCTGCCCTACTATTATCAATTTGCAAACAAAATTTTTTTCTTAAAGTAACCTATGAGAAAACAAAATAAAATTTAGAGATGCAGTTGCTGTGGAACAGAAAATTTTTCATTTTTGAGTTTATCGTAAGATTGTGTTGGTTTCTTTCGACACGATATTTTCTAGGGTTAAAGTTATTTTAATTAAAGTAAGTTAAAGAACAATCCAATTATTGTATTTATTATTATTCCAAATTACCATTACTAGAACATTAATTATCATGTAAAAGTGAATTGGTAAGAAGTAACAAAATATTATTTGCTTGCCTTAGTATACCTTTTTTACGTAATAAATATGAGAAAAGTATTATTTTTATTAAAAACTTAAATAAACTGAGAGACTGAAAAGTTATGACCGTATGAATGTGCGAGAAATGTCGCAGACAGCGCCCCCTACATTGTACATTAAAATTTCACAAAGAAATAAATTTCTCGTCCTAAAAACACCATAATTGCCAAATTTTGTAAAAAACGTTAGTTTCTCTCAAAGTTATTAGAGAAAACCAAAAATAAAGTTTTAACTTTACCACCCTGTATCTCAGTTAATATCAACTTTCGGTTATAGGTAAGTATAATTAAATCCTATCCATGTACCACTAATTAGCGGACACCCTGTATGTATTCTTAAGCAAAATTAAAACCATTATGGCAGTTCATGGCCGTAAGTAATGGTCCATTACTCACGGAGTTCAATCAATCACATAGAAGCAATTTTATTACTCACGCTCACAGTTGTTTTTTGTTTTCATAATTTACAAATTTACCAAAATATCGTAGAAATCTAATGAAAAAAGACTTGTACCGCTAAACCGCGGGAGCCTAAAAAAAATACATAGTAGGTGCGTAAGTACTTAAAATATTATTTCAATGATGAACAATTTGGTTTTCATAGCAATTACCCAGATGACAGCTGCGACAAATAAATAAATAATTTTATTTCTGGTTTTTAAATTAAATAAAACGCAAAATTTGTTTCTTACAGCAATTACCAAATCAAAAAAATTTCAAGATTTTAGCTGTCATTTTTTTCATTTCTTGTATTTTTTTATTATGTGAAAAGGACACCCAACAACGAATAATTTATTTTTATAGCAATTTATGTACACGGTGTCCCATTTTCGACATTTTTAACGGGGTATCTCCGTAATTGTTAGTGCTATCAAAAAAGTAATGTAGGTGTCATGTGCTCTTTTTGGGTCAAACTTAAAATGGTAAAATCAAAAGTTTTCGCTCCCTTAAGAGATACGGGGGAAAATAAAAAAATTTACAATTCCAAAACTACCACCCAATATTTTCTTACTTAAAAGAGATACAGAAAAATGTTTACACAGAAGTTTCTTTATAATGATTGTTGAGTAATTTGCCGTTTCCAGAATAAGTATACTGGGTCAGGTAAAAAAGTTATCGGACATAACTTAATTATTTTTAAAATGGAACACCCTGTATATTTTAATCTAAGAAGATAGCATTTTAAATTCTCTTCTCAAATATATATACGCACCATCGATAATATTGGTTTCGTAGGCGATTTATTTAAACTTTATAACTTTAAACCACAGTAGCCATGAAACAAAAGCTATATCTTAGAAACAACTATGTCGACATTCTAGTTGTTATTAACATTTTACATCAATTTAATTTTTACATATTCATTTGTGAAAATGACTTATCAACATTTTGAAAAATTTCATATGATACCAGTTTATATTGAAAGTGGAAAAAACGAGGAAATGTCGCAAAATTTATATTTTGTTCGCTATCCGGAAAGACGACAACCATTTAAGTACATATTCCGACTACTGTAACATAATTTTAAAATATACGGCTCTCTTACTAGGTATGCCGCGATCAAAAACATAAAGAAAACAAGGAAAATGAAGAAAAGTTTAAATAAATCACCTAGGAAACTAATATCATCCATGGTGTGTCATATATTTGAAAAGATAATTTAATCTTTTTAGATTACAATATACGGGGTGATCCAGTTAAAAAAATGAGGTTATATCCCCTACCTTTTTTACCCGACCCCGTATACTTATTCTGAAAATAGCAGATTATTCAACACTCATTATAAACAAACTTATGTATAAAATATTTTTCTGTATCTCTTTTAACTAAGAAAATATAGGCTAATTTAGAAATTGTCAATTTGTTGATTGTCCCCCGTATCTCTTAAGCGAGCGAAAATTTTCAATCGATTTTACCATTTTAGGTTTAACCCAAAAAGAGTACATGACACAGCCCGGTGAGACTGCTTATGGGGGTGGTCGAAACACGTAAGAAGGCCTTGGAAGTGATGCTAAGCCTACTCTGCTCCATACGCTCACATGTAACCTACTTTTATCTATCTGTTTCACTCTATCATTTAAGCGTCAATATCAGACTTACGTAGAGTTAATATGGAAAGCCCAAAAGTGAGTGTTTATGCAGGCGACTTGATCCGGGTCATATTTGTCTCACTTTACTGAATTAGGGAAGGTTGCTGCAGACAGAGACAGGCATAGAATGCGAACAGCACGAATTGTTAAATAGTTTAACAAGCTAACTTCCTTCGTCTGGCGGTCATGGAAATCAAGCAACATCTGATATGATTTAAAATGGTGGAGAAGTGGAGAAGACGCATCTTTAAATTTTAAAATAATTTTTAATATTCTAATCTTTCACGAAAAACGTCGTTTCCTTTTTGGTGCAAGTGAGTAATTTGTAATTGAAACATTCATTTAGTCATCTTAACTGAGAGTAAGCTTCAATAATAATTTCTTTTCCTAAATCATATGGGGCCCAAAAATATGCTTGGACTTGAAGCTTGAAATATTTGCTAGGACCTAGAGCCCACTTGAAGATGGTAAAATATTTTATGTAAAGTATGATTTACTTCCTATTTTTTAATAAAACTACTTACAAGCTTATTTCTGAAGTTTAATTTTTCATTTGTAGTTACGTTATTAGTTAAAAAAAATGATATAAGAGTGTGTAAGGATTATTTTAAAGTGATATTTACAGCTTAAAACATGTCAGAATCCTAATATTTGATTTTCACTACTTAAGTAAATCAAATAAAAGGGTTTGAATGTTTTTTGTTGGTTAAATGTCACTTTAAAATATTGACAGTAATAAAAATTTTGACAAAAGTGACATTTGAAAAGCACGTGCGTTTGTCAGCTGATTCCAGACGGAATGAATGCCTGGTTTGTTCGTTTGTTCATACTTGCTTCGATGTGTTAACACGGCTGTTTGTCTTCTTCCTGTTTATAAGTATTCGTTGACATGACACCTACAGTACTTTTTTGATAGCACTAACAATTACGGAGATAAGTACCCTATAAAAGTGTCGAAAATGGGACACCCTGTACCTATTTAAATTATATAAGGGCACCCAGCCTATAACGAAAAAAATATTTTACAGCAAAAACCAAACCACAGACTGTAGAAAAACTTTTTTTTTATTAAATACCAAACCAGAGAAATGTCCACATGACAGCGGGCACTTTTTTTATTTCCTGTATTAAAATTATATAAAAAGAACACACACACACACACACACACAAAACGAAATATTTGTTTCTGTAGCAAATATCTCGAAGAGATATCAAGATGACGACAACTAACAAGAAACAAATATAAATTTTGTATTCTTTATATATTATTTATGAAAACGATATCAGAAACCAAAGATAATTATGTTAACAACATTTATGAGGTAAACAAAAAATTGCAAAATAATACTTTTTATTCCTGTGAATAAATTACATAGGAACAACATAAAAATGTATTAATCTTTTATCCATGTTTTGTACATCATCACTATCATTTTTGAAAGAAAAATATCCGCATTGAAAATCTTAAATACTCCGTGAATTTCCACAGAAACCGTACAACTTTCACAAAATTCTCTAAAATATCCCCAGCTAAGCATATTCATATTTTTATCCTTAAAATAATAAACTTTAATTACTTACAAATTATCCATGTCTACAAATGGGTATACGGAAATAAGTTCGTACACTGAAAAATCACGTTTTCGGCTTTCCACGACCACGAAACTTAATTATTGTTGTGTATTTAATATGATTTAATGTCAGTTTATCTAATTCCAATAATTTTAATACTTTAAAGTTAATTAAATAATATCAATCAATAAAAACTTAATAATTTGCATACTGTAAATCACACAACGCGACTAAACGAATCGATAATGGTCTAAAATGGCGGCGTCACCTGCCAAATATTTTCAATCCATGGCTCACTAAGACCGTATCTAAACACCACCAAGTAGCAATAACGCGTAGGGAGAAGCAAAGCGCGTCGATTCCAAAACACCTATTTTTCTCTAATTTAAAAGAACACATTGATAACTTTCGATACATTAAAATGTTGAGAATAGATTGAAGGAAATAGAATAAACCCGAATAGGAGTGTTAGAATTTAATTAAACAAAATAATGTAGATTAAACAGAACTGTTGTTATAAACATTTAAAAAATATTGTTTATTGAACCCCTAAGTATATCTCTGGAACGCACGATGACTATTAATTTAAAGCCTATTTATTCCCTTAAACAATTAGTCAAAGGGAGTTTTAAAAAGTTAGACAAAATATATGAGAAGTGAGTTTAATCGTACACGTAACATCAAGAAAAATTTTTTTACAAAAATCGATTAGAAATATCGACGTTTTTGAAAGAATAGTACATTGTTTACCGAGTAGGAAATGCCTAACATTCCTGGACGACTGTGAAGAGCAACACAGAGTCCAGGAACGTGGCTTTTGCTACGAGGTAAACACACTATTTTTCCTAAAATCGTTTAAAAATCGACAGATATTGATTAATTTTGAAAATATCGCGAATAATTTTATTCACAAATAAATGAAATTCGTAATAAAATTGGTTGCGTTACTATGGACACATATTAATGTTGAATTGTCGAACTGGACGCATATAAATTTAATTGTTGGTATTTCCGAAAGCAAAACAGTATAAAAATTGATGATGAATTTTCCATTTCTGGGACTCCTCCAGAGCTGGTTGAGGCAGTGAATACTGCTTCATTAGAATTATTGCCAAAGAAATCAAGAGAAAATTATGAATATGCATATAAACGTTGAACTTGATAAATCGGACAGAATATACTGGTCACTGCTTTCCTCGGTGTTCTGCAATAATATTGGTTGACTCTGGTGCCAACATAACTAGTTTAAAGAGGCATGGCGGATGGAAGTCATCAAACGTTGCTGAAGGATATATTGAAGAATCTCTTAACAATAAGGTTGAAGGTGGCAAATAAAATTTTCACAGTACAAAATATTCAACTAAATAACCCTAATACCTCGCATGTTGTCCAAAATGTTTCTCATAGTTCTAATAATGTTTCTCCAATTTTCAATAATTGTACTAACTGTGAATATAACAAAATAATTTCAAAATGTATTCTGCAATGCATTTACGTTTTCAAAATAAAATTAATTCCTTATGAACAACGTGTTTTCAATCATTTATGTAGAACACTAACAACTGTAAGGAAATATCATTTCCTTACAGTAAGGAAATTAATATTTCCTTACAGTAAGGAAATTAATATTTCCTAACAGTTATTTTCCGTTGCCTAGCAACGACTAAGTGTAAGGAAATATTGACTTTTTCTTTCATAGATGTCATCAAAAATGTCAATATTTCCGAACGATTTTCGGAAAAAAGACAGTATTTCCCTCCATTTAATTGTTGCCAGGCAACGGATTAATAATATAACTTTGAGGAATAGTATCAATAGTATTATAGTATATGTATTTTACATCGAGGTGAATCATGACAGGAATGAAACTTTTCACAGATTTTTGTATGCTATTTAATTTACCAACCTTTTAAATGCAAATTATGTTTTTTTGTGGCGCATATAACTATGTGAAAAATTAACAGAATAAGACCCGTGTGTAACCACAAGCTTCGCCACCATCCACAAATTTAAAAAAACCTCGAGTTTCAAATCATTTTGTTTATTCAATTAATGTTGATATTTACCTGGATGGCAAGCAGCAATTACCCGGGTGGAAAGTGATCGCTTCCTTTGTAGCCAGCTAATAACTCGAAAGAAGATTGTCTTTGTTCAAACCAATGTTGATAGAAAAAGGAGGAAATAATTTCTTCTAGAAAATTTTTAAAAACATACGCTAATTAATGTTACGCGGAAAAACCACAGACACCTTATGTAAAAATATTAGGATTTAATTATAGTTACCTATATCCGAAAGTTAACATTAATTGAGATACAGGGTTAAAGTTAAAACTTCATTTTTGTTTTTCTCTAATAACTTTGAGGGAAACTTTTTTTTTATTAAATTTGGCAATTATGATTCTTTTAGGACAAGCAATTGATTTTTTGTACCTCAGTGTACTTAAGTTTTTAATGAAAATAATACTTTTCTCACATTTATTACGTAAAAAAAGGTATACGTTTCGGAGATATTTGCATTTAAATTGTTTAGTGCACCTGTCCAATTACTATTAATTAGCAAACAACATTTTTTTCACAAACCAACCTTTGAGAAACCAAATAAAATTTAGAGATGCAATTGCTATGGAACCGAAAATGTTTAATTTTTGAGTTTATCGTAAGTTTGTGTTTTCATTGCTGTTGGTTTCTTTCGACACAATATTTTCAAGGGACAAAGTTATTTTAATTAAAGTAAGTTAAAGAACAATCCAATTGTTGTATTTATTATTTCCAATTACCATTACTAGAATATTAATTATCATGTAAAAGTTAATTGGTGAGAAGTAACAAAATTTTATCTGCTTGCCTGAGCTAAAGCGCTAACAATTTAAATGCAAATATCTCCGAAACGGTAAATCTGGACGGCCTGAACTTAGTATACCATTCTTACGTAATAAATATGGGAAAAGTATTATTTTTATTAAAAACTTAAATACACTGAGAAACAAAAAAGACATGACCTTATGAATGTTAGAAAATTGCCCCTACATTGTACATTAAAATTTCACAAATAAATCAAAAATAAAAAAAACGATAATTGCCAAATTTTGTAAAAAAACGTTAGTTTCTCTCAAAGTTATTAGACAAAACAAAAATGAAGTTTTAACTTTAACACCCTGTATCTCAGTTATTAAATTAAACTAATATTTTTACTTAAGGATTCTGTGGTTTCTCCATGTACCATTAATTAGGGGACACCCTGTATAGTTGTAAACCCATTTTATCACGTTACGAGCGGTAATAATTATTAATTACGGGTATTAGATTGTTTGTAATAAGCAGGAGAAAATGTAAATTACATTGAATGAGTTTCCTTCCGACAAAGCTAACATTAAGCTAAAACCAGAATTATGCACATAATCTCCAAATTTCTTTTTAAGCGAGTAAACAAATTAACCCGACTTAGTCGACTACACAGCTAATTTTCGCTTCTAACGAAAATTCGTGTCTAAAATTTCCACAAACGAGATTTGGGCCGTTGTCGGGGGGTTATTTGATCTCACCTGTCTGCTAATTAGTTGATTAATTAATTGCACAGTCGCTCTAATTTGCTCCTGTTTATTTATGAGCAGCAGCATTAATGTAATTACCACAGGTGTTGCCGGGCTTGCGCCCGATAATTCAGCCCGAATCCATCCAGATTAACTATCAATTTCTAATGAGTCAAATTGTGTTTACCATCTAAAGCCGAATATCTCATTTCGAAGTCTGTTTTACCGAGATTTAATCGAGTTTGGACTGTTCAGTTGTAATTTAAGGCAATTTTCTCAAAGTGGTTAACAAAACATGTACGTTATATATCTACACGTTGCAGATCATACATAAGCAGTGGCGGGTGGCGGATGTAGGATCAGGTTTAGGGGGGCGGGGCGCTAAGAAAAGCCAGCTGCAGGCGAAAAAATTTTGGGATCACGCCTAAACATCGCTAAAGAATTTATAGTGGTAAATAATACACACACTATCGTTACGCGTCAATGTAATTCACGCAAAGGCGAGGACGTGGCACTTCCCCTACTTCTTCCGAATAGCCGCCACCAGTGGCGTATATAGGAATTTGTTTCGGGAAGGGCCTTACATAAAAAATTATAGAGGTGTTTCCGTCTTTCCGTTTTTTGATCAATATTTCATTTCTTTTTGTTTTATCCGAAAATACCCGTTTTAGGGGATTAATTACCTAAATTTTAAAATTTGTGAGAAAAAAATTTGTGGAAATTGACAAAATTTCGTTCCTGCTTCCATTAATAATGAACAAAACAATCATCTACTAAAAACAAACATCTAGCAAAATCAAGATTTATATTTTTCCTATAGCGAATTTATCATTGAATAAATTGGCTAAAAAATTACATTTCTCGCTTGTTCGGGTTTGTTCGAGTGGGGGAGGCTGGCCCCTGAAATGTAACGAAAACAAACCCGAACAAACCTGGCACATGCCTCTGGTATACATAATAAATACATAATAAAACACAACATAACAAAATTTCTTATACTACATATAGATATATATATATTAATAAAAATATACTTAAAAAATATAGCTGTATTAGGTTAAAACAACACTTGTTTATTAATTAAAATACAATATATACATCTTACATACAATAAAATAATTAAAGGGATAAAACATATGACGTTTCTAGATGACGAGGCTTCATTTTGCAAAAAGTATTAACCACTTCATGGACATTAATCTTCCGTGACGGATTTATATTAGCGAGCCATCGACTTTACCTCACCCATTTTAAATGTTAGTCATTCCACCCTTCTCCCCATAGATCCGCAACTATTCATAGGAGTTTATTAATCTCAAGAATGTACTTTGGCGTGAAAATTATAGCAAGAACAGCAAATTTCATTATTATTTATTATGATTACTAAGTTAGTAGTAACACAATATTAAATATACAGCTGATAGATCATCAACGTGTGCTCACAAACTCACAAAACCTGAAACGGAATTATTGATCTAACTATGCTTATGTATGATATACAACATTATTGTTAATTCGGCTTCAACATCAGAAAGTATGATAAAGTTATTTAAATTCTATTACAATATCAAAAAGTATGACTCACATATTGTTAATTTCTTTACGTATATACAGAGTATTCGGATAATGCATCAGTCAAAAAAATACTTTTAGAACCATCTCTCCAAGGATCCTCGTGCATTATCCGAACAAACCCGAACAAACCCTGTAACCTACATATCAGTATGACATATATCGTTAAATTATGTGACTGGATCAAAAAGTCAACATCATAAAAAAGAGAAAGCTTCCATAATTGGGTCATATAATGAGAGGACAGAAATACACACTTCTACAACTGAAAGTCCAGGGAAAGATTAGTGGAAGGCGGAACATTGGCAGACGCCGTGTGTCCTGGCTAAGGAACATAGGGGATTGGTTTAATTGTGGCAATGTTCAACTGTTCAGAGGTACAGTTAACAAGGCTGTGACGATAGCAAACCTCCGATTGGAGATGCACTATAAGAAGAAGATCAAAAAGTATAATAATATTGTCAACATATTGTTAATTCGCCTAAAATATTAAAAATTGTAATACTTTACGTTAATTCGGATACAGCAGAAGGTTATTACAGAGATTTCGTTAATTTGCTTACAATATCCGAAAGAAATGAAAAACATATTGTAAATTCAGTTACAATATCAAAAATTATGATACACATATTACTAATTCGGTTACCATATCAAAAAGTATGATACACGTTAGGATAATTCGCTTAGTATGCAATATTTTGAACTCTTTCGTTGATAACAGTTGGACAGAAATGCAGTCGCTTGTTATATATCACTTCAAGTTTATATTTACTATAGCAATTCGGCTAAAAACAACGCGGTGATTAACCAAACATAAATTTCAATTCAGTTCCAAGATAATCTTGCTTAAAATTTTTATGTCGCCGTACACAAAGTAATTGCGAAATTTTCGTCTCGAGCTAAATAATGCACGTGATCAAATTAGCTGTGGGCCCGCCGCATCATAAAAATGGGCTATTATTTATTTAAATCGGAGGGTGCACTAAAGCGTAATAGGAAATTAAAGGGAGCGGAATTTAAAATGTTAAAAATCGGCTTTCTTTTCTCCCTTTAGAGCGCCACCATAGAAACAAGTTTAGTTTATTATCGAGAAATTTTATAAAATTATTTTAGTGAAAATTTATAACAACATTTAATTGTCAATTTGTAAGGGGTAATGAAGGATGGGAAAATAACATATTCTAATTTTAGCCAACGTTCATTTGAGCGTAAACTTCATAGAAACAACAATAAAGATTCTTTCTGCCTCTTTCTCTTCCGTATATCAAGGAGAAGGAAATAGAATAGAGTTTAAATTAAACTGATCACCTAGAGTAGCACTTTTTTGTGGATACTAGCACATTAGCTTATAGCTTTTTAAAGAAGTCTTTACTTACACCTTACGACCATTGAAATTATATGACAAATCCTCCCCAACTTCCTCCAGGCGGTCTGCTACAGAGGGTATAGTTGAAACATTCTAAACAACTATGTTAATCTAAATTAATTCTAAATCTTCAAACTAATTGGCTTTTTGGCTTTCTCCCAATCATTTTGAAGAAAGGCGTTCTGAATTATATCTATGATCCAAATCGTCGTCGTATAACTAATCATACTCTATTTTTGCAAAACAAAACCAACGGAAACGGAAGAAACTTTTCTAACAAACCTCAAAACCAACATAACCTAAAATTAGTTTAAACCAATATCCCCAGACCAGAGGTCGCTGCAATGTGTTTTATTCCACGATTAGCTAGGCAAATCGCTCAAGTTTGCCCGGTTAGTTCAAATCTACGATTAGAGTAGATTTAAGGTTGGTGGATACAAAATTAGCTAATTAGTTCCACCCTGTAGTTCGTGCAGTGTCGGCTCGTGACCTATGATAGAGGGGGTTTACAAGTATAGTGAAATTATTTTTAAAATTTTATTTTTGTGTAACGACCAAATAATTACTTTCTAGGCGTTTTTAATGTAGAAAGAAAAGAAGTAATAAGAAAATGCGTTAGGTTAAACATATTTTTATTTATTTTTTTTTTACACAAGGAAATACAACTTTTGGAAAATAAGAAAGGTTTTCTTAGTGTGTATAGTGCTTAAACGTAAAGTCCGTTCTTTAGTTCTTAATTGTAGAAAATTGATCAACAACAGCCTCATTAAAGTTCTAAATTTTTTTTCATATATTTAATTTTTAAACTTTCTAATAGAGTCCCTAGATTTACCCCTTGTGGTCTGCGTTAAATTAATTTCGGGTTTAGGTCTTCCCGCATTCTTCACTCCAATTTTTTGCTCCAAACTCAAAGAGCTAAAGTTATTTTTTAAATAGTCCACCGTCAAACTATTCATTTTAACTTAATAAATATATAATATTAAAATATTAAAACATACACGCTCGAATTTCTAACCTGATGCACGAACAGACAACGCGCCGATGCACAGTAAAATTGTGCGCCTTTCCCATGTTAAATCGCCATAGCCCTGCTATCCCCCGATGTCTCCCGCCACCTGTTACTATAGAAACTGCATTATGTCCCGCCTACTTAATCGCACATGCGAGCAAGTCTCGTCATAATCGTCATTAATCTCGACCGAGGCACGGTTGCCTGATCGAGAGCCTATAATAGGTTTGGTTGACGGTACGATAAAATATTAGGGAGGGTCGGACTTTATACGATAATTGACGGTACGATAAAATATTAGGGAGGGTCGGATTTTATACGATAATTAATATTCAATGAATATAAATGAATACTCTTTTATTCGTTTTGGGGCTGCATGCACATGCGCATGTGCTCCTGTGGAAGAACCGCCACTGAGTTCATGCGAATATGGAATACTAAAGAGATCTCACCACATAACTTAGAAAAAAACCAACAGGATGCAATGCAATGCAATACATACGAACCTGTACACTTACGAAAAAGAAAAAATAAAAACTTTTGTCGTATAATGCTCCCGGAGGCCTAAATACAAAGTGAACGTGGCCGTTGGGCGTAACAATAACTGCAACTAAAGGGACTTTTTTAGCCTAATTATTTTGGGTAAGTCGGCAATTTTAATCTTCTCTGGATGTTTTTAAATCAGTCAGAAAGGGGCGAAATTTTCACAAACTCTGAAAAATTTATGAAAATCTGGTATCCGAGAATTTTAAAGCAGATATTATGAGTAATAGGTCTAAATACCATACAGAAAAACGTTTTGGAAAATTAGCGAGAGGGTAATCTAGTGTGCAAAGGAACAATACGTCTGCACCATCGCTTAAACGAGATAACCCACTTGGCTCGTAATAATCAAGAATATTCTTGTTGCATGTAAAAAAGACAATAGTAAAATTATTATAGTAAAGATTTTATTGTACGATTTCCTATAAAATATTGTATTAATTACAATTTTCTGTACCAAGATAATATTGTAGGTATAGCCGTTGCAGCGAACCCTCTCGCCAGATATGTCAAGTGTCACGTGGCATTAATGACTTGCCTGCTTATTTGTGGTTATTTATTTTGCGTAGGTTTGTATGAAATTCGAGGACTTTCCAGGACCGTATTAAAATAGTACGTACGTTTATTTTCAAAATTAAACGAGTATATTTATATTTTTAAATGCATTTTTTATTATTTATTATAGGGAATAAAACGCACAAACACATCGTATTTTTTTTGTTATTTATTCAAATATATAAAATAGAGTCATCATCTATAATTATATGTCTAGTAGGTACCTCTATCTTCACAAAAACATAGGAAGTACGTATCTTTATACAGTGTGTCTACACATGGACTTAACTATACCTGTAAAAAATTGTATCCTCAATTTTTCGAAAAAGTCATCCTTGATCATTTATTTTCCTTATTATATAAATACAAATCACTTGGAAAAATTTCCATGTTTTTGTACCGGACGCACAAAAAAACATTTCTGAAAATTGCTATGGACTATTTCTAAGGAAAGGTTATTGTATTAAAAAACTCAATATACGGTTTGCTTAAAGGTTGTTCACTCTTGTTACCTCTGTTTTAACTTTAATGTTCATTAGTAACTTATAAGTGTATAGTATGATAACAAGCAAATTCTATATGCACCCTCCTTCTGTATACGTAGGCTATGTATATTGCAAACACGTAGGTTACTAAAACCACGGAAACACACTTTTAAAACCTATTAGCACCAATCAAACTGGAAAAATATAAAAACACAACACGCTCAATGCGGTTCGTATGAAACTAGTATTTGATTAAGTCCCCAAACAGCTGATCGATGACATATTGCTGATGTCAACTGTCGAAAGAGCTTGACGGTTCGCTGCAAAGAAATTAAGTAAAATCAAGTAATTATGAAAATATATTGTAAATTTTACAACGAATTTATAGTGAATATTATTTATTTATAACGCCAGTAGTTAAATATTTTAAAATGTATGGTACATTTCACTGGCTATTATTTAAGTATTTTTTATTATAAAAATGGTCAAGTTTAAATTGTTGTAAAAATATGTTTACAAGAATAATAAGATGCTTCGCTTTAGAATCATACGTAGAATCCAAAAATGTAATAATATACTCCATTATATCCAAATACTCCATTTAAAATAAGCACGTTGACACCGACTTCCGGTATAACCGGAAGTGTCACCATATTGAAAATGTTTTAGCCGAGTTGCTCCAATCAACACTGTCCAATTTTCAAAATTTCCTATGTATAGTTTCCCATATACGGATCGAATTGGTTCCCGGTGTGACACCCCTGTATATACAGATTGCATTTTAATGTCATTTCTTCATTTCTAGGTAATTTCGAAAAAATTTGCATATTTTTAATATCGATGCATTTATTTGGATGTTTTGTCGATTTGATAGAACTTTTAATCCCCTGTTACCCCTTTATCTGGATTTAATATTATTCTTAGAACTATCCACAATCTGTTCAGGTCATTAAGGAATGTACTGTTTTTGGTTGGTATGAACGATATCTATTTTTGTGGCCACCCAGAATAAATAAGGTCGTTTAACTATCCTCTAAAGTTTGGACTTTTCGTCTATAAATACGTAACGAAAGCTCAAAGCGCAAATTAAGCTACCCTAAGTATTTAGGGAAATACACTCGCTTTGTCACCGCTATAATTTCATACAGCGAAGCTTCTGTCTCACATGACATTTAGCAACGCCATGTATTAAATCGAATTTTAAACAGCAATGAACCTTCTTGGCCTGTTATCATTATTCTTTGTACGCAGTATTTTCATAAACGATCTAAGCAATTGTTTGAGATTTTCTAAACATTTATTTTATGCGTGACCTAAACATTTTGAAAACAATACGCAATCATAACGAATGTCGTGAGTTACAATTGGAACTCATCCTTTTTAAAAATTACTGCGTTAATAACAATTTACTTATAAATGTTGAGAACTGTTTTACAAGTAGTTTTACTCGCAACTATAACAAAATAAGGTACAATATTTATTGATTCAAAAGTTTCTTAAATATATCGCAAAATATAACGATATAACGAAAGTATGCGATACCTGTATGTGCAAGATTTTTATCACAGTTTTATATATGTTTCAAGTTAGTTCATCATAACTTATCCGAAAATCAATCACAATATCAGTGCGCGAAATGATACCTTAACTAGGGGGGCATAGCCCCCCTAGGCGCTACCCGCGCAGGGGCCTCCGGCATCCACCTACATGTGTTTTTTGTTATTACCTAGCCGCTCCGCGGCAGGGCTCCGCCATTCACCTGTATGCGACAGATTCGCCTACATGTGTTTTTGTTATTATTACCTAGATTTGACCACCGATTTAGGTGGATGCACCGAGAAGCTTGAATGTAGGTTGATGCTTTAATTCATTGGCCACACTCCTGCGGACTGTGATGGGGGTACATAGCACCCAAATTCGTTCATTATAACATATGTGACCGTTTAACATTTTAGGAGACCAGCTATACCCGATTGCGAACGATTCGCTTACTATATTACGTATCGAATAGAAAAAAATATGTCAAAAATGACAGCTGTAAAAAAATAAACAACATTTTCGCATTCCTTGCAATCGAATTACATAGAAACGATACCAAACTGTTTAAGTTCTGTTAACCTAGCCGCTCCGCGGCGGGGCTCCGCCGTCCACCTATTCGGCAGATACCAAACTTTTGAAGTTCTGTTAATGTAGCCGCTCCGCGGCGGGGCTCCGCCGTCCACCTATATGCGACAGATACCAAATCTTCGAAGTTCTGTTAACCTAGCCGCTCCGCGGCGGGGCTCCGCCGTCCACCTATTCGACAGATACCAAACTTTTGTAGTTCTGTTAACCTAGCCGCTCTGCGGCGGGGCTCCGCCGTCCACCTATATGCGACAGATACCAAACTTTTGAAGTTCTGTTAACCTAGCCGCTCCGCGGCGGGGCTCCGTCGTCCACCTATTCGACAGATACCAAACTTTTGAAGTTCTGTTAATGTAGCCACTCCGCGGCGGGGCTCCGCCGTCCACCTATATGCGACAGATACCAAATCTTCGAAGTTCTGTTAACCTAGCCGCTCCGCGGCGGGGCTCCGCCGTCCACCTATTCGACAGATACCAAACTTTTGAAGTTCTGTTAATATAGCCGCTCCGCGGCGGGGCTCCGCCGTCCACCTATATGCGACAGATACCAAATCTTCGAAGTTCTGTTAACCTAGCCGCTCCGCGGCGGGGCTCCGCCGTCCACCTATATGCGACAGATACCAAACTGTTGAAGTTCTGTTAACCTAGCCGCTCCGCGGCGGCGCTCCGCCGTCCACCTATTCGACAGATACCAAACTTTTGTAGTTCTGTTAACCTAGCCGCTCTGCGGCGGGGCTCCGCCGTCCACCTATATGTGACAGATACCAAACTTTTGAAGTTCTGTTAACCTAGCCGCTCCGCGGAGGGGCTCCGCCGTCCACCTATTCGACAGATACCAAACTTTTGAAGTTCTGTTAATGTAGCCGCTCCGCGGCGGGACTCCGCCGTCCACCTATATGCGACAGATACCAAATCTTCGAAGTTCTGTTAACCTAACCGCTCCGCGGCGGGGCTCCCCCGTCCACCTATTCGACAGATACCAAACTTTTGAAGTTCTGTTAACCTAGCCGCTCCGCGGCGGGGCTCCGCCGTCCACCTATATGCGACAGATACCAAACTTTTGAAGTTCTGTTAACTTAGCCGCTCCGCGGCGGGGCTCCGCCGTCCACCTATTCGACAGATACCAAACTTTTGTAGTTCTGTTAACCTAGCCGCTCCGCGGCGGGGCTCCGCCGTCCACCTATTCGACAGATACCAAACTTTTGAAGTTCTGTTAATGTAGCCGCACCACGGCGGGGTTCCGCCGTCCACCTATATGCGACAGATACCAAATCTTCGAAGTTCTGTTAACCTAGCCGCTCCGCGGCGGGGTTCCCCCGTCCACCTATTCGACAGATACCAAACTTTTGAAGTTCTGTTAACCTAGCCGCTCCGCGGCGGGGCTCCGCCGTCCACCTATATGCGACAGATACCAAACTTTTGAAGTTCTGTTAACTTAGCCGCTCCGCGGCGGGGCTCCGCCGTCCACCTATTCGACAGATACCAAACTTTTGTAGTTCTGTTAACCTAGCCGCTCCGCGGCGGGGCTCCGCCGTCCACCTATTCGACAGATACCAAACTTTTGAAGTTCTGTTAATATAGCCGCTCCGCGGCGGGGCTCCGCCGTCCACCTATATGCGACAGATACCAAATCTTCGAAGTTCTGTTAACCTAGCCGCTCCGCGGCGAGGCTCCGCCGTCCACCCATTCGACAGATACCAAACTTTTGAAGTTCTGTTAATATAGCCGCTCCGCGGCGGGGCTCCGCCGTCCACCTATATGCGACAGATACCAAACTTTTGAAGCTCATTCATTAATTTGACAGCTGTCAGAAAATAAACAAAATTTTCGAATTCCTCATACTCAAATTATATAGAAACGAGACCAAACTCGTGAATTTTTGTTAACATTGCAACTATTACCAACGTAATACACGTCAATTTGACAGCTGTCAAAATATTAATAAAATTTTCGAATTGCCTGCATTCGAATTATACGAAATCGACACCAAATTTGCGAAATTCTGTTACCATTACGCCTATGAAACCCGAAATCAAAGAATTGTTAAAAATTACAGCTGTCAAAATATGATTTAAATTTTCGGATTCCTTGCCCTCGAATTATACGAAAACGACGCCAACTTTGTGAAATTTAATTAATCTTTCACTTTTTACTAACCAAGGAAACGTCAATTTGACAGGTCTCAATCCTTTTAGCAAAACTAACATAACGTACTACTTGAATTTTTTTCAAATTGCCAAGTTATCAAATTAAACCTATTTCTCCACACGGTGTGCATGATTTATTCAAATCTGATGAATTTAAACACTTGCCCTTGTCTAATTTTCACTAAATACCGTAGAAGCCACGCCTTTCATGCATTTCGAGCGAAAGTTGGAAATTTTGCTGTCACCGTTACGAATTTTCTTAGTTTTCTCCAAGTTCGCACATCTTTATGATAACTTTATATATAGCGAAGTGTTCGGAAAAGATGAGGGAATCAGATAAACCTAGAAAGAAATCTCCAAAAAGAAAGTTATAGAAGATATAGCAGAGGAAACTAGACTTTTGAAAAAAAAAATTTTGAGAAAATTTATAAAATATTATTCTTATCCGCCAAAGGATATTTTTGGGTCACACAGTCGATGTGGAACATAAAGGTAATTTATTCCTTTAAACGATAGGCTAAAGAACCGTTGAAAAAGTTACATACACTAGCGTACAGCAGGCTTTCAGTAAGAGGATGTCAAAATTTGTGATTATTGCTTAATTGATTATAGTTATATTTGTATAAGAAATGAAGAAACTAAACTATGGTCCATAATCGTGTTCTGATGTGCTCTTTCCGATGACGTACATAACATTTCGATGAAATATTATTTTACCCCATAAATAGCAAAAAAAAATTTTTACAAAATCATCAAGTTCAGTTTTTCACAAATTTCTCCATTTTATAGGCCTTTTAGCATGATATGATGTATTGTGAAATATTAGTATTTGAGATGACCTATGCACCGGTTCAAACCCGGAGCAAATCTATGCGACCCAAGTCGAATAATTCATTATCGAAAATGACCCTGCATTTCCATGCTTTCCAACTTTAAAAAAATCCAAAAAATTGACTTCCCGATATTTTATCAAAAAACCCTCGCGACGAGTTTTTCTAAATAAGTTTCTTGATAACATACTAGAATATAAACTGAATCGCTTAAGTTTTACGAGACCAGCAAGTCGTAGAAAAAAATATTTAATTTTTTGCACATTTTCTGACTATTTCGTTTAATAACTTATGAACGGAACACCCTGTATAATGACGTACATCGGCTAAGGATACGCCATATATACTAAAATATACCCAAAAAGTTTCATTGCTCCAACGTGGACGGTTTAGAAGAAATGAAATAAATTGTGTCAAGATGCACCGTTTTTGGACGCTCCCATAAGCCCAATGTAAATATGTCGTTGCAGACCATTTTGGAAATCGGGAAAATGGTAGGAAATTTTCCATTTTGGGCAACGATAGGGGTCATTATCGAAAGCAGAAATCCCATAGAATCTTTTCCATACCATTTCCATCCTCAAATCGTTCAATTAACTTCAGGATCTCGCTAAGAAAAAGGCTATTTTGGCCCATTTCGGCCGAATTTTGACAGTCAACAAATTGGGTTAATTTTATTCCAAGGCATGCTGATTAAAATCGACGAAGTGTGCAGATTTGCAAAAATTGGCCGTCCCAGCTCGGAAAAACGTCATTTTTCTCCTGATTGAAAGGAAATTTCAAAAATTTTGAAAAATAATAATGTGGTGAGAAAGGATGGACGATGCAAATACGCATATAGAGAACTCTCCGAAATGATATTTGTAGGAGTTATTCGTGACTAAACAGAACTTTTAGTGAAAAATGGTTGAAAATGGATATACTTAATTTTTTTTAACCCTTTAGATCGTAATTCGAAACGCGCTCCTGGTATGAATCTTAAAGTACCGTCATTCCGCGTGACGAAGAAGCAAAAAAATATGGAAAATGTTAAATAGGAAAGCGTATAGACGAAATTAAGTGTAGCGGTGACAAAAAAAACCATTTGCAAATTTCTAAAATTCATTCGTTAATAGTAATTTCGGTATTTAAATCGAAGAAATCAAATTATACGTATCGCATGTGATCTACCTAGATCTTTCCGGTAACGTCAACAAAAATTCGATTAAAAGCCGTTTTTACCTTGAAAAAAATTTAAATCCGTCAATTCTTACCCCGAAATATCAACTTGTTCAGTATTTTCAAATTTTTCCCATTTTCTAATAACTTTAGGTATAGATAGATGTATTGATGGCACCTAGTTTTTGAGATGGGAACGCTAAAATTTAAAATTGCGTGACGCTCGGACCCACCCAGTTCGAGCTATTAGGTACCCGAAATGACCCTTTTTTGTCAAATTTCGACTTTCAAAAATTCTTTTAAATTACTTCTAATCGTCGTACGTTACCCAGTTTCAATAGGGTTCTGTAGCGACCGGTCCACTCTACGCTCCGAAAATTTAAATCGAAAAAATTGAGTTTTGCGACTTGAAATGGATTCCAACGGGAAACGCGGAAAATTCGACTTTGACGCTTAATAACTTCGAAACGGTTCACCCTGTATATTTCAAAAATTGAGACAACACGCGCGCACTATCCGAAATTAAAACCAAAAAGTTTCGTCGCTTCGACTCTGATAGTTTCTTCGCAAAAAATTCGCAACTGCAAAAATGTCAAAAGATACGACGACGACAACGGACGTTCAAGGTCACCCACTGGCCGTAATACATAGCACCAGAATTGGTGCTATGTAATAAGCAATACAAAAAGTCTAGGCCTAAAACCATCCGAAAAGCTGTTGATTTTGAAAATAAAATTTTTTGTACAACACATTGAAATGTTTTTTGTTTTTTGACCTTTTTGATGTTATCAGGAATAAGATTTAGATTTAGGACCCAAATAGGAAACAAAATGCTGAGCATTATCATTTCTACAGAGAATCACATTAAATAAGTCATGTGTGTTCCCTTTAGTAGCATAGTTGTGAGATATATACACATGCTGGTCCCATTTAAGGTGGTTATCAATAATAATACCCAGATATTTGGTGTTAGAGCTTTTTTTAAGGGGTTGGGCTATATTCTCTATTTGTATAGAATCAAAAACTGGCCTATTAGCTTATGTTAAAGAAAATGCGACGTAATGTGTTTTACGGATGTTTAAACTAAGTTTAAAAGTATTCAAGAAGGGTTTTATCTTTGAAAAACCAGATCTTAGTTGTTGATTAAATACTCTAATAGTTTAGTAACTTGTTCAGTATTCACCTGTAGTACGACTGGAGATGTTCAGCAATTGAATTATATTTAATTTTCCTGCTGGAATAAACTCGTTGAAAGTGCGTTGAAGTTAGGGAATATTGAGTTCAGAAATCGAATTACCAATTAATCAAATCTTTTCTAGTACCTCTAGTGCCTGCGATACCTTTTAATACTTTAGAATATGACGACTATATGAAGAGCTAACGTATTCTTTCCTTTTCAGTGCTGGCGGAGGCTTCCGACCTGTCATAGACTGCTCTACCGGTGCCAGAAATACTCCACCCTCTCTATTTTTTCCACCTCATCTAGCATCGCACATAAGTTCCCAATTTTCGCCGCCGCTATTTCCGTCATTGAAAGGTAAAAATTTATGGTTTTCACAACATTCTAAAATAAACGTCAAGGTATCATCGATAATGGCATTCATAACGATGACTATGGTACAGACCAAGGACCTTTAAGCAAAGAATGGTCTATACTAGCACCCAATACATTACTTCCCTCCCTTCCCTATGTTTTAAAACCATAATATAATAATATTTGAAAATCGCAGTTTTCTTTATGATCAAACACAAGGGCGTAAAAGAGGCTTTTACGGACGAAATGCGGAGATCCGCATGACCGTAAGTGCTCCGAGGCAAAATTCAATTTATATATACAGGGTGTTCCTTAATAACGTGCTAATATTTCAGGGTGTGATTTCTTAGGTCATTTTATAAAGAAAAGTTCATATGAACAATATCCGCAACGGCTTAAATTTTTAGCTGCGTAGTATTGAATTTTTATTTTTTAATATTTTTTTCAATATCTCTGAAAGTACTTTAGATCTTGTTTTCAATTTTGTGTTAATAGGATATAGAATAGGATATAGAACCACAAATTTTAGTTAGAAAATGTATTCAATTGTTCCACCAGTGGCGCCCCTGCAAACATGTCCATTTTTTACAAAAAAGATGGTACGCCACTGACATTTTTCCATGAGGATATTTTTCTGATTACCCTGGTCAATTCTACATAAAAACGGTCTCTTGAGTTTTTGTCGTCAGACGTTCTCGTTCCTGATTAAAACCACTAAATTGATATTGAAACTCATTATTATTAACATTGATAAAATAATTAATGATAAGTTTTGTTTCATAAAAATTGTTGGAAATGGCCACTTACTTAAAAGGCATGCTTCCGCCCGTCTTCCGTTTTAATCAAGAACGATGCGTCTGACGAGAAAAACTCAATAGACCGTTTTCATGTAGAATTGACCAGCCTATCAGAAACAATATCCACATAGAAAAATGTAAGTGGCGTACTATTTGTTTTGTAAAAAATACCAGAGGACATGTTTGCAGGGACGCCACTGGTGGAACAATTGAATAACTTTTTTAACAACAATTTGTGGTTCTATATCCTATTAACACATACCAAAATTAAAAATAATATCTAAAGTACTTTCGGAGATATTAAAAAAAAAACATTTAAAAAATAAAAATCCAACACCCTGTAGCAAAAAATTTAAGCCGTTGCGGACATATGTTCATATGAACATTTCTTTATAAAATGACCTAAGAAATCACACCCTGAAATATGAGCACGTCATTAAGGAACACCCTGTATATATTCCGCTATTTATGATCGCTTGTATGTATGGCTCGGTGGCCTAGTGGCAGAGTGTATGCCTGGCGATTTGAGAGTCGCGGGTTCAAATCCCGCACTCGACATCTCTGGTTTTATTTGTTTATCATTTAAAAAACTATTAGGAGTACATGGTGACCCGAAGCGGGCGGGAAAAATCTTTCCCGCCCGCTCTTTAATGCACTCTGGGAGTGGTGTGTGGGCGAATAAAGCGATTCACGATGGTTTTGAATCGTTGGGAAATACGACCTCGACCCTGTACAATAATTTGTACTTTCCACGCGAACCGGCCATCCTGTATATTCAAATCAAATCAAATAAACCGTTATTATCTTCCTCCCGTCAAATGTTCAATGATTTATCTCCAAATCGTGCTATAAACAACCTAATAAATGTCATTATGTATGTATGTTCGTGGTTTGGAGCTCTCTTAGCGGAACACATTACCAATTTGGTGGCGATTTGCACCTGATGTCTTTAAATTTATCTTCGCTTAACTTTTAGAGTTCAAATTTGATCAGCGAAGGAAAAAAGTGGGTTTAGAAGTTGTTAAAAAAGTTTTAATGAAGTTAAGTGGATTATATTGGGTTATGGGGGTAGTGCCTTTACGTTTTCTCGTGTGTTACAGCGTACTCCCTTTTTGATTAGACTTGGCAATCTCCCACCAAATATATTCTTGATCTTTAAAGTAGGAACCAGATTAAAAAGGTTATAAGGAGAATGATAATACCGTACGATCAAAAATTGTTATAATCGAGAGGGCTTTAGATTGAAAAACGTAGAGTTAAATAATTACATGCTAATATTTAAGGGGGTTATTCTTGGGTCCATTTTCAGAAAAAAACTTCATATGAACATACAGGATATTATGGAAATGACTTATTATATGTAAACCGGCAAATCCTGAGATGAAAATAAATTGAAGAAAAATAACCATAAATGGCGCTTTGAATTATTAAGCGAAATATACACCTTATATGAAATCTGAAAATTTACGTGGCCGCTACTGACGACGTTCTCAATCAATAATTTAATGAGGCAGTCTCAAAAGAGGTCAGCGCATTGTAGGTGGTGTTGTCATATTGCAACACAGAATTGTAAACGCACGTGTTCAGTTTTTGACAACAAGACGTCCTTGACCCGCGTTATCGCTTCTTTTTCAAACTTTTTAGAAAAAAATAACTACAATTTTAAGGTATACATACTCGATACCTTCGATCTTATTTTAAAATAATCCGTTTTATAATTAAATTCCATAAAAAATAAAACACAAAAAGTATGTTTTGCAACAAAACCAACAGTGGTTAATATTACACACATCACATCACAACATTTATTATTATGAATTATTTCACAACAGAAAAAAATCGGGTAATGCTACAACTAACAAAACGTTTAAAATTCGTATACATCAAGCACGTGGAACCCTCGGGAACGTCATTCCAGTACCGAGTATCGAAACCGAATACTGAAGCAACGATATTGGAGGTTAAACAGGTCAATACGCGCGCGGCTTTCCAAGCAAGGGCGAGACATGCTTTGTGATCTGACATCACTGTAGTTTAGGTACTTTAGTAACCTACATTGTTGCTAACTGAAACCAGATGGAGCGGCGCGACAGCATGTAGGCAAAAAGAGTGTTTAGCTTAGTATTTGGATATTCGATTAAAGAAAAAAAAGTATGTAGACTTTCTCTAGGATACCCAAGGAGTCACCCATTTATATATAATAAGTCATTTCCATAACACCTTGTATGTCCTAAACACTTTTGAGATACAGGGTGTTAACGATTTTCATGTTTTTGTAATAATTTGTTAAGGTCGATGACTTAAATACGTGACAACTAGACTAGGCACACTGTCAACTGTCAAAACTGTTTATGTTTACAAAACAAAATCTGCTTCTTACTACTAGTGGCGTCTGTGAGTCGGAAAAACACCCCAAAAATCGAAATATTTTCAGCCGGAACAAGGGTACACCCCCCCCCCCCCCCCCCGAGGGGTTAAACGCGCTTCAAAAGGTTTCCCTGCAGAGAAACACACTTCCCCCCGTTTTCGAGGATGCTGAGCACGGTGGTGGTGTTGGATATCGCGTCCGACCCTTTCCAACCCCTCCACCTCCACCGGCCCACCTCCACCGGCCTATACTCGTATGTTTCTCTGCAGGTAAACCTCTTGAAGCGCGTTTAACCCCTATGGGGGGGGGGGTCGTTTTTAGCCGTGTTGAGGGGTTGCGCAACCCCAAAGAGAAACTTCGACGCCGCCATCGTGTTCAGCATCCACGAAAACGGGGGGGGGAAACAATATTTGCCGCTGATACTTGAAAAATAAAAATTCACCCCTTTCGGGGCCGAGTATTGGCCGGTGGAGGGGTTGGAAGGGGTCGGACGCGATATCCAACACCACCATCGTGCTCAGCATCCTCGAAAATGGAGGGAATGTGTGTTTCTCTGCAGGAAAACCTCTTGAAGCGCGTTGAACCCCTCTGGGGTGTGGTTTCTGGCCGTTTTGAGGGATAGCGCAACCCAAATGAGAAATTCTGACGCCGCCATCGTGTTCAGCATCCTCGAAAACGGGGGGGGGGGGGGGGATATATATATTTGCCACTGATACTTGAAAAATATAAATTCACCTTTTCGGGCGCGAGTATAGACCGGTGGAGGGGTTGTAATGGGTCGGACGCGATATCCAACACCACCACCATATCAGGAAAACAGGACCGTATTTAAAAAAAGAAAGTTGATAATGGCCCTTCGAAGACGACTCGTCGGATTACAAAACAATTAACGCTATTAGAAAGAGCGGAAAAAGTGGCAATGCAAACGTGCAATTTACTTTGGAATTCGATCTAAAAAAAAACAGGAAAACAATAAACCGATTTTTCAGAATTTCGTTTTTTTTCCGGATATCTCCGGAACTACTCGGAATTTTAAAACTTTCTAAGCGGCATATTATTAGGCACGTAAATGTGCAACTTTAACTCCATTTGACAGACTTCGTATTTCTTACGGTTTCCGAGATCCCTGTACTGGCCCATGTCCATCTTGGACACGTTGTATAAAATGTTGAGGTTATCAATTTAGTTTCCCAATCTTTAACGAAACGAGAGATTCCGGTGTCAAATTTGTGATGTCTCTCTTAGTTTTTAATCTACAGGGTTGATTTTCAAAACCTTTTTGCGCTAATATAAAAAAACTGAAAACTGATCCTGTAGGAGATTTTCATGTAAAGTTCAGTGGCGTAGCCCAATTTTCCCCTAAAGAACTTAGTCTTTGAGATATTAACAATGAAAAAAAACTTTAAGTGGGACACCCTATATATTATTTTTTTAATTAATTATATATAATATAATAATGATACTTACAAATTTTCACAAAAGTGTATATAGAAATGTAAAGAAATTATAATTTTGTTTATTAAACACATTTTACTGCTGCGTTGCCTGGTTGCGGCAAAATAAATAACAATTTTTTTTTAATTAATCACCATTGCCAAGATAACTTGAGAAGGAATAAATAATATTATATGAAAATCTACCTGACTGTCATTTTTAAAAAATATATTGTTAAATTGGACTGAATTCTCCGAAAAGTGATATTATTCTCATATATTATATTAATATTTGTAATTTCTTTCAGGATTTGCTGGTCTATGTTCTTGCTGTCCCATCAAACCTTTAGGAAGCGGTCTCTCCTCACACCACCTCCTCCCAACCAGCGAGGCTGGATCTGCCCTCTCCCAAGTCTCCCCCATTGGAAGCGATCAACGTCAATCGAGCGTTGCCGAGCTACGCCGAAAGGCGCAGGAACACTCCGCCGCGCTGTTGCAAAGTCTACAGCACGTTGCCAATTTTCAGCACGCAGCGGGACTAAACTTTCCACTGCTGCCACCGTTAACGCTACAAGCGCTACAGAGAAAGCACGAGATCAGTGGGAATGGGAGTCCTGAAAGGGTGATCATCAAGGATCCGTCGCCAACATAGAATGAAATAATGTCATGTATTATGAGTAGATTATTAGGAAATACATAATTTAGTTTAAAAAAAAAAGTGCTATTAACTTAAACCGCCGGCTTCAGACTGATTCTTATGATTAATTCAATGCGTATATTTTCAAAAACAGTCATTTTAAATTTGCAAAAAATAGACCGTGAACCAAAAAAAAAAGAGTATTTTCTCAGAAATTTTTTAGGTTGCAAAATTATTACAATGGAAGTTAGAATATAGTAATGTTCACTCATTCTAAGTGATTGAGCTTTCGTATACAACGTGTCCAAGATAAGGAGGGCCAGTACAGTTATCTCGGAAACCGTAAGAGATATCAAGTCGGTTAAATGGAGGTAAAGTTGCGCATTTACGTGCCTAATAATATGCCGTTTAGAAAGTTTTAAAATTCCGAGTAGTTCTGGAGATATCCGGAAAAAACCGAAATTCTGAAAAATCGTTTTATTGTTTTCCTGGGTTTTTTTGAGGTCGAATTCTAAAGTAAAATGCACTTTTGCATTGCAACTTTTTCCGCTCTATCTAACAGCGTTAATTGTTTTGTAATCCGACGAGTCGTCTTCGAGCCATTATCAACTTTCTTTTTTTAAATACTGTCCTGTTTTCCTGATATTGGAATTTGAGAGCATTTTTTCTTCCGAATGCAACATTGTAGTTTAATGACGTTTCGAGGGTTTTTTGAACAACATCAGGAAATTTTGGGGTACGGTCCTGTATTTCTCCTAATTTTATAAATAATATCTCATAAGTAAGATCTAAATTTTTGACTTATGTTGGACTAATTCAATGAATAACAAATAATTTAATAATAAACCACAAATAAGTGAACAAAAATCATTCCAAAACAGTAATAAAACGAACAACAAAAAAAGTAAGGAACTACATATTAAGGTGTTCAAAATGATTTCCGTTATTCTCTAAGCACAAATAACATCTTCTAACTGCCACATAACAGTTTTTTCGAGATAAAATAAAACATCCGATAGAATATCAAACTTTTCAGCATTTGTAAATTTATGTTCCATATTTTCTGGAAAATGGAAAACCGCTTAAAACGCTCTCAGCAATCTTAATTTTTTTGTTTCAAGCGCCTACTTTTCTTTTAAATCCGGAATCAACAGAAGTTTAAAATAATGTTTCTGTATATTGTTCACTTATTTGTGGTTTATTATTAAATTAGTTGTTATTTATTGAACTAGTCCAACATAAGTAAAAATTTAGAGCTTACTTATGAGAAAATTAGGAGAAATACATATCCCAAAATTTCCTGATGTTGTTCAAAAAACCCTTGAAACGTCATTAAACCACAATGTGTCATACATCATTGCATTAGGAAGAAAAAAAGCTATCAAATTCCAATATCAGAAAAACAGGACCGTATTTAAAAAAGGAAAGTTGGCCCTTCGAAGACGACTCGTCGGATTAGAAAACAGTTAACCCTGTTAAATAGAGCGAAAAAGTGGCAATGCAAAAGTGCAATTTACTTTAGAATTCGATCTCAGAAAAACCCAGGAAAACAATAAAACGATTTTTCAGAATTTCGTTTTTTTCCGAATATCGCCGGAACTACTCGGAATTTTAGAACTTTCTAAACGGCATATTATTAGGCACATAAATGCGCAACTTTGCCTCCATTTAACCGACTTGGTATCTCTTACGGTTTCCGAGATCCCTGGAGGGCCAGTACTCCTTATCTTGGACACGTATTTCTGGAATGTAAATATTGTAAATATTTTTTTAGTCGTAATAGAATTATTTTATTATGCGCAATAAAGACAATGTAAATTGAATTTCTTTGGTATGATGCAAGCAATAGAGTAAATAATGTAAAAAAATATAGAGACAAATATGTAAAAAATTTAAGACGAAAAATGTGGCACACATTTAATGGGCCTTTCAATACCAGAATAGATATTTTAAAATTTCTTAAATGAATATTATTGGGTAAAGTACACGGTGGGCCAAAAAGTGATTAACTTTATTGTTTAAAATCACTTTTAAACCAAGTTTGCAGGAAATAGATGGATTTGCAGGAATAAAATGGAATTAGAATATCTAAACAAGTCGCAAAAAAGTTTTTACTTTTTTCAAATAATTGGGAAGTACATGCTCAAGCCTCTTAAATTCTCACCAAAAAACACAAAAATTAGTCATAAATGAGCAACCGAGTGAAATATCAAAAGATCAGAGAATGTGACATGTAACTCAATTATTTTAAGAAGAAAGAACTTATTTTTGCGAGTTGTTTAAATTAACTTCCTATTTTAACCTGCCCTGTATGATATTCTAATTGAATTTTAGTACTTTTAAATTTATTTTACGTGAACTTATACTTTTGTAAATATTTGCGGCAAATTTGGTTTAAAAATTATTTTAAACAAAAAAGTTATTCAGAGAAGAATAATAGGGGCACTTTTTTGGCACACCGTGTATATTTCTATATCTGAAAAATAGCAAAACACGTAATGAAATACATGGAATAAACATTAAAGACACATGAGTATTTTCACCATTGCGTGGGCTCAAACTTGTCAGAAATTGACAGTTGGGCGTGTAAAATGACAACTGTAATATAAACAATACTCTGTATTAAATAATAAAAATAATAAATCAAAAATAAAATTTCACCAAGCCAATGGAAAAGTCCATTCCTGATGAGATTTCCGCCATGTTGTAGAAACTCAAAGCAAGTTCCTGGTTGGTCGAAAGTGTCCTCTCCGGTCCATAGACAGCATCGACCTATTATTTCTCTGTGTGGTCATACTTTATCTGACCGCGACATTAAAAAACTAAGCTTAGATAGAATTGCCTTGTGCGGTAAAAACAATAAAAAATAAACCATAATGGGAACCGATCTTTTACTTACCTACCCCATGTAAGCTGTTCAGTTGGGCATATGATAAAAAAATAAATATACAGCGTGAACCGAGAGGAATGGACCAAGCCCAATAAAAGAAAGTCTAGTGGTGTGAGCTCTGGAGATCTTGGAGGCAAACTAATCGGCCCACCGAGCCCAATCCAACGCCCTGGAAACCTTTCGTCCAAATGTTGCTTGACCTGATGAGCAAAATGTGGAGGAGCTCTATCGTGCTGATAATACAGTTGTATTCTGATGTATACAGGAACATCCGCCAGTAGTCAATGTATTTCATTTTGTAAAAAATTTAAATAATGCTTTCCCGTGAGGCGATTATCCAAAATAAAAGGGCCAATTGAATACTTATGTTCCATACCACACCACATGGTTACCGAACGAAATTTGTGCTGAAAATTACTTTCCATTTTTTAAAAACGTTATAACTGAAAATTGGATGAGGACCTATATGAGTTTCTTACATTATCTTCACGTATACAATACGCTTCCATATTTCCTCTCGACTGACGCTGTATATGTATGCCCAACAACCTATCAACATTGTCCTACCAAACTGCTAAAAGGTGTGCCATATTTTTTTATTTATTTAGAAATTATATTGTACCAACTATTGTTACCGAAAATTTGTGATGTGATCGAAGTATTATTAATTTATTGTAAACAAAATAATGTACAATATGCAATATTCTGAAATTAGTAAAGTATTAAGAAAATTATTAAATATAATTTAAAACAAAGACCTGATGTTTTATTTTCAAGCGCACGAAGAAGAATTAAACGCTAGAGAAAAAACATGGCATGGAATCCCAGTAGCCAGCGTTAAATGATTGTATTCCGAATTTTAAAGGTTATTGGGGCGTAATGAAGTTGCTGCAGGTGTCTCCTCGCATACTAAAGAGTTCATGCATAACCGATGACCAAAGATGATCTATGCGGAACATCATGCGACAAACGATTAAGATATTGTCGGAAAAAACCGGAAGGAAGTAAGGGGATTTGCGATATAATACTTTAATGGGAATTGGTTTTTAAAATGTGGAAGAAGAACGATTATTTCTGGGCGGGGGAGAAGGGAGGGTCCAAAATAGCCATCAATATCCTCTCTCAATCGGTTATCGTCGGCAACAGACGGAGGTAAATCCGAACTATACGGCGGGTGATCTAGTTTAAAGTTACAGTTGCTGAGGAAAGGTTTGACTCTGACTCCTTTGGAAACTCGCGCATTGTCATGAAGGAGGCATTCTTATAATGCCAACCAAGATATTTAATTCAAAGTTGTTAATGCTTCTTTACCTATACGGTCACTACTACCGTAAATAGCAAAAAACATACTACCTACTATCTAAATAATGTACTTTTAATGTACTGTAAAGTAAAACACACGGTTTTTGTAACGTAAATCGCACAGCACAGTAAACCAGACCGCATTGTTTATTTTCAACGCATTGCGTAAAATAATGCTCTTCTTGCAATCTGAGCACATGAGTTTATTACAAAATAACAAGAGAGTCGTAACATGCAATTACCCACTCATAACTTTCCATTCGTGCGTAATATGCCATTTAAAACACTCATTACGTAATGCACTATTACGTATTACGGTAGGTATACTCTTTATCATCTTGAAATTAAATGCTGACACTTGATAATTACTAGTAATATTCGGTTTACACAACCATCACATCAGCTGTAAGCATTGTGACACAAGCAATGAAATCCGAACGCAGAACTACATGAAAGATATGCTAGTGCAAACGCGTAAAACAAGGAAGTCATCCACGCCTCTTTCTATGTGCGTTGCTGCACCTATTCCACGTTTTGACGCTTTTTCGGTGAAGACGATAGGAAGAGCATATGCATCGGTACCTATAGATGTCTTCTATATCTATACGCTACGCTTTTGTAGAATATGCAGGGAACTATAATAGATCTAGGCTAATTTATGTATTATGTAACTGATGTAATAAATAATACCATGTAATATTATAACTGAGGTATATGAAAAAGATTAATTCAACAGCTCTAAATTTGATTTAACTTAAAGTTAAGCAGCTTCTAATCTATTTATGGGTATAAAATTTTGCAAGATTAATTGACTATTAATGAGGATCATGACAATAAGCAAAATAAACAGCCCTAATAGATCCAAACAATACTTCCGGTTAGACTCGACGAAAGGGGGTCCCGCCCCTCCTTGAGACTTGCCAATGGGCGCTTCGCATTCGGACGCATCGATAACCGTCGCGACGCCTTTCCGACGGTTGTTTGTTTTCATCCTCGATTGTGTTTCGTCTGTTTGCAATCATTCTAGATTTCTTTGTCTTCCGATATAAAGTGCTGCGATTTAGTCATTCTTTTAAAAAAAAATTCTCTTGCAAAAAAATTAAGATTGCCATTAGGAAAATTAGTTTTTTATAGGTCGAAATCTTTAAAAAAATATTCATTTTAGCTAAGAAGAGTAAACTACCTTAATTTTTCGTTTTTAATGGAAATTCCAATGGGAAATGTCCATTAGAATTAGCTTCCTCGTCCTAATTCATGATTTAAAGAAAATTTTATATAATAAAATTTCCCCATGACTAAGATTTTTTCGGAATATGTGTAAGGAATCCAACCAAAATACCTGGGCCTTTCACGTTGAATAAAAACTTTTAAAGAAAATGCTAATAGTACCACTTAATTTATATTTAAAAAAGAAACAAAAAATGATCTTGACCTGATTATACAGGGTGTCCGCTAATTAACGGGACATGGAAAAACCACAGACTCCTTACGTAAAAATATTAGGATTTAATTATACTTACCTATATACGAACGTTGGCATTAACTGAGATACAGGGTGTTAAAGTTAAAACTTCATTTTTGTTTTTCTCTAAAACTTTGACAGAAACCAACGGTTTTTTACAAAATTTGGCAATTATGGTTTTTCTAGGACGAGAAACTGATTTTTTGGTGAAATTTTAATGTAGAATGGGGCGCTGTCTGTGACATTTCTTGCACCTTTATTAGGTCATAACTTTCTTGTGCCTCAGTCTCGGCCTCAGTGTATTCGAGTTTTTAATAAAAATAATACTTTTCTCATATTTATTACGTAAAAAAGGTATACTAATTTTAGGTCACATTTAAATTGTTTAGTGCGTTAGCTCAGGCAAGTAAATACTATTTTGTTACTTCTTACCAATTAACTTTTACATGATAATTAATGTTCTAGTAATGGTAAGTGGGAATAATAAATACAACAATTGGATTGTTCTTTAACTTACTTTAATTAGAATAACTTTGACTCTAGAAAATATCGTGTCAAGAAACCAACAGCAATGAAAACACAAACTTACGATAAACTCAAAAATTACATTTTCATTTCCATGGCAACTGCATGTCTAAATTTTATTTGTTTTCTCATAGGTTACTTTAAGAAAAAAAATTTTGTTTGCAATTTAAGAGTAATTGGGCACTGGACAATTTAATTGCAAATATCTCCGAAACGGTAACTCTGGGCGACCTGAAATTAGTAAACCATTTTTACGTAATAAATATGAGAAAAGTATTATTTTCAATAAAAACTTAAATACACTGAGGCACAAGAAAGTTATGACCTAATAAATGTGCAAAATATATCGCAGACAGCGCCCCCCTACATTGTACATTAAAATTTCATCAATAATTGCCAACTTTTGTAAAAAACCATTGGTTTCTGTGAAAGTTATTAGAGAAAAACAAAAATGAAGTTTTAACTTTAACGCCGTGTATCTAAGTTAATATCAGCTTTCGGATATAGCTAGGTATAATTAAAACCTAATATTTTTACGTAAGTGGACTGTGGTTTTTCCATGTCCCATTAATTAGCGGACACCCTGTATACAAAAAAGGTAAAAATTAATATTTTTCAAGATTTTGACCTACCTGTCTGTATACAAAAGCTAAATTTTGTAATGACTAATCTTACTTTTTTACAACCAAATTTTTTTAATTAGGAATGACTTTTTGTGGAGGAATTAAAAATTAAGACAATTTGTCGTGTAGGTAACCCTATCCAGGGACACCCTGTATGTTAACTAATATATTGAAGGTTAAAAATGTAAAAAATCGATATATCCAAATTGAACTTTTAAAAGTTGGATTTCTATTAAAAATAAAAAAGGTTGATCACATCATAAGAAATTCTAAAAATGAAATTAAATAACGCAGATCATATCATGATAAATGATGAAATTTATTAATATTGTATTGTAACGGATGTGGTCACGACAGAATGCATTTCTCTTAATAATATCCTTTTCCTATTTGGGTTTCATAATGGCTACATTATGAAATCCAAAAAAAATTCAATAACCTGCCGCTTTATGAAAATTAAATTTTTTTTTTGTATGTTGGCAGCAAATAGGGTTCGAATTTTAGGCTTACTTTGATTTCGTTGAAATTAGTTTTCTTGACATCTCGATAGAAAATTTTTATAGAAAACTTTAAAATACTTTAACCTTGCAAATAGATCATTCTTACTAGATATTTATCTGAAATACCTATACTCGGTGCCCGTCAACTAATTTCTAGTCACAACTATAAAACAACATATCCTAAAAATAATAGAAATATTTTCCAGTTAAGCTCTATTTCTATAGTTTTATTCAATAAAGTACTATTTTTATTTTTCATTCAATATAGTATTATACATATTTCTTTTGAAAACTTCCCACCACGGATTTATCGTAAACCACTGATTAAAAGAAAAAACGCCGAGACACGTTAAAAGATTTGCCAAAGGGGATAACTTTTTAACCAAAAACTACTTCACTCCCTTTTACCTCTGGCCCCCGGGGTCATCCCCTTAAAAATTTTAAATGACAAGGGGTAGCAAGTAATAGTAATTGAAAGGTCTTTCAAAGTGCTTTATTTTGACGTTTGATTTTTTAAAATCGGTCGTTTCGTTTTCGAGAAAATTAGAAAAATCTTTATTTATCTTAATTTGCAAAAAAGCACACGAAAATATTATTTTTTATTTCAATAAGTGTTCAAAATGTTGCACGTTATTGGCCAAACAATGATATAGGCGATTTTCAAATTCCTGACGGACATTTTCAAACATATCTAAATAAATGCCACCATTTAAATTCCCATTAATAAAGAATGGCCCAATCACTTTGTTTCCTAAAATGCCTGCCCATACATTAATTTTTTGGGGGTACTGAGTATGCCCTTCTACAAAAGCATGAGGATTTTCATTGCTCCAATACCTGCAGTTATGCTTATTAACAAATCCATTTAGATAAAATGTGCATTCATCACTGAAGCAGATATTCTTTACATGAATGGTATTATCATTAATCGCTGCAGTCATTTGTTCACAAACTCTACTCGCCTATCGAAATCATCTTCGGTTAACTCTTGCAATATTTTCGTTTTGAATGGATGAAATTTATGTAATTTAGTAACTGTGTGTACAGAGCCTAATGAAATACCAGTCGTATCAACAATTTTGCGTAATGAAGTATTATGATTTATGGCAAAATGACCCAAAACTTCAACTTGAGCGGCTTCATCCAAAACTCTACGATGATTACGTTTTTTATTTGAAACAGATCCAGTTTGAGTAAATTTAGTAACAAGGTCCAAAACATATCTATGCGAAGTTATCTTTTCCGGATGTCTGGCGTTAAATGTAACGGCAGTTTGCTGAGCACATTGATTTTGGGCACCATAAATTAGAATCATTTCCACTCTTTCCGCTAGTGTGTAAACCATTTTGGAAGTAAAAACTGAATCAATAAATTAATTTTCACTATCGCAAGATTGTCACAAAGGTAACTGACAGCAAATTAAATTGTTTCTTTCCCTTAGCAACTATAAAAAACTAAACAGGTATAAAAAACAGTTCGCCCATGTTATCTGTGTTGATAAAAAGAAGGCGGTAAAATTTTTTCTAATTTTCTCGAAAACGAATCGACCGATTTAAAAAAATCAAACGTCAAAATAAAGCACTTGAGAGACCTTTCAAACAAGCTATTACTTGCTACCCCTTGTCATTTAAAATTTTTAAGGGGATGACCCCGGGGACCAGAGGGTAAAAGGGGGTGAAGTAGTTTTTGGTTAAAAAGTTGTCCCCTTTAGCAAATCTTTTGCCGTGTCTCGGCGTTTTTTCTTTTAATCAGTGGTTTTCGATAAATCCGTGGTGGGAAGTTTTCAAATGAACACCCTGTATACATATTTATAGTTACTGTAGACATTTCCTGGGTATGAATTGTTATTCCGGTCAGATTCTGTGTCGACACAATATTTTGTTCAATGGTACCTATTATTATTTATTATTTTGTTCAATATTTTGAACTTTGTTCTGCTCGCACCATAACTCAAAGTTTTGCATATTCTTTTTAAAAGTTTTTCTAGAATATTTTCTGTAATTTCTCGTATTTCTGACGATACCAACTTTCTTCCTGACTCATTTTTATCAACTTTAATAATATATTTATTTTTAATTATGACATATGGGAAGAAGCTTTGTTGTGTTCAATTGTTTCTATCATGGCAGATTTGATACTTGTAACATTTTATGAAATTATAAAAGTATTGTCAACCCCAAAAAGATAATATTAATTCAAATGGAAAAAATCTACTATATTTCAGACTTTAAAGACTCAAATAGAAAAAGTATTATAAAATATACGGTTCATAAGACAATTAGAACACTTGCTCTAAGATAATGTCTTATGAAACTTATATCTTAATATCCTATTTTAGTTCGTCCGGCCCGCGAGAGCTTAACTATAAAAAAATTATGCCGCCAAATTTAAAACAGTAAAATATAGTATTTTATATTATTCCATGAACAAACGCTAAAACCCATTAAAACCTAATTTAATTACCATCATAACCGCTAAAATGTCGCCATTTTAGCATTATTAATTATACCCAATTTCACTAAAATTTCAGTTGAATAATGTTCCGGTAATGCCAACTATAAATTACATCAGTACGTTTGTTAATTGTGTATAATTTTCCCGAGTAGAAACGTGTGACGTAGTGCCTAATTTCGACTGAATTATGAGAGCAATTGTGAAATTAGATATGAACAGAGGATACCTGGGACTTGGTGCAATTTGGGAATATGCAAACTACACACATCTTTAATAATGTATCATACGGAGAATTCGTACTTAATAGGCAGCAAATAAAACTCAGTCAATTCTAAAAAACAACATTTATTGTTCGCCCAGTATTATTTGAACGTTTCCGAACGAAGAGCGAGGGGAGAAAATGTAAAAAACTGTGCTAGCAAGCGTCTTACCATCCATCAAATGATCTGCAGTGTATAGTATTTGCAGAATTATAACGTTGATTTTTTGACTGCAATAAAACCTCATTATCCCTTCGACCATAAAATAAATAAGGAAATCCCAAATTTTAAAACATTTTCGAGCAGAGCCGGACAAGGTATACAAATTCAATTTATACCTATGCCTGATGCATATATAAATACAAAGTGACTTTTAATAATTCTAATCTTTAGTGGTTTTCAGGCGAGTAATTTTTAGTTAGACTTATTAGTGGTAGAATGTGGCGTCCTTGGAATTGTGCTGATAGGGGGGCATCTTCAAGTGTCATTTTTAAAAGAAAGCATTTATCTACCGATGCCAAACTAATAATTAAAAATGTGTATCAATCGTTGTTGAGTAGAAATTTTAATTCGATGGATGCTTTAGCAAAGACGTCTACTTTGACAAAAACTCCTTTATCTTCGGTAAGAGATATAGTACTTAAACCTGTTAATCCTAGAAAAAATCGGAGTGATTCTGGAACATTTAGAAGCATTGACGAAAATGACATGGATTTATTAAGAAGAAAGATTTACCAAATGTATGAGGCACAAACTGTACCCATTTTGATTTTCCTCAAAGAGCGGCTGATTAAAGATGAAACAAATATCTCTTATAGCCTTTCAAGCCTTAGGAAAATATTGCGTAAAATGGGTTTTAAATACCGAAGCATTGATAAAAGACAAACAAAGTAATAAAAGCTTTTAAAATAAATAAGGAATACGAGTGTGACAAAATTGCAGCAGAAAATGGACATACAGTGTTGCGTCTTCCTCCGTACTATTGTATATTCAATCCTATTGAGCTAATACTGGATTCCATCGAAAGGAGGGCTATTCGTCTGATCGGAGACCACGAGCTGACGTAGAACCTCGAGAGCCTAGAACATCGAAGACAGGTTGGGGATTTGACTCTCTTTTACAGATATTTTCATGGAAGGTGCTCGGCTGACCTTGCCCTCTTAATTCCGCCCAGAGCGACGATTAGCAGAAATACACGACGAACCACTACCGCCCATCCATATGTGGTTAAACTTAGTACTCCTCGAACTTCATTATTTAAGAATTCTTTCATCTGGAGGACTGCATCTTTGTGGAACGACCTTCCCGAGGTCGTTTTTCCCAACGAATATAACCTCCAACGATTCAAAACCAACGTGAATCGCCTTTTGCGCACACGCACCACTCCTAGAGTGCCCTAAAGGATTTTTCCTATAGTGCTTGTGCTTGATCATAGAAAAAAAAAAAAAAAAAAAAAAAATATGGCACCAATTAAAATCCAATATTAGGAGCAATAATATTTCTCCTGCATTAAATGCATCTGTAGTAGAATTAATTAAAAACGAAGTAAGAAAAATTTGTGCAGACAGCTGGAAAAACTGCGTACAGCATGTACTTAAGGTGGAAAATTCTTACTATTGTATGATTACAAATGTTCAACCCTTAATTATAAGTTTAGGCTTAGATGAAGATAGTGATAGTGATACAGAGTTAAATTTTGAATAAATTATCAATAGCTTCTTAGAATTTAATTAATTTTTATTGTACTTGTTATCCTAATAGTTATACTTTTAAATTATATTATTTTCAATTATCATTAATTGTTATCATTATTTTACATTTATTATAGGTACCTAAAACTAAAAATATATATCTATTTATTTTAAATTATAAAAATAAATCATGTGGTGTGGTATTTTCAAGCCGGCCCTGATCCCATTTATTGAGCTTTGAAGAGGTTGAGGCGTATACAATAGGGTTTAATCAGGTAGTTTATTTATGGCAGTAAGAGTCAACGGTATAATTCTGCAACAACTATACGTAGTCTGTTTCTAAAGCCGCAAACACACTATTATCACGTCACGTGAATTCACGTGTTGTCATATCGGCAAAATAGCACATGCTCTCACGGCTTAGAAACAGACTACGTACACTGCGGATCGATTTTATTACATATTTTGTGTTTGTGAAGATGGCAAGTGAATCTTGTAGCCTTCTAGCGTCAAACTCTGACACCGTGCTGCATTTGCATTAACAAATTTGTGCTGTCACGTATGACTTGCCGTGAGCTGCATGAGGTGACTATAGTGTACTTCTAAACCTATTTATAAGCACGCATAAACCGTCTTGCAGATATTTCGGGTGTACCGTGATAGCATGTGATCTCACGTGACGTGATAATAGTGTGTTTATGGCTTAAGTCGTGAGAGCATGTGCTATTTTGCCGATACGTGAATTCACGTGACGTCATAATAGTGTGTTCGCGGCTTTATAGTACACATGACCCTGCAGTTTAGGATTCTCCTTCGTTTCTCGGCGGCGGTGTTGTTCACGCTTATTCGCTACTGCCTTTGTGATTGTTTGTGATCTATTGATCTAATTTTTAGTGTTTTATCGAACTAAAACTATTTAGGGCTATTTTATTAGCTATCTACGACGGTTCGTCAGTGTGTGGTGTGTAATTGGACTATTCTAATTAGAAAATTATTTCGTAAAAAGTTCTCAGTTGGTACCCTTGCAAAAATCTATCTAGAAACCGGCCTTCATCATTCAAAAACAAAGGAACTGCCAACAGAAAACTTCCTCGTCGCGCAGTTTGTCCCGGCTCGCTATCCAACTCTCTAATGGAATTGGCTACTGATGCTGTTTGCCACCGTAATTTATGGATATTAATATTCGTGATATTCCAGATTAATTATCCAGACACCCGGTGGAGCGCGCAGTAATGTAATGGAAATTGGAATTGCGACTAAATTGCTTTTTCATTTGATTTTGTCCATTTTTTGAAACGATCGTCGCTGATGCCGCTATGCTGATGTTTTCATTACGTTTTTAAATTTGCTCGGGCTTTTAGTAGTTAAAAAGCTTAATGAAAATTGTAAAATATCGGTTTTAATTTAACTGAATTGCTTTAAGGCTTGTTCAGCAGTTAAACGTAAGTTTAATTAGCTGTCTTTGTTTGTTGGAACGTCTTTTACAAATGATAAGCGAATAAGGTACCTACCTCATGAGAAAAACCCGACGAAATTGCTTCTTTCCTTCAATTTTGTCCATTTTGGTGAATTAATAAAGTAAAAAAACGATTTTAGTATAATTGATCTTTAGGGCCTGTTCATATGCCGTTTATTAGTTAAACGCAATGACGTTTAAGCAAGGAATGGATCACCTATACTTCCACCGAACACATCATATCACTGGCTTTAAGCCAGATTTTGAAAGGAGGAAAAATATAATAAACGGATACTTCGGTCCTTCAAGCGCGGATCCAGGGGATATGACCCACCCAAGCAAACAATTTAAGAAGAAAAATACCCTATATACCGGATTGACTAACGCGACAGGATATTATTTGCGTAATTTTTCCTGGTTTGACCCCCCAAACGAAATTTAACCCTACCCAGACCTTGGTTCAGGATCCGCCCTTGCGGTCCTTACTGCAATCATTTTAAAATTTTTGTAAATTAAAGGGTCATACCATCAGTGGCGGCTCGTGACCTATAAGTATGGTGAAATTATTTTTAAAATTTTATTTTTGTGTAACGAAACAATTACTTTCTAGGCGTTTTAAATGTAGAAAGAAAAGAAGTAATAAGAAAATGCATTGGGTAAAACATATTTTTATTTATTTTTTTAATTTACACAAGGAAATACAACTTTTGGAAAATAAGAAAGGTTTTCTTCGTGTGTATAGCTGTCGGATCTTAACCCTCGTAACAATATTTATACAGTCCACCGAATGATGTCCAATACTACTACCGCCATCTACGAGTTATCAAGAAAACCGAATGATGTCTAATACCACTACGCCATCTACGGCTACGTCATCAGGCGCAACCAAGACGAGAACAATAGTTAACTGTTTTATGACGAGAACGAATCGAGCCACGAGACTGACAAGTTGGCATTCTTCACATTTTCAGTATTTTTTATTTAAATCCTTAAATAAAATGGTTTAAAATCATATCGAGTACTATTTATCAAAATACACAACATTTATCGACCCTACACAATAGTGCTTAAACGTAAAGTCCATTCTTCGCGGTTCTTAATTGTAGAAAATTGATCAATAACAGCCTCATTAAAGTTTTGAATACCTTCTATAAATTTTTTTTCATATATTTCTTTTTAAACTTTCTAATAAAGTCCCTAGATTTACCCTTTGTGGTCTGCGTTAAATTAATTTCGGGTTTAGGTGTTCCCGCTCACTTCAATTTGTTGCTCCAAATTCGGAGAACAGAAACAGACAACGGCGCGGCGCACACTAAAATTGTGCGTCTTTCCCATGTTAAATCGCCACAGCCTCGCTGTCTCCCGCCACCTGTTACTACAGAGAAATGCATTATGTCCCGCCTACTTAATCGCACATACGAGCAAGTCTCGTCATAATCGTCATTTACCTCGACCGAGGCACGGTTGCCAGATCGAGAGCCTATAATATACAGTTTGGTTGACGGTAGGATAAAATATTAGGGGGGGGGGGGGGGGGGATGTTAGGACTTTATACGATAAATAATATTCAATGAATATAAATTAATATTTTTTTATTCGTTCTCGGGGTGCACGTGCGCATGTGCTCCTGTGGAAGAACCGCCACTGCGCGACTGTCAGTTGGGGAACGAGGCAGTGTTCACTGACGAAAAGGTTTTTAAATCTAAATATAGGTAAATAAATCCAGGTATTCAGTTATTAGTTATGGTACGTTGAGTAAAAAATATGTCTTATTACAGAAATATTTAATTAGATTATTTTATTTTGTTTAGCGACGCCAATGCTTATTGCTCATAACCTTAAAAATAATAAATCAATCAGAAACGCTTAATTTAAGCAAATATGGCAAAACTAGTTATAAGACTTGTCCCTATTTTCAATGAGTACAACTGTACAGGCATTCTATTTAAAATAACAATGCTAAGCCTAACCTCCGGTATAGCCGGAAGTTATAGACACGTCAAAATATCTTCATTTAAAAGACATCTTTTATAGCGAGCACCAATATCATCGCTTTTAGTTCCCGAGATCTTTTAATAGGCCGCTGTATTTAATTTTTGTAATTTCTTTTAAAGATCTATCAGCGCCTCTGGGCCCATGTTTGAGTTACAATTAAACATTGCAATCATAGTCTTAAAACCTCTTTCCGTAAATCAACCCCTCAAACACCTCCAACGACTGAAATAACTATAAATCTAAAAAGCAATTACATAATACCACTTTGTACATTTCCAAGATTACACCTTCCTAAAACTTACTTAAGTCGGGTAAAACTTAACTCATAAATTCATACTTTTCCTATCATAAAAACAATACCGTCTTAACACGCTTCATTAAGGAAATACCCCATTATTTTGCGAGGAAGTGGTTTTGGTTTGTACCACCTGGGACAACGGGATTACATGTTCCAGAAAATCGAAAAAAGGTCTGAAATAAAAGATTTATCAAATGATTTATTTTATTTTAAATCAACTTTCTACTAAACAACTAACAGTACATATTTCACATAACAAGAACATGGATTTAGAAAATAATTTAACAAAAATATAATTAGAATAGTAAAACAACATTTAAGGCGAGATTTGAAAAAATTCTCCGTCGTTTAAAAATCATACAGAAGCATGTAGATTCTAAGTAAACATATACAAAATTCTGAAAAACTCCGTGAAACTCTGACACCGTTTTTTTATTATTCTATTAGGTTTCGAACCGTCAACCTATTACTTTTGATCAAATATTTCTGGCAACACTGGTCGTCAAGTAGTGCCGTTTGCCGTAGTTTTCCATGGAAATTTTGAAAGTTCACCAGAATTTTTTCTTATTTAGCCGTGCGTGTTTATTAAAATAAATATCTGAATTTTCATAAGCTGTGTTCGGTTGTGATATGGATAACCAGACAAAGAAATCTGATAGAAAAGGTGTTTCCGCTTTCTTAAGGATAAAAACAAAAAATTAGAATGGATACGGTATTTTCCACTGTAGCTGATGAGGGTATATGCCTTCGAAACATGTCTGGAATTTAAAATATTGTTTAATTAACTACTGAAACAAACTATGAGTTTCATTCTTCACCTCTTTATAATTTCACTCCACTGAGAAATAGTTTAATTTGTTTACAACTAATTATTAGGTCGTATTTTAGCTTTAATCTTTGTTGTATGTTCATAAAATAAATATACCTAAATACCATGATATTATTCTTTCATTTCACATGCTAATAAATGCGTAAAACCGTTTAATACCTTTAAAAGAGAGTTAAAAACACTGACAGCAATATAAATCTCCATAAGAGATTTAAAAATCACTCACCGATGACGTCACAAGCCACGTCTCCATCGGCGTGGCATCTTACCTGTTTACTTATTTATACCATGCACTGAAGATGACCGGAAGGTCGAAAGCGCTCTGCAAATAGAATTTTTTTCAAATCTTAACTACAAAGTTATTGTTTTACTATGTGAAGTGCACACAGCCACACCAAAATTTCAACTTCTAAAAATATAATTTTGACAATACAATTATTATAAAATAAGAAATATAGCGGCTACAATAAGTACTGACTATGAAGCAGCGCCATCTAGTGGACGTCGTTTCATACAACACATGAATTCAAATCATTGGTGATGGTTCAGTAAACGTACTATATTATACAGTGTGGCATAGAAGTTCGGCAATGGCCATTTTTACTCATAAGAGCCCAGGTATCAAAGGGTTTCAAATTTTAGACGTAGGCCTAAAAAATGGTATCGGATTCGGTAGTGCGACGTTGTCAGACGTACTGATTGTCACTGTGTTTTGATTTTCTTATGAAATGCCATTTATTTTTATTTTTATTCGGATTTCTTGAGCAAATTTCAAAATTAACCTATATTAATTAGTTAAAAGAGATATGGAAAAATGTTTTATACAGAAGTCTCTTTATATTCATTGTTGAATAATCAATAATAATTGAGGTATACGGGGTCAGGTAAAAAAGTTATCGGACCTATCTCATTTTTTTAAATGGAACACCCTGTATATTTTACTCTAAAAATATACTATTTTAAATTCTCCTTTCAAATATGTAACACACCATGGATGATATTGGTTTCCTAGGCGATTTATTAAACTTTATTACTTTAAACCAAAGTAGGCCATGAAACAAAAACTAATATCCTAGAGACAACTATGTTGTTATTAACATTTAACGTCAATTTAATTTTTACATATTCAGTGTGAAAAATACTCATCAACATTTTAAAAAATTTGATGATATCTATCATCCATGGTGTGTTATAAATTTGAAAAGAGAGTTTAAAATGCTATCTTTTTAGATTAAAATATACAGGGTGTTATATTTAAAAAAATGAGGTTAGGTCAGATAACTTTCTTAACTGACCCCGTATACTTATTCTGAAAGCGGCAGATTATTCAACAATCATTATAAATAAACTTATAAATTAAACATTTTTCTGTATGTATTTTAACTAAGAAAATATAGGGTAATTTAGGAATTGTCAATTTGTTGACTTTCCCTCGTATCTCTTAAGCGAGTGAAAATTTTCAAATTTGGATTTTATCATTTTAAGTTTGACTCAAAAAGAGCACATGACACCTACATTACTTTTTTGATAGCACTAACAATAACGGAGATACCCTATAAAAGTGTCGAAAATGGGACACCCTGTATAAGATTTATACGAAAAACAATATTCAATGAAGAAACAAATTTTCTACAACTGTTTGGCAATACCGTAACTATTTATGTAGTATTAAATAATTAATTATATACATTACTTTGTGATGTGAAGTAAAAAACTATTATTGCTAGTAAGAGAATACCTGAAAAAATATAACGCCTACTTTAAAGCAGATATTTTAATTTTCTTTTTAACTGCATTGCTGTAGCCTTCTTTGTATTGAAACAAAATATCGTTCTTTAGAGGGGTGTTGTCAGTCTTTTCTGAAAAAAAAATATGTATTTATTATGCAAATATATCATGAAAAACGTATTTTTTTTAATCCACCTTGTATCATGCAAAATCATCAAGAAATTTCAGAGTTGTCACTGGTATCTTGATAGCTAATAACTTGTTAGTGTCGTTACCAAACCACAAACTCGAACAAACAGAAAATGGAACTCAAAATACGGGACATGGAAAAACCACAAACTCCTTACGGAAAAATAGTAGGATTTACTTATACTTACCTATATCCGAAAGTTGATATTAACTGAGATACATGGTGTTAAAGTTTTAACTTCATTTTTGTTTTTCAATAATAACTTTGACAGAAACCAACGGTTTTTTACAAAATTTGGCAATTATGGTTTTTTTAGGATGAGGAACTGATTTTAATTTACAATGTAGGGGGCGCTGTCTGCGGTATATTTTGCACATTTATTAGGTCATAACTTTCTTGTGCCTCAGTGTATTTAAGTTTTTAATGAAAATAATACTTTTGTCATTTTATTACGTAAAAAAGGTATACTCATTCCAGGTCGCCCAGAGTTACCGTTTCTGAGATATATACATTTATATTGTTTAGTGCCTATTATCAATTTGCAAACAAATTTCTTTTTAAAAGTAACCTATGAGAAAACAAATGAATTTAGAGATACAGTTGCTATGAAACCTCCATGTTGTTATTTGCTTGTTGATTATTGTAATATAGCTGTCTAAAAAAAAGGTTTCATTTTTGAGTTTATCCTAAGTTAAGTAACAATGCCGAAACACAATAATCAACAAACAAATAACAACATGGAGGTTTCATAGCAACTGTATCTCTAAATTTCATTTGTTTCCTCATAGGTTACTTTAAAAAAAAATTTGTTTGCAAATTAATAATAATCACTAAACAATATAAATGCATATATCTCCGAAACGGTAACTCTGGGCGACCTGAGTGTGTAGTGTACCTTTTTTACGTAATAAATATGGGAAAAGTATTATTTTTATTAAAAACTTAAATACACGGAGGCGCAAAAAGTTATGACCTAAAAAATGTGCAAAAAATGCCGCGCCCCCTACATTGTACATTAAAATTTAACCAAAAAAATCAGTTTTTCTTCTTAAAAAAAACCATAATTGCCAAATTTGTAAAAACCGTTGGTTTCCTGCAAAGTTATTAGAGAAAAACAAAAATGAAGTTTTAACTTTAACACCCTGTATCTCAGTTAATATCAACTTTCGGATATAGGTGTATAATAATTAAATCCTAATATTTTTCCGTAAGGAGTCTGTTGTTTTTCCATGTCCCATTACTTAGCGGACACCCTGTAGAATATGTTGGGCGCAAAGTGTAATTGAATATCGGAGTTTGGCAGCCAAACCTGGACTTGTGCTATTACGAAACGCTTCACAAAGCTTAAAATATAGTTTAGTCGTTAAGTTTAGTTATCGCAGTTTTTTCTATATTTTTTACGTTATAATTATGTAGATATTGTTACCCTACTTTTAACTTATTTTATAATTATTAACGTGGTAGATACTTACCTACCTATTTGCTTATCAGCAAATGTTTTTATGAATTATTGACTAGAGAAACTACACAACAAATTTAAATAATACCTGGCGCCAACGTATTATTTTAGGGTTTTAGTGGCGTCTGTGAGTCGGACGAACATCGAAATATTTTCAGCCGGTGCAAGAGTACCTCCCTCCTCCTCCGTTTTCGAGGATGCTGAACACGGTGGCGGCGTCAGAATTTCTCTTTCTCGAACAAACCCCTCAAAACGACCAAAAACCACCCCCCCCCAGAGGGGTTAAACCCGCTTCAAGAGGTTTCCCTGCAGAGAAACACACTTTCCCCCCGTTTTCGAGGATGCTGAGCACGGTGGTGGTGTTGGATATCGCGTCCGACCCCTTCCAACCCCTCCACCGACCAATACTGGTCCCCATTATCGAACGACATTACCTTTTAATAAAAAAACATAGGTATCGAAAAAAGTGTTTAAAAAATTTTTTAAAAATTACTCTTTCTGTTTTATGATTTTTTTATTTAATTGAAATTTTTAAAAAATGCACCCCTTTCAGAGTGCTCAGCATCCTGGAAAACGGGGGAGGGGTTGGAAGGGGTCGGACGCGATATCCAACACCACCACCGAGCTGAGCATCCTCGAAAACGGGGGGAAAGTGTGTTTCTCTGCAGGGAAACGTCTTGAAGCGCGTTTAACCCCTCTGGGGGTGGTTTTTGGCCGTTTTAGAGAAATTCTGACGCCGCCATCGTATTCAGCATCCTCGAAAACGGTGGGGGAAGGGGGGGATGGGGATATTTCGCTTTTTCGGGTTTTTTTCCGACTCACAGACGCCACTATTTCATAATTTTAGAGAATTTATATCGATTTACTAAAGATCTTTGTGTTTTGTCACGTTTTGGCCGTTTCGTAATCGCACAAGTCCAGGTTTGGCTGCTTGGAGACGGCCAAAGGATTTCCATTTCGACGTTGAGGTTAGGATTTTTTCGGGTTTTGTTCAAAAATGGGCCCCCTGATTTCAATATCTCCGAAACGGCAACTCTGGGCGACCTGAAATTAGTGTACCTTTTTTACGTAATAAATATGAGAAAAGTATTATTTTCATTAAAAACTTAAATACACTTTACATAAAAAAATAAATTTCTCGTACTAAAAAAACATAATTAATAAATTTTGTAAAAAACCGTTGGTTTCTCTTAAAGTTATTAGAGAAAAACAAAAATGAAGTTTTAACTTTAACACCCTGTATCTCAGTTAATATCAACTTTCGAATATAATTAAATCCTAATATTTTTACGTAAGGAGTCTGTGGTTTTTCCATGTACCATTAATTAGCGGACACCCTGAATATATATATAAATATTGAGGTTAAGTTGTGAGTTTTATTATTTTCTTGGAACGATGTATTTATTCAAAGTTAAGATTAGTTTAATTTTGTTTTTTAGGAATCAGAGACTATAAAGATTTATACACAGTAGGTACATAATAATTAAATCGTAAGCAAATAGGAGAAAGGTATTATATTTATTTACAACCGGGTTAGTAAGTTAAAATGTTCAAATAACTGGGCATTGTATTTGTGGTATTAGCAAAAATTGTCTACATTACTTGTGATTTTCTCAAACTCTACCACTTTCAACATTCGTTTCGTAATATACTATTTGGAATTGTTTCTAATTAAATACTAATAATAAAATTACAAAACTTTGCCTAAAGTTATTGTATTACCCCGTTATATACATTTACAAGGAATATTCCATCAGAACAATGGCTGATTGCCCTCAAGCGATTCGAACAAAGTATTAAGGCAAATTGTAATTTCGGTGGGCAAACAATAGAGCTGGATTCCATTTGTAGGCAATTACCGACATCTCGTTTTTGATGATACAAATTACCGCTTCAACAAACGCGTAATTATCCGACATGGATCCCCGAGCTCAATCCAGTTGGATCCCTTATTTCCAGTTATCTGAGGAATTAATTTCTATTTTCGCACGATTTTCGGGTAAAATGACTTTATTTTAATCATCTTCTGTTTGGTTGAAAGTTATTTTAAATTAAACTGTTATTTAAGATGAACTAACTGAAATTTTATTGCGGATTGCTATAAATTTTGAATAATGGAAAATCTCCAGAAAAAATATACAGGGTGTTCCTTAATGGCATGTTAACGTTTAAGAGCATGATTCCTAAATGTGCATTTACACATGCATGGATTTAGTGGCGCCACTAAAAACTGACGAGCCAGTAAATAAAATTAGCAAGTGTAAACATCGACTTGCATAAAAATTTATTTTTGCATGAATAGACCAAAAAAGTCTGCATACTTCTGAAATTACTGGCACCAGTGGTGACAAATTCGTAGAGAAAATCAAAACTTGCAAGTGTAAACAAGTGCTTGGACATCGATGACCGCTCGCCAGTTTTTAGTTTGATTTTCGTTTAGGTTGCGCTTCTAATTTTTGTTGATTGCAGTTTATATAGTTTATTATGACTAAAAAAAAAGTGGCAGAACGGACAACTTGAAATTCGAAGATGGTTTTTATAGCTATCAGGACCCTCTGCTGCGAGTTCTACTAGAAGTTTTGCAGAAGCACCCAAAGCAGGTCGACGATCAATCCATGGTTTAATCCAGACACGGCCTTTTCGTCGTTTCTTTTTCTGTATTTCTTTTATCTTAATTTTTTTCCACTAAAAGTTCAGCGACGATTTTACAGGCTTCGGAAAGTTTACTCGATGTAGTGCGCACTGTGAAAAATACTTTAAAAATTAAACTGGCGTGCCACTTATTTTTGGTTTCTCAACAAAGTGTAAACATTTACTGGCGTGCAAATAGAACTGGCGCGACCACTGGCGCCACTAAATCCGTGCAGGTGTAAATGCACCTTTAGGTCACTTTATGATGAAAAGTTCATATGAACATATGTCCGCAACGGTTTAAATTTATTTTTTAAAATCGTTATTTTTTAATACATCCGAAATCAATTTTCGTATGTATTAATAGGATATAAAACCACGTATTTTAGTTAGAAAAGTTCTATCGATGAACCAGTGGCTTCCGGCAAATATGTCCTCTGATTACAAAAACAGTGGTACGCATCTGACATTTTGCCATGTGGATATTTTTCTGATTGTACCATTCTTGATTAAAACCATTAAATTGAAATTCATCATTATTGTGCCTATTAAGTGAAGGTGTCGAACAATTTTTATAAAACACAATTTATCGTTAACAATGTTTAATAAATATTTAGAAAATTAAAACTTTTACCTGATGATGACGATGATGCTGAAGTTTTGATGATCCTCCCGAAGAAGTCTTTTCTGACCGTGACCTGGAAAAATAAACTTCTGTTACTCTTTCTGTTATTTTTTAAAAAGTATTAAAACGATTGCACCGAAATAAAGAGAACCCTTTTTATGTAAAAGGCATAAGAAAATCATGATATGTCAAAACGGCAAAAAAATGAAGTCTTTGAGGAACGAGGTTAAATTTGCCCCATAACCCCCCTGGTTAGAACGCCCCTGGTTACATATAATAATAACCACCGACCTATATACAGGGTATTATGGAAATGACTTATTATATTTAAATGGGCGTCCTAGAGAAATTCTACATACTTTTTTTTAATCGAATATCTAAATACTATAATCCATTTTTACCCACATACTGTCGCGCCGTTCCATCTGGTTTCAGTTAGCAACAATGTGGGTCAATAGAGTATACTAACAGTGTTGTCAGATCACACCGCACGTTTCGCCCTTACTTGGATACCTGCCGCACGCGACTATCGTTGCTTCAGTATGTCTCGAGACTCGGGGGTGGAACCACGCTGTCGAGGGTTTCACGTGCTTGATATATACGAATTTTAAAGTTTTGTTAGTTAGATTGTCAAAAACTGAACACATGCGTTTACAATTCTGTGTTGCAATATATGACAACACCGCCTCAATAAACTATTGATTGCGAACGTCCTCAGTAGCGGCCACGTAAATTTTCAGATTTGATATAAGGTGTATATTTCGTACAATAATTCAAAGCGCCATTTAAGGATATTTTTCTTCAATTTATTTTTATCTCAGGACTTGCCGGTTTAAATATAATAAGTCATTTCGATAACACCCTGTATACCTATGGATAGCCAATCTCTAGAGGCAAAAGTGACAAATGTATAGCCTCGCTCATGTAAAGAAAGCTGATCGTAATAGTTCAAGCGCAATGCCGACTGATAAACTATTAACCGGCGAACAGGACCGTACTTCGCCCTTAATGAAAATTATTACACGGCCATATTCAAGACCTTTACTGGGCAATAAACAATATATTTTCTCGTAAGAGAAGGACACCACTGAAAAGCCACTTTTCGAATTAATTTTGATATCTATTGTCCACGTAGATTGATTTTTAATATCGTTACATCCCTAAGGCTGATTTCGGTTTTGGACGGTCGTCGTTGGTTCGCGTCCTTGGTTGACAACCAAACCGGCACCAATACGGCAGAGTTCCCTATATGACTGCAACAACATTGTGCGCAAGACAACCGACGAGCAACCTTTAAAAATATGACCGGTAAACCGTGAGCACCAAGCCATTTTTTCACTATTAAAATTTAATTTTTAATAAGCTTTAAGTATCCATAGTTATACGTCGGTGATATTAACACGTCATTAGAGGCACACCCTGTATAAAAACCAAATAGGTTCTACCACTTAATAATAACTAATCCTTTTATTTTACTACCAACCATCGAAAAATAAAGAATCATTATTTCTCATAAAACTTCGAAAACTAGGAAATCCCATTCGAAAGTTCAATTTCGGCGAAATCAATTTGTGCGAGAGACTGAGGGTATTAGGGCCTTATCAACCTATAAATGGTATTTGGCCCCAATAAATGATGATATATTAGTTCTGGATAAAGAAAATATTTATTAGGATCTTAAATCGAAATGAGAAAATTGTCACGTGTCCTAGCAAAAGCTTAAAATCTTAAGTGGCACATTACTTTAAAGGTCGTTTAATAATAATATAACTTTATTTAATATTTTTGGAGTAGTTGTTTAGAAAACGCGTTCCAAAAATGAACTTAACCTAACCTAAAAACAATAAATCTCATTGCATGTCAAATATAATTAAGTCGGCGGAAATTTTTTCATAGTCGGGAACTAGGTATATGAAATTCATGAAAATCAACCTCTCTTGGGCGGACTTTCCTTTGGGCGGACGAGGACAGCGTTGGGCGTTTTCATACAAAGAGTGGGAAACCTCTCCTTTAAACGGACAAAAAAAATTTTAAAAGTATTTGCGAGCCGAATAAGTACGGTGCAAAAACTCTCTGAAGACAGACCGACAACCAATGGCGCATGCGCGGCAACGCGAAAGTACTTCGCCGAATGAAAGTATGTGTGATTCCCCGAAAGCAGTCCGCCGTTTATTTGTGAGTTTCAAGATTAAAATCGTAAACAATGGCAGAAAAACGTCGCGTTTTGAGTCTGGAAGAGAAAATTGATGTTGTGGAAGTTATACGCTATTAAATTTTTTTAGTACCACATCCTAACTAAAACTAGTATATTTTTGTTATGTTTAATATGTACATACAGTAATAATTTTGCATTTACATATTACCTATTAACAAATTTCCCATTAGGCGGCCACATTTAGACAGGTTTCACTAAAAAATAATAAATTGTGGTATCATTGGAAAGAAATTTAAACTACCTTTAAAATGATGTGACACTGGACCCCCTTCCCATTTAAGATTTTCAGGATAATATCTCCCGGGAGATTAAGCCGCGAATGCTGTAAATATTCCTTAAAAGCGCCCCCCCCCCCCCCCCCTTTACAATAAAATTGACGCGTCTTTTTTTTAATGATATTTATTGGAAGCGAGATATTAAGGGCGGAAAATTTTCAAATTGACACCCTGTATTATTATACGTCCACAATAAGGCACGAGCCGCCACTAAACCGACCAACTTTGATTGTGATCATTGGGGAAACCACATCAGCTGTCCTAAAGTGCATCTGCCCTACCGCTCGGACGTCACTTCGTGTTGAACCGGGAATCTTCGTTTCTGCAATTGCCCTACCCACCCTTGCGACGCGGAGCATGATTCGAAATTTGTTCTTTGGAATAGAAATGTTGGCCAATGAGACCGTGTAGGACAGATCAACATTAGGATAGAAGTAATAAATACTTGTTATAGTTATCTAATTTATTTATATGTAGAGTAGCTGTCGGTCGGCTTGCGCTCGAATTTTGTTTTTCAAATTAAAATACAATAGGAAATCGTCTCCAAAAGCCGTATCGGGGCGGGTTTGCACTTGCTTCCAAGGGCATCTATAAATATTATTATAAATTAATTTTCTTCTTATGTAAGAATAAAATTTCGATAATAAAATAACTACTACTAATGGCGTAGTCAGGTAGGGTGCAGGAAATCCCAAAAATATTACAGTTCTAATATGAAAATAAATATGACATAGCCATTCAATCGTTCGACGCTAAGAGCAATATTTTAAGTTACCCAATAATAACTCACGGCATGTCAGTAAAAATGCATGTAAACAGAGGGAAAAGGCGTTCCCAACGGATTAGGTCATACGAGCTTAACCGAACATCACCCGAATACAATCGAATTGTAGGGCAGATGAACATTAGGATAGTTGAACAGTAGGACAGATGAAGCCATCTGGTGATCATTTATGTCCATGTTATTTATGTCACTTTTTTATATGAAACTAAAATACTTATAGTAAAAATATAACCAATATTAATATTCGAAAAGTAACATTTTAAAATGTAAAAACTGATAATAAATGATGTTATTGAACAAATATTATAAGGCATTGTAAAATAAAACCACTGATAGTAATTTTATAACGTTTGATAAAATTATAGAAGCAGATTAGTATCGTTTCCTAAGATGATCAAACACATAGTAATTGTATTTTTCGTAGGAACTCTTGGTAAGTTCGAATATTTATTTTATAATAGCTTAATTTGCTGCGTGCTAAATATATATGTGAAAATGTAAAAAACGCAGCGTATAGTTAGACAATTTCACAACTCTGGGCGATTTACCGTAATAAATATGACATCTGGTGGCAGCCTTCGAAGTTCTGTTGACTGTCACCAAAATGAGTATTGGTAGTTTGCGGTTAAGGTTATCGTTTGTTGGCATTTTCACGGTTTCCTAGCATTTGACAGGACTTTGCATTCACATTTTCACAGGATTGTTGTTTAATATAATAAATTATCATCATCATATAATTTTGATCAAACTTCATCATTCATCAAAGTTCTATAAAAAATAATGCTGTGAATTGTAGTACATCTACATCTGTTTTTATTTAAATATTTTTTATTTTAGTCAATGCAAATCAAAATGCTGTGCCACCCTCTAACACCGACTCAAGCCAACCAGAAAAGGGTGAAGATATGAGTAAAAAAATAAAGGGTATCGCAAAAGGCATTGTTGACAAGTGGATATCCGAGGGTCTTACTGTTACAAGAGAGAAGGTCGAGGGTTGGATTGATAAAATTGATCAAGCAAAAGAACTGGATATGGATAGAAAAAATCTTGACAATAGTAAAGTGATCAAAGAGAATACGAATCAGGAACCAGGGCATCAGGTGAACAATTTAGGAGACAATTTCAAAGATGTCAAAGAAACTGTGGTGAAAACATTTACAAAAATTGGTGAAGTCAAATGTGAAGATTGTGAAAAAGCGAAAGAGGCTAACAAGGAACATGATCGTACAAGTGAACTACCAATGGATACAGAAGTTAATGTCAATAAGGACAGAGTAGATGATTTAGAAAATTTAAGTGTCGAAGAGTTAATCAAAAAGCAAGACGTAATTAAGCAATACTTGCAAATGGAAAAAATAGCTAAATTAGCTAATGTAGCTAAGGATTTCTCGGATATTGGTAAATTAAAAGACATCGCAAATCTGGCAAACACTTTTAATACATTGAAAAAAACGACGGCAAGAGAAGAACTGTAGTTAGAATTTGAAAGTAATTGTAATAAATTCAATAAAACCTTTTTTACTGATTTTGACCTTTTTAACCTAAAAACATGGAACAAAATTTATAACGGTGACACCATCAAGGCTATATTATGTTGACGGAAATATTGCCCAGGTGTATTATCTTGTTATTTTTAGAGCTCGGAGAGTTTTCTAAAGTACAAGTGCTCTAATTGTCTTATGAACCGTGTATTTTATAATACTTTTTCTATTTGGGTCTTTAAAGTCTCAAAAAATTAAAAAAATATAGTAGATTTTTTCCATTTGAATTAATATTTTCTTTTTGGGTTGGCAATACTTTTACCGTGATATGCCATGATAGAAACAATTGAACACAACAAATCTTCTTCCCATCCGGCATAATTAAAACTAAATATATTATTAAAGTTAATAAAAATGAGTCAGGAAGAAAGTTGTACTCCATCAGAAATACGAGAAATTGCAGAAAATAATCTAGAACACCTATATTGAATTAAAAATAAAAATAGTACTTTATTGAATAAAACTTTAGAAATAGAGCATAAACTGGAAGATATTTCTATTATTTTTAGGTTATGTTGTTTTATAGTTGTGACTAGAAATTAGTTGACGGACACCGTCAGCATGTTATATATTTCCGAGTATAGGTATTTCAGATAAATATCTACTAAAAATGATCTATTTTAGGTTAAAGGTTAGTATTTTAAAGTTTTCTATAAAAAATTTTTGTCGAATCCATAATGCTTAGAAAACTAATTTTAACGAAATCGAAGTAACCCTAAAATTCGAACCCTACTTGCTGCCAACATAAAAAAAAATAAAATTACAGTTTCTGGCAGGATATTCAATTTTTTTGCATTTCATAATGTAGCCATTATGAAATCCAAATAGAAAATAGTATATTATACAAGTTTTGAAAATTATTCGGACATACGAATTCTACGAATATTTCCAAACGTGTTGTACACTAGTCTTTTTCTACAACTGCAGCAGTTATATTTTGCAATATAGATTTATTTAAGATGCCATACGGCGAATATTTGGTTGCATAATAATTGTTCCTGTAACAGGCGCTAGATAAACGTTTTCGCACAGAGCGTGTAAACGTATTCCAGGTGAAATTCGTAGTGTATTTTTCGAGTATTTTCAAATCAGTAGAAAAAATCATTTTATTCCACCTTATAGAATCTCAGAGAATTGAAAAATAAGAATAAGCGAAGCCGTATATAAAGAAAAATCCTCTTTAGCCCATTTCTCCAAATGGAAATGGTATAATAAAGTTGTCTTCAGGTCGGATAAATGAAATTGTTTGAGTTTTAACGTTGACAAATGCATCTGGCTTAGCGCATCGATGCGCCAGGGAATCGGCTAATCTGACAAACAATGAAATCCTGTTGAAAATGGACTTTCCCTGATCGATTTTCCAGGTTTGCGGTAAGGTCGAAATCTGGAAGGCTTATTTTTCATTATTTTAGAGTTATAATGTTATAGTAATACGTGATTAAGATGATATATACAGGGTGACCCTTAATGACGTGCTAAGATTTCAGGGTGTGATTCCTTAGGTCATTTTATAAAGGAGAGTTCATATGAACATATGTCCGCAACGGTTTAAATTTTTTGCTACAGGGTGTTGAAGTTTTATTTTTTAAATTGTTTATTTTTTAATATCTCCGCAAGTACTTTAGATATTATTTTCTTTTTTGGTATGTGTTTGGTATGTGCTATATAGGATATAGTTATTTAATTGTTCCACCAGTGGCGTCCCTGCAACCATGCCCTCTGATATATTTTACAAAAAAGATGGTACGCCACTCACATTTTTCCATGAGGATATTTTTCTGATTAGCCTGGTCAATTCTACATGAAAACGGCCTCTTGAGCTTTTCTCGTCAGACGCATCTTTCTTGATTAAAACCACTAAATTCATATTAAAACTCATTATTATTAACATTGATAAAATAATTAATGGTAAATTTTGTTTTATAAAAATTGTTGGAAATGGCCACCTTCACTTAAAATGCATGCTTCCGCCCGTCTTCGCATCGAATTGCCCAATTTAACAATTTTTATAAAACAAAATTTATCATTAATTATTTTATCAATGTTAATAATAATGAGTTTTAATATGAATTTAGTGGTTTTAATCTGACGACAAAAACCCAATAGACCGTTTTCATGTATAATTTACCAGGCTATTCAGAAAAATATCTACATGGAAAAATGTCAGTGGCGTACCATCTTTTTTGTAAAAAATATCAGAGGGCATGTTTGCAGGGACGTCACTGGTGGAACAATTGAATTTTTTTTATGATCAAACACAAGCACTATAGGAAAAATCCTTTAGGACACTCTGGGAGTGGTGCGTGTGCGCAAAAAGCGATTCACGTTGGTTTTGAATCGTTGGAGGTTATATTCGTTGGGAAAAACGACCTCGGGAAGGTCGTTCCACAAGGATGAAGTCCTCCAGATGAAAGAATTCTTAAATAGTGAAGTTCGAGGAGTACTAAGCTTAACCACATATGGATGGGCGGCAGTGGTTCGTCGTGTATTTCTGCTATTCGTCGCTCTGGGCGGAATTAAGAGGGCAAGGTCAGCCGAGCACCTTCCATGAAAATATCTGTAAAAGAGAGTCAAATCCCCAACCTGTCTTCGATGTTCTAGGCTGTCGAGGTTCTTCGTCAGCTCGTGGTCTCCGATCAGACGAATAGCCCTCCTTTCGATGGAATCCAGTGGCCGAAGAGTATGTTTGGGTGCAGAGCTCCAGACATGAGAGCAGTATTCTAGTGATGGTCTAATCTGGGCTTTGTATAATGTCAAAAGTTGTTGAGGTGTGTACAACTTTCTGGTTCGGAAGAGTACGCCAAGCTTCTGAGAAGCTATCTTTGCGATTGCCACAACGTGGTTATGCCAAGACATATTTCCTCCCAGATTGACACCCAGCAAATTAATAGATGAAGCCAGTGGGATTGCGTGTCCGTCCATGACTATATCCGGTTCTGTAATGTTAACCTTTTTAGAGAAAACTGCTGCCTGGGTTTTTTAGCGTTAAATTCGACTTGGTTACTGTCACCCCAAGCCAAAATTTCTTCCAGGTCTTTGTTGAGGCGTGATACTTCATGCTGTCTGCGAAGATGTGCGTCGGCAGTCGATGTTTGCGCATTCAAAGAGAAAGATGAGATAAGTGTGTTATCGTCAGCAAAACTAAATATCGGATTTTTAGTTTTCACTAGAAGGTCGTTAATGTAGAGTAAGAAGAGAGTGGGCGACAATATGGACCCTTGAGGAACACCGGCATTGATGGTGAAGGTGTCCGAAAGAAATCCGTCAATCGCCACTTGCAGAGAGGGGTCCTTAAGAAAGCTAGACAACCATGCACAGAATCGACTGGGCATACCATAGGATCGCAGTTTACTTAGAAGCCCCTCATGGCAAACACGATCAAAAGCTTTAGAAATATCCAGCGCAACAACCCGAGACTCCCCATGATGTTCGATTGCGTTGTTCCAAATATGGGTGACATAGGCTAGAAGATCTCCAGTTGATCTGGACTTCCGAAAACCATATTGATGATCGCTGATGATGTTGAAGCCTTCCAGGTACTTTAGAAGATGTTGATTAATAGCTTTCTCCATTACTTTTGATATAACTGAAAGCAATGCGACTGGTCGATAGTTGTTAGGCAGGGTTCTCTTACCTTTCTTTGGAATAGGCTGGACTCGCGCCGTCTTCCAGCAAGATGGAAATATTCCTTTTTTGTAGGATAAGTTGAAAAGTCTACAAAATACAGGTGTTAGTTCATCGGCGCATGTCTTGAGAACTATAATAGGAATTTCGTCGAATAACTTTTCTAACTAAAATTTGTGGTTCTATATCGTATTAACGCATACCAAAATTGAAAATAATATCTAAAGTGCTTCCGGAGATATTAAAAAAATAGCCATTTAAAAAATAAAAATTCAACACCCTGTAGGAAAAAGTTTAAGCCGTTGCGGACATACATTCGTATGAACTTTTCTTTATAAAATGACCTAAGGAATCACACCCTGAAATATTAGCACGTCATTAAGGAACACCCTGTTTAATTATTTTTTGGCTTATAAGATCCCACACGACCCGCATCTTCTTACTAAAATGTTGCCGGTCAAATATATTTTAACCTGCGTGCGAAAATTGTACGATAAAATAATACAACTGATTTAAAAGGCAAAACTAAAAAGAATCTCCAAAAACTTACACGATAATGTACAAGTAGAGGATGTTTAAAAATAAAAATCCACAACAAAGCTATATATTTACCTTATGACATGCTTATAATTACTTTTATTCTCCTACCAGGTATTGGTATTTTTGGTTTCATAATGAAATGGTACATATTGATGTATATTTTGCTATATTTTTATTAAACTTTACAAAGAATGTCCCTCTGGGTGTCTTATAATTGATCAAGACTGCTGATTAAAGCTACGAGATGGTCGAAGCAAAGTTCACAAGCGCTCTTATCTTCGTCAACGGGCTTGGTCGGTACGTTGTCCCCTTCAGATGTATCTTCATCACCAGAACCTGCTTCATTTTCAGATTCAGCTTGATCTTCAGATTCAGCTTCTTCTTCAGCTTCTACTTCAGGTACATCCGTAGTTTCATCAGAATCATATTCAGTAGTTGGTTGTTCTTCGTCTTGAATTTCGGGGATAAGTTCAGGAAGACTGATTTCACCGGGAAGGTGGGAAATTTCAATTTCTTGTATTCCAGGAAGGTGGGAAATTTCAATTTCTTGTACTCCAGGAAGGTGGGAAATTTCAATTTCTTGTACTCCAGGAAGGTGGGAAATTTCAACACCTTGAGCTATATCGATGTCACTGGGTAGGTTTGATATTTGTGGTAGAGAATCTACAGATCTCTTAATTACGGTGGAATGGCCTAAAACATAAAAAAAAGTTTGACTAGCTGAATAGAAAATTATGTTATGTAAAGTGAATTTATTATATAAAATTTAATTCAAATTTAAAACTACATAATAATATAAACAAATTCATACCTTGAGCCACCAAAGCTAGAGCAACAACTAAAAAGATTTTCATCGTGATAATACTACAGATAAACCAAACACTGGATAAGCTAGGAGCAACAGTATCTCATCTTTTTATTAAATCTCATTTCAGCTTATCTCTTCAATTAAGATAATCACTTAGACAATATACAATCAACAATAAATCAAAGGCTTAGATGCACTAAAGGGAGTAAATTCATTTTTTTTAAAGTTTTATTAATGTTCTAATTTCATTCTATAAAAAAATTGCCAATCTGCCAAATGTTCTTTAATTTATTATGCACTCTATTTATAGTATTAATAAAAAAAATAAGGAATACATACAGGGTGTTATGGAAATGGCGTATTATATTTAAATGGGTGACTCCTTGGGTGTCCTAGAGAAGCGCTACACATTTTATTTTTTTAAATCGACCGGTTTAAAAGTGGGGTAATAAACACTCTTACTCACAGGTCAGTCCGCGCTACTGTATAACATGTCACCCAGAGCCAATGCAAACTTAATGTAAAACTGAAATTCCATATAAAATTATAAAAATAAATCATTTTCTACCTACTTGTATTTATCTTTATACCTAAAGAGCAAGGAAATCCAGGCACAAACACAATCAGTTTCTTTCTTTTTCATGGGAACACTCCTGGAAACACTTTATGTACACACAGTAATAGTGAAACAGAACCGATAGTTAGCTTTTGAAAATACAATAATACAGATTATACTACAGATTATTAGATTTTATTACACGCGACGAAATTTGACGTCCAGAAGAAACGCGTCAATAAAAACAATATTCAATGATTATTTATGGACGGGCAAGATAAACGCGTGAACCGAAAAACGGATTGCTGAGAGTGTGTTGGTGATCGACGAGACACAACGTATCCGGCCGCTGGTTGGTTTTCAACTAACAGGCGCAAGCGTGCGGCGCTATATGAAACTACTTCGCTCAGCCGATGTAAGCCGTCAAGAGGTCATTGGCATTTGACCTAGTGACGTACGTGTCTATTACTATTCCATATGTTTTTTCGGGTTGTTTAAAACATAGTCCGTCGTAAATGTTCTTCAATTAATTGTACAAAAAGGTATTACAGAATGGAAAAGTGTTTAAATTATTTTATTTTGTATAAAGAGTTTAAGGTGTACATATGACAACACCGGCCAGAATTCCTTGATTGCTTACATGTATCGCAGTGCCACACAGGTGTTTTTCTGGTTTGACGTCATGCCACTTTTACCGCTGAATCAATTTGAGAGCGCCATTTATGGCTATTTTTCTTCAATTTGTCTTTATCTTAGGAATTGGCGGTTTAAATATAATACGGCATTTCCATAACACCCTGTATTTCTTTAACTTATGAACATGAACGTGAATAAAACTACATGGAAAAATAAATACTTGTAGAAAGACTAAAATAAGAAAATCAGCTTTCAATCGCACCGATAACGTTTTTACTTGGAGTTCTAACAGATTTATTTTTTCAGTGAAGTTCCCGTTCCCACACAGTTATAATTTAACATCAATTTAATCACCGAACCACACTAGATTTTCTTCACAAATAACCTCAATCATCTTCATTATAATATTCAATTTCTTAACTGTTGTTCTCAAATCTGGGCAATTTTACAAAGGTCGGTTTTGAATTCCAAGGATTTCTGCCACTGCATGGGGAAGGTTTCACTATACAGATTACACCCAGTAAAGTGGCCTATTAGAAGAAACTCGAGAACTAAAAGAGATTTTATTTTGAAAATTTTGCTGTGGCTATAAGAGATGGTTTTCTACGTTAATAAAATATTTTGAATGATGCGGTGTTGCCGGATCATACCGAAAGTGGTAGCAACTTCGGAATTTTAAATGAATTACCCCATATATTATATTTTTTCTGGAATCTAGGTAAACATCTAGAACAGTTTTCTGTATAATATCATATACCTATCGTTAAAAGTTTTTGAATTATAAATAATCTTATGATTATTAACGCCGTATTGGTACCTGAAAAGAAAATCATATCTTTTTAGCGGTTACATCTAGAAAGCTGAAATTTTGATAATAGTTTCACAAGACCATCGAAATTTTATAATTTTGAACAGTATTTAATTAATTTTATACAGGGCGTCCCCATAACAATATTTCTGAGGGAGATGAATCATTGCAAAAATCTTCTTTTTTTTAAATGAGTATTTGATAACTATGAAAACATAGGAATCTTGATAAAAAAAAAACATGTTTTTCCAATGGAGGATCGAATTTTCTATCTAATACTCCTATACCTATCTTCAATATTTTCGGACTTATAGCGAAATTTAAAAATTAACTATCTTAAAAAAATATATTTTTTGGTGGTTGGCTGTGGAATGGATTCATAGTAATAAAATAATGAAAAATCCATTTGACTCAAAAATTCAAGATAATATGTACTTAGTACCATATTTCGAAGCTAAATTTAAAATTTTAACAAATTCTATCAAATAGTTTTCTTGTAGTTTGTCACACCTTTTTAACTTAATGGAGGCCACTGATAAGTGATAAAGAGACATGCACTATGTCTATGTTTATTAATAAAACTGTTTTCTAACACAAAAGTACCTATACTTAATTTAATTTTTAATTTCCCGTCAAAGCCCTAAGGACGAACGCCACTGTTTAATGGTTTTTGGGATCTCCGATTGCCAACATCGGTTTGTTGTTGAAATCTAACCCTAAAAATGGTCCTATATGATGCGTAAATTCTGCCTACCACTGTAGTTAATCGTTTTTCATTATATTAAAGTTTAAGGAATTATCTATCGACGTATTTATTCTGGGGTTCTTTTTCTTTGGCTATTTGGATAAGTCAGTAATATTGTTAATATATTTTTCATAGTTTAAGTGTGGATTATTATAATTCCACTTATTGCGTGGTCATAAAAGGCTACGATGTAAGAAATTAATATTTCTAAGGATTATAGAAATTTTACAAAATTACATATCACTAAGCACACACGGATAATTTAAAAGATATACAACGCATCCTGTTATGTAAATCAATTATTTATATAATTGTAAAATGTTTGTCTGCCTGGACTAATCCAGAGCAATATAATGTTTATAGCGTCGATTTATATTTAAGAATTCATTGGAAATGAGCAAAATAAACCTTTAATAATATTTTAAAAAATAACAATACATTTTAGGTGGATCTAGTAAAAATGATCTATTTGCAAGGTTAAAGATTAGTATGTTAAAGTTTTCTATAAAATTTTTTTGTCGAATCCATAATGCCTAGCAAACAAATTTTAACGAAATCGAAGTATGCCTAAAATTCGAACCCTACTTGCTGCCAACATAAAAAAATAAAATTTCCGTTTCATAAAGTGGCAGGTTATTCAATTTTTTTTCATTTCATAATGTAGCCATTATGAAACCCAAATAGAAAAACTATTTTATGCACTTTAAGATAAAATCTAAAAATAATAAAAAATGTACCCTTAATTTAAACAAATTTACTTTGGAGTTCCATCGTGCTGATAATATAGTTGCATTCTGATGTGTACAGGAACATCCTCTTGTAGTTCTTGTAATTTATTTTGTAAAAAATGTAAGTAGTGCTCTCCAGTGAGGCGATTCCCAAAAATGAAAGGGCCAACACCACACGTTAATCGAAAAAAAGTTTTTTATAATTATGCTATAACTTGAAAATAAATGAAAATAGGATAAGGACGTATGAGTGAGTTTTTTTTACATTATTTCCATTTTTACAATACACTTCTGGAGTTTAGTCCGTTCCTACCGATTTAACGCTCTACAGGGTGACCCAAATTCGATGCTCACCATTGGAAGCTTAAGTTAAGGGCGGCGAGAAATTAAGAAAATTCCGACTACTTCCGGAGATATCCGAAAAAAACCGAAAATTTAATTTTTCGATTTGTTTCTTTTATGACGGTATTTACAAACATATAAACGGTTTCGGTTTTCAGATATCAGCATCAATAATTAAATACGGACCTGAACTTTAAATATTACTGTTTGAATTATTTCGTTCCCCCAAAACATAAACCAATAACATTTTACCAAAATTTCACCGTTTTGAACTCAAGATACATCATCAGCAGCTGAATTCTCTTTGGAATAGGATCCTGATATTATTATGTTTGAAAAGTATGCTACTCTATCCAGAAAACAGATATTTAATAAGCAATACTTTGGGCAACAAAGAAATTTTATAGTAAGTATTATAATTAAAATAAAGTTTCTAAAATATTTAGTCTAACAAGAAAATATTAAATACTAATGTATGGAAAAATTATTATTTACCAGACTACCCGAGGATACCTTATAGAATAAGGGCGCATTTTTGTCTACACAGTAGCACTTTAAAATACTAATTCAGATTGAATGGCACTACCAAGAAAAGGAAGCCCTTTCTGTTTATAGAATGTCACCACCTGCAGACTGCTTTCGAACTCTTTTGTTCTCGTCAATACAGACTTTTTATTTTTGATTTATTCAAATCACGTCTGTTCAAATTGTGTGGCACTGCTAAGAGATGGCAATATGCGTCGTATTTTCTCGACTATTGGTGATAATACAGCGTGTAGTATAGAGTCTTCTATGGTGATAGGTATGGACACGTATCCTCTACTGACGAGAACAAAAGAGTTCGAAACCGGTCTGCAGGTGGTGACATCCTATCAATAGAAATGGGTTCCTATTCTTGGTAGTACCATTCAATCTGAATTAGTATTTTAAAGTGCTACTGTGTAGACAAAAATACGCCGTTATTGTATAACGTATCATCGGGTGGTCTGGGAAATAATAATTTTTCCATACATTTCTAATTTTCCATATTTTTCAAAAATAATAATATCAGAACCGTATTGCACAAAAAAATTAAGCTGCTGTTGATCTTGTATTCAAAACGGTGAAATTTTGGTAAAATTGATTACATTTTGGGGGAACGAAATAATTCCAAAAGGAATATTTTAATCTCAAGTCCGTATTTAAAAAATTTGACCTGATAGCGATATCTGAAAACCAAAATATCCTTTTTTAAATTAGAAACAATCTTTAAATGCAGCGCAAAAGTGCATGTAGAAAGTTTTTCAATATGTTTATAAAGAACGTAATAAAAAAACAAAAACGGAAAATATAATTTCCGGTTTTCTTTTCGGATATTTCCGGAAGTAGTCGGAATTTTCTTAATTCCTCACCGGCATTAACTTAAGCTCTAAATTTTGCAACTTTTCCACAATATAACCTTTCGTGTATCTTTTATAGTTTCGGAGATACCAATGGTGAGCATCGAATTTGGTACATGAAACATCATACCAAATAACGTTAATGCTTTTTGACTTTATGTCATCGTGTTATAAACCCCGATTCTTCTCCATTCCTTTATAGATAATTTCTACTTTTCTTTTGAACTACCCCCAACAAAATTCCCTCATGAAAGACAAACATCTGTAACTGAAACTGCAACTAAAAAGATTAATCAAAGAAATAGTCCGTTTTCTCCAAGATACCTGTGTAATAATTATTAAGACGTAAACTGTCGTCACGGCCCTAACGAATTACATATATGACTATTAACGAAATGCTATAAAGATATAGTAATAATGCCTTGCAATAACCTTGGTTTTAAGTGAACCCATATTTTATTTTTTAAATGTAGCTGTTTATATTTATACAGTTATTTGTATTTTGGTGTTGATTTTATTTTTAGGTCTGATGATGCTCAGTTGGGCGAAACCTGTAACACTTCGTTAATATATCCTATATGTAATTCGTGAGACCGTGACTTTGACAATTTGCTGAGCGTGAATCTGGGAGGAAATATGTCTTGGTATAACCACGTTGTGGCAATCGCAGAAACTTGGTGTAATCTTTCGGATGGTTGGTTGGTTAAAGGCCCGAACTTCTATTACTGCAGCCTTTCAGCTTATTGTGTGCCCCGATATAGGCACATCAGATAGGTTAGGTTGCTTAATTTATATTTAAATATCTTTTTTTGGTAAAATTTGTTTGTTTTTGAGGAATGGTTCAAGAATTGTCTTTTACCAAACATTCGTCAGAATAGCGTGATAGTAATGGACAATGCGAGCTATCAAAGTCGCCAATTACATAAAGCTCCAAGCTCAAATAATACAAAATTGGAGATTCAGAACTACATGGCGGCGAATGATATATATTTTGAAGAAAGTTATAAAAAAAGTGATCTTTTACAAGTTTTAAAGACATTTTGCATAAAAAAGTATATGTTTGTGCTACGGCTCCCATCCTATTATTGCATTTTTAACCCCATAGAGCATATGTGGCACCAGTTAAAATCACTGGTTAGGTCTGAAAATATTTCTCCGACTTTAAGTTCTAGTGTTGTAGAATTAATACGAAAAATGCTTTAATGATATTCCCCCAGGTAGTTGGAAAAATTCAGTCCGTAACGTAATAACTGTAGAAAATTCATATATTAGCCTGGATCGTATAATTAATCCAATTATAATTAATTTTGATGAGGATAGCGATAGCGAAACAGAACTATCTATAGAATGACATTATAAATGTAAATAAATATGACTAGTCATATTTAAAAAAAATGTTATTTCATTTGATTACATTAATATAATCATATCATTACTTGTTTTCCTTAGTCCGTCCCTACATACTTCACTTGTTTATTGCCAAAAATTCGTAGCAGCTTCTTTTAAACTGTTATTTATAAGTAGCAGCGGTAGTAGCTGATTTAACTGCTAATCAAATTAAGCAGGTCTGCCAATCTCTAATTCTGGGGGTATTTCAGGGATTTCGAGACTACCCACTGCTGTTGTGACTTTTGGCAATACGCCGGGTGATCACGAACGATTTACTGTGCATGCATCCGTGCAATTTTTATTGCTGCAAGAGAAGAAGAATTGCGCTGCAAGAGAAGAATGCCGACTGTAAAGTTAACTAAAAGCACCATCCATCGACTTCCGGTGTAAACCTTGGTTGTAAGAGTGTAATTTATTTTATGTTATTATTGTTGTTGTACAGGGTGTTCCTTAACGACGTACTAATATTTCAGGGTGTGATTCCTTAGGTCATTTGATGAAGAAAAGTTCATTATGAATATATCGATACATGCATCAAATAACATGTAAGTGACATTTTGACCAATTTCAGAGTTCAAACTAAAATTTGAATGTTTCAAACCTAAAATTTGGTTTTTAGCTTAATTTTTTTTTAAATGCCTCTTTCATCCCATTTGAATCTGATTATTTTGGTATTTTGCATGTAATATCATGGTAAAGTAATAAACCCGAACCTTTTATGTCCTGTAAGAATACGATTTGTCACTTACAATGTTATTCGAGCATGTATCGATATATCGAACAAACCCGAACAAACCCGCAATGGCTTAAATTTTTTGCTACAGGGTGTTGAATTTTTATTTTTTAAATGGTTATTTTCTAATATCTCCGTACTTTAGATATTATTTTCAATTTTGGTGTGTGTTAATAGGATATAGAACCACAAATTTTTGTTAGAAAAGTTATTCCACCAGTGACGTCCCTGCAAACATGTCCTCCGATATTTTTTACAAATAAGATGGTACAACACTGACATTTTTCCATATGGATATTTTTTTTAGCCTGGTCAATTCTACATGAAAACGGTATCTTGAGTTTTTCTCATCAGACGCGCACCGTTCTTGATTAAAACCACTGAATTCTTATTGAAACTCATTATTAACATTGATAAAATATTAATGAGAAATTTTGTTTTATAAAAATTTCAATATTCGAACGAGTGGGCAATTCGATGCGAAGACGGGCGGAAGCATGAGTTTTAAGTGAAGGTGGCCATTTCCAACAATTTTTATAAAACAAAATTTATCATTAATATTTTATCAATGTTAATAATAATGAGTTTCAATATGAATTTAATCAATAAAATCAACGAGCAAAATTCAAGAGACCGTTTTCATGTAGAATTGACCAGGCTAATCAGAAAAATATTCATATGGAAAAATATCAGTGGCGTACCATCCTTTTTGTAAAAAATATCAGAGGACATGTTCGCAGGGACGCCACTGGTGGAACAATTGAATAACTTTTCTAACTAAAATTTGTGGTTCTATATCCTATCAACACATACCATAATTGAGAATAATATCTAAAGTACTTTCGGAGATATTAAAAAAATAACCATTTAAAAAATAAAAATTCAACACCCTGTAGCAAAAAAATTAAGCCGTTGCGGACATATGTTCATAATGAACTTTTCTTTATAAAATGACCTAAGGAATCACACCCTGAAATATTAGCACGTCATTAAGGAATACCCTGTATAAAGGAAGAAGTTATGTTCGTGGTAAAATAATAGGGTAATATAAAATGTCTTCTTAAAGCTCCAAATAAAAAAATAAATTCATAAAATAATTTACATTGAATGGCAAGGCACCAAACCAAAAAACCGTGCGATATAAAATCAGATAATGAGGCAATTAACTGATTAATTAGGTAGTTAAGTTTAATACAAATTTAAACAGTGGCTAATCTTAGTGTTATAATAAAGCTTAAAACTATATTTTTTCTCATGGTATTATTAGACTTTAATTTTATTAGCTTCGAATTAAGATACAATAAAGGGATTTAAATTGGAAAGTAATATTAATGATACATTATCAGATCTTAAAGATGTCGTTACGAAAAAATTATAATTTTGATATAAATTGTTATAACATTAGCAGTGTACGTATCAGTTTTGAAGTTTTAATCGAGAAGCAAAAAACAACATGAAGGTTCTATTCGTTTTGGCTGTTGCTTTGACGCAAGGTAATACTAATATTTTTTATCCTTATGCGGGAACTTCTGTTATACAGGTTGTTCTATCGGGTCAACTGGCTTATTTTAAATAGAACACCCTATATATTATTACCTTTTTGGATTATACGCAAGATTCTAGGCAGATTTAATATATCATGTCCTATACCTAAGTCTAAGCATGTTTGACATATTTAAGTTTTTGTGTCAAAAATGACGTTTGCAGATCTTAAAATAATTATTAACTTTTAGTTTGTTTTTTTAAACAGTAGGCTGTGAAAACAACGTAATATGTGTAGGGTTCTAATATGTATTTTGAATTCAATTGTTTTCACGGCCTACTATTTAAAATGGCAAAATACCTATTTGATATGCATTTTTTTAAAGTAGGTCATTGGGCTTGAGAATACTGGGCGAAAATGACAAATAAATTATTAGTTGTTTCCCATATTATGGATAGAGTTGGAAAGTATCATAATTTTTATTAGGACAATTGCACCAACTCGTATCATTGAAAAAGTTTAAAAGATTTGCAACTACAGTCTTAATACATTTCTATTATAAACCCATGTTTAAGTTATTTGATATATACGGGGTGTCCGCTAAGTAATGGGACATGGAAAAACCACAGACTCCTTACGTAAATTTATATAAAAATATTAGAATTTAATTATACTTACCTATATCCGAAAGTTCATATTAACTGAGATACAGGGTGTTAAAGTTAAAACTTCATTTTTGTTTTTCTCTAATAACTTTGACAGAATCAAAAAGTTTTTTACAAAATTTGGCAATTATGTTTTTTTTAGGATGAGGAACTATTTTTTTTTTTGGAGAAATTTTAATGTACATTGTAGGGTGATTATTGTGTTTCGGCATTGTTACTTAACTTAAGGATAAACTCAAAAATGAAACATTTTTTACACAGCTATTTTACAATAATCAACAAGCAATTAACAACATAGAGCCTTCATAGCAACTGCATCTCTAAATTTAATTTGTTTTCTCATAGGTTACATTAAAAAAAAACTTGTTTGCAAATTAATAAAAGGCACTAAACAATATAAATGCATATATCTCCGAAACGGTAACTCTGGACGACCTGAAATTAGTGTACCTTTTTTACGTAATAAATATGAGAAAAGTATTATTTTCATTAAAAACTTAAATGCACGGAGGCAGAAAAAAAATATGATCTAATAAATCTGCAAAAAATGCCGCAGGCAGCGCCCCCTACAATGTGCATTAAAATTTCACCAAAAAATCAGTTCCTCATCGTAAAAAAAAACCATAATTGCCAAATTTTGTAAAAAACCGTTGGTTTCTGTCAAAGTTATTAGAGAAAAACAAAAATGAAGTTTTAACTTTAACACCCTGTATCTTAAAATTGCGTAAACAAAAAATTGAACAGAGGCATGCCGTCTAGGGCAAAGTAGAGTTTAAGGAAATAAAATTTAAATTGAGATACATAATTAAAATTTCGTATTTACACTAAATTTTCTATTTGCATAAACATTTCCACATAAAATTTTCCTCTATTTTTAATAATTAAGGTACTTTACTCTTAAGGCAATTTCGAAAAAATGACATTTGCTCTCTTACTATTAGCCAAAGGTGAAATATCAAATATGCGTTTATAGTTTCAAGACATATACATACCAACTCGTATAAAGAATAACTTTTTTAAGAAACCTATAATAAAGAAATTTCCCATAGGTTGCATACTTTCTTGGACACACCGTAGATCGAGGCGGTGCCCAGTGGGACACCCTGTATTAATATAAACATTAAATATAATTTTATGTATTATAGAAATCCCACTTAATTCTTAGACGATAAAAATCTTTGTCTCTGTAAATATTGATGATTGTGTGTCGAACCGTTTAAAAATATAACTAAAAACTAATTGTAATTTTTCTTTTGTTTAAGGGTTTGCTCTGCCTGGAGTGCTGAACAACTTGCCCGCTGCCAACATTCAGCTTGCCAATCTTCCTGCACTAGACGGTGAAGTTGAAATCAGCAATTTACCACTAGACAGTGAAGTCGAAATCAGCAACTTGCCACTAGACAGTGACGTTGAAATCAGCAATTTACCTGGAGAGAGTGAATTACCCAACGATATTGAAATCAGCAATTTACCTAGTGAGGTTGAAATTAGTCACTTACCAGTATTAGAAGACTTGCCTAGCGACGTTGAAATCAGCCACTTACCTGGAGCAATCGACTTACCCGACCATGTTGAAATAAGCCACTTACCTGGAGTAGTCGACTCACCCGACGATGTTGAAATTAGCCATTTACCCGGATCAATCGACTTACCAGAACATGTTGAAATCAGTCACTTACCCGGATTAATCGACTCACCCGAACATGTTGAAATCAGCCACTTGCCTGGAATAATCGACTTACCTGAACACATTGAAATCAGCCACTTGCCTGGATTAATCGACTTACCTGAACACATTGAAATCAGCCACTTGCCTGGATTAATCGAGTTACCTGAACACATTGAAATCAGCCACTTGCCCGGATTAATCGACTTACCTGGACATGTTGAAATCGGCCACTTACCTGGTCAAATTTCCGGCGAAGCTGATGCTACTCCAAGCTGCGTTAAATACGTAAGGGCCCTTTTGGAAGAAGTCTTAGCTGCACTGCCTGGTGCAGAACCAGCTAAACCTGTTGAAACGCCAACTGTAGAAAGCGCATGTGCTCGCTGCTTCCAGAAACTTCAACTTTTGATCGAAAAAGCTAACAGCAAGAACAGTGTAATCTTTTAAAAAGTTTTCCTACTTTTGATAAGATTATTGTCATAATTATAAAATTCGGGACTGTTTTAAATAAATAATAGAAATTAAAGGAAATGGTATTTTTATTTCTAATATTAGTGTAAACAGGACGATCCTAAAACGTCAAGGTTAAAAAGTATAGGGGTTTGTAAAAGAATGGAACAAACGCGAACAAACCCATCTAGATGTTTGAGGAAATATGCTATAAAAATAAATACATCTTTGGTGGTAATTCTTTTTTTTTAATTATTTTAGACAACGGATTTTACATATCTTTAACTATTGACTAAATATTAAGTACTCTTCATTCAAACCTTTATGATGTGTAGTGTTGGGAAAATTCGATGATTTTAATAATCGAGTACTTGATACTCGAGCGATTTTAATAATCGAGTGAATCGCTCGAGTGAATAGCTTGAAATTCCAATTCACCAAGCGATGACGTCACCGACTGCTCGACCGGCAGCCTAGTCGTTTACATGTGATCAGGTAGGGTATTTAGCAGGCACGTAACTACGGGTGGGCACAGGTTTAGCTAAAAAATTGTAGTAGCCACCAAAAAATTCCAGAAATTTATTTATTTGTGAATAATGAATTTTTACCACGTGTCTCGATACCAAACAAAAAACTGCAAAAAATCACCCAAATATGTATTTATTGTTCGGGTTTATTCTTGTGCTTTTTTAAAACAAAAAATATTACCTAGAGTTATTTTTCTTCACATCTTTCTCAATCTACGAGCATAAAATAAGTATGTATTTAAAATGGCTTGTCAAATTCTTCAACTTTAAATTATCAGGTGCCCACTGTGCCCTTCAAAAATTTAGGCTTAGTTACGCGACTGGCAAAATAAGAAAATAGGTGATTATTTTTTTAAATTCATGTTTATAGTTACCTAAAAGCTGTTTAAATTTAAGAATGTTTACTTTTGGTTACCAAAAAATTTGTCGATACCTATGTTTTGTTAACTATTTTGCTCGTTTTCTTAGTTTCCATTAACATTTTCTATAATGTATGATATTTTTAAGAAGTCTTCTTGAGTTTAATAGTAAAAAGTTCCTGTTTAAAATATTTACTATAAGATTACCAACGAATTTTTCTATATATTTTGTAAACCATTTTGTTCATTTTGTTATTTTTATTTACAATTTCTATTGTTATGTTATTTTTTAGAAGTTTTCTCGAGCTTATAGTAAATAAAAATTTAAAAATTATATCCTTTAATTTTTTAATATTTACAATCGGAGACCTAAACTACGCCGCTGGCTATCCAGTTAAAACAAAACTTTACAAAACTCATGTCGCGATGACTCCGCTAAGGGATTTGGCATACTTTTTTATATGCACCTTCTCGTTTATGTGCCTTTAAGAAAGACGTATGTCGTGTACCTGCTCAGCGTCAAACTCGAACGTCGCCAATCGGATGGCGAGGCGCGTAGACCGAAGGTCATCTATCAAGTGACAGGCGATATTTTTCGGTTTTTCCCCTGAATTTATAACTAGAGTATTTCCTATCGAGCGAAAAACTGTTCGAATATACGAGCAGTTTTTTAACTCGATCACACTACAGCGGTACATTTCCGCCGGCGTCAAGGGAAGCTCGGGTATCGAGTGAACGATAATAAGTGACGAGCGACGGTTTTCGTCTGAATAGATAACTCGAGCGGTTTTTTAATAATCGAGCGATGTCGGTTATTTCAATAATCGAGTGATCAAGCGGTTTTTCGCTCTAGCGATCACAACACTAATGATGTGCCACTTGACCCCCCTTCTCATTTAGGATTTCAAGATTGCAAATATTCTCCAAAAGTGTCCCCCTCCAAAATTAAATTAAATTGACATGTATTTACTTACTTACTACTAGGTCTCAAAATATTATTATCATAATTGATCTTTATTTTGATTGGGATTTATCCTTAATTCAAAATAAAAATAAATCAGTATGTAGATAGCTAAATTTGCAAGCCGACCCTGCACCCATTTATTGCAGTTTAAATTTTTGGAAGTATCCACAATGGGGATTTATCAGGTATTAATTTATTGCAATAACGGTCAACGCTATATTTTGAACACAACTATACAGAAGGTCATTGTCAGTTCGAAGCATATCAAATAAATATTCCAGGATGGCATCACTCATTATTTATTACAAAGGTTCCAAGCCACCCTATATAAAAATCATTTGGTTGTTCATAAACATCGTTAAATTTTTTTATCAACAAAACAAAAAATAAAAACTACATTTACATATTTTATGTAAAAATTTACTAATTCAAGTCCCTTAAATTCACGGAAAAATCGCAACAAATCACGAACTTTAAAAACCTTTGTTCGACAAATTGTATAAAAAGGAAAAAATGCAACGAGATGGATTAAAAGTGTCATACCAGAATGGGTTCTCACATTTTACTAGCAGCACTTCTGTTTATTTCAATGGGTAAGAAATTTTAACAAATTTAATATTTTTGGGGTTATGAAAAAATACGGGAAAATAAAATTGTTAACACTTAAAAAAAATTATGGTACGATTCTGTAACCGACTTTTCGTTATTATTATAATTATTATTATTATTATTTTGTTGTTATATATATGGATTTTTACATATAATGGAATAATGGCCAAATATACAGGGGAGACAGGGGAGCATTCGGCCATAAAGAACAATTTCGCGATTATTAACTAATTTGGCTCATAAAAGGATCACCAAGTTACCTTATCAGTAATAGCAGAGCATGTCTTACATGACAAATATTTTTTAAATATGGAGTTTCAAAAGAAAAAAATAATTTTAAACATTAGGTAAACAATTGCCGATTGCTCCCCAGGAGAACATTTGGCCATCATAAGGGGAGGAATCAGCCAAACAACGTAACTGGTAAATTTACAAAGCTAAACAAAAAATAAGTAAAAATCAAATATAAAATTATTAATTAGATTGTTTAAAGATATATCCTCAAGTCGAATCAATACAAACAATTAATATAACAAACGCCAAACTCACTAAACTAATTTATTACTTGGGCTAACAATAAGGGTTGTAAAATTATAACAAAAATGATAGCACGAGGCAGTTCTAGCAAATAATGTCTCTGTTTTACTTCAGTTATGTCGTCAATTAGGGGAAATAAAAGGTTGTAGGTAGGCCTTTCATCTTAAGACGTTTATTATGGTATTCTCGTTTATTATGCTTAAAATTTGCCTAACAGAATTAACCAAAGCGTTTTTTTATTTTAAAATTTACAAAATTTTCCGGACTCGTTTTAGGCACTTACTTTTTTTTCCTATTTCCAGTCGATTTCCTCTAATCTGTTATTTTCTGAGTGATAGACGTGTTTTGGACTTCCATTGTCTTTATTTCATTTAAATCACAACGTTTCAACTGGTAAGTATCTCCAGTCGTCTTCAGGTGAATACTGAGCAAGTTACTAAACTACGAGAGTATTTATACTAATAAGGGGTGAGAAAGTTAGTCGAGTATGATCGAGGTAGGTGCAGTCATGCATCAACACTAGAGGACGTACCTAAACTAAGATTACATTTGCTTAACAGGGGTTTCCAAATGTTCCTTATATCTAAAGAGGGTTTGCTAAAACAATCAGGATTCTGAACGATGACAGCTGCTTCTTTGAATTTCCTCTTTCGCCAATGTTCTTCCTTAAGTATGATACTTGATTGTCCCCATTGTAAGTGGTGGCCGTGAGTCCAAGCGTGATCTGCTGCTCCGGATCTGTTTGTTTCTCCCTTTCGTGTGTGGCTCTGATGTTCCTTGATCCTTGTTTCCAATGGCCGTCATAATATTAATTAATATTTATAGCTGTTAAAATAATCCAGGAATAGAAACGGGAATATATAAGTACGATTTAATAACAAAAAATAAAATTAAATATCTTGATTTTTAAAGAAAAGATGGGGAAAATATCTAAAGAAAAAAATCTTACCTAGAAGTCTGTTTTTAAATTTTTCTTTTTAAAGCCACTCTGATGCACCAATAACGTGTTTATTATAATTCAGTTTGCGCATAAGAATGTTGGCTAAATTATCTTCCTTGATAAACGCGGGAGATGTAAATAGATTTTAAAATAACTTAGGTCACACAGTCAAAATATCTACGTTAAAGAGATCGTCATCTTTTATAGCAAGTTTCAATTTTTTTTAGTTCCTGAGATCTTTTAATGGACCACTCACCACGAATGACCCTGTATATAGAATTTCTTCTGTGGTCTGGTGCAAGAAAGTTTCCTAGTAACAACCCCGAACAAACCCTAAAATCCCATTGATTTCTTATGATGATGCATCGATGTGTTGAACATAGGAAATACCATGTAATTATTGAGGTTGCTGAATATTGACTTCCATGTACATTTTATAGAAAAACTGTTTTATAACTTCTTGAAGAGGCCGACACGATAAACCCGTGTGCCGAGTTTGAATACATTTTGGTGAGCCAATCCTAAGATATTCAATTAAACGTGATGGCAACACCACGAAGCTCTCATAGTTCAGGTAATACAGCAAACACCAACAATTAATTGCTATGGCACTATTGCCAGAAAGTGACGTAAATCTTAACATAACGAATAATGAAAATATTGTCACCGACGCTAATTTTTGTTTTGTCAATGTTAAAATTTAATTTGCTGGTGTTTGCTGAACTATGAGAGTTTCGTGGTTTTGCCATCACGTTTAATTGAATAGCTTAGGCTCACCAAAATGTATTCAAACTCGGCACATGGGTTCACGTTGGCCTCTTCAAGAGGTTATTATCCGGCTTTTCTATAAATCGTACAGGCGAGCCAATATTCAGCCACCTCAAAAATTACATTGGATTTCCTATGTTCAAATTAACGATGTATCACCCGGTATGATCTTGCTTTTGCGGCCGATATGAGCACCAGGATATAATAATTAATTAACTAATCCTTACTTATTTCTAGTTGGGTGTTTGATTGCCTCACCATCTGCTGGGGAAGAATCTGAGCCAGAAACCGTATCACCTGATCCAGCCGGAACTAAAATCGAAGATGAGCTCAAACTAGCGGTAAAGATCGATTTATTGGAGGTAGCCGCATTGTGCTACCTTCGTGACATGATTAAACATAGTGACAATGTAATCAAACCTCTAGTAGATTTGCTTATTGAGGAAAAATCTAAACAAAAGCCGACAGTAATTTGCCGCCGAGTGGTCCTTGACTTGAAAGCAAAAGGAGTTTAAAAATCTACTTGTTTTACTTCTGTTAGGTATCTGTTCAATGTAATATATATTCATAAATATAGAGTGTGATGGAAATGATTTATTATTTATTATATTAAAACCCTCAAATCCTGAAATGAAAACGAATTGAAGAAAAATAACCATAAATGGTATTTGAATTAATAAAATCTTAACATTTTAAAGGTCTATTTCCAATAATACCATAATTTATAATTTTTTTAGTAGTATTCTCCCAGAAATCACGTTCCGACAATGTAATTAGAACTTTATTTAGATTGTGACTTTGCCCCTGGTACAGAACTGGAAAGGGTATCACCCGGGGTGACTACCTATATTTTTAAATAATAACCCAAAAACCATAAATCTAAGTGACGGTAAGTTCTCATTGGGTATATTTTGGGAACGCGATTATATATATTATAATAAAATATGGTTTTCCCATTTAAGATTTTAAGAGTAACTATCTATAGTCTTTGCAGCGAACCCTCAAGCTTTTTCGACAGTTGACATCAGCAATATGTCATCGATCAGCTGTTTGGGGACTTAATCAACTACCCCAGTTTTATACGAACCGCATTGAGCGTGTTATGTTTTTATATTTTTCATGTTGGATTGGTGCTAATAAGTTTTAAAAGTGTGTTTCCGTCGTTTTAGTAACCTACCTATTTGCAGTATAAGTAGCCTACGTATACCGAAGAAGGGTGCATATAGAATAGGCACATCAGGTAGGTTAGGTTGCTTAATTTATATTTAAATATCTTTTTGTGGTAAAATTTGTTAGTTTTTGAGGAATGGTTCAAGAATTGTCTTTTACCAAACATTCCTCAGAATAGCGTGATAGTAATGGACAATGCGAGCTATCACAGTCGCCAATTACATAAAGTTCCAAGCTCAAATAATACAAAATTGGAGATTCAGAACTACATGGCGGCGAATGATATATATTTTGAAGAAAGTTATAAAAAAGTGATCTTTTAGAAGTTTTAAAGACAATTTGTATAAAAAAAGTATATGTTTGTTCGGGTTTGTTGGCAGAAGAAATTGAACATACAGTGCTACGGCTCCCACCCTATTATTGCATTTTTAACCCCATAGAGCATATGTGGCACCAGTTAAAATCACTGGTTAGGTCTGAAAATATTTCTCCGACTTTAAGTTCTAGTGTTGTAGAATTAATACGAAAATGCTTTAATGATATTCCCCCAGGTAGTTGGAAAAATTCAGTCCGTCACGTAATAACTATAGAAAATTCGTATATTAGTCTGGATCGTATAATTAATCCAATTATAATTAATTTTAATGAGGATAGCGATAGCGAAACAGAACTATCGATAGAATGACATTATAAAAATATGACTAGTAATTTTTTATAAAATGTTATTTCATTTGATTACATTAATATAATCATATCATTACTTGTTTTCCTTAGTCCGTCCCTTCATACTTCACTTGTTTATTGCCAAGCTCTTGTCGACACAATGGGACCGACCCAGGAAATCATTAAGTCGTATCCAATTTTCGTGAAACGTACTGTAACAAGAGTGAACAACCTTTAAGCGAACCGTATGTTTAGTTTTTTAATACAAAAACCTTTCCTTAGAGAAGGGCCATAGCTATTTTCAGAAATGTTTTTTTGTACATCCGATACAAAAACATGGAAAATTTTCCAAGTGATTTGTATTTATATAACAGGGAAAATAAATGATCAAGGATGACTTTTTCGAAAAAATGAAGATACAATTTTTTACAGGTATAGTTAAGTCCATGTGTAGACACACTGTATAAAGTTTACAATAGGTAAAGATGGACATACATGTAGATACGCACTTCCTATGTTTTTGTGAAGATAGAGGTACATACTAGACATGTATTATAGATAATGACTTTATTTTATATATTTGAATAAATAACAAAAAAAATACAATGTGTTTGTGCGTTCTATTCCCTATAATAAGTAATAAATAATAAAAAATGCATTTAAAAATATAAATAGACTCGTTTCATTTTTATAATAAACGTACATACTATTTTAGTACGGTCCTGGAAGGTCCTGGAATTTTATACAAACCTACGCAAAATAAATAACCAGAAATAAGCAGGCAAGTCATTAATGTCACGTGACACTTGACATATCTAGCAAGAGGGTTCGCTCCAACGACTATACCCCTCCCAGGTAGTTAAACCACGAAGATTGCAATTATTCTTTAAAAACGTTCCCCTTCACAATAAAATTGACATGTTTTTCCGAGAGAGCGATTTTTTTTAGTAATTTAATTTTCAAACAAATTGGCCTATCAAAATGGGAAACAGTCAGTGTCGTACCTATTTTTTGTTAAAGATTGTTAGAACGCACGCCCCTGGTAAACCTGTTCATACATTTGCTAATATATGTGCTATTTTAGGCACTGTCAAACCCAAATTGACTAAAGCCGATTTGGAAATATCTTGAAAACAGCGAAAAAATTGAACACCCTGTATCTTTGAAAACATCACACGATTGATGACACATGTATAAGTGATATATTGAAAAGAATTGGGCAAAATTATGAAATGGTGAATATAAAAAAAAAATGGGGAAAAAGTCGTCTTGGCGAAGTGGAACGAAGTTATAAAGTCTAGTGTTGTGATCGCTCGAGCGAAAAACCGCTTGATCACTCGATTATTGAAATAACCGACATCGCTCGGTTATTAAAAAAACCGCTCGAGTTATCTATTCAGGCGAAAACCGTCGCTCGTCACTTATTATCTTTCACTCGATACCCGCGCTTTGCTTGATGCCGACGGAAATGTACCGCTGTAGTGTGATCGAGTTAAAAAACTGCTCATATATTCGAACAGTTTTTCGCTCGATAGGAAATACTCAAGTTATCAATTCAGGCGAAAAACCGAAAAATATCGCCTGTCACTTGATAGACGACCTTCGGTCTACGCGCCACGCCATCCGATTGGCGACGTTCAAGTTTGACGCTGAGCAGGTACACGACATACGTCTTTCTTAAAGGCACATAAACGAGAAGGTGCATATAAAAAAATATGCCAAATCCCTTAGCGGAGTCATCGCGACATGAGTTTTGTAAAATTTTGTTTTAACTGGCTAGCCAGTGGCGTAGTTAAGGTCTCCTATTGTAAATATTAAAAAATTAAAGGATATAATTTTTAGTTACTATAAACTCGAGAAAACTTCTCCAGAAGAACTTAATCATAGAAATTGTAAATAAAAATAACAAAACGAACTTTTGTTAACAAAATATATAGAAAAATTCGTGGGTAATCTTATAGTAAACATTTTTAAATCTAAGCAGGAACTTTTTATTATTAAACTCAAAAAGACTTCTTAAAAATGGAAAATAAGAAAACGAGCAACATACCTATACAAATTTTTTGGTAACCCAAAGTAAACATTCTTAAATTTAAACAGGAACCTTTAGGTAACTATAAACATGAATTTATAAAAAGAATCACCTATTTTCTTATTTTGCCAGGCAAGTAACTAAGCCTACATTTTGAAGGGCACACAGGGCGCACCTGATAATTTAGAGGGGAAGAATTTGACAAGCCAAATTGAGAAAGATGTGACGAAAAATAACTCTCGGTAATATTTTTGAAAAACGATGATTTCGGGCCTAATACTAAGACTAAAAATAAAGTGTTATATATTTTTGAGAAGCTTGTTACAAACTAAATTATATTATTAAAAAATATATAGGGTGACCCATTTAAAAAAAGCAAATTTGTTTATTTTCCTTAAAAACTATTGAATGTAGAAAAAATCTGAGTACGTCACTGGATTCTACGTAAAAAACTACAAAAATAACATCTTATTTCATTTTCATAACTTACGGGGTAACCGAGATATGGGGGGTGCCTAGAAAAATTCTGATTACGGCATTTTCTGTTTGACAAAAAAGTAGCACAGTGCTGCGAAAACCGCATCATTCTATGAATTTAAGGTGGGGGGCGATCATGTTAAAACTATTTAAACAATTAAATTTAGCATTTGTTGACAATGACAATTTTTTTTAATATCTACACAACACTACTAATACACACACCAAAGCTTACATAACAAAGTGTTAAATAAAAAAGACCGACATTGATACGATCAATACAACTGGAGATATTGAATTTCTAGTATGAGAAGATTGGACAAAATCCAGCAAATTATCAAAAATTCATATGTGGATATTTTGGAAAATACATCTTTTTGCACCAAAATCCTGAAATACGTGTCAACTAATTGTATGTATATAAGTTGTAAAAAAAAATGGGACGATTCTAAAACGTCAAGGTTAAAAGTGTGGGGGTTTGTAAAAGAATGGAACAAATCCGAACAAACCCATCTAGATGGTTGAGGAAATATGCTATAAAAATAAATACATTTTTGTTGGTAATTATTTTTTTAAAACTAATTATAATAAACATTATAACAAATGTCGATATATCATTTTTCTCTGCATAGTAGTTAACTAGAAAATGAAGCAATATTTTAAAACAAATTAAAAATATAACTTCAGAGACCAACAAGCTTGCGACAATCAATTCGAGAATATTATAGAATTTTATATTCACAAGCAACAGATGTTTCCATTAAAATTTTCAAACGGGAAGGGAAGGCAAGTGGCATATCATTTTAAAGGTTTTTTAAATCTCTTTGCAATAATAGTATATTTATTATATTTTTGAATAGTATCTTCCAAGAAATCGTATTCCAAAAATGGACGTAATTAGAACATGCCTGTATTGAGATTTACGGTTTTAGGTTATTATGGAAAATATATTATTGTTGACTGTGTAGTCACTCCGGGTGCCAGCAAGTTTTCATGAATAAGTCAATTTTTGGAACGTCATTTCTTGGAGTAGTACCAAAAATCATAAATTACAGTATTAATTCAAGATTGCAAATATTCTTCAAAAGTGTCCCCCTCCAAAATTAAATTAAATTGACATGTATTTACTTACTTACTATTATGTCTCAAAATATTATTATCATAATTGATCTTTATTTTCATTTGGATTTATCCTTAATTTAAAATAAAAATAAATCAATATGTAGATAGCTATATTTACAAGCCGACCCTGCACCCATTTATTGCAGTTTAAAGATTTAGGAGTATCCATACTGAAGGTCATTGTCAGTTCGAAGTATCGAATAAATATTCCAGGATGGCATCACTCATTATTTATTACAAAGGTTATTCCCAAAAACTTGCCGTGGACTAGATCCCAGCCACCCTATACAGGGTGTCCCATAACTAATGGTACACAGGAAAACTGCAGATTCCTTGGGTAAAAATACTGCGATTTGGCCATACTTAGTTTAGTTCAATAGCTGGTAATAACCGAGATACAGGGTGTCCAAGTAAAAATTTAATTTTCTATTTTCCTAAATAACTTATTTCTGAATTAATATTTTTGCACACAATTTTGTGACTAGGGGTTTTTTGGGGAAAGGAATTTGAATTTGTTAATAATTTTGATGTAGATTATAGGGAGCGCTCTCTGCGGTACTCTGGATACATAAAAAGAAATGTAACTTTTTTGTGCCTTAGTATAATTATGTTTTTATTAAAACTATCTGCTTTTCCGTCATTTTTAAGCAATAAAGGTATACTTTGTAAATGTCTCTCCGACTAACCGTTTTCGAGATATTTTCAATTACAATTTCTAATGCGCCTGTTTAAATTTTTATTTGTAAATATGAAATTTGTCACAGTAGGCTTTGGTAAAAACAAATACAATGAAAGCACTTTGAAACCTCATTTCTGTCAAAGTTTATTTTCATTTGTCAGCATTGTGGGTGTTTTTAAGGAATTTTTGAAGATACTGTTATCAAAAATTAAACTAAAAATGCCGCGACATCACTGTTTTCTAACGGAGAAATGCGAGACATGGTATGTTTTTACGCACAAGAAAATTTTAATAGACATCGGCGGTATTTGGAAATGTATCCAAATAGAAGGCAGCCAGAATTTCAAATTTTTAGAAGCCTATAAGACAGACTGGGTGAAACAGGATCCTTGCGTCCAAAACGTAATAGTGGAGCATTTTTAGTTTAATTTTTGATAATCGTATCTTCAAAAACTCTTTAAAAACACCCACAATGCTGACAAATGAAAATAAACTTTGACAGAAATGAGGTTTCAAAGTGCTTTCAATGTATTTGTTTTTACCAAAGCCTACTGTGACAAATTTCACATTTATAAATCAAAATTTAAACAGGCGCATTAGAAAATGTAATTGAATGAAAATATCTCGAAAACGGTTAGTCGGAGCGACATTTACAAAGTATACCTTTATTGCTTAAAAATGACGGAAAGCAGATATTTTTAATAAAAACATAATTATACTAAGGCAGGTATTAATTAGACTATCAAATATATTTGACAAAGAACTTTTATAAAATATTTTGTAGCATTTCTTTGATAATATTTCTTTTATAAAAGTTTATACTAGTATTACACTGTCAAAGAACTTTGACAATTTTTGAAGGAACTTGTCACGTTTTTACAATTAAAAATGAACGATAGACATGCATTAGCTTGTCTAGCGTTAAGTGCTGCCGTGATTACAATATATTTAGTATTAAAAAAACAAAAAAAAAGAGCCAGGCGCCTTTGGGTAAGGCCCACCACAATATCCTTCGGAAGTTACGAGTTAAAGGTATTAGGAGTTATAAAAACTATTTAAGAATGGACGAGGACAAATTTAACTTTATTGTTATAAAGATATCACCATTGATATCCCGACAGAATACACATTTAAGGAATTGTATCAGCGTTGAGGAACGCCTTATGGTTACCCTTCGGTTTATGGCAACAGGAGAGAGTTATGCTAGTTTACAGTACAGCAGTCGCCGTACCGTACCCTTTCAGGCGTAATCCCAGAAACTTGCAAGGCAAAAAATGAAAATAAATAAATAAATATATCCAATCTTTTATTTCGGTTTTTGTAATCCGGGTGTTGATGGTTGTACAATATTTCGAACCTTTCATACTCCGAAATTAGCAATTTTGTTGTTGAAATGCACCAGACAAACTTATTTTCCGCCATGGTATTATATACCAATACCAGTCGCAGTCAATGTCAAATTTATGCCTTATTGTCAGAAAATGAGGTTACTACCGTTACCAATCAACTATAAATATTTTATAAAAGAACGGATATTACACTTCAAATATCTTATAAAATTTCTTTTATAAATTATCTTTGTCAAATATATTTGATAGTCTAATATCGGCCTAAGGCACAAAAAAGTTACATTACTTTTTATGTATCCAGAGTACCGCAGAGAACGCCCCCTACAATCTACATCAAAATTATTAACAAATTCAAATTCCTTTCCCCAAAAAAACCCTAGTCACAAAATTGTGTGCAAAAATATTGATTCAGAAATAAGTTATTTAGGAAAATTGAAAATTAAATTTTTACTTGGACACCCTGTATCTCGGTTATTACCAGCTATTGAACTAAACTAAGTATGGCCAAATCGCAGTATTTTTACCCAAGGAATCTGCAGTTTTCCTGTGTACCATTAGTTATGGGACACCCTATATAAAAACCATTTGGTTGTTTATAAACATCGTTAAACTTTTTATCAACAAAACAAAAAAATAAAAACTACATTTACATATTTTATGTAAAAATTTACTAATTCCAGTCCCTTAAATTTGCGGAAAAATCGCAAGAAATCACGAACTTTAAAAACCTTTGTTCGACAAATTGTATAAAAGGAAAAAACTGCAACGAGATGGATTAAAAGTGTCATACCAGAATGGGTTCTCACATTTTACTAGCAGCACTTCTGTTTATTTCAATGGGTAAGAAATTTTAACAAATTTAATATTTTTGGGGTTACGATTCTGTAACCGACTTTTCCTTGTTATTATTATTACTTATTTGTTGTTATAAAGTTACTTGAATTTTTACATATAATGGAATAATTGGCAAATACATTCGGCCATAAAGAACAATTTCTCGATTATTAACCAATTTGGCTCATAAAAGGATCACCAAGTTACCTTATCAGTAATAGCAGAGCAATGTATTACGTGACAAATATTTTTTAAATATGGAGCGATGGAGGAATTAAATAAACAGCGTAACTGGTAAATTTACGAAGCTAAACAAAAAAAATAAATAAAAATCAAATCTAAAATTATCAAATAGATTGTTTAAAGTTACATCTTCAAGTCGAATTAATACAAACAATTAATATAACAAACGCCAAACTCACTAAACTAATTTATTACTTGGGCTTGGGGAACAATAAGGGTTGCAAAATTATAACAAAAATGATAGTATGCGGCAGTTCTAGTAGTTCCAGACTTTGAATAGGAATTAGTTTTTCTAATAATGTCGCTGTTGTTTACTTCAGTTATGTCGTCAATTAGGGGAAATAAAAGGTTGTAGGTAGGCCTGTCATCTTAAGACCTTTCTTAAGGTATTCTCGTTTATTATGCTTAAAATTTACCCACAAAATTAACCAAAGTGTTTTTTACTTTAATTTTACAAATTCTTTCTGACTTAGCTTCTCATCATTAAGTTCGTTAAGATCATTACTAACATCTTAATCTAAATAGTTTTCCTTATCGGTTGTTTATTGTTTTGTCTTTTAATCCAGGCTTATTAAATAAGTCTCGTTTTGGACACTTATTTTTTTTCTTTCCTCCTATTCACTGTCGATTTCCTCTAATCTGTTCTTTTCTGATGTGTTAGTATAAACTCCTGAGAGTCCAGGTAGTCCAATGTACACCAGGTTTATATGGACTAATGCTCCCCAGCGACCAAAATATTTTTTATTAATGACAAAAAATAAAATAAATATCTTGATTTTTAAAGGAAACATGGGGAAAATATCTAAAGAAAAAATCTTACCTAGAAGTATGCTTTTACACTTTTCTTGCTAAAGCCACTCTGATGCACCAATAACGTGATTATTATAATTCAGGTTGCGCATAAGAATGTTGGAAAACGAGATGGCTGAATGCTCCCTGTGGCCGAATGCTTTCCTATCTCCCCTAGGGCATTCTATTTGAAATAACAAAGTTAGGCCTAGCTTCCGGTATAACCGGAAGTGATAGATCGGTCAAAATATCTACGTTAAAAAGATCGCCATCTTTTATAGCGAGTTTCAATTTTCTTTAGTTCCTGAGATCTTTTAATGGACCACTCACCACGAATGACCCTGTATACAGAATTTCATTTGTGGTCTGGTGCAAACCCATTGATTTCTTATGATGATGCATCGTTGAGTTGAACATAGGAAATGCCATGTAATTATTGAGGTTGCTGAATATTGACTTCCATGTACATTTTATAGAAAAACTGTTTTATAACTTCTTGAAGAGTCCTACACGATAAACCCATGTGCCGTGATTGAATACATTTTGGTGAGCCAACTCTAAGATATTCAATTAAACGTGATGACAAAACCACGAACATCTCATAGTTCAGGTAATACACCAACAGATAATTTCTATGGCATTATTGCCAAAAATTGACGTAAATATTAACATAACAAATAATGAAAATATTGTCCCTGGCACTAATTTTTGTTTCGTCAATGTTAAAATTTAATTTGCTGGTGTTTGCTGAACTATGAGAGTTTCGTGGTTTTGCCATCACGTTTAATTGAATAGCTTAAGATTGGCTCACCAAAATTTATTCAAACTCGGCACATGGGTTTACGTCGGCCTGTTCAAGAGGTTTAGATGCAGTTTTTCTATAAAATCTACATGGGAGTCAATATTCAGCAACCTCAAAAATTAAATTGGATTTCCTATGTTCAAATTAACGATGCATCACCCGGTATGATCTTGCTTTTGCCGCCGATAAGCACTTTGTTGAATATTCGACGTTGGACGTCCGTCGCCCCCTACCTTCCTCCGATAATAACACCCCTCCTAATGCTAATACACATTGAAGGCTTTGCAATCCAAAAGACATCATGTTGATGGACCACCAGGATATAATAATTAATTAACTAATCCTTACTTATTTCTAGTTGGGTGTTTGAATGCCTCACCATATCCTGCTGGGGATGAATCTAAGCCAGAAACCACCGTATCACCTGATCCAAGCAAAACTGAGATCAAACTATTGGAGATTGCAACATTGTGCTACCTTCGTGACATGATTAAATATAGTACCAATGTAATCAAACCCCTAGTAGATTTGCTTATTCACGAAAAATCTAATGAAAGGCCAGCGGAAATTTGCGGACGACCTGTCATAAAAAATGCGCTCAAAGCAAGCGTGAAGCTAGTAGGAAAACAGTAAAATTCTACTTGTTATAGTTATGTTAGGTATCTGTTCAATGTAATATCTATACATAAATATACAGTGTTATGGAAATGATTTATTATTTATTATATTAAAACCCGCAAATCCTGAAATGAAATCGAATTGAAGAAACATAACCATAAACGGCCTTTGAATTAATAAGCGAGATAAGCCAACTTATGTCAAACCCGAAAGACCACGTGGTAGGCACAGAGAGATAGTAACAATCTAATAGGGTAGGCGAAGCCTCAAAAGACGTCAGTGAATGCTGGCCTTATATACAGTGTGTCCCCGACCCATGAATAGGTGAAAAAGACTAAAAATTTTTGAGTTGAAACCTGATCTTCGGGGGTTCAGCCTGAATAGAAACAAATTTGTGTCATAATTTTAATTTCGAAAAATCATGTACAACTTGAAAAAAGAGGAAAAAGTGTTATTAAGAAAAAATGCTCAGAAAGAAAAAGTGAGTACGAGAACAAAATGTTAAAGTCCTATGCCTACTTTGATATTTTGCATTATTTTCATACACCCATTTTAAAAAGTTCATATCAATCTAATGAAAAAATAAAAAGAGAAACAAATGTGGCGTATGGAGTGTCGTTGAATTTGGAATGGGAATCTGAATCGATATAGCCGAAAATATACTGGGTGTTCCATTTAAAAATCAAAATATGAATTAATTTCCGGTTAAACCGGAAGCGACAACATGGAGTCCGTTATGTCATAAAATGCAAAATAATATTACATACAAAGCCCAATAAATTTTGATTCTGTTGTTTTTTTGTTTTTTTTATGATCAAACACAACTTGAACAAACCCGAACAAACCCGAACAAACCCGCACCACTCCCAGAGTTCCCTAAAGGATTTACACAAGCACTATAGGAAAAATCCTTTAGGGCACTCTGGGAGTGGTGCGTGTGCGCAAAAAGCGATTCACGTTGGTTTTGAATCGTTGGAGGTTATATTCGTTGGGAAAAACTACCTCGGGAAGATCGTTCCATAAGGATGAAGTCCTCCAGATGAAAGAATTCTTAAATAATGAAGTTTGAGGATTATTAAGCTTAACCACATATGGATGGGCGGCAGTGGTTCGTCGTGTATTTCTGATATTCGCCGCTCTGGGCGGAATTAAGAGGGCAAGGACAGCCGAGCACTTTCCATGAAAATATCTGTAAAAGAGAGTCAAATCCCCAACCTATCTTCGTTGTCCTAGGCTGTTGAGGTTCTTCGTCAGCTCGTGGTCTCCAATCAGACGAATGGCCCTCCTTTCGATGGAATCCAGTAGCCGAGGAGTATGTTTGGGTGCAGAGCTCCAAACATGAGAGCAGTACTCTAGTGAAGGTCGAATCTGGGCTTTGTATAGTGTCAAAAGTTGTTGAGGTATGTACAACTTTCTGGTTCGGAAGAGTACACCAAGTTTCTGTGAAGCTACCTTGGCGATTGCCACAACGTAGTTATGCCAAGACATATTTACTCCCAGATTGACGCCAAGCAAATTAATAGATGAAGCCAGTGGGATTGCGTGTCCGTCCATGACTATATCCGGTTCTGTAATGTTAACCTTTTTAGAAAAAATTACTGCCTGGGTTTGTTTAGCGTTAAATTCGAGTTGGTTACTGTCATCCCAAGCCATCTGCGAAGATGTGCGTCGGCAGTCGATGTTTGTGCATTCAAAGAGAAAGATGAGATAAGTGTGCTATCATCAGCAAAACTAAATATCGGATTTTTCGTTTTCACTAGAAGGTCGTTAATGTAGAGTAAGAAGAGAGTGGGAGACAATATGGACCCTTGAGGAACACCTGAATTGATGGTAAAGGTGTCTGAGAGAAATCCGTCAATCGCCACTTGCAGAGAGGGGTCCTTAAGAAAGCTAGACAACCATGCACAGAATCGACTGGGCATACCGTAGGATCGCAGTTTACTTAGAAGTCCCTCATGCCAAACACGATCAAAGGCTTTAGAAATATCCAGTGCAACAGCCCGAGACTCCCCATGATGTTCGATTGCGTTGTTCAAAAGGTGACATAGGCTAGAAGATCTCCAGTTGATCTGGACTTCCGAAAACTATGTTGATGATCGCTGATAATGTTGAAGCTTTTCAGTTACTTTAGAAGATGTTCATTAATAGCTTTCTCCATTAAAACAATAAATAAGTTATAGAAATGAGCGTTACTCCTGAAAAATTTGGTATATTAAGGGCCGATATGTTATATATGTTATATTAAGTTAGACCTAAGCCAAGGTAGCCTTAACATTATGGTAAACCTTAAAAAAACTATGTTTTAAATTACTTTGAGGGCCCAAAGTCACCTTAAGGTACAGAATGACGTAAATCACCCTTAACACAAGTTTGACAGTATATTCAAGTTCTTTTTAACTCTCATCTAAAGGAATAGATCTTTAAGAAAGTGGTAACCTTCCACTTACACACGTCAATGGAAACTCAAATTAATTAAAAACATAGTTTTTAAGGTTTACTATAACGTTAAGGCTCAGCTAAGGTATAACTTAAGGCAACATTCAAATATCGGCCCTAAGTTAATAATACAACTTGAGGATAGTGTTTTGTAATTGGTTATCATAAAAAGGCTGGATCTTAACGCGGTCGGATCCACTTAGCCTTAATCCGCTAAATCTAAAAATAGATATTAATGCCCATATAAAACATAACAAAAATATCTACAAAATGTTTTGCTCTTTAATGTTTAATAATCACACACATTTAATACTGCACAATACAGTGTGTACATAAAGTAAGGAACAAATTCATTATCTAGGAATCTAAAAATATTTCGGAAAAATCCTCGGACACGTGTATAATAATTTTTAATGGCGCATTTTTTCCCATACAAACTTAATATACAAGGTGGCTCATGTAGTAGATATGACATGATCGACGATTTTTTTAAATGGAAACCCCTATATTTTAGTTCAGATCTGTAATCTCCAAGAACAGCTGATTACAAAAACATAACACACTTAGGAACTAAAATTCATAGTTTCGTTACTACAGGGTAAAACAAATAATTTTATTTAAGATATTTTTAATTTAAAAAAATGTAAAAAAATTAAATAAGCTATTTAATTAAGTGTTGAAATTGTCCTCCTTCTGCTGCCTGACAGTACCCCAAGCGATCAATAAATTTTTGTTGGACTTTTCTTATGGTTTCTTCTGAAATGTACCTGCATTCTGTTGATATTCGATTTTTTAAATCTTCAATATTGGCAGGTCTGACTTTATAAACAACATTTTTCAGGTGACCCCACAAGAAAAAGTCCAGTGGTGTAAGGTCTGGAGACCTAGGCGGCCATTCAACAGGCCACGTCTTCCAATCCACTTGTTCGGAAAAACTTGGTTTATGTAATGGCGCACTACTGCTGCATAATGTGGAGGTGCGCCGTCTTGTTGGTACCACAAATTTTCATCTAGAATTCCTGGATTATTTCTACTAGGGTATAAGTTAACTAGCGTAGGGATAAGAAAGTTCTGAAGAAAATGAAGATAATTTAGCCCGTTTACATTGTTGTCAAAAAAATATGGCCCAATAATTTTGTTTTTCACAATACCAGCCCAAACATTAATTTTTTGAGGATATTGAGTATGGTGCTTACGCATCCACCTGGGATTTTCTTTTGCCCAGTATCTACAGTTTTGCCAGTTCACTTCTCCATTTAATTTAAAGGTAGATTCATCCGAAAATAGGATATTTTCAACAAACAAAGGATCTAAGTTACATCTTTCCATTAATATTTCACAAAACTCCATCCTACGATCTGGATCATCTTCATTCAATTCATGAACCAATCGGATTTTAAACGGGTGCCATTTTTCTCCCGTCAATAGGTTATGAACGGTCATAGCAGCCGCCCCATGATCAATGCTAATCTAGCGGACGCTGTTGTGGGGATCTTCTTCCATAGCCAATAAAATATCTAATTTCCTATCATCCGGAATAGTTGGACGGCCTTTTCTGGGAATATCTTCCACTGAACCCGTTTCCCGAAATCTTATTTCAAGTTTACTCACAGTTGATCTAGTAATTGGTCTTGCTGGATACTTAGTGTTAAACAAAATGCAAACTTCTTGTTGAGTACGGATCCTATCACCATATCCAATCATCATAAGAATTTCTATTATTTGTGTTAAAGATAAACGCATAGTAACTCAATATGTTTTAAAATAAAATTTATTACTTCTAATAAACTTACTAGAAAATACAATGTAATGACAATGACATTATCTAAATACCATAGTTACATAACAGCAAATAAGCCTACTTGAGAAAAACATAAGTAACAGCAAATGATGGTGCGTCCATTAATTACGTAAGGCTTTCAGGTAAAATTGGGTGATGGCGGAAGGGATTGAGCCAAATGTCACGAAATCTTTTATTGGGGGAAGGGGGGTTGAAAAATCGCTAAAAACGCCTCACGTAATTAATTGATGCCTCCCAAGCCAAAAAAAAATATCTTAAATAGAATTATTTGTTTTACCCTGTAGTAACGAAACTATGAATTTTAGGCCCTAAGTGTGTCATGTTTTTGAAATCAGCTGTTCTTGGAGATTACAGATCTGAACTAAAATATAGGGGTTCCCATTTAAAAAAATCGTCGATAATGTCATATCTACTACATGAGCCACCTTGTATATTAAGTTTGTATGGGAAAAAATGCGCCATTAAAAATTATTATACACGTGTCCGAGGATTTTTCCGAAATATTTTTAGATTCCTAGATAATGAATTTGTTCCTTACTTTATGTACACACTGTATATTATGCATCCTCGCGTGTAATATCGTGAGTGTTGATTATTATAACGCAATTATATATTTTAACGACATACTAAATCCATATCAAGTTAAAATTTTGAAAAAAAAACAGTTTAAATACCAAAATCAATTAATTATTGCAAAAATTAATAGTTAGTTATTATCGTAAAACATCAATACTTAGAGAATTAGACATATGTATGCTTGGTAGTAGGGAAGAAGTACAAACGCCATCCTTTGGATATATCCAAATTGATCACAAACACCAACCAAGTGCGATCCACAATTATTACAAACACCAAACACTCCTACCACACCTATGCGTTTACATCCTCACACCACAAAACAATATTTAATAAGTCAGAAACATGACTGAAGCAGTCTCAGTTGAACTATCTTTGTAGCCTTGTACGAAAAATGAAATTTAGAGAAGCAGCTAATCAACAACCATCATTAAAAAAATACATGTCAAGAGGTTTGCATAATGGTGTCACATATGGATGGTAACACCTTGCGAACTCTTAACAATATATGGAAAGCTGCGAGTAAATTATAAAAACCATTTTCACAAGCAAATATCTTTACCATGTTTTGTACATTATAACAGATCGGAATGGAAAACAAAATTTGATAGTCCTGCTACTAGTCAAAGTAAATGTGGATTTTGCAACAAAATTTTGTTATTTAAATTTAAATGTCTAATATAAGCTGCTAGAAATAAATATTTATATCTGTATAATTTTTATTCTCAAATAAATAGTTATTTTAGTGTGAAAAAACTGAAGACCTTGGTGCAAAAACCAAAAAACCAAAAAAGTCCAAAAATTAAAATTTGTGGTAAATCAAGAAAAACCTTCTCAATTTGAGAAAAAATATGAGATTGACTTTAATTTTGGTGCGAATAAAGATATTATGGGTATTAGTTAACTGATCGGATATAATATGGATATCTTGCAAAAATTGCCCCAAAACTGATTTTTGAATATTTGGACTTGGCTGACTTTTGCACCAAACCATTAAAAAGAAAACAAAAATATGCAAAACTAATATTAATTTTATTTCTTAAATTAAGTCTAGTACAAAACTACATAAATGAAGAGTCTGACTGATAAGCCTCATTATCTTCAGTTTCTAACGCCCCTTCTGGTTCTATTTCTGGTGCTTCTTCAAATATTCTTCTGTAGTAATCCTGGTATGCTTCTGGTACATATTTTTTAACTAACTGTTTTACATCCTGTACCTTTTTTTCGTTTATTGGCAAAGGATACACCTGAGTCATCTTTGCCGTAGGGAACGATAAACAGGTGTCAAGCTTGGTAGCCGAAAATTTATAGTAAAGTGGAAGGGAAACGTTAATGCTACATTGAATAAAGTTTGAACCGCTCTGATATTTAAATAGTCGAAATGTTGAGATAGAAAATTTTGTTCTATTTTTTGGGCTGGTAAACGTTGCTTTAAAAATGGATTTAAAGTGTTGGGTGAAGTCCATTATTATATCCTGAGTTACATCTACGACGCGAAAATGTTTGCTAGTTTTTCTTACTAGCTCTTTCCATTCGTCGGGTACGTAAACACGTTTTCTTCTTCTTTTTTCCTTCTCGATTAAGCCAAACGAGCGGTCGCATGGCAAGAAGCTATGACCAGGCTCTGGATATTGATGAACAACTTCAGTAATATTTTTAGCATATACTAGCCTACTAGTACTAGGCTGATCGCTATCAGATGGCAAATATTCACTTCCGGATGATATAAAAGACTCCTCTTCGTCGGAAGACATCGTTTATTATATTGCCGCACTACTAATATTCGTATTAATGCACTTGCATACGATCAACAACAGAATGCAGAATGCATGAATAGACCTGCTAGCTTACATATACTTACGTAGACTCGATGCATGTAATTGGTTAACTGCCGAATTTTGAGTGGCCAAACTTTTGGCGGGATGCATCGTATGGTTTTGTATGAGAGAGACGTCCGATTTGGCAAGAAGGGGATGCTAGGAGACAGTGCCACAGCAGTTATTAACAACAAAGTTTTTAATAAATAAGAAAGCCGAATGTATCTACGCATAACGCACGCATTCGATTGACAAAAAAAACGTTCGTAAAAGCGGAGCGCGTGTTTGTCTACGGTCATGTCCTCCAACTACTATTTACCTTGGTGCAAAAATCGGACAAGTCCTGGACATGACTGATTTTTGCCCCAAAGGGTATGGTCAGCCAAGTCCTTTGAACGTTTTAAATCATTAATTTATTCCGGACTTGTCTGATTTTTGCACCAAACGATCGGGGAGGCTTTAAATTATATATCCAGCGAAAAATCGTAATTTCACCAAAAGTGGACTTGGCCGGTTTTTGCATCAACTATTCTTACCCTACAAAATCGGGAATAAAGCACTACACATAATAGTTACACAGATCTGAGATGCTAATACTGTGAAACGCCAGCGAAGTTGTCAACCCACGATTATAGCCAGATTGAAAACTGCTTTATGTAAAAATGATACCGCTCATTTAGACATATCAGATATTATCTCAACCCTGTAGGCGAACAAGGTTTTATAAAAATTATATCAGGAATGGTACAATTTATTTTTAACGGAACCGCATTAGAAATTACCTACATCTAATAAAGTCTTGAAAAAGATTTATAATAAAAAAAAATATTACTATCCAAATGAACTCGAAACAGATTTCAATAAACCCACGAATACGCGGCTCCAGGTGAACATCGGCTGATAGAACGCAGACTGGTTGCGAAGATGTTTAAAACGAATAAACACAATTGTTTTTTGTTACCTGTTTTTACCATGTTGTCAATTCATAAAAATGTACCCTTGCTTTCATAATCTAAATTGTTCTAAATACTATCCTGTAAAATAAACGTCTACATTTTCCTAGTTCTTCCTCTTTGCATTTTTACAATTCTAGAAAGAAAAAAAGTAATAAGAAAATGCGTTAGGAAAAACATATTTTTATTTATTTTTTAATTTTACACAAAAGAAATACAACTTTGGAAAATAAGAAAGGTTTTCTAAGTGTGTTTAGCTGTCGGATCTTAACGTCGTCGCATGCAATCCTCGTAACAATATTTATACAGTCCACTACTAATACTACTAAAGCCATCTACGAGCTATCAAGAAAACCGAATGATGTCCAATACTACTACCGCCATCTACGAGTTATTAAGAAAACCGAATGATGTCTAATACTACTACGCAACCAAGACGAGAACAATAGTTAACTGTTTTATGACGAGAACGAATTGAGCCACGAGACTGACAAGTTGGCATTTTTCATATTTTTTAGTTTAAATTCTTAAATAAAATGGTTTAAAATCATATCAAGTATCATTTATCGAAATACACAACATTTATCGACCCTACACAATAGCGCTTAAACGTAAAGTCCATTCTTCGGTTCTTAATTGTAGAAAATTGATCAATAACAGCCTCATTAATGCACCAACAGTAGTTTGGAATACCCTCTATAAATTTTTTTTCATATATTTAATTTTTAAACTTTCTAATAGTCCCTAGATTTACCCTTTGTGGTCGGCATTAAATTAATTTCGGGTTTAGGTGTTCCGCATTCTTCACTTCAATTTTTGCTCCAAACTCAAAGAGCTAAAGTTATTTCTTAAATAGTCCACCATGAACTATTCATTTTAACTTAATTAATATACAGGGTGTTATGGAAATGACGTATTATATTTAAACCGGCAATTCCTGAGATAAAGACAAATTGAAGAAAAATAGCCATAAATGGCGCTTTCAATTCATTCCTTTAATAATGTAATACCTTTTTGTACAATTAATTGAAGAACATTTACGACGGACTATGTTTTAAACAACCCGAAAAAACATATGGAATAGCCACGTATGTCACTAGGTCAAATCATAATGACCTCTTGACGCCTTCCATCGGCGCACACTTGCGTCTGTTAGTAGAAGACCAACCAGCGGCCAGATACGTTGTGTCTGGTCGATCACCAACACACTCTCAGCAATCCGCTCTGTTTTTTCGGTTTAAGCGTGTATCTTGCCCGTCCATAAATAATCTTTGAATATTGTTTTTATTGACGCTTTTCTTCGCGTGTAATAAAATCTAATAATCTGTAGTATAATCTGTATTATTGTATTTTCAAAAGCTAACTATCGGTTCTGTTTCACTATTACTGTGTGTACATAAAGTGTTTCCAGGAATGTTCCCATGAAAAAGAAAAGAAAACTGATTGTGTCTGTGCCTGGATTTAATCGCTCTTTAGGTATAAGGATAAATACAAGTAGGTAGAAAATAATTTATTTTTATAATTTTATATGGAATTTCAGTTTTACATTAAGTTTGGCAACATTGACATTGGCTCTGGGTGAAATGTTGTACAGTAGCGCGGACTGACCTGTGAGTAAGAGTGTTTGTTACCCCACTTTTAAAACGGTCGATTTAAAAAAAATAAAATATGTAGCGGTTCTCTAGGACACCCAAGGAGTCACCCATTTAAATATAATACGTCATAAAATATTAAAACATACACGCTCGAATTTCTAACTAGATGCACGAACAGACAACAGCGCTGTGCACACAAAAACTGTGCGCCTTTTCCATGTTAAACCGCCATAGCCCCGCTATCCCCCGCTGCCACCCGCCACCTGTTACTACAGAGAAACTGCACTACTTAAACGCACGTGCAAGCAAGTTTCGTCATAATCGTCACTTACCTCGACCGAGGCACGGTTGCCGGATCTATACAGTTTGGTATGACGGGATGGTCAGACTTTTTTTAGTTTAACTGTACGATAAAATATTAGGGAGGGTCGGACTTTATACGATAAATAATATTCAATGAATATAAATTAATATTATTTATTCGTCTTGTTTTGGGGGGTGCACGTGCGCATGTGCCCCTGTGGAAGAACCGCCACTGGTTGCAACGGGACGCATTTTTAAGATCTTATTTCCTAGTTGCCAGGCCAACTCGAGTTTGGTTTATTATATATACATGTGAGATTTGTTCTAAAATCATTCACAATAGGTAGTTTCTATAGAGAGCTTGTTTATATAATATTGTATAAGTTTTAATAATGTCACTAAAACCAAACATTAATATTCTACAAAACTTAGTAATCAATCAACACGATTTACAATTTGAAGGCAATGTATCACAACCAGTGATGGTATTTTAAAAGGAACCAGCGTCTCCAATGGCAGAGTTCCAAACTCCACCTCTCCCACCATCAATCTCAGAAATCTATTCTGCTACCACAAACCTCCAAGAGTGCCTAAACGGATCTCTTCTTGCCTGGGAAAACCAAGTTCAACCTTTCAATCCAGTTGCTGCATGTAAAACAAGATAATCCAGATCCATGTGTCAACCTAGTTGTTCCACATCAAATTGGTCCATGTGAAAACCAAGATGTACAACATCCAGTTGGCCCAGATGAAGCACATCCAGTTGGTACATGTGAAAACCAAGATGTACCACATCCAGTTGACCCAGATGAAGCACGTTCAGTTGGTCCATGTGAAAACCAAGATGATCCAAATCCATGTGAAAACGAAGATGAAGCACGTTCAGTTGGTCCATGTGAAAACCAAGATGAGATGAAGCACATCCAGTTGTTCCAGATGAAAACCCAATCAGAAAAAAGGAACCGCTTCCATTTTCTTCAAATCATATAGCATTGCCAATTATCGAACGTTACAAGCCACAGAGATGGCTGGAACACCAACAGCAATTAAAACAACTGTACTCTGAAATTGATAGCATAAAAACTAAAAGGACCTTGCAGTGGAGCAAGTAAATGATTTAAATAAATTATTGATTGTTCTTGAAGAACAAAAACATTCTAAAATTGTAATGTTTGCAAGTAACAATAGGAAGGAACATTTACTAAATCAATTATTATCAAAAAGAAGAAAATTAATTTAAACTTGTACAGTAGTATTTCACCTGAAATGTTGAGGAATGTAAGTAGATCATTTGAAGAGCGCATTAACTTGTGCTCAGATCAACATGGTAGGCATTTTCAACATTTGCTGTAGTTTATAATTATTAATCTAGTCGCCTATGCTTAATTTTCATAATTAAAATTGTATTTAAACATCATAATTTATGAAATTTGCAATTATTTCGTGAACGGCTGGAAATAACTTATATGCTTCCATTACAAAAAAAGAATGCTTACGAATTCTACATCCAATAGCCAAATAATACACAGGATGTTCTATTTGAAAATCTGGAGAAAAATTATTTTGAAATGTGTCGTGTTTGAAGAGTAATTATGAACACCCTGTATAAAATAGATAAACGTTATTATATTCACAGTATCTCTAGACCTATTGTCTTAAATTCTACCCAATGACTTGGTTAAAAAATTATTTTATGTAGCTTGTTTAAATTCTTTTTCTAAGACTCCAAAACTTTTTTGTTTAGTTTTTAATTTATTACTTTTAAACTACATAACCAAATGAAATAAAACTTTAGGCACTTATAAAGGACACTAATACGCACCTAATTATTTAATAAAATACTGGGTGTCCCATACACACATTTTTGGGTCACACTGTATATTTAAAAATATTTTCCTGAAATGCACCCTATAATACAGTATAAATCGTCATATGAATAAAATTCCTAAGTTAATTTGTATAGGAGCTATGGAAGCCTGACACACTCTTGCAGGACCCTGTATAAATAAATTCTATACAGTGTCCGGGAACATGTGGGAAATCTCCCGGATATGAAGAAAACACGTAAAAAGAATACTATAGGTTCATATAAACTTCTTTCGTATCGGCCTCCTCTTCGGAGATATGGGCTCCCAAAGAGCACCAATGGAATCAAGTTTTTTACACATAATTATTGAACCACCTGGTATATTTCAATTATTTTTTAATATGATGTATATCAGTTCCCCCGTCAAATTACTACCCAAGAAACTGTTGTGAATTACTCACAGCTGCAGGGACGGACTAGCTGTAACACTAATGGGCCCATTTTTTTTACGCCTTGTATGATGAGAACTTTGGATAATGTTTTTTAAATACCTTTAACTATTGGCTAAAAATTAAGTACTCTTCATTCATGTCGCTAATCCTAACCGTTTTCGAGAAAACGTCATTTTATTTACACTGAGCCCCCTAACTGCTCACGGGCTAAATATGAAAAAGCGGAATTTTGAGGTGCAACATTTGATAGGAACAAAGATGTATCTCTTACCGAGATACGCCAAATACATGATGTAAAAGAAATTATCTCATTGATATGAACTTCCTGGATAGGACTTTAAAATTTTTTACTCGTACTCAGTTTTTCTTTCTGAGCATTTTTTCATAATAACATTTTGTCGTATTCTAGATAAAATGCATTTCACTAGTGGTAAAATTTTTTTTTCTTTTTTTTCAAGGCGTAGTTGATTTTTCGAAATTAAAATTATGACACAAATTTGTTTTTATTCAAGCAGGGCTGACAACTAGAAGATCAAGTTTCAACTCAAAAATTTTTGTGTCTTTTTCACCTATTCATGCGTCGATCCGGGGACAGGCTGTACATGAGAACATCGGCCAACATTCACTGAGGTCTTTTGAGGCTTGGCCTACTCTATTAGATTGTTAATATCTCTCTGTGCCTACCACGCGGTCTTTCGGGTTTGACATAAGTTGGCTTAACTCGCTTATTAATTCAAAGGTCATTTATGGTTATGTTTCTTCAATTCGTTTTCATTTAAGGATTTGCTGGTTTTTATATAATAAATCATTTCCATATAACACTCTATATTTATGTGTAGATATTACATTGAACAGATACCTAACATAACTAGACCAAGTAGATTTTTAATGATTTCCTACTATTTTGCTTTAAAGGGATTTCCTATCCACGATCGGCGGCAGATTACTGCTGGCGCTTCATGAGATTTTTCCCTAATAATCTCCTCTACTAGACTTTTTTCTACATTGGTACTATATTTAAGCAGGTCACGAAGGTAGCACAATGCGGCTATCTCCAATAGTTCGATCTTACTGCTTGGATTAGGTAATACGCTGGTTGCTGTCCCAGATTCACCCCCATCAGGATATGGTGAGGCACTCAAACACCCAACTAGAAATAAGTAAGGATTATCATGTTGTCTTTTGGATTGCAAAACCTTCATTAGCATTAGGAGGGGCGTCATTATCGGAGGAAGGTAGGGGGCGAAGGACGTCCAACGTCGAATATTCAACAAAGTGCATATCGGCGGCAAAGCAAGATGATACCGGGTGATGCATCGTTAATTTGAACATAGAAAATAAAATGTAATTTTTGAGGGGGCTGAATATTGGCTCGCTTGTACATTTTATAGAAAAACTGCATCATAATCTCTTGAAGAGGCCGACGTAAACCCATGTGCCGAATTTGAATACATTTTCATGATTCAATTAAACGTGATGGCAAAACCACGAAATTCTCATAGTTCAGCAAACACCAGCAAATTAAATTTTAACATTGGCAAAACGAAAATTAGTGTCAATGACAAGTATTCAGTATTCGTTATGTTAAGATTTACGTCAATTTTTGGCAATAGTGCCACAGAAATTATTTGTTGATGTTTGTTGTATTACCTGAAGAGAGCTTCGTGGTTTTACCATCAGGTTTAATTGAATATCTTAGGGTTGGCTCATCAAAATGTATTCAAATTCGGCAAATGAGTTTACCATGTTGGCCTCTTCAAGAAGTTATAATGCAGTCCGTCTATAAAATGTACAGGGGAGCCAATATTCAGCAACCTCAATAATTAAATGGGATTTCCTTTCAACTCAACGATGCATCATCATAAGAAATCAATGGGGTTTTGAGGTTTGTTCGGGGTTATTACTAGGAAACTTTCTTGCTCCAGAAACTCGATATAAAAGATGGTGATCTTTGAACGTAGATATTTTGACTGATCTATCACTTCCAGTTATACCGGAAGTTAGGTCTAAATTTGTTATTTTAAATAGAATGTCGTAGGGGAGATAGAGAAGCATTCGGCCACAGGGAGCATTCAGTCACCTAAGTTATCTTAAAATCTATTTACATCTCCGGCTTTTATCAAGGAAGATAATTTTGCCAACATTCTCATTCTTATACGCAACCTAAATTATAATAAAGACTTCGAGGTAAGATTTTTTTCTTTAGATATTTTCCCATATTTCCTTTAAAATTCAAGATATTTAATTTTATTTTTTGTGATTAAATCGTACTTATATATTTTCGTTCCTATTCCTGGATTAGTTTAACAGTAATATTTTGGTCGTTGGGAGCCTTCGTTCATATAGACCTGATGTACATTCGGCCAGGGACCAGTAGCCGAAAACCTACCTGGAATCTCAAGAGTTTATACTGGCACATCAGAGGAGAACAGGTTAGAGGAAATCGACCGGGAATAGGAAAAAAAATAAGTGTCCAAAACGAGACTTATTTAATAAGCCTCTGGATTAAAAGACAAAACAATAAATAACCGATAAAGAAAACTATTTAGATTAACATGTCAGTAATGATCTCAAGGAACTTAATGAGGAGAAGCTAAGTCAGGAAGATTTTGTAAAATTTAAAGTCAAAACGCTTTGGTTAATTTTGTTAGGCAAATTTTAAGTATAATAAACGAGAATACCATAAGAATTAACGTCTTAAGACGAAAAACCTATCTACAACCTATTATTTCCCCTAATTCACGACATAACTTAAGTAAACAATAGAGACATTATTAGAAAAATTAATTCATCTTGAACTGCTAGAACTGCCGCGTGCTATCATTTTTGTTATAATTTTGCAACCCTTATTGTTTATCAGGCCCAAGTAATAAATTAGTTTAGTGAGTTTGGCGTTTGTTATATTAATTGTTTGTATTAATTCGACTTGAGGATATAACTTTAAACAATCTAATTAATAATTTTAGATTTCATTTTTTTTTGTTTAGCTTCGTAAATTTACCAGTTACGTTGTTTGGCTGATTCCTCCCCTTATGATGGCCGAATGTTCTCCTGGGCTGGGGAGCAATCGACCATTGCTTACCTGATGTTTAAAATTATTTTTTTCTTTTGAAACTCCATATTTAAGAAATATTTGTCATGTAATACATTGCTAAGTGTCTCCTACTACTGATAAGGTTTATCCTTTTATGAGCCAAATAGTTAATAATCGAGAAATTGTTCTTTATGGCCGAATGCTCCCCTGTCTCCCCTATATATTTGGTCATTATTCCATTATATGTAAAAATCCAAGTAACTTTATATCAACAAAATAATAATAATAATAACAACGAAAAGTCGGTTACAGAATCGTAACCCCAAAAATATTAAATTTGTTAAAATTTCTTACCCATTGAAATAAACAGAAGTGCTGCTAGTAAAATGTGAGAACCCATTCTGGTATGACACTTTTAATCCATCTCGTTGCATTTTTTCCTTTTTATACAATTTGTCGAACAAAGGTTTTTAAAGTTCGTGATTTCTTGCGATTTTTCCTTGAATTAAGGGACATGAAGTAGTAAATTTTTACATAAAATATGATCGTAAATGTAATTTTTATTTTTTCTTTTGTTGATAAAAAAAAAATACTACTTAACGATTTTTATGAACAATCAAATGGTTCTTATACAGGGTGGCTCGGAGTTATACAACGACACATTTGTGCGAATAACCTTTGCAATAAATAATAAGTGATACCATCCTGGAATATTTATTTGATATACTTTGAACTGACAATGATCTTCTGTATAGTTGTGGTCAAAATATACCGTTAACCACTATTGCAATAAATCAATACCTGATAAACCCCCATTGTGGATACTCCTAAATCTTTAAACTGCAATAAATGGGTGCAGGGTCAGCTTGTAAATATACACATACATACTGATTTATTTTTATTTTGAATTAAGGATATATATGATAATAATATTTTGAGATATAATAGTAAGTAAGTAAATACATGTCAATTTCATTTAATTTAGGAGGGGGTACTTTTGAAAAATATTTGCAGTCTTGAAATCCTAAATGAGAAGGTGGTCAAGTGGTACATCATAAGTCGTTAAAATCTATTTCCAATAATACTGTAATTTATTATTTTTGGAGTAGTAGTTACCAAGAAATCACGTTCCAAAAATTGTCTCATTCATGAAAACTTGCTGGCACCCGGAGTGAGTACACAGTGAACAATAATGTTTTTTCCATAATAACCTAAACCCGTAAATCTCAATACAGGTATGATCTAATTACGACCATTTTTAGAATACGATTTCTTGTAAGGTACTATTCAAAAAATAATAAATATGCCATTATTGGAAAGAGATTTAAATAACCTTTAAAATGATATGCCACTTGACTTCCCTTCCCTTATTGCTTCATTTTCTACTTTTCGGGGCGTTAACTACTATGCAGAGAAAAATGATATATCGAAATTTGTTAGAATGTTTATTATAATTAGTTTTAAAAAAATAATTACCACCAAAGATGTATTTATTTTTATAGCATTGCTTTAATCATTTAGATAAGTCATTCTTTTACAAACCCCCACACTTTTTAACCTTGACATTTTACAATCGTCCGAATTTTTTTTTACAACTTACATAATATATACATACTGAGTTGACATGTATTTCAGGATTTTGGTGAAAAAAATTTATTTTCCAAAATATCCACATATGAATTTTTAATAATTTGCTGTATTTTCTCCAATTTTTTCACACTAGAAAATTAATATCTCCAGTTGTATTGATCGCATCAATCTTTTTTATTTAACACTTTGTTATGTTAGCTTTCGTGTGTGTATTAGTAGTGTTGTGTATTAAAAAAAAATGTTATTTTGTACAAATGCAAAATAATAACCAAGAAATACCGTTTGGTTCATCTTTGTTGTCACTATCACGGTAGGGATCTTCCATATTAAAAATAATTGTATGTTCAATTTTGTATTCGTCTGACTTATTCCAGCTTGGTGAAAAATTTGTTTAGCTGTGGTTTACTAAATGCCTCAGCTCTGGTAACCGACGTGGCCTGTTTATTGCCCTCATTCTCAGCCCCTCTATTTGTATTTCTTTTATACGAATAAACCATCCAGAATAGGCGGCCAAAATGACATATTATTTAATTTTACCCGCCATTATGATATGTCATTTTGTCCGTCGTTTTTTTTTTTAAATTTGGATTCAAAACCGTGGTTGCATTAACTTTCAAAAATATGTTGTTTATTTATAGTATACAGTTATGTGATCCATGCACTGTTTCAAAACTATAATAAAAATGAATATTAAGCAGGTAAAAAATATTACAAAATGTTACTTATAGTATTTGCAGCATTATACCGTTGATCTTTTGACTGCAATAAAACCTCATTATCCCTTCGACCATCAAATGAATAAGGAAATCCCAAATTTTAAAACCTTTTCGAGCAGGGCCGGACCATCAAATAAAGGCAAAAGAATCACAATATTACATGCTGGTTCAGAGAACGGGTTTGTTCCAAATTGTCTGTTGCTTTCAGCTTAAAACATAACAGATTCTTCTTTAGATTCCGACGCACAACTTTTTGAAGATTGGTTTAAACATAAACTCCTTAAAAATATACCTGAATATAGCGTCATTGTAATGGACAATGCTAGTTATCATAGTCGGCAAGCACAAATCATTCCCAATTCTAACAATACAAAAGCAGAAATTCAAAATTTTATGATTGAAAATGATTTATATTTTGAAGAAACTTACAAAAAACGAGAACTGCTAGAAGTATTAAAAGCTTTTAAAATAAATAAGGAATACGAGTGTGACAAACTTGCAGCAGAAAATGAACGTACAGTGTTGCGTCTTCCTCCGTACTATTGTATATTCAATCCTATTGAGCTAATATGGCACCAATTAAAATCCAATATTAGGAGAAATAATATTTATCCTACATTAAATGCATCTGTGGTAGAATTAATTAAAAACGAAGTAAGAAAAATTTCTGCAGACAGCTGGAAAAACTGTGTACAGCATGTACTTAAGGTGGAAAATTCTTACAATTGTATGATTACAAATGTTCAACCCTTAATTATAAGTTGCTTAGATGAAGATAGTGATAGTAATACAGAGTTAAATTTTGAATAAATTATCAATAGTTTCTTAGAATTTAATTAATTTTTATTGTACTTAATAATTCCTATACACAACAAACATTTATACTGTGTGGATTCCTCAAAGGTATAATAACATCATAAACATTTTCAATTAGATCACCATTTTTAATCGAAATTCCGCTAACTAGAACATTGTATGTAGTATTTCGAAAATTCCTGGATCTTTAAAATATCAATACGATATTTAATCAGATTTGTTAATTTGACTTAACTCGATTATGGTATTACGAGCAAGGAAGATCTCGTTTTCCGAATTTTGGACCATCTTGGTTGCTCTTGAATTATTAACAATCACAAAGGGAATTTCAAAACCATTCCCTGCATAGGCTGCCATCCAAAACCATTGGAATAAATAAAACTCTGCATGCATCATTAATAACTGAAATATATTTTCGCTCTAAAGAAAATCCAACGCTGAAACATTTGGATTTGGATTTGTTCATATAGTACATGGATTGATTGATTAGAGCACCATTGCGCTTCTTACTGAACTCTTCTTGCTTCTTGGACTGTTGACTGGATGATTGATACATATTGAGAGAGCAAAAATTTATTGAAAGTTTATATAATAAATAAAAGTTTGTGGTGGGGGTGATTGATGGTGGGAGGATTTGTATTTTTTCGAAACATCGCTTAGTTACCACGAATGAGCGTAAGATAGGATTGTTTATAGATATTCAAGGTTATAATTGCAGTTTGGATACATACCAAAAGAATTAGCAACTTATGATGGGATTTTCAAATTATTTGTTTAGATATCCATTTAAATGAAACATGTTATCTTCTGATGATGTCAAAGTGATAACCTGGGTTGAAGAATATTATGGAATAGAATGGGAATTTGGAAACAGAACTTAATGAACTTGATGACATTTTAAAGAATGCAGAATTTATGTGAAGGCAAATGAAAAAACTAACTTTATAAAAAGTTTTTGGATGAAGAATTTATTTATGCTATTCCTATTGTTCGAGAGCCAAAATTAAGTACATTTTCCAAAATTCCAGAATGTTATTTTCACAAAAAATGATAAGCCATGGTATTGTGCATTTGCAAATGTAAATTTATTGTATAATTATAAAAATTGTTATGAATAAACTTCAATAAAACAAAAAAATATTTTCTAATCCTTTATTTATAATATAATGATGCTTTAAACAATACATATCCCAATAGGACCACCCAACAGGGTGACAATTTAAAAACTTGAAATGGCCATGTATTAGAAACGAAAAACTGAAGAAAAAAACGCAAAAAACAGTTTCTATAAAACGAAGGGGGTTTGTTCGAAAACAAGCGTATTAGCCCACCCCTATCTGCAACCCCTTGGACAAGGTGAGATAAACCCTTAAAATCTTAAATAGAAAGGGGGTCGAGTGATACATCATTTTGAAGCTCTTGAAAAATGCTTTCCAAAGGTACATTTCAGGAAATTCTTCTCTGTTTATTGAGGAAAACAATAAATGAAAAGACAATTTTGAAATTTTTTATTATTAGTTAATTAAATGTTCAAAATGATTTCCGTTGTTTTGAAGACAATAATAAAGCCTACTTTCAAATTCTTCACATACATTTGCAAAGGTTTCTCTGGATATAGCACGGCATTCCTGAACTATTCTATGCTGAAGTTGCTCTAGTGACTCAGGTTGCGTTTTAAAAACCACAGATTTTAGGTGACCCCAGAAAAAGAAGTCAAGAGGTGTTCGGTCCGGGGATCTAGGTGGCCATTCAACAGGACCTCTTCTTCCAATCCACTGGTTGGGATAATTATCATCCAACCACTGCCTGCCACTGCCTGACGGGAACTACATAATGCGGAGGTGCTCCATCTTGTTGGAAATGTAGTAAGCGTTCTTCTAAAGATAAATTTCCGAGTATGTCCCTCTGATTTTCTAATTGTCGCACTATTAGTGGTTCGATAGACCTCTGTAGCATTTCAGCATACCTGCCGATATTTAAATTTCCTTGTATAAATATTGGGCCGATAATACCATCTCCCAATATACCAGCTCAAACATTAATTTTCTGGGGGTACTGGGTATGCCCTTCTCTAAATACGTGGGGGTTCTCGTCATTCCAGTAACGACAGTTTTGCTTATTATTATGCCCCTTTAAATAAAAGGTACACTCATCACTGAAGCAAATATTTTTAACTAGTCGAGGTTCTGCCGTAATTCTATCTGTCATTATTTCACAAAACTGTATTCTTCTGTCAGGGTAGTCGTCATCAAGTTCTTGCAGTATGTGCAGTTTATAGGGATAAAACTTATAAATTTTAAGTACCTTTCTTATTGATTCACGAGATAATCCAGTTGCTACTTAAGATTTTAAGGGTTTATCTCACCCTGTCCAAGGGGTTGCAGATAGGGGTGGGCTAATACGCTTGTTTTTGTTCCCCCTTCGTTTTATTGAAACTTTTTTTTGCGTTTTTTTCTTCAGTTTTTCGTTTTTAAATTCAAGTTTTTAAATTGTCACCCTGTATAAACAATATAAAAACGATAATTAAAATAGTAATGAAAAATATTATACATGCGTTCGAATTACATTCTTCTGATTTCCCATGTAGTTGATTACATTTTTCTGCTTCTGTATAGGGTCTATTGGAATAATATACTCTTAACTTATATTCTACAGCAAAAGAGTTATTTATTATATTATCATTTACTTTGTATGTAAATAATCCATTATTTAAATTCATCCTATTCCATGTTGATGGCCAATTGTCATTATGTACACTATTAATCGATAAACATATAAATGTATCTCGAACCCTGTTATCAACTTGTATAAAAAGAGTTTATTAACAAACGCTGGGAGAAATAAGAGTCCTACCGGCAGCATTGTCACTTCACGTAACTTACTTTTCACAGTTCTTAGGTTTTATATGCACCGTGTACTAGTTTTTAAAAAATAAACATCACTAACATCTGAATCGTCAATGTTGGATTTATCTTCTAAAATATCTATATGTTTGTGTCCCCAAGCTAGAGTTAGATACTGGGTTGCCCAGAAGTCCGGAATAAAATTAATATAGCCTTAACCTGTAACTTTTGGGGAAAACGCTCGGACACGTCAATTTAGCTTTGTATATGCTCACATTTTGACGTTATTCGTTTGTTTTTTATAGACATTTGTCAAAGATATGACGACATCGATCTTCTTTTTTTAATAGAAACATATAGCTTGGTGATACATCATTTGACAGCTAATATTTCGTACAGTATGCTCATAAATTTTAGCGCGATTCTGTCAAGCTATTTCAAAATGGCGACGGTTAAAAGTTTTTACAAAATCTCTATTTAAATAAGCGGAAATAATAAATCATTGATGATTTTTTTTACCTTTCAAGGTAAGAAATCTTCATTGTTTCACGTTCTGACATTGTCAGTTCAAAGTATATCAAATAAATATTCCAGGATGAAATCACTTATTAGGTTATTCGCACAAATGCGCCTTTATTACAACCGTTAAATAGTTCCGAGCCACCATGTATAAAAACCATTTGATTGTTCATAAAAATCGTTAAGTAATATTTTTTTTTATCAACAAAAGAAAAAATAAAAACTCTATTTACGATCATATTTTATGTAAAAATTTACTACTTCATGTCCCTTAATTCACGGAAAAATCGCAAGAAATCACGAACTTTAAAAACCTTTGTTCGACAAATTGTATAAAAAGGAAAAAATGCAACGAGATGGATTAAAAGTGTCATACCAGAATGGGTTCTCACATTTTACTAGCAGCACTTCTGTTTATTTCAATGGGTAAGAAATTTTAACAAATTTAATATTTTTGGGGTTACGATTCTGTAACCGACTTTTCGTTGTTATTATTATTACTAATTTGTTGTTATAAAGTTACTTGAATTTTTACATATAATGGAATAATGACCAAATATATAGGGGAGACAGGGGAGCATTCGGCCATAAAGAACAATTTCTCGATTATTAACTATTTGGCTCATAAAAGGATAAACCTTATCAGTAGTAGGAGACACTTAGCAATGTATTACATGACAAATATTTCTTAAATATGGAGTTTCAAAAGAAAAAAATAATTTTAAACATCAGGTAAGCAATGGTCGATTGCTCCCCATCCCAGGAGAACATTCGGCCATCATAAGGGGAGGAATCAGCCAAACAACGTAACTGGTAAATTTACGAAGCTAAACAAAAAAAAAAATTAAATCTAAAATTATTAATTAGATTGTTTAAACTTATATCCTCAAGTCGCATTAATACAAGCAATTAATATAACAAACCCAAGCTCACTAAACTAATTTATTACTTGGGCTTGGTAAACAATAAGGTTGCAAAATTATAACAAAAATGATAGCACTTCTAGACTTTTAAGACGACTACATTTTTCTAATAATGTCTCTGTTGTTTACTTCAGTTATGTCGTCAATTAGGGGAAATAAAAGGTTCTAGATAGGTCTTTCGTCTTAAGAAGTTAATTCTTCTATGGTATTCTAGTTTATTATACTTAAAATTTGCCTAACAAAATTAACCAAAACGTTTTGACTTTAAATTTTACAAAATCTTCCTGACTTAGCTTCTCCTCATTAAGTTCCTTGAGATCATTACTGACATGTTAATCTAAATAGTTTTCTTTATCGGTTATTTATTGTTTTGTCTTTTAATGCAGGCTAAGTCTCGTTTTGCACACTTATTTTTTCCCTATTCCCGGTCGATTTCCTCTTACCTGTTCCTTTCTGATGTGTCAGTGTAAACTCTTGAGAGTCCACGTAGATTTTCGACTACTAGTCACTGGCCGAATGTACACTAAGTCTATATGAACGAATGTTCCGCAGCGACAAAAATATTTTAAAACGTCATAATATCAACTAATATTTATAGCTGTTAAAATAATCCAGAAATAGAAACGGGAATATCTAAGTACGATTTAATCACAAAAAATAAACTTAAATATCTTGATTTTTAAAGAAAAGATGGGGAAAATATCTAAAGAAAAAAATCTGACCTAGAAGTCTGTTTTTAAACATTTTTTGTTAAAGCGACTCTGATGCACAATAACGTCTTTATTATAATTCAGGTTGATCATAAGAATGTTGCCAAATTTATCTTCCTTGATAAACGCGGGAGATGTAAATAGATTTTAAAATAACTTAGGTGGCTGAATGCTTACTGTGGCCGAATGCTTCCTAATCTCCCCTAGGGCATTCTATTTAAAATAACAAAGTTAGTCAAAATATCTACGTTAAAAAGATCACCATCCTTTATATCGAGTTTCAATTTTCTTTAGTTCCCGAGATCTTTTAATGGACCACTCACCATGAATGACCCTGTATACAGAATTTCTTTTGTGGTCTGGTGCAAGAAAGTTTTCTAGTAACAACCCCGAACAAACCCCAAAACCCCATTGATTTCTTATGATGATGCATCGTTGAGTTGAAAGGAAATCCCATTTAATTATTGAGGTTGCTGAATATTGGCTCCCATGTAAATTTTAGAGAAAAACGTCATAATTTCTTGAAGAGACCGACACGATAAACACATGCGCCGAGGTTGAACACATTTTGGTCAGTCAATCCTAAGATATTCAATTAAACGTGATGGCGAAACCACGAAGCGCTTATAGTTCAGGTAATACAGCAAACACCAACAAATAAAATTTAATTTGCTGAACCATGAGAGTTTCGTGGTTTTGCCATTGAATAGCTTAGGCTCACCAAAATGTATTCAAACTCGTCATATGGGTTTACGTCGGCCTCTTCAAGAGGTTATGAGGCAGTTTTTCTATAAAATGTACAGGCGAGCCAATATTCAGCAACCCCAAAAATTACATTGGATTTCCTATGATCAAATTAACGATGCATCATCCGGTATGATCTTGCTTTGCCCCCGATATGCACTTTGTTGAATATTCGAGGTTGGACGTCCGTCGCCCCCTACCTTCCTCCGATAATAACGCCCCTCCTAATGCTAATACACATTGAAGGTTTTGCAATCCAAAAGACAACATGATGATGGAGCACCAGGATATAATAATTAATTAACTAATCCTTACTTAGTTCTAGTTGGGTGTTTGAGTGCGTCACCATATCCTGATGGGGGTGAATCTGGGACAGCAACAAGCGTATTACCTAAGCCAGGCAGTAAGATCGAACTATTGGAGACCTAAATCCGAAAATTCAACTTACTAAGTTAGCTCGGAATATACCACACATATATGTGGCGATTCCCCAAGAACTAAAATAATTGATAGAGATAGTAACATAACAATTGCTTTTAGAAGTTGGGAATTAATAGAATATCCAGATCTATTTAAAGCAGGTCATCATAATTGGGAGGTGAAGACCTACACAAAGGTCAATACCCCGAGGCACGTGGCCATCTGCTTCCAGAAAGTTTTAAGGAATAAGTCAATATCTGTCATCCATTGAAACCGGACCAGTTATGTTATGAGAATTGAATTTGAAATACAAGAGGATCTTACTGACAAGGTGTTTGCATATTGTCTTATTTTGCATGACAAAATATTTACATATATATAATCCTTCAACCAAAAATATCAGAAAACTGTAACGAAATTTATAAAATTCTGGGTTTGCGCCTTGATCCCATCATTATGAATAAGACATTGAAACTGAGCGTATTCCAATAGAAAAAAATGATTTTTCTTGCAAAAGAATTAGCTGCTTTTGATGAAACCAAAATATGTCACTATATCTTTAAATCTCCATTTAATATGAAGTATCTAGCACCCGACTTACATCAATCAACAAGCTGTTCGGTTAATGAAAAATCATCATTGTATTCCATGGAATGAAGGATATACATCGATACACAAATTTTCTGAAATTACAAAAGATTTAACTGAAAATGTGGATCTGGTTTACGTTAAAGGTAGAGAGAAATCTGATTATATAAGAAAATATTCCTTAAGCCCAGTGATTGAACTTAATGAGTACCCTCCATTAATTGCTGAAGAACCAAGTGGTTTTTACCATTCACCACCAAGTATTTGCGCTCTTCCTAATGTATACAAAGTTAGGTTTCAAAAACTACATGTATAATTTCATATGGTATAAACTTATTTACTTTATCCAACACCCCTGAAATCTTTTATCCTTAATTGAGTGTAGGAAAGTTCGTAAATTTGAAGTATGTAAAAATATACTGCATAAGCTTTTCCATACTTCCTAGCAATTTCCATACATTCTTCATATGTATAAAATCCACCAAATCGATACTCAGCTTCAATTTCAGCGTGAAATTCTAAATTGCTAAGATTTTTACAGCAGATGTTAGGTTATAAGAAGGCGGGAAGTGAGATGCAGGACCCTGTATAATTGCGTTATAATAATAACAAAAACACACGATATTACACGCATTTTTTTATACCAACGTGAGGATGCGTACAGGATGTTCATTTGAAAACTTCCCACCACGGATTTATCGAAAACAATTGATTAAAAGAAAAAACGCCGAGACACGTCAAAAGATTTGCCAAAGGGGACAACTTTTTAACCAAAAACTACTTCACCCCCTTTTACCCTCTGGCCCCCGGGGTCATCCCCTAAAAATTTTAAATGACAAGGGGTAGCAAGTAATTGCTTGTTTGAAAGGTCTTTCAAAGTGCTTTATTTTGACGTTTGATTTTTTTAAATCGGTCGATTCGTTTTCGAGAAAATTAGAAAAATCTTTATTTATCTTAATTTGTTCAGATAGAAAAAAAAGCATACGAAAATATCACTTTTTATTTCAATGTGTTCAAAATGTTGGCCGTTATTGGCAAAACAATGATATAGGCGATTTTCAAATTCCTGACGGACATTTTCAAAAACATGTTGTGGGAGATCATGGCAGCTTTCGGTGATGCGTTGACGAAGTTCATCCAAACTGTTAGGTTGGGGAGTGAACACAATAGTTTTCAAATGGCCCCATAGAAAAAAGTCTAATGGCGTCAAGTCAGGAGATCTAGCAGGCCCTTCTATAGGCCCTCTTCGCCCTATCCATTTATCTGGAAACTCGTCGTCTAGCCATTGCCGAACCGGAAGAACATAGTGAGGAGGAGCGCCGTCTTGCTGGAAATATATTTCAGCCTCATCAAGTATAGGGTTTCCATCGTCTTCGATTGATGGTATTTTCCAACATACCTAAATAAATGCCTTCATTTAAATTCCCATTAATAAACAATGGCCCAATCACTTTGTTTCCTAAAATGCCTGCCCATACATTAATTTTTTGGGGGTACTGAGTATGCCCTTCTACAAAAGCATGAGGATTTTCATTGCTCCAATACCGGCAGTTATGCTTATTAACAAATCCATTTAGATAAAATGTGCATTCATCACTGAAGCAGATATTCTTTACATGAATGGTATTATCATTAATCGCTGCAGTCATTTGTTCACAAAACTCAACTCGCCTATCGAAATCATCTTCGGTTAATTCTTGCAATATTTTCATTTTGAATGGATGAAATTTATGTAATTTAGTAACTGTGTGTACAGAGCCTAATGAAATACCAGTCGCATCAACAATTTTGCGTAATGAAGTATTAGGATTTATGGCAAAATGACCCAAAACTTCAAGTTGAGCGGCTTCATCCAAAACTCTACGATGATTACGTTTTTTATTTGCAACAGATCCAGTTTAAGTAAATTTAGTAACAAGGTCCAAAATATACCTATGCGAAGTTATCTTTTCTGGATGTCTGGCGTTAAATGTAACGGCAGTTTGCCGAGCACATTGATTTTGGGCACCATAAATTAGAATCTACCTTAGCTGAGCCTTAACGTTATGGTAAACCTTAAAAAACTATGTTTTTAATTGATTAGAGGGTCAATTGACGCGTGTAAGTGGAAGATTACCACGTTCTTAAAGATCTATTCCTTTAGGTGAGTCTTAAAAAGGACTTTAAAATACTGTCAATCTTGTGTTCAGGGTGATTTATTTCAATCTGTACCTTTAGGTGACTTTGGGCCCTCAAATTTAAGGTTTACCATAATGTTAAGGCTACCTTGGCTTAGGTCTAACTTAATATAACATACAAATATGGGCCCATAATATATCGAGTTTTTCAAGAGGAACGCTGAGCCCTATAACTTAAATATTGTTAACAAATTTTGTACTCGTAGTCAGTTTTTTTTTCTGAGGATTTTTTCTTAATAACATTTTGTCGTATTCTAGATAAAATGCATTTTATTAGTGGTAACACTTTTTTCCTCTTTTTTCGAGGCGTACTTGATTTTTCGAAATTAAAATTATGACACAAATTTGTTTCTATTCAAGCAGGGCTGAACCCCAGAAGATCAAGTTTCAACTCAAAATTTTTTTATTCTTTTTCACCAATTCATGCGTCGACCCGTGGACACACTGTATATGAGAACATCGATCAACATTCACTGACGTCTTTTGAGGCTTGACCTACCCTATTAGATTGTTAATATCTCTCTATGCATACCACGTGGTCTTTCGGGTTTGACATAAGTTGGCTTATCTCGCTTATTAATTCAAAGGCCATTTATGTATAGATATTATATTATATTGAACAGATACCTAACATAAGTAAAACAAGTAGATTTTTAATGTTTTCCTACTATTTTCACGCTTGCTTTATTAAAGGGAAGGGATTTCCTGGCCACCGTCGGTAGCAGATTACTGCTGGCTCTTCATGAGATATTTCCCTAATAATCTCCTCTACTATACGTAGTTCTATAGGGCTACCATGTTTAAGTAGCTCACGAAGGTAGCACAATGCGGCTATCACCATTATTTTGATCTCAGTTTTGCTTGGATCAGGTGATACGGTGGTTTCTGGCTTAGATTCATCCCCATCAGGATATGGTGAGGCACTCAGACACCCAACTAGAAATAAGTATGGATTAGTTAATTAATTATTATATCCTGGTGGTCCATCAACATGATGTCTTTTGGATTGCAAAACCTTCAATGTGTATTAGCATTAGGAGGGGCGTTATTATCGGAGGAACGTCGAATATTCAATAAAGTGCATATCGGCGGCAAAAGCAAGATCATACCGGATGATGCATCGTTAATTTGAACATAGGAAATCCAATGTAATTTTTGAGATGGCTGAATATTGGCTCGTCTGTACATTTTATAGAAAAACTGCATCATAACCTCTTGAAGAGGCCAACGTAAACCCATGTGCCGAGTTTGAATACATTTTGGTGAGCCTAAACTATTCAATTAAACGTGATGGCAAAACCATGAAACTCTCATAGTTCAGAAAAAAACCAGCAAATTAAATTTTATTTGTTGGTGTTTGCTGTATTACCTGAACTATGAGAACTTCGTGGTTTCGCCATCACGTTTAATTGAATATCGTAGGATTGGCTCACCAAAATGTATTCAAACTCGGCGCATGTGTTTATCGTGTCGGTCTGTTCAAGAAGTTATCAGGTAGTTTTTCTATAAAATGTACATGGGAGCCAATATTCAGCAACCTCAATAATTAAATGGGATTTCCTTTCAACAGAACGATGCATCATCATAAGAAATTAATGGGGGTTAGGGGTTTGTTGGGGGTTGTATACAGGGCATTCATGGTGAGTGGTCCATTAAAAGATCTCGGGAACTAAAGAAAATTGAAACTCGCTACAAAAGATAGGAAGAAAAGATATTTTGACTGATCTATCACTTCCGGTTATACCGGAAGTTAGGCCTAACTTTGTTATTTTAAACAGAATGCCTTAGGGGAGATAGGGAAGCATTTGGCCACAGGAAGATAATTTTGCCAACATTCTCATGCGCAACCTGAATAATTATAATTAATACGTTATTGGTGCATCAGAGTGGCTTTAACAAGAAAAGGTTAAAAACAGCCTTCTAGGTAAGATTTTTTCTTTAGATATTTTCCCCATCTTTTCTTTAAAAATCAAGATATTTAATTTTATTTTTTGTGATTAAATCGTACTTATATATTCCCGTTCCTATTCCTGGATTATTTTAACAGCTATAAATATTAGTTAATATTATGATGTTCTAAAATATTTTGGTCGCTGGTACATTTGTTCATATAGACTTGGTGTACATTCGGCCAGTGACCAATAGTCGAAAATCTACGTGGACTCTCAAGAGTTTACACTGACACATCAGAAAAGAACAGGTTAGAGGAAATCGACCGGGAATAGGAAAAAAATAAGTGTCCAAAACGAGAATAATTTAATAAGCCTGGATTAAAAGACAAAACAATAAACAACCGATAAAGAAAACTATTTAGATAAAGATGTTAGTAAGGATCTTAACGAACTTAAGTCAGGAAGATTTTGTAAAATTTAAAGTCAAAACGCTTTGGTTAATTTTGTTAGGCAAATTTTAAGTATAATAAACTTGAATACCATATAAGAATTAACGTCTTAAGACGAAAGACCTATCTACAACCTTTTATTTCCCCTAATTGACGACATAACTGAAGTAAAACAGAGACATTATTTGCTAGAACTGCCGCGTGCTATCATTTTTGTTATAATTTTGCAACCCTTATTGTTTACCAAGTCCAAGTAATAAATTAGTTTAGTGAGTTTGGCGTTTGTTATATTAATTGTTTGTATTAATTCGACTTGAAGATATAACTTTAAACAATCTATTTGATAATTTTATATTTGATTTTTACTTATTTTTTGTTTAGCTTTGTAAATTTACCAGTTACGTTGTTTGGCTGATTCCTCCCCTTATGATGGCCAAATGTTCTCCTGGGTAGCAATCGGCAATTGTTTACCTAATGTTTAAAATTGTTTTTTCCTTTTGAAACTCCATATTTAAAAAATATTTGTCACGTAATACATTGCTCTGCTATTACTGATTAGGTGACTTGGTTATCCTTTATGGCCGAATGCTCCCCTAATTTCCCTATATATTTGGCCATGATTCCATTATATGTAAAAATCCAAGTAACTTTATAACAACAAATTAGTAATAATAATAACAACGAAAAGTCGGTTACAGAATCGTAACCCCAAAAATATTAAATTTGTTAAAATTTCTTACCCATTGAAATAAACAGAAGTGCTGCTAGTAAAATGTGAGAACCCATTCTGGTATGACACTTTTAATCCATCTCGTTGCATTTTTTCCTTTTTATACAATTTGTCGAACAAAGGTTTTTAAAGTTCGTGATTTCTTGCGATTTTTCCGCGAATTAAGGGACATGAAGTAGTAAATTTTTACATAAAATATGATCGTAAATGTAGTTTTTATTATTTCTTTTGTTGATAAAAAAAATACTACTTAACGATTTTTATGAACAATCAAATGATTTTTATACATGGTGGCTCGGAGCTATTTAACGTGTATAATAAAGACGCATTTGTGCGAATAACCTTTGCAATAAATAATAAATGATATCATCCTTGAATATTTATTTCATATACTTTGAACTGACAATGACAATGATGTATAGTTGTGTTCAAAATATAACGTTGACCGTTATTGAAATAAATCAATACCTGATAAATCTCCATTGTGGATACTCCTAAATCCTTAAACTGCAATAAATGGGTACAGGGGTCGGCTTGCAAAAATAGCTATCTACGTATTGATGTATTTTAATTTTAATTTTGAATTAAGGAAAAAAATGATCAATTATGATAATAACATTTTGAGAAATAATAGTAAATTAAGTAATTTAAGAATTTTAAAAGAAACCGATAATAAAACCGATATAATTTCTTTAATGACTTATGCTGTTATTGCATACAATAGTACAATTCTATAAGTACTAACCATACCCCATACGAATTAGTATTAGGACACACTGATTCGAGCGACCCTATGAAATTGATTCCCGCTCAAGTATTCGCAGAATAGAACATCGAAGACAGGTTGGGGATTTGACTCTCTTTTACAGATATTTTCATGGAAGGTGCTCGGCTGACCTTGCCCTCTTAATTCCGCCCAGAGCGACGAATAGCAGAAATACACGACGAACCACTGCCGCCCATCTATATGTGGTTAAGCTTAATACTCCCCGAACCTCATTATTTAAGAATTTTTTCATCTGGAGGACTACATTCTTGTGGAACGACCTTCCCGATGTCGTTTTTCCCAACGAATATAACCTCCAACGATTCAAAACCAACGTGAATAGCTTTTTGCGCACATGCACCACTCCCAGAGTGTCCTAAAGGATTTTTCCTATAGTGCTTGTGTTTGATCATAAAAAAAAACGTTTGTAAATAACTGATTATTATCAGGAATTATAGTTTTGTTTTCTTGGCCGTTTTTTAACAAATTATAGATAGTTTGTTCCTGGGTCTCGGCCACTTTTGAAATGAAAATCCAATTTTCAGTTAACGTTTCGGTTCATTTTATTTAAACCATCGTCAGAACTTGTACAATTCTCACCCACTTACACTAAGATAGCATTGAAAATAACATTTTGTCACTTTGTTTAATGGATGTGAACTTTAGTTCCATTTAGTTCCATGAAACAACTTGACAAAATGTTATTTTCAATGCTATCTTAGTGTAAGTGGGTGAGAATTGTACAAGTTCTGACGATGGTTTAAATAAAATGAACCGAAACGTTAACTGAAAATTGGATTTTCATTTCAAAAGTGACCGAGACCAGGAACAAACTACCTATAATTATCAGGAATTTCCTTAAAATTGGATGTCTTGAAATATGATGTATGTAGGTATTAAGTATTAAATTTAAATCATAAACTCATATTTATTATCTATAACTTACTATAAAAAAATTCATAGAAGGAATAGGAACGAAACAACATAATAGCTAGATACAAAAATCTAAAAGGAAATGACTGATAATATGGTTTATTATTTATTAGCGCAAGGTGCGCTTTTAAGACACCTCGAATTACAAAAGAACTTTTTTTTTACAAAAACATTGTATTTTCGCTGGTTTGCGTGACACTTAAAATATCCTTGACCTCCGGAAAGTGAGAGCGACTGCACAGCTTCTCGTACTGATACAAACTTTTCAGGAACGGCACCTACTTGAAGAAATGCCTATTTGGTTTCCACTAGATTTTTTTTTATTTCCAATAGAACCGCCTTGAAAATGTCCTCCTTTTCAATAAAAAAGAATTATCCAAATCGGTTTATTTTTTATTCTTTTGCCTTTTTCACCCTTTTCACCCCCTCTCACTTTTTCATCCATTCCATTTTTTTTCTAAGACAACAAATCACAAAACGCAAAAATTGCGCAACTAAATACCATTAAAATTACATTTTTTTTCTTATATTTAAAAAAAAAACGTAATTTTTTGGCAATTAATACACCCCGTTTTTACCCCCACCCTGTGAGAATTTTGTAGTACAATTAAAATGGAACCTAATTGAAAATAATCATTCTCCAACAAAAAAAAATCTAAATTGGTTCATAAATGGCGGAGTTCTGAGGAAACAACATAAAATAAAATACAACCGAATTGAGAACCCCTCCTTTTTTGAAGTCGATCAATAACAACCAATAAAAAGGCACACAATAAAATCACTCCTTCCCCAAGCATATGAATTATAAAACCGTGTTAAACGTGACAACAGTGTACGAATTTGAAGCGATTTTGTACGTTGAAGTGGTTTGAGGTTACGTTTGAAATCCAAGGTTTTTTTTTACTTTGGTCATCTAACTTCTTATAAAACAATTCTGCATGCTTCGACACTTCAATTTAAAAAAAAAAATCACTACACAAATGTTAACAACAATTACAGCGTTCGACTGAAAGAATTCCGTCATTACAGGGAATGCGTGATACTCTTAGGCAAACGGTGTACCAAACGCTAGAGTTACACTATTTGCCGGCAATACGTGAAATGACTAGGCATTTCAGGGAATGACGGATTTCACTAATTATTGACGCCGACATATGTCTATTCACAAGCAACAGATGTTGCCCTTAAAATTTTCAAACGGGAAGGGAAGTCAAGTGGCATATCATTTTAAAGGTTATTTAAATCTCTTTCCAATAATAGCACCTTCCAGTACCTTCCAAGAAATCGTATTCCAAAAATGGACGTAACTAGAAAATACCGGTATTGACATTTACGGTTTTAGGTTATTATGGAAAAAATATTATTGTTGACTGTGTAGTCACTCCACCCTTTCCAAATTGTCACTAGAGGCGAAGTCACCCCCCTTCTCATTTAGGATTTCTACACTGACAACAATTGACATGTATTTACAATTATTTCTCAAAATATTATTATCATAATTGATGTTTATTTTGATTTGGATTTATCCTTAATTCAAAATTAAAATTAAAATAAATCAATATGTAGATAGCTATATTGCCAAGAAGACCCTGTACCCATTTATTGCAGTTTAAGAATTTAGGCGTATCCACAATGGAGATTTATCAGGTATTCATTTAAAGGTCAACGCTATACAGGGTGTAACTAAATAAGTGTAAAACATTTAAGGGGGTGATTCCTCATCGAAAAAAAGATAGGATCTTTCATATAAAGAAACTTCATTGGAGCATCCCTTGTTAAGATACAGCCCCTTAAAGGGGGTACATAAAATTTATAAATAAACAAAACTGCTTTATTAATAACAAAACATACAACATCGAGAAATCATAGTAAATGTTCAAAATGTCTACCTTCAGACATTACGCATGCGTCTAGACGTCGGCGCATTGAGCAACGTATTCGCGCGTTTTATGGCGATATGTATCTTGTTCGTAAAATAATTTTTTGCTGCCATCTGGTTTATTTTGGGCAAAAAATTCAAGAGACATTTTTTGTTTAGAATGAAACAGGCTATCGGAAATAAATTTTTAGATGGTAAACAAATAATAAGACAAAAACTTACATTGGAAATAAATTTTAGGGGTTGCGTTTTCCACCCTTACAACCATGGGGTAAACCAAATAAATTACTGGCTAAGTGTCTTTTTGGTAGTAGAAAATGTCAGGTTAATTTCAATATTGTAACTTTTTTAGTGCTTGTGAAAAAAATTGTTAAACACATTTTATGTACCCCCTTTAAGGGGCTGTATCTTAACAAGGGACTCTGCAATGAAGTTTCTTTATATGAAAGATCCTATCTTTTTTTCGATGAGGAATCACCCCCTTAAATGTTTTACACTTATTTAGTTACACCCTGTATTTTGAACACGACTAGACAGAAGATCATAGTCAGTTTGAAGTATATCAAATAAATATTCCAGGATGGTATCACTTATTATTTATTGCAAAGGTTATTCGCACAAATGCGTCTGTATTACACCCGTTAAATAGCTCCGAGCCACCATGTATAAAAATCATTTGATTGTTCATAAAAATCGTTAAGTAGTATTATTTTTATCAACAAAAGAAAAAATAAAAACTACATTTACGATCATATTTTATGTAAAAATTTACTACTTCATGTCCCTTAATTCAAGGAAAAATCGCAAGAAATCACGAACTTTAAAAACCTTTGTTCGACAAATTGTATAAAAAGGAAAAAATGCAACGAGATGGATTAAAAGTGTCATACCAGAATGGGTTCTCACATTTTACTAGCAGCACTTCTGTTTATTTCAATGGGTAAGAAATTTTAACAAATTTAATATTTTTGGGGTTACGATTCTGTAACCGACTTTTCGTTGTTATTATTATTACTAATTTGTTGTTATAAAGTTACTTGAATTTTTACATATAATGGAATAATTGGCAAATACATTCGGCCATAAAGAACAATTTCTCGATTATAAACTATTTGGCTCATAAAAGGATAAACCTTATCAGTAGTAGGAGACACTTAGCAATGTATTACATGACAAATATTTCTTAAATATGGAGTTTCAAAAGAAAAAAATAATTTTAAACATCAGGTAAGCAATGGTCGATTGCTCCCCATCCCAGGAGAACATTCGGCCATCATAAGGGGAGGAATCAGCCAAACAACGTAACTGGTAAATTTACAAAGCTAAACAAAAAATAAATAAAAATCAAATCTAAAATTATCAAATAGATTGTTTAAAGTTCATTCATGTCGAATTAATACAAAAAATTAATATAACAAACGACAAATTTATTAAACTAATTTATTACTTGGGCTTGATAAACAATAAGGGTTGCAAAATTATAACAAAAACACGCGGCAGTTCTAGACTTTTAAGACGAATACATTTTTCTAATAATGTCTCTGTTGTTTACTTCAGTTATGTCGTCAATTAGGGGAAATAAAAGGTTCTAGATAGGTCTTTCGTCTTAAGAAGTTAATTCTTATGGTATTCTCGTTTATTATACTTAAAATTTGCCTAACAAAATTAACCAAAACGTTTTGACTTTAAATTTTACAAAATCTTCTTGACTTAAGTTCGGTAAGATCATTACGAACATCTTAATCTAAATAGTTTTCTTTATCGGTTGTTTAGTGTTTTGTCTTTTAATCCAGAGGCTTATTAAATAAGTCTCGTTTTGGACATTTCTTTTTTTCCTCTTCCCAGTCGATTTCCTCTAACTTGTTCAGTGTAAACTCTTGAGGGTCCAGGTAGGTTTTCGACTTCTGGTCACTGGCCGAATGTACACCAGGTCTACATGAACGAATGTTCCCCAACGACCAAAATATTTTAAAACGTCATAATATTAACTAATATTTATAGCTGTTAAAATAATCCAGGAATAGAAACGGGAATATATAAGTACGATTTAATAACAAAAAATAAAATTAAATATCTTGATTTTTAAAGAAAATATGGGGAAAATATCTAAAGAAAAAATCTTACCTAGAAGTCTGTTTTTAACCTTCTCTTATTAAAGCCACTCTGATGTACCAATAACGTGTTTATTATAATTCAGGTTGCGGATAAGAATGTTGGCAAAATTATCTTCCTTGATGAAAGCGGGAGATGTAAATAGATTTTAAAATATCTTAGGTGGCTAAATGCTCCCTGTGGCCGAATGATTCCCTATCTCCCCTAGGGCATTCTATTTAAAATAACAAAGTTAGGCTTACCAAAATGTATTCATACTCGGCACAATGACATGTGTTTACGTCGGCCTCTTCAAGAGGTTATGATGTCCGTTTTCTATAAAATGTACAGGCGAGCCAATATTCAGCCACCTCAAAAATTACATTGGATTTCCTATGTTCAAATTAACGATGCATCATCCGGTATGATCTTGCTTTTGCCGCCGATATGCACTTTGTTGAATATTCGACGTTGGACGTCCGTCGCCCCCTACCTTCTTCCGATAATAACGTCCCTCCTAATGCTAATACACATTGAAGATTTTGCAATCCAAAAGACATCATGTTGATGGACCACCAGGATATAATAATTAATTAACTAATCCTTACTTATTTCTAGTTGGGTGTTTGAATGCCTCACCATATCCTGCTGGGGATGAATCTAAGCCAGAAACCACCGTATCACCTCATCCAAGCAAAACTGAGATCAAACTATTGGAGATAGCCGCATTGTGCTACCTTCGTGACCTGCTTAAATATAGTACCAATGTAGAAAAAAGTCTAGTAGAGGAGATTATTAGGGAAAAATCTCATGAAGAGCCAGCAGTAATCTGCCGCCGATCGTGGATAGGAAATCCCTTTAAAGCAAAATAGTAGGAAATCATTAAAAATCTACTTGGTCTAGTTATGTTAGGTATCTGTTCAATGTAATATCTATACATAAATATAGAGTGTTATATGGAAATGATTTATTATATTAAAACCCGCAAATCCTGATATGAAATCGAATTGAAGAAACATAACCATAAACGGCCTTTGAATTAATTAGCGAGATAAGCCAACTTATGTCAAACCCGAAAGACCACGTGGTAGGCACAGAGAGAGATATTAACAATCTAATAGGGTAGGTGAAGCATTAAAAAACGTATATACATATACAGTGTGTCCCCGGATCGACGCATGAATAGGTGAAAAAGACTAAAATAATTTGAGTTGAAACTTGATCTTCGGGGGTTCAGCCCTGCTTGAATAGAAACAAATTTCATCATGATTTTAATTTCGAACAATCAAGTACGCGTTGAAAAAAAAGGGAAAAAAGTGCTATCACTAGTAAAATGCATTTTATCTAGAATACGACAAAATGTAATCATGAAAAAATGCTCAGAAAGAAAAACTGAGTACGAGTACAAAATGTTAAAGTCCTATGCCTACTTTGATATTTTGCATTATTTTCATACACCCATTTTAGGAAGTTCATATCAATCTAATGAAAAAATAAAAAGAGAAAGAAAAACAAATGTGGCGTATGGACTGTCGTTGAATTTGGAATGGGATTCTGAATCGATATAGCCGAAAATATACTGGGTGTTCCATTTAAAAATCCAAAAATGAGGTCATTTCCGGTTAAACCGGAAGCGACAACATGGAGTCCGTTATGTCATAAAATACAAAATAATATCACATACAAAGCCCGCCAAATTTTCTGTAATTTAAACAATAAATAAGTTATAGGAATATTCCTCCGGAAAAACTTGATATAAACTGCTGGCCATTTGCTTCCGAGCAAGAAAAATTTCGCCTAAATTTAAAAGTTAATATTTTCTGAACCAGATATGACATCGATCTCCGTATTTTAATGTTTGATAGATTTGTCCCTTAGGAAACAATTGCCAAAGTTGGATTGTCTATACAGGGTGTTAAAGAAGACGATGATTTTTGCTCCAATTTCAATAGCATGTAACTTTCACAATAATATTTTTAAATTTTATCACTGTACGTCAATTGAATCACTGGTTCATAGCAAAGAAAGAAATCTGTAAAATTTTTGATATCTGCTATATTTTAAGAGATACCGATTTTTTTGAAAACCTTTGCTTTTTTCAACTTTTTGTTAGCTAGATCCCACTGTGCGATGTATCGTGTAAACTTTGCAAGTGATTATTATACCTTATGAAAAGCTTGTTTATGTTCAGTAACAACAATTGTACCTAACTGTTGTGATGTGCAGTGGCGTACTTATAATCACTTATATGTCTATGCTTTATGAGTATCTCACAATTTTTTTGTATTGGAAAGTACTCGCCCCTAGATTAGGCAAGTTTTTCCTTATTTTTTTAGTTTTTCATATGGCGCTACAGGTATATTATACAGTATCTACAAAAGTTTAAAAAAGGTAATTTTTCTATTTAATTGTTTGCAAAAATTTATTTATTAATTTCTATCTTTCTAACACGACACTATTCCTAAAATTAAACTTAAACTATTAAACTATTATCCAGTATAAGTCATTTTTAACTCTTATCTAAAGGAATAGATCTTTAAGGGCGTGATAATCTTCCACTTAAACCGTCAATTGACCCTCTAATTAATTAAAAACATAGTTTTTTTAGGTTCACCATAGTTATATTCCGTAGTAATGCCTATTAACTAGAATATGATATTTAACCACATCTGCTAGAAACGTTTATAAATAATAGTAAATCAGATATCATAACCAGTTCTATTGTTAACTCTATTTCGATTACACGCTTCTGTTAAACAGTTCAGCGCTTGCCAGGATCGTAATTGGCGCAGTTGGTAGGATATAGACAGGGTAGTTCAGTGTAATTTCGGAAAACGGTGGCTTTTCGTACAATCGGTGTTCGGAACACAAAAACGCGAACGGACAAGAATCAAAGTAAAAGGTGCAAGCAACTCACTGACCAGGGGACAAATACAAAAAACGATCTACAGCCCTATTGGTGCGGGGCGAGGAAGCAAATCGTCCAATCTCCATAGTATAGCCAGGCAGAAGACAAAAATCGCTACTCCTAAGTATTGGAACTTAGATTAAGTAGAAGAATCAATGAAACTCGTCAAATTCCAGATTTTAGCATTGTAAGTAATCCTTTTTAACATATCCCTATTTTTCCCAGTTTTAGTGTTAATTCTGATTTCGACTTTATTTTTACTTTATTTTTCGTTGTTTTTTGAGTTCGGACAAGCCTTACCATATCTTGGCACAGCCATTTCAGCCTCTCAAAACTTAGTCCATTTCTTTTAATTTTTCGGTATATTAAAACAGATTGTCGCAGACAATAGAACTGAATTTAAAAACTATGTAATGAACGAATGAAGTATTAAAAGCTCATAATATTAAAGTACATTTTACAACCCCCTATCATCACGAATCAACTCACCAGTAGAAAGATTAAATTCCACTGATCGAACATTTAAGAATGACTTATGCTGTTATTGCTTACAATAGTACAATTCATACAAGTACTAACCATACCCCATACGAACTAGTATTAGGATACACTGATTCGAGTGACCCTATGAAACTGATCCCCGCGCAAGTATTCGCAGAATATGTTAACACACATAAACACAATACAAAAATCTTATACGAACAAATTGTTGAAAAAACAATAAATCAAAAACAAAAAACGATAGATGAAATTTTAAGATTTACAAATAGGATCCCAACTTTATAAAAAACAAGAAAAACATTTAGGTAAATTAAAACACCGTTATACAGGGCCATTTATTTTAAAAGAAAAACTAGATAATATTAAAATTAAAATCGAGAACCCGAAAACAAAACGAACGGAAATAATTCATATCAACGGAACTAAAATAATGCCAATTGTTCCAGATGCATCGGATTCATCGACATCAGAGCAAACGAAATATAAATCAACAATTTGAACAAATATCCAGGACTACTTCCTTATAAATTAGGAACCACCAAAATTCAGTCAAATCATTGGTCCTTAATTGAAATTTACGACCTAACCTCACTAATTAATGAATTTTTTACATTTAAATATTTTGCAAAAGATGTAATTAATAGTGTTCAAAATAACTCGCATTACCATTCAGAATATAAAAATACTTTTATTCCATTATTGGCAATAGAACAAATAATTGAAAATCAAATTTATCAAATTAACCCCAATTTTATTAATAAAAGACAAAAACGTGGTATTTTTAACCCCCTTGGTTCTTTTATAAAATGCATTACAGGTAATCTTGATCAAACAGGCGCAGAACAATATGACAAACAGATTAAAGAATTACCGGAAAACCAAAATAAGCTTAAAAATATCGTTTCTAATTAAATTACTCTTTTGGAGAAATCAATCAATCATTTCCAAAATATCGTTTCAAATATTTCACACAATCAAATAATTTTAAAATCAAGAATTATGCAAGTCGATGGCACTATTAAAGAAGTAGAGCTCTACAACAAATTACTGATCACCAATATCTCAGAATTCATGTAGTGATCAATCAAGTAACAATGATGTATCAAACAATCTTTGATATTTTTGAAAAGATAGAAATTGCTATTTCCTTTGCAAAATTAAATACGCTTCACAATTCAATTGTCAACCATATACAGTGAGGACGTAAAGTAAGGAATAAATTCATTATCTCGCAAACTACAATTTTTTTTAAAAATCGCTCGGACCCTTCGATTTTGTTTTTCGAACGCGCATATTCTGACATAAAATGTAGATATACAGGGTGTTGCAAATAAGAGTGACACAAAAAAATTTGTTTTCTTAAATAGAACCCACTGTATATTATTGCATGTACGGATTCTTCGGAAAATCCTAAACATTTTTCATGTAGCATGTGCTATACCTTAGCCCAAGCGTTTTGGAGTTATTCTCATTCAAAATTTGAAAATCAGATATTTCGCAATCAATCAAGACTTGCATTGATTCATGCACGCTGAGGAAAACCTGTAGTCAGCATGCGTGAAGCGCAAGAAAAGTCAAGTAGGCTTTGGAGTTATGATGCAAGAACCAAAAGAATTAATGTCAATAGTTACTGTTATTGTCAGTTTTATGTGTATTTTCCTAACGTTTTACTAGTTTTCAAAAGACTCATTTCGTTTTTCATAACTAAATTAAATTAAAATGCGTCTCACTGAGAAACAGCGCATAGAGGTTTTGATGATGATGGGCTACGGTGATAGGGTTAAAACACAGCAAGAAACTTGTGAGTTATTTAATCAAAAATACCCCAATCGTCCGCCAATATCACAATCAACAGTAAGCAAAATTGAGTACAAGTTTAGGCAATTCGGTCATGTAAGGGATGTCCCTAGATTTGGTCGTCCTCAAGTTGATGAAAATCAACAATTAGAAGTCTTACTGGCAGTTCAAGATAACCAGCATGTGGTGTCTAGGCAGGTAGCAAGTGACGTGGATATTGGAAAAACAACAGCTCTTAAAATATTGCATACAAATAAATACCATCCTTATATTCAAGTTCAAGTTCTCCAAGAACTTTTGGAAAGGGACTTTGAGAGGCGCCTTGAATTTTGTGAGCGTTTACAGGATATGTGTTTCGTAAACAGAAATATTGTAAAAAATATAATTTTTTCCGATGAGTCCACATTTTGCTTGAATGGTGACGTAAATACCCAAAATTATCGATATTGGTCCGATGTAAATCCACACTGGATGAGGGAAGGACACACACAATTTAATCAAAAGATCAATGTGTGGGCTGGCGTTGTCGATGACATTGTTATAGGGCCTTTCTTATTTGACGGAAATTTAACAGGCGAGAGATACTTGAGTTTTTTAGAACAAGAACTTGTTCCAGCCCTGGCCACCCTTTTTCCTGAGTTAGAACGTCCCGATTTGCCACATCATAATATCTGGTTGCAACAAGATGGTGCTCCCCCACATTTCGCTGTGGGAGTTCGTACATATTTGGACGATACTTTTCCAAACAGGTGGATTGGAAGAGGTGGTTTTATTGAGTGGCCGCCAAGGTCACCCGATTTAACACCACTCGACTTTTTTTTATGGGGATACCTTAAGGGAAAAGTATTCAAAAGCCAGCCTGCAAATTTAGATGATTTAAAAGATCGCATCCGGCAAGAAATTCGGCAAATTACACCCCAAATGGTTCGAAATGTTAGGCTATTGTCAGTTGACCAACGGAAGACACTTCGAACATTTACTTTAGAAAAATTATTTTTAAGTTCACCTAACTGTTTTTTCGATAAATAAGACATTTTTAAAATAATTTTATTCTTTGTTTTTCCACTTTTCAAATTTGGAATGAGAATAACTCCAAAACGCTTGGGCTAAGGTATAGCACATGCTACATGAAAAATGTTTAGGATTTTCCGAAGAATCCGTACATGCAATAATATACAGTGGGTTCTATTTAAGAAAAAAAAATGTTGTGTCACTCTTATTTGCAACACCCTGTATATCTACATTTTTATGTCAGAATATGCGCGTTCGAAAAACAAAATCGGAGGGTCCGAGCGATTTTTTTAAAAAATTGTAGTTTGGGAGATATTGGGAGATATAAGAGATATATATTCCTTACTTTACGTCCTCACTGTAGAACTAATTAAAGAAATACAAAACTTTAAAACTAACTTAAATACAGATGTACTCCCTTTAGAAGCCAATATAGAAAATGTATTAAATTTTGCAAAAATTATATTACCTTTATTTTAGAAATTCCGTTAGTCGAAGCAGAAATTTATCACTATTACAGATTATATCCATTACCTATTCCTAATAACCAAACTTCCGAATTTTATCTTAACCTCCCACACAAGCCTTACCTAGCACTTAGCAATGCTAAATATTCGTATGTGGATCAAATCTGCACCCAACTACTGCCTAATGAGTACCTCTGCAAAGAAGCACACACAGCATATATCAGCAACGCCCCTCCTTGTGCCGTTCAACTGACAACCTATCAATCAAATGCCACTACATGTCAACCATTCCATATTCGACTGCAAAAAGTTCAAATTACAAGAATTGTTGATGGAAAATGGATCGTCACGAGTCCCAATCGCCTAGTTGTACCGATATCCTGTAAAAATTCCAAGGACAACACGCCACTGTTTGGATCATATTTAATCGAAGCCTCTATATAGTCACTGCAGCATTCAAATACAATCTTTTATTCTACACACATACAGCGTGTCTTCGGAAGTTCTTACCAAATGGGAAACTTTTTAATTATTAACTCTACGGAAAAAAGTACCTCTTCCTAAAAAGTCCTGCTTGGTGAGAAAATAAATTTGCACAAGAATATTTGTATGTTGGACATACAGGGTGGCTTCAAAAAGTACCGGGTTTAAAATTTATAAAAAGACGTCGGCTATATTTACAAAACTAAAAACTTGGAGAGTGCATGTTTAAAGGCTAGCAGACTATAACAATTACACAATAAAAACTCTACTTAAGAGAACTACTTTTATGACGGATAAAAATTAGTTCACTAATTTCTATGAGGTGGCCAATTTCTAATTTCCCAATAACAAATAAAACTAAATTACTCCAAAAATAATCTAGGTCTTCACATGGCCCCCGTCTTTTTGCATACAAATGTTTGTCCTTCTAGAAAACTCTGACACAGCGTTTCTGATCATATTAGGAGTAACTAGCCGGATACACTGCCTTACAGTTTCTTCTAGGTGATCAATATCACGGAATGGTCTGTGCTTGTACACCAATTGCTTCAAATGACCCAACAAGAAAAAATCTAGGGGTGTAATGTCGGTGACCTAGGTGGCCAGGGTACTTCTGAACGGCGTCCTATCCATCTTTGTGGAAAAGTTCTGTCGAAATATTCGTTGACCCTGGCTGCGCTGTGACAAGGAGCTCCTTCATGCTGATACCAAACAGTCTTCTTAGGAACGGTTCTTAGGAAATTTAAGTAAATCTCACTATTAATATTTTGATGAAAAAAATATGGACCCACTATTTGATTATTTAAAATACCGCACCAAACATTCGTTTTGAAATACGTTTGGTCACGGCATTCGATTACGAAATTGGGGTTCACATCGCTCCACCAACGACAATTCTGGGAACATACGACACCATTGGAAGTAAATGTTGCCTCGGTCACTGAATAAAATTCTTGTTGAAAAGAAAATGTCGTCTTCAACTTCTCCTTGAAACCAAGCACAGAACATGAAACGCGATTCCATATCTCCAGGCTTGAGCATGTGTACAAATTTTGGCTTATACGGATAAAATTTATTTATTCTAAGTATCTTACTAGCAGAAGCTCTTGACACGTTCTCTTGAACTATCTTCTTTATTCCTTCCAATGAAATTTTTGGATCTTCCACAACCGGTTGCAATACGTGTAATTGATTTTCTTCAGTAAGTGTTCGAACTGCATGTTTCTTCTTGAAATTATTTCCGACAGAGCCAGTATTTTTAAATTTATTGACGACATTGCCGACAGTAACGTGGCTAATATGTTTATTTGGGTGTAGTATTAAAAATGTCGGCAGCCTCGCGATGCATCTTATAATGATCGCCAACAATAAGAACTTTTTAAATTTTTTCATTAACAGTCAGTTTAATCATCACTATTATTGTTTAAAGTAACTAAGAAACGGAAAAACCTTTTTTAACAAGAAGTTCACGTTTTGAAACAGAAATTATAATTGCCAAACTGTCACTGCTAAAACGCCTATTCTGTTGCCAACAACAATCAATTGTTCAAAGCCTACTTATCCAGAAATACTTATTACCAAATCTTTAATACTATTAGTTTTGTAAATATAGCCGACGACTTTTATAAATTTTAAACCCGATACTTTTTGAAGCCACCCTGTATGTCCAACATACAAATATTCTTGTGCAAATTTATTTTCTCACCAAGCAGGACTTTTTGGGAAGAGGCACTTTTTTTCGTAGAGTTAATAATTAAAAAGTTTCCCATTTGGTAAGAACTTCCGCAGACACGCTGTATAAACCAAAGCAACTTACATATCAAGATATTTCGTTGCCAGAATTGAACCTGTCCCAAAATTATTACGAACAAAACAAGTCACTGGACTGGAATATTGTCAATTTGAAAGAAACTAAAGAAATCGAAGCCGAACTTCAAGACCAAAAGAAGAACATCAATGAGATGACCACACCAGTATCTATCGAAAGAGTCAGTGTTTGGACAATTTTATGGTATTTGTTTATTTTCACCATATTTGCCTTTATAGCTTACAAACTGTATAAGAATAGGTATTCTAAAAAGCCTTCTAAAAATCAACAAAATAATGATATCATTATTTGATATATTGTGCTTTAATTTTATTAATCAATTTTGAAAAATACAAATATTTCTTTTGAAATTTTAAAACCACACCCTTAAGGGTATGCTTTTAGCTAAGGGCGGAGGAGTTATATTCCGTAGAAATGCTTATTCACTAGACTAGAATATGATATTTAACCACATCAGCTAGAAAAGTTTATAAATAATAGTAAATCAGATATCATAACCAGTTGTATTGTTACCTCTATATTGATTACACGCTTCTGTTAGTAAAAACTTGTTTTTTTTTAACAGTTCAGTGCTTGCCCGGTTCGTCATTCCATAACGTTAAGGCTCAGCTAAGGTATAACTTAAGGCAACATTCAAATATCGGCCCTAAGTTAATAATAGAACTTGAGGATAGTGTTTTGTAATTTGTGTCATAAAAAGACTGGATATTAACGCGGTCGGGTCCTCTTAACCTTAATCCGCTAAATCTAAAAATAGATATTAATGCCCATATAAAACATAACAAAAATAAATAAAAAATGTTTTGCTCTTTAATGTTTAATAATCACACTCATTTATTAATACTGCCAAATATATGCATCCTCGCGTTGGCATAAAAAAATGCGTGTAATATCGTGAGTGTTGGTTATTATTATAACGCAATTATATATTTTAACGACATACTAAATCCATATCAAGTTAAAATTTTGAAAAAAAAAAATAGTTTAAATACCAAATTAAATTAATTATTGCTAAAATTAATAGTTAGTTATTATCGTAAAACATCAATACTTAGAGAATTAGACATATGTATGCTTGGTAGTATGGAAGAAGCACAAACGCCATCCTTTGGATATATCCAAATTGATCACAAACACCAATCAAGTACGATCCACAATTATTACAAACACCAAACACTCCTACCACACCTATGCGTTTACATCCTCACACCACAAAACAATATTTAATAAAAGTCAGAAACATTAATGAAGCAGTATCAGTTGAACTCCCTTTGTAGCCTTGTATGAAAAAAGAAATTTAGATAAGCAGCTAATCAACAACCATCATGAGGTTTGAATAACGGTGTCACATATGGATGGTAACAAATAACTTAGTGAGTTTACCAGTGAAGAATTGGCTTTGTTACCTCTTGATTATCTGATAAAATACTCAGCATCTTACGAACTTTTAACAATATATGGAAAGCTGCCAGTAAATTAGCAAAATCATTTTTACCTACAAATATCTTTATCATGTTTTGTACATTATAACAGATCGGAATGGAAAACAAAATTTGATAGTCCTGCTACTAGTCAAAGTAAATGTGGATTTGGCAACAAAATTTTGTTATCTAAATTTGAATGTCTAATATAAGCTGACACCGGCATTGATGGTGAAGGTGTCTAAGAGAAATCCGTCAATCGCCACTTGCAGAAAGCGGTCCTTAAGAAAGCTGGACAACCATGCACAGAATCGACTGGGCATACCATAGGATCGACATTTACTTAGAAGCCCCTCATGCCAAACACGATCAAAGACTTTAGAAATATCCAGTGCAAACCCCATGATGTTCGATTGAGTTGTTCCAAAGATATGGGTGGCATAGGCTAGAAGGTCTCCCGTTGATCTGGACTTTCAAAAACCATATTGATGATGGCTGATAATGTTGAAGCCAGATACTTTAAGGGCCGGTTGTATAAAGCAATTCTGAACTTAGGTTCAACGGAACGCCGATCAACCTATGAACTACGTTCATTCAATATTACGTTGTTCAATATAAATTGAACCTTAGTTCAGCTGAACTAAGATCAATTTATGTTGGCATGACTATTATTTAGTTACTTTTATTTTATTTTAGATTTTTGACATAAAATATAACCTTTTATTTGATATGGCGTTTGGCGGGCTTGCTTTCCAAGCTTTTCTATTCGGTGTACTGATAAAATATTGTTAAAAATAAGAACTTAAATATTTAAAATTGTATTTGCAGACTGGCGATACATTTCTAAAGCGAATAGAGCTTATTGATTCCATAAAAAAAATATATATATTATTAGATACGTACGTTAAAATAAATAAAAACAAACAGCTGTGTTTTTTGTTAAGCGTAATCTTTGGAAATATTCATTGTCTGTTCATTTAGCAAATTGATCAGGATTTTTCCGGTATATGCGTGTTCACAGCATTGACTGCAGTATCCACAAAATCCAAAAATCTTCATCATCAGTTATAATTTCATTAAACTCCTACATTTTTATAAACAATAAGATAACGATAATTTACTGTATTGTATAATATGACACTGACCTGACACAAGAAATATATTTGAAGTTAGAAAGTGCTTGGATCGACAGTTCAACTTCTGAACCGCCAAAAGTGGACGTTCACGTGAACTCCTGATTTGAACTGAGATCAGTGTAAAATATTGTTTGTACAACAACTTTTTTACTTTGAACTAGAGTTCAAGAGTGAACTACAGTTCAAAGTGTTTATACAACCGGCCCTAAAAGTTGTTGGGAGGCTTTCTCCGGTAGTTTTGATATAACTGAAAGCAATGCGACTGGTCGATATAGTTAGGACTCGCTCCGTCTTCCAGCATGATGGAAATATTCCTTTTTGTAGGATAAGTTGAAAAGTCCACAAAATACTGGTGTTAGTTCATCGGCGCATCTCTTGAGGAATTTCGTCTGCATCAGAAGCTTTTTTGACGTCCAGCCCTTTCAGGACCCGTTTGACGGGACGCTGATGGAACACGATTTCGGTCATTTCGGATTGAACTGCAGGAATGTTGGGTGGTATTCTTCCATAGAAATCCACAGTGGAATGCGAAGAAATTAGTTAAGCAAGTAAGTTTGCTTTGTTTGTCTCCGGCTGTGGATGCTATTGTACCATGGGGACGTGTTAGAGGTGGAATAGTTGATTTGGTAAAATTTTGGCTGACAGCCTTAGCGACTGACCAATAGGACCTTGATCCGTTTGGACTGTCAAAAAGTGTTTCTCATCCTCACCTTATGAGCTTCGTTGCTTTGATCTATTATTAGCTTACATTGGTTCAGAGCGGTAACAAAGATGGTACGATTCTTAGCGGTAGAGTTTTTACGCCACTGTCGGTAAGCCAGATTTTTTGATCTGACAGCAAGCTCACAATCCTTGCTGAACCAGGGCTAGCCGTTGGACGGCCGTATTTTGGAGGAGAGGATAAATGCTTCCATGCTACTTAGAATGATGTCGGAGACATCGATTTGGATTTAAGGCCCATTTATAAACTTGACGGTGACGATTGACGGTGCGGTTTGACGGTGCCGTAAAAAGCTATAAATCCAGCTTTTTACGGCACCGATGATAACATAACCTGTTTTTCTCGGCTTTTCCATATTTTTATATGATTATATTAATTCTGGTGTTTATGTGATCTGAATGATACTATCAACAGTACACTTTGGTTAATAGCATGGTATAAAATAAAATAATATTTACTAAATATCACGTGACAGGCAAACACGATTTTGATTGGCTGTGGAAACTTGCTACGAACGTTGCTACGACCGTCCACCGTCAAAAGAAAGAAATTGGTTTATGTCGGCCGTCACCCACCGTCAGACTGCACCGTCATCGTCAAATATAAATGGTCTTATGCATTTCAATATGTTTAAGCTCTAACGTCACCGTCAAACAGCACCGTCAATCGTGCTAAATCCAGCTTTATCCTTAATTCAAAACAAAAATAAAAATAAATCAATATGTAGATAGCTATATTTGCAAGTCGACCCTGCACCCATTTATTGCAGTTTAAAGATTTAGAAGTATCCACAATGGGGATTTATCAGGTATTGATTTATTGCAATAACATTCAACGATATATTTTGAACACAACTATACAGTCAGTTCAAAGTATATCAAAGAAATATTCCAGGATGGTATCACTTATTATTTATTGCAAAGGTTATTCGCACAAATGCGTCTGTATTACACCCGTTAAATAGCTCCGAGCCACCATGTATAAAAATCATTTGATTGTTCATAAAAATCGTTAAGTAGTATTATTTTTATCAACAAAAGAAAAAATAAAAACTACATTTACGATCATATTTTATGTAAAAATTTACTACTTCATGTCCCTTAATTCGCGGAAAAATCGCAAGAAATCACGAACTTTAAAAACCTTTGTTCGACAAATTGTATAAAAAGGAAAAAATGCAACGAGATGGATTAAAAGTGTCATACCAGAATGGGTTCTCACATTTTACTAGCAGCACTTCTGTTTATTTCAATGGGTAAGAAATTTTAACAAATTTAATATTTTTGGGGTTACGATTCTGTAACCGACTTTTCGTTGTTATTATTATTACTAATTTGTTGTTATAAAGTTACTTGAATTTTTACATATAATGGAATAATTGGCAAATACATTCGGCCATAAAGAACAATTTCTCGATTATTAACCAATTTGCCTCATAAAAGGATAACCAACAGTAATAGCAGAACAATGTATTCATGACAAATATTTTTTAAATATGAAGTTTCAAAAGAAAAAAATAATTTTAAACATCAGACAAACAATGGCCGATTGCTCCCCAGGAGAACATTTGGCCATCATAAGGGGAGAAATCAGCCAAACAACGTAACTGGTAAATTTACAAAGCTAAACAAAAAATAAATAAAAATCAAATCTAAAATTATCAAATAGATTGTTTAAAGTTCATTCATGTCGAATTAATACAAAAAATTAATATAACAAACGACAAATTTATTAAACTAATTTATTACTTGGGCTTGATAAACAATAAGGGTTGCAAAATTATAACAAAAACACGCGGCAGTTCTAGACTTTTAAGACGAATACATTTTTCTAATAATGTCTCTGTTGTTTACTTCAGTTATGTCGTCAATTAGGGGAAATAAAAGGTTCTAGATAGGTCTTTCGTAAGAAGTTAATTCTTATGGTATTCTCGTTTATTATACTTAAAATTTGCCTAACAAAATTAACCAAAACGTTTTGACTTAAATTTTACAAAATCTTCTTGACTTAAGTTCGGTAAGATCATTACGAACATCTTAATCTAAATAGTTTTCTTTATCGGTTGTTTAGTGTTTTGTCTTTTAATCCAGAGGCTTATTAAATAAGTCTCGTTTTGGACATTTCTTTTTTTCCTCTTCCCAGTCGATTTCCTCTAACTTGTTCAGTGTAAACTCTTGAGAGTCCAGGTAGGTTTTCGACTTCTGGTCACTGGCCGAATGTACACCAGGTCTACATGAACGAATGTTCCCCAACGACCAAAATATTTTAAAACGTCATAATATTAACTAATATTTATAGCTGTTAAAATAATCCAGGAATAGAAACGGGAATATATAAGTACGATTTAATAACAAAAAATAAAATTAAATATCTTGATATTTAAAGAAAATATGGGGAAAATATTTAAAGAAAAAATCTTACCTAGAAGTCTGTTTTTAACCTTCTCTTATTAAAGCCACTCTGATGTACCAATAACGTGTTTATTATAATTCAGGTTGCGGATAAGAATGTTGGCAAAATTATCTTCCTTGATAAAAGCGGGAGATGTAAATAGATTTTAAAATATCTTAGGTGGCTAAATGCTCCCTGTGGCCGAATGATTCCCTATCTCCCCTAGGGCATTCTATTTAAAATAACAAAGTTAGGCTTACCAAAATGTATTCATACTCGGCACATGGGTTTATGTCGGCCTCTTCAAGAGGTTATGATGTCCGTTTTCTATAAAATGTACAGGCGAGCCAATATCCCGCCACCTCAAAAAAACATTGGATTTCCTATGTTCAAATTAACGATGCATCACCCGGTATGATCTTGCTTTTGCCGCCGATATGCACTTTGTTGAAAATTCGACGTTGGACGTCCGTCGCCCCCCACCTTCCTCCGATAATAACGCCCCTCCTAATGCTAATACACATTGAAGGCTTTGCAATCCAAAAGACAACATGTTGATGTACCACCAGGATATAATAATTAATTAACTAATCCTTACTTATTTCTAGTTGGGTGTTTGAATGCCTCACCATATCCTGATGGGGGTGAATCTGGGACAGCAACCAGCGTATTACTTAAGCCAGGCAGTAAGATCGAACTATTGGAGATAGCCGCATTGTGCTACCTTCGTGACCTGCTTAAATATAGTACCAATGTAGAAAAAAGTCTAGTAGAGGAGATTATTAGGGAAATATCTCATGAAGAGCCAGCAGTAATCTGCTACCGACGGTGGCCAGGAAATCCCTTTAAAGCAAAATAGTAGGAAATCATTAAAAATCTACTTGGTCTAGTTATGTTAGGTATCTGTTCAATGTAATATCTACACATAAATATAGAGTGTTATATGGAAATGATTTATTATACTAAAACCCGCAAATCCTGATATGAAATCGAATTGAAGAAACATAACCATAAACGGCCTTTGAATTAATAAGCGAGATAAGCCAACTTATGTCAAACCCGAAAGACCACGTGGTAGGCACAGAGAGAGATATTAACAATCTAATAGGGTAGGTCAAGCATCAAAAAACGTATATATATATATACAGTGTGTCCCCGGATCGACGCATGAATAGGTGAAAAAGACTAAAATAATTTGAGTTGAAACTTGATCTTCGGGGGTTCAGCCCTGCTTGAATAGAAACAAATTTCATCATGATTTTAACTTCGAACAATCAAGTACGCGTTGAAAAAAAAGGGAAAAAAGTGCTATCACTAGTAAAATGCATTTTATCTAGAATACGACAAAATGTTATCATGAAAAAATGCTCAGAAAGAAAAACTGAGTACGAGTACAAAATGTTAAAGTCCTATGCCTACTTTGATATTTTGCATTATTTTCATACACCCATTTTAGGAAGTTCATATCAATCTAATGAAAAAATAAAAAGAGAAAGAAAAACAAATGTGGCGTATGGAGTGTCGTTGAATTTGGAATGGGACTCTGAATCGATATAGCCGAAAATATACTGGGTGTTCCATTTAAAAATCCAAAAATGAGGTCATTTCCGGTTAAACCGGAAGCGACAACATGGAGTCCCTTATGTCATAAAATACAAAATAATATCACATACAAAGCCCGCCAAATTTTCTGTAATTTAAACAATAAATAAGTTATAGGAATGAGCGTTCCTCCGGAAAAACTTGATATAAACTGCTGGCCATTTGCTTCCGAGCAAGAAAAATTTCGCCAAAATTTAAAAGTTAATATTTTCTGAACCAGATATGACATCGATCTCCGTATTTTAATGGTTGATAGATTTGTCCCTTAGGAAACAATTGCCAAAGTTGGATTGTCTTAAACTGTCAGAAAATTTTATGTACAGGGTGTTAAAGAAGACGATGATTTTTGCTCCACTTTCAATAGCATGTAACTTTCACAATAATATTTTTAAATTTTATCACTGTACGTCAATTGAATCACTGGTTCATAGCAAAGAAAGAAATCTGTCAAATTTTTGATATCTGCTATATTTTAAGAGATACCGATTCTTTTGAAAACCTTTGCTTTTTTCAACTTTTTGTTAGCTAGATCCCACTGTGCAATGTATCGTGCAAACTTTGCAAGTGATTATTATACCTTATGAAAAGCTTCTTTATGTTCAGTAACAACAATTGTACCTAAATGTTGTGATGCGCAGTGGCGTACTTATAATCACTTATATGTCTATGCTTTATGAGTATCTCACAATTTTTTTGTATTGGAAAGTACTCGCCCCTAGATTAGGCAAGTTTTTCCTTATTTTTTAGTTTTTCATATCGCGCTACAGGTATATTATACAGTATCTACAAAATTTTAAAGAAGGTAATTTTTTTAATTAATTGTTTGAAAAAATTTATTTATTAATTTCTATCTTTCTAACACGACACTATTCCTAAAATTAAACTTAAACTATTAAACTATTATCCAGTATAAGTCCTTTTTAACTCTCATCTAAAGGAATAGATCTTTAAGGGCGTGGTAATCTTCCACTTAAACCGTCAATTGACCCTCTAATTAATTAAAAACATAGTTTTTTTAGGTTCACCATAGTTATATTCCGTAGTAATGCCTATTCACTAGACTAGAATATGATATTTAACCACATCAGCTAGAAAAGTTTATAAATAATAGTAAATCAGATATCATAACCAGTTGTATTGTTAACTCTATTTCGATTACAAGCTTCTGTTAGTAAAAACTTGTTTTTTTTTAAACAGTTCAGCGCTTGCCAGGATCGTAATTGGCGCAGTCGGTAGGATATATACAGGGTAGTTCAGTGTAATTTCGGAAAACGGTGGGTTTTTGTAGTCAGCATGCGTGAAGCGCAAGAAAAGTCAAGTAGGCTTTGGAGTTATGATGCAAGAACCAAAAGAATTAATGTCAATAGTTACTGTTATTGTCAGTTTTATGTGTATTTTCCTAACGTTTTACTAGTTTTCAAAAGACTCATTTCGTTTTTTCATAACTAAATTAAATTAAAATGCGTCTCACTGAGAAACAGCGCATAGAGGTTTTGATGATGATGGGCTACGGTGATAGGGTTAAAACACAGCAAGAAAGTTATTTAATCAAAAATACCCCAATCGTCCGCCAATATCACAATCAACAGTAAGCAAAATTGAGTACAAGTTTAGGCAATTCGGTCATGTAAGGGATGTCCCTAGATTTGGTCGTCCTCAAGTTGATGAAAATCAACAATTAGAAGTCTTACTGGCAGTTCAAGATAACCAGCATGTGGTGTCTAGGCAGGTAGCAAGTGACGTGGATATTGGAAAAACAACAGCTCTTAAAATACTGCATACAAATAAATACCATCCTTATTTTCAAGTTCAAGTTCTCCAAGAACTTTTGGAAAGGGACTTTGAGAGGCGCCTTGAATTTTGTGAGCGTTTACAGGATATGTGTTTCGTAAACAGAAATTTTGTAAAAAATATAATTTTTTCCGATGAGTCCACATTTTGCTTGAATGGTGACGTAAATACCCAAAATTATCGATATTGGTCCGATGTAAATCCACACTGGATGAGGGAAGGACACACACAATTTAATCAAAAGATCAATGTGTGGGCTGGCGTTGTCGATGACATTGTTATAGGGCCTTTCTTTTTTGACGGAAATTTAACAGGCGAGAGATATTTGAGTTTTTTAGAACAAGAACTTGTTCCAGCCCTGGCCACCCTTTTTCCTGAGTTAGAACGTCCCGATTTGCCACATCATAATATCTGGTTGCAACAAGATGGTGCTCCCCCACATTTCGCTGTGGGAGTTCGTACATATTTGGACGATACTTTTCCAAACAGGTGGATTGGAAGAGGTGGTTTTATTGAGTGGCCGCCAAGGTCACCCGATTTAACACCACTCGACTTTTTTTTATGGGGATACATACCTTAAGGGAAAAGTATTCAAAAGCCAGCCTGCAAATTTAGATGATTTAAAAGATCGCATCCGGCAAGAAATTCGGCAAATTACACCCCAAATGGTTCGAAATGTTAGGCTATTGTCAGTTGACCAACGGAAGACACTTCGAACATTTACTTTAGAAAAATTAGTTTTAAGTTCACCTAACTGTTTTTTCGATAAATAAGACATTTTTAAAATAATTTTATTCTTTGTTTTTCCACTTTTCAAATTTGGAATGAGAATAACTCCAAAACGCTTGGGCTAAGGTATAGCACATGCTACATGAAAAATGTTTAGGATTTTCCGAAGAATCCGTACATGCAATAATATACAGTGGGTTCTATTTAAGAAAAAAAAAATGTTGTGTCACTCTTATTTGCAACACCCTGTATATCTACATTTTATGTCAGAATATGCGCGTTCGAAAAACAAAATCGAAGGGTCCGAGCGATTTTTTTAAAAAATTGTAGTTTGCGAGATAATGAATTTATTCCTTACTTTACGTCCTCACTGTAGAACTAATTAAAGAAATACAAAACTTTGAAACTAACTTAAATACAGATGTACTCCCTTTAGAAGCCAATATAGAAAATGTATTAAATTTTGCAAAAATTATATTACCTTTATTTTAGAAATTCCGTTAGTCGAAGCAGAAATTTATCACTATTACAGATTATATCCATTACCTATTCCTAATAACCAAACTTCCGAATTTTATCTTAACCTCCCACACAAGCCTTACCTAGCACTTAGCAATGCTAAATATTCGTATGTGGATCAAATCTGCACCCAACTAATGCCTAATGAGTACCTCTGCAAAGAAGCACACACAGCATATATCAGCAACGCCCCTCCTTGTGCCGTTCAACTGACAACCTATCAATCAAATGCCACTACATGTCAACCATTCCATATTCGACTGCAAAAAGTTCAAATTACAAGAATTGTTGATGGAAAATGGATCGTCACGAGTCCCAATCGCCTAGTTGTACCGATATCCTGTAAAAATTCCAAGGACAACACGCCACTGTTTGGATCATATTTAATCGAAGCCTCTATATAGTCACTGCAGCATTCAAATACAATCTTTTATTCTACACACATATAAACCAAAGCAACTTACATATCAAGATATTTCGTTGCCAGAATTGAACCTGTCCCAAAATTATTACGAACAAAACAAGTCACTGGACTGGAATATTGTCAATTTGAAAGAAACTAAAGAAATCGAAGCCGAACTTCAAGACCAAAAGAAGAACATCAATGAGATGACCACACCAGTATCTATCGAAAGAGTCAGTGTTTGGACAATTTTATTGCATTTGTTTATTTTCACCATATTTGCCTTTATAGCTTACAAACTATATAAGAATAGGTATTCTAAAAAGCCTTCTAAAAATCAACAAAATAATGATATCATTATTTGATATATTGTGCTTTAACTTTATTAATCAATTTTGAAAAATACAAATATTTCTTTTGAAATTTTAAAACCACACCCTTAAGGGTATGCTTTTAGCTAAGGGCGGAGGAGTTATATTCCGTAGAAATGCCTATTCACTAGACTAGAATATGATATTTAACCACATCAGCTAGAAAAGTTTATAAATAATAGTAAATCAGATATCATAACCAGTTGTATTGTTACCTCTATTTTGATTACACGCATCTGTTAGTAAAAACTTGTTTTTTTTTAAACAGTTCAGTGCTTGCCCGGTTCGTCATTCCATAACGTTAAGGCTCAGCTAAGGTATAACTTAAGGCAACATTCAAATATCGGCCCTAAGTTAATAATACAACTTGAGGATAGTGTTTTGTAATTTGTGTCATAAAAAGACTGGATATTAACGCGGTCGGGTCCTCTTAACCTTAATCCGCTAAATCTAAAAATAGATATTAATGCCCATATAAAACATAACAAAAATAAATAAAAAATGTTTTGCTCTTTAATGTTTAATAATCACACTCATTTATTAATACTGCCAAATATATGCATCCTCACGTTGGCATAAAAAAATGCGTGTAATATCGTGAGTGTTGGTTATTATTATAATGCAATTATATATTTTAACGACATACTAAATCCATATCAAGTTAAAATTTTGAGAAAAAAAATAGTTTAAATAATAATAAATTTAAATAGACATATGTATGCTTAGTAGTAGGGAAGAAGTACAAACGCCATCCTTTGGATATATCCAAATTGATCACAAACACCAATCAAGTACGATCCACAATTATTACAAACACCAAACACTCCTACCACACCTATGCGTTTACATCCTCACACCACAAAACAATATTTAATAAAAGTCAGAAACATTAATGAAGCAGTATCAGTTGAACTACCTTTGTAGCCTTGTATGAAAAAAGAAATTTAGATAAGCAGCTAATCAACAACCATCATGAGGTTTGAATAACGGTGTCACATATGGATGGTAACAAATAACTTAGTGAGTTTACCAGTGAAGAATTGGCTTTGTTACCTCTTGATTATCTGATAAAATACTCAGCATCTTACGAACTTTTAACAATATATGGAAAGCTGCCAGTAAATTAGCAAAATCATTTTTACCTACAAACATCTTTATCATGTTTTGTACATTATAACAGATCGGAATGGAAAACAAAATTTGATAGTCCTGCTACTAGTCAAAGTAAATGTGGATTTGGCAACAAAATTTTGTTATCTAAATTTGAATGTCTAATATAAGCTGACACCGGCATTGATGGTGAAGGTGTCTAAGAGAAATCCGTCAATCGCCACTTGCAGAAAGCGGTCCTTAAGAAAGCTGGACAACCATGCACAGAATCGACTGGGCATACCATAGGATCGACGTTTACTTAGAAGCCCCTCATGCCAAACACGATCAAAGACTTTAGAAATATCCAGTGCAAACCCCATGATGTTCGATTGAGTTGTTCCAAAGATATGGGTGGCATAGGCTAGTAGGTCTCCCGTTGATCTGGACTTTCAAAAACCATATTGATGATGGCTGATAATGTTGAAGCCTTCCAGATACTTTAAGGGCCGGTTGTATAAAGCAATTCTGAACTTAGGTTCAACGGAACGCCGATCAACCTATGAACTACGTTCATTCAATATTACGTTGTTCAATATAAATTGAACCTTAGTTCAGCTGAACTAAGATCAATTTATGTTGGCATGACTATTATTTAGTTACTTTTATTTTATTTTAGATTTTTGACATAAAATATAACCTTTTATTTGATATGGCGTTTGGCGGGCTTGCTTTCCAAGCTTTTCTATTCGGTGTACTGATAAAATATTGTTAAAAATAAGAACTTAAATATTTAAAATTGTATTTGCAGACTGGCGATACATTTCTAAAGCGAATAGAGCTTATTGATTCCATAAAAAAAATATATATATATTATTAAAACAAACAGCTGTGTTTTTTGTTAAGCGTAATCTTTGGAAATATTCATTGTCTGTTCATTTAGCAAATTGATCAGGATTTTTCCGGTATATCCGTGTTCACAGCATTGACTGCAGTATCCACAAAATCCAAAAATCTTCATCATCAGTTATAATTTCATTAAACTCCTACATTTTTATAAACAATAAGATAACGATAATTTACTGTATTGTATAATATTTATTTATTTATTTATTTAATTACATACCTTACAGGTTTTAATAAACCTAATTACAAGGCACAAACCATGATAAACATAATACACAGTAACAAAATAATGAAACAGAATATTTAAGAAAAAAAAAAAATAAAAAAAAAAATCAGAAACATATACAGAGATAACAGTAATAATATACATATAAAAAACTAAAACAAGAAAAAACCGAAAAGTTATGACAGAGTCTTTCAGCGTTTAACAAGTCGACATATTTCCTGTAGTGAGGAGTTAAAAAGGTCAACCCTGGCATCACTCCCATTATACAAATCGCACATACTGTACAGTGGGGAGAACCTCAATATATTCGTACGCGGCGTCGCCACATAAAAGCAGCTGCTATGACGACTATGTAATCGTGGTACACAGAAGTTAATCTTGGACAGAAAGTCTGGACAATCAATCAGGTTATTCAAAATCTTAAAGAGGGTTGTTAATAGGAAAAAGTTCCGCCGTTCCTTCAAAGAAGCAAAACCAAACATGCTAAGCAATTGCTCATGCGGGAAACCCTGCTGAGGATAGGTACCATCCCGCTCAAAAGTAACATATTTTAAGAACCTTCGCTGAACACCCTCCAAATTGTCAATGTGAATGCCATATCCCGGGGACCACACTACAGATCCATATTCCAATTTCGATCGCACATAGGCACTATATAAACTGATGATAGCCTGAATATTCGTAAAATCCCTTGTACATCGTAGGATGAACCCATATGCCCTCGATGCCTCAGAAATAACAGTGTCTATGTGAGAACAGAAGGAAAGTTTAGTATCAAAAATTATTCCGAGATCTCTAAACTCATTAACGCGTGAAACTGGCCGATTATCAATAGTATAATCATATAGAATAGCTAATGACTTCGTGGTATAAGAAACAACGTTACATTTCAGTATATTTAGCTGTAGATTATTTTCAGCGCACCAATCAACAACAAAATCAAGGTCAGATTGAAGATCACTGCAGTCGTCGAGGCTATTTATCGTCTTATACAGTTTAACATCATCAGCATACCTCAACTCATTAGCTATGAGCCTGAGACCGATATCGTTGATGAAAATAATAAACAGCAACGGTCCCAAAACCGATCCTTGGGGAACACCAGAAACTGCAGTATATTGTGATGATTTAATGCCGTAAATTTGAACATATTGCTTCCTATTCATTAAGTATGATTTAAACAACGAAATCAGTGAATTGGAAAAACCAAAATTATTGAGTTTCTTAAGTAATAGTCTATGGTCAAGTCGGTCGAAAGCTTTAGTAAAGTCTAAATAAATGGCATCCGTTTGAGAGCCCTCATCAATTGACTGTGCAATATCCTGAGTAATCACCATGAGATTCGAAACTGCAGATCTACCCTTGTAGAAACCGTGCTGAGTTGGTGATATGAAATTTTTTACTAGAGGAAATATAGAGTCATGAAGGAGAAATTCAAAAATTTTACAAAAATTACACGAAAATTACAAATAATGGAGATAGGCCTAATATGACACTGACCTGACACAAGAAATATATTTGAAGTTAGAAAGTGCTTGGATCGACAGTTCAACTTCTGAACCGCCAAAAGTGGACGTTCACGTGAACTCCTGATTTGAACTGAGATCAGTGTAAAATATTGTTTGTACAACAACTTTTTTACTTTGAACTAGAGTTCAAGAGTGAACTACAGTTCAAAGTGTTTATACAACCGGCCCTAAAAGTTGTTGGGAGGCTTTCTCCGGTAGTTTTGATATAACTGAAAGCAATGCGACTGGTCGATATAGTTAGGACTCGCTCCGTCTTCCAGCATGATGGAAATATTCCTTTTTGTAGGATAAGTTGAAAAGTCCACAAAATACTGGTGTTAGTTCATCGGCGCATCTCTTGAGGAATTTCGTCTGCATCAGAAGCTTTTTTGACGTCCAGCCCTTTCAGGACCCGTTTGACGGGACGCTGATGGAACACGATTTCGGTCATTTCGGATTGAACTGCAGGAATGTTGGGTGGTATTCTTCCATAGAAATCCACAGTGGAATGCGAAGAAATTAGTTAAGCAAGTAAGTTTGCTTTGTTTGTCTCCGGCTGTGGATGCTATTGTACCATGGGGACGTGTTAGAGGTGGAATAGTTGATTTGGTAAAATTTTGGCTGACAGCCTTAGCGACTGACCAATAGGACCTTGATCCGTTTGGACTGTCAAAAAGTGTTTCTCATCCTCACCTTATGAGCTTCGTTGCTTTGATCTATTATTAGCTTACATTGGTTCAGAGCGGTAACAAAGATGGTACGATTCTTAGCGGTAGAGTTTTTACGCCACTGTCGGTAAGCCAGATTTTTTGATCTGACAGCAAGCTCACAATCCTTGCTGAACCAGGGCTAGCCGTTGGACGGCCGTATTTTGGAGGAGAGGATAAATGCTTCCATGCTACTTAGAATGATGTCGGAGACATCGATTTGGATTTAAGGCCCATTTATAAACTTGACGGTGACGATTGACGGTGCGGTTTGACGGTGCCGTAAAAAGCTATAAATCCAGCTTTTTACGGCACCGATGATAACATAACCTGTTTTTCTCGGCTTTTCCATATTTTTATATGATTATATTAATTCTGGTGTTTATGTGATCTGAATGATACTATCAACAGTACACTTTGGTTAATAGCATGGTATAAAATAAAATAATATTTACTAAATATCACGTGACAGGCAAACACGATTTTGATTGGCTGTGGAAACTTGCTACGAACGTTGCTACGACCGTCCACCGTCAAAAGAAAGAAATTGGTTTATGTCGGCCGTCACCCACCGTCAGACTGCACCGTCATCGTCAAATATAAATGGTCTTATGCATTTCAATATGTTTAAGCTCTAACGTCACCGTCAAACAGCACCGTCAATCGTGCTAAATCCAGCTTTATCCTTAATTCAAAACAAAAATAAAAATAAATCAATATGTAGATAGCTATATTTGCAAGTCGACCCTGCACCCATTTATTGCAGTTTAAAGATTTAGAAGTATCCACAATGGGGATTTATCAGGTATTGATTTATTGCAATAACATTCAACGATATATTTTGAACACAACTATACAGTCAGTTCAAAGTATATCAAAGAAATATTCCAGGATGGTATCACTTATTATTTATTGCAAAGGTTATTCGCACAAATGCGTCTGTATTACACCCGTTAAATAGCTCCGAGCCACCATGTATAAAAATCATTTGATTGTTCATAAAAATCGTTAAGTAGTATTATTTTTATCAACAAAAGAAAAAATAAAAACTACATTTACGATCATATTTTATGTAAAAATTTACTACTTCATGTCCCTTAATTCGCGGAAAAATCGCAAGAAATCACGAACTTTAAAAACCTTTGTTCGACAAATTGTATAAAAAGGAAAAAATGCAACGAGATGGATTAAAAGTGTCATACCAGAATGGGTTCTCACATTTTACTAGCAGCACTTCTGTTTATTTCAATGGGTAAGAAATTTTAACAAATTTAATATTTTTGGGGTTACGATTCTGTAACCGACTTTTCGTTGTTATTATTATTACTAATTTGTTGTTATAAAGTTACTTGAATTTTTACATATAATGGAATAATTGGCAAATACATTCGGCCATAAAGAACAATTTCTCGATTATTAACCAATTTGCCTCATAAAAGGATAACCAACAGTAATAGCAGAACAATGTATTCATGACAAATATTTTTTAAATATGAAGTTTCAAAAGAAAAAAATAATTTTAAACATCAGACAAACAATGGCCGATTGCTCCCCAGGAGAACATTTGGCCATCATAAGGGGAGAAATCAGCCAAACAACGTAACTGGTAAATTTACAAAGCTAAACAAAAAATAAATAAAAATCAAATCTAAAATTATCAAATAGATTGTTTAAAGTTCATTCATGTCGAATTAATACAAAAAATTAATATAACAAACGACAAATTTATTAAACTAATTTATTACTTGGGCTTGATAAACAATAAGGGTTGCAAAATTATAACAAAAACACGCGGCAGTTCTAGACTTTTAAGACGAATACATTTTTCTAATAATGTCTCTGTTGTTTACTTCAGTTATGTCGTCAATTAGGGGAAATAAAAGGTTCTAGATAGGTCTTTCGTCTTAAGAAGTTAATTCTTATGGTATTCTCGTTTATTATACTTAAAATTTGCCTAACAAAATTAACCAAAACGTTTTGACTTAAATTTTACAAAATCTTCTTGACTTAAGTTCGGTAAGATCATTACGAACATCTTAATCTAAATAGTTTTCTTTATCGGTTGTTTAGTGTTTTGTCTTTTAATCCAGAGGCTTATTAAATAAGTCTCGTTTTGGACATTTCTTTTTTTCCTCTTCCCAGTCGATTTCCTCTAACTTGTTCAGTGTAAACTCTTGAGAGTCCAGGTAGGTTTTCGACTTCTGGTCACTGGCCGAATGTACACCAGGTCTACATGAACGAATGTTCCCCAACGACCAAAATATTTTAAAACGTCATAATATTAACTAATATTTATAGCTGTTAAAATAATCCAGGAATAGAAACGGGAATATATAAGTACGATTTAATAACAAAAAATAAAATTAAATATCTTGATATTTAAAGAAAATATGGGGAAAATATTTAAAGAAAAAATCTTACCTAGAAGTCTGTTTTTAACCTTCTCTTATTAAAGCCACTCTGATGTACCAATAACGTGTTTATTATAATTCAGGTTGCGGATAAGAATGTTGGCAAAATTATCTTCCTTGATAAAAGCGGGAGATGTAAATAGATTTTAAAATATCTTAGGTGGCTAAATGCTCCCTGTGGCCGAATGATTCCCTATCTCCCCTAGGGCATTCTATTTAAAATAACAAAGTTAGGCTTACCAAAATGTATTCATACTCGGCACATGGGTTTATGTCGGCCTCTTCAAGAGGTTATGATGTCCGGCGAGCCAATATCCCGCCACCTCAAAAAAACATTGGATTTCCTATGTTCAAATTAACGATGCATCACCCGGTATGATCTTGCTTTTGCCGCCGATATGCACTTTGTTGAAAATTCGACGTTGGACGTCCGTCGCCCCCCACCTTCCTCCGATAATAACGCCCCTCCTAATGCTAATACACATTGAAGGCTTTGCAATCCAAAAGACAACATGTTGATGTACCACCAGGATATAATAATTAATTAACTAATCCTTACTTATTTCTAGTTGGGTGTTTGAATGCCTCACCATATCCTGATGGGGGTGAATCTGGGACAGCAACCAGCGTATTACTTAAGCCAGGCAGTAAGATCGAACTATTGGAGATAGCCGCATTGTGCTACCTTCGTGACCTGCTTAAATATAGTACCAATGTAGAAAAAAGTCTAGTAGAGGAGATTATTAGGGAAATATCTCATGAAGAGCCAGCAGTAATCTGCTACCGACGGTGGCCAGGAAATCCCTTTAAAGCAAAATAGTAGGAAATCATTAAAAATCTACTTGGTCTAGTTATGTTAGGTATCTGTTCAATGTAATATCTACACATAAATATAGAGTGTTATATGGAAATGATTTATTATACTAAAACCCGCAAATCCTGATATGAAATCGAATTGAAGAAACATAACCATAAACGGCCTTTGAATTAATAAGCGAGATAAGCCAACTTATGTCAAACCCGAAAGACCACGTGGTAGGCACAGAGAGAGATATTAACAATCTAATAGGGTAGGTCAAGCATCAAAAAACGTATATATATATATACAGTGTGTCCCCGGATCGACGCATGAATAGGTGAAAAAGACTAAAATAATTTGAGTTGAAACTTGATCTTCGGGGGTTCAGCCCTGCTTGAATAGAAACAAATTTCATCATGATTTTAACTTCGAACAATCAAGTACGCGTTGAAAAAAAAGGGAAAAAAGTGCTATCACTAGTAAAATGCATTTTATCTAGAATACGACAAAATGTTATCATGAAAAAATGCTCAGAAAGAAAAACTGAGTACGAGTACAAAATGTTAAAGTCCTATGCCTACTTTGATATTTTGCATTATTTTCATACACCCATTTTAGGAAGTTCATATCAATCTAATGAAAAAATAAAAAGAGAAAGAAAAACAAATGTGGCGTATGGAGTGTCGTTGAATTTGGAATGGGACTCTGAATCGATATAGCCGAAAATATACTGGGTGTTCCATTTAAAAATCCAAAAATGAGGTCATTTCCGGTTAAACCGGAAGCGACAACATGGAGTCCCTTATGTCATAAAATACAAAATAATATCACATACAAAGCCCGCCAAATTTTCTGTAATTTAAACAATAAATAAGTTATAGGAATGAGCGTTCCTCCGGAAAAACTTGATATAAACTGCTGGCCATTTGCTTCCGAGCAAGAAAAATTTCGCCAAAATTTAAAAGTTAATATTTTCTGAACCAGATATGACATCGATCTCCGTATTTTAATGGTTGATAGATTTGTCCCTTAGGAAACAATTGCCAAAGTTGGATTGTCTTAAACTGTCAGAAAATTTTATGTACAGGGTGTTAAAGAAGACGATGATTTTTGCTCCACTTTCAATAGCATGTAACTTTCACAATAATATTTTTAAATTTTATCACTGTACGTCAATTGAATCACTGGTTCATAGCAAAGAAAGAAATCTGTCAAATTTTTGATATCTGCTATATTTTAAGAGATACCGATTTTTTTGAAAACCTTTGCTTTTTTCAACTTTTTGTTAGCTAGATCCCACTGTGCAATGTATCGTGCAAACTTTGCAAGTGATTATTATACCTTATGAAAAGCTTCTTTATGTTCAGTAACAACAATTGTACCTAAATGTTGTGATGCGCAGTGGCGTACTTATAATCACTTATATGTCTATGCTTTATGAGTATCTCACAATTTTTTTGTATTGGAAAGTACTCGCCCCTAGATTAGGCAAGTTTTTCCTTATTTTTTAGTTTTTCATATCGCGCTACAGGTATATTATACAGTATCTACAAAATTTTAAAGAAGGTAATTTTTTTAATTAATTGTTTGAAAAAATTTATTTATTAATTTCTATCTTTCTAACACGACACTATTCCTAAAATTAAACTTAAACTATTAAACTATTATCCAGTATAAGTCCTTTTTAACTCTCATCTAAAGGAATAGATCTTTAAGGGCGTGGTAATCTTCCACTTAAACCGTCAATTGACCCTCTAATTAATTAAAAACATAGTTTTTTTAGGTTCACCATAGTTATATTCCGTAGTAATGCCTATTCACTAGACTAGAATATGATATTTAACCACATCAGCTAGAAAAGTTTATAAATAATAGTAAATCAGATATCATAACCAGTTGTATTGTTAACTCTATTTCGATTACAAGCTTCTGTTAGTAAAAACTTGTTTTTTTTTAAACAGTTCAGCGCTTGCCAGGATCGTAATTGGCGCAGTCGGTAGGATATATACAGGGTAGTTCAGTGTAATTTCGGAAAACGGTGGGTTTTTGTAGTCAGCATGCGTGAAGCGCAAGAAAAGTCAAGTAGGCTTTGGAGTTATGATGCAAGAACCAAAAGAATTAATGTCAATAGTTACTGTTATTGTCAGTTTTATGTGTATTTTCCTAACGTTTTACTAGTTTTCAAAAGACTCATTTCGTTTTTTCATAACTAAATTAAATTAAAATGCGTCTCACTGAGAAACAGCGCATAGAGGTTTTGATGATGATGGGCTACGGTGATAGGGTTAAAACACAGCAAGAAAGTTATTTAATCAAAAATACCCCAATCGTCCGCCAATATCACAATCAACAGTAAGCAAAATTGAGTACAAGTTTAGGCAATTCGGTCATGTAAGGGATGTCCCTAGATTTGGTCGTCCTCAAGTTGATGAAAATCAACAATTAGAAGTCTTACTGGCAGTTCAAGATAACCAGCATGTGGTGTCTAGGCAGGTAGCAAGTGACGTGGATATTGGAAAAACAACAGCTCTTAAAATACTGCATACAAATAAATACCATCCTTATTTTCAAGTTCAAGTTCTCCAAGAACTTTTGGAAAGGGACTTTGAGAGGCGCCTTGAATTTTGTGAGCGTTTACAGGATATGTGTTTCGTAAACAGAAATTTTGTAAAAAATATAATTTTTTCCGATGAGTCCACATTTTGCTTGAATGGTGACGTAAATACCCAAAATTATCGATATTGGTCCGATGTAAATCCACACTGGATGAGGGAAGGACACACACAATTTAATCAAAAGATCAATGTGTGGGCTGGCGTTGTCGATGACATTGTTATAGGGCCTTTCTTTTTTGACGGAAATTTAACAGGCGAGAGATATTTGAGTTTTTTAGAACAAGAACTTGTTCCAGCCCTGGCCACCCTTTTTCCTGAGTTAGAACGTCCCGATTTGCCACATCATAATATCTGGTTGCAACAAGATGGTGCTCCCCCACATTTCGCTGTGGGAGTTCGTACATATTTGGACGATACTTTTCCAAACAGGTGGATTGGAAGAGGTGGTTTTATTGAGTGGCCGCCAAGGTCACCCGATTTAACACCACTCGACTTTTTTTTATGGGGATACATACCTTAAGGGAAAAGTATTCAAAAGCCAGCCTGCAAATTTAGATGATTTAAAAGATCGCATCCGGCAAGAAATTCGGCAAATTACACCCCAAATGGTTCGAAATGTTAGGCTATTGTCAGTTGACCAACGGAAGACACTTCGAACATTTACTTTAGAAAAATTAGTTTTAAGTTCACCTAACTGTTTTTTCGATAAATAAGACATTTTTAAAATAATTTTATTCTTTGTTTTTCCACTTTTCAAATTTGGAATGAGAATAACTCCAAAACGCTTGGGCTAAGGTATAGCACATGCTACATGAAAAATGTTTAGGATTTTCCGAAGAATCCGTACATGCAATAATATACAGTGGGTTCTATTTAAGAAAAAAAAAATGTTGTGTCACTCTTATTTGCAACACCCTGTATATCTACATTTTATGTCAGAATATGCGCGTTCGAAAAACAAAATCGAAGGGTCCGAGCGATTTTTTTAAAAAATTGTAGTTTGCGAGATAATGAATTTATTCCTTACTTTACGTCCTCACTGTAGAACTAATTAAAGAAATACAAAACTTTGAAACTAACTTAAATACAGATGTACTCCCTTTAGAAGCCAATATAGAAAATGTATTAAATTTTGCAAAAATTATATTACCTTTATTTTAGAAATTCCGTTAGTCGAAGCAGAAATTTATCACTATTACAGATTATATCCATTACCTATTCCTAATAACCAAACTTCCGAATTTTATCTTAACCTCCCACACAAGCCTTACCTAGCACTTAGCAATGCTAAATATTCGTATGTGGATCAAATCTGCACCCAACTAATGCCTAATGAGTACCTCTGCAAAGAAGCACACACAGCATATATCAGCAACGCCCCTCCTTGTGCCGTTCAACTGACAACCTATCAATCAAATGCCACTACATGTCAACCATTCCATATTCGACTGCAAAAAGTTCAAATTACAAGAATTGTTGATGGAAAATGGATCGTCACGAGTCCCAATCGCCTAGTTGTACCGATATCCTGTAAAAATTCCAAGGACAACACGCCACTGTTTGGATCATATTTAATCGAAGCCTCTATATAGTCACTGCAGCATTCAAATACAATCTTTTATTCTACACACATATAAACCAAAGCAACTTACATATCAAGATATTTCGTTGCCAGAATTGAACCTGTCCCAAAATTATTACGAACAAAACAAGTCACTGGACTGGAATATTGTCAATTTGAAAGAAACTAAAGAAATCGAAGCCGAACTTCAAGACCAAAAGAAGAACATCAATGAGATGACCACACCAGTATCTATCGAAAGAGTCAGTGTTTGGACAATTTTATTGCATTTGTTTATTTTCACCATATTTGCCTTTATAGCTTACAAACTATATAAGAATAGGTATTCTAAAAAGCCTTCTAAAAATCAACAAAATAATGATATCATTATTTGATATATTGTGCTTTAACTTTATTAATCAATTTTGAAAAATACAAATATTTCTTTTGAAATTTTAAAACCACACCCTTAAGGGTATGCTTTTAGCTAAGGGCGGAGGAGTTATATTCCGTAGAAATGCCTATTCACTAGACTAGAATATGATATTTAACCACATCAGCTAGAAAAGTTTATAAATAATAGTAAATCAGATATCATAACCAGTTGTATTGTTACCTCTATTTTGATTACACGCATCTGTTAGTAAAAACTTGTTTTTTTTTAAACAGTTCAGTGCTTGCCCGGTTCGTCATTCCATAACGTTAAGGCTCAGCTAAGGTATAACTTAAGGCAACATTCAAATATCGGCCCTAAGTTAATAATACAACTTGAGGATAGTGTTTTGTAATTTGTGTCATAAAAAGACTGGATATTAACGCGGTCGGGTCCTCTTAACCTTAATCCGCTAAATCTAAAAATAGATATTAATGCCCATATAAAACATAACAAAAATAAATAAAAAATGTTTTGCTCTTTAATGTTTAATAATCACACTCATTTATTAATACTGCCAAATATATGCATCCTCACGTTGGCATAAAAAAATGCGTGTAATATCGTGAGTGTTGGTTATTATTATAATGCAATTATATATTTTAACGACATACTAAATCCATATCAAGTTAAAATTTTGAGAAAAAAAATAGTTTAAATAATAATAAATTTAAATAGACATATGTATGCTTAGTAGTAGGGAAGAAGTACAAACGCCATCCTTTGGATATATCCAAATTGATCACAAACACCAATCAAGTACGATCCACAATTATTACAAACACCAAACACTCCTACCACACCTATGCGTTTACATCCTCACACCACAAAACAATATTTAATAAAAGTCAGAAACATTAATGAAGCAGTATCAGTTGAACTACCTTTGTAGCCTTGTATGAAAAAAGAAATTTAGATAAGCAGCTAATCAACAACCATCATGAGGTTTGAATAACGGTGTCACATATGGATGGTAACAAATAACTTAGTGAGTTTACCAGTGAAGAATTGGCTTTGTTACCTCTTGATTATCTGATAAAATACTCAGCATCTTACGAACTTTTAACAATATATGGAAAGCTGCCAGTAAATTAGCAAAATCATTTTTACCTACAAACATCTTTATCATGTTTTGTACATTATAACAGATCGGAATGGAAAACAAAATTTGATAGTCCTGCTACTAGTCAAAGTAAATGTGGATTTGGCAACAAAATTTTGTTATCTAAATTTGAATGTCTAATATAAGCTGACACCGGCATTGATGGTGAAGGTGTCTAAGAGAAATCCGTCAATCGCCACTTGCAGAAAGCGGTCCTTAAGAAAGCTGGACAACCATGCACAGAATCGACTGGGCATACCATAGGATCGACGTTTACTTAGAAGCCCCTCATGCCAAACACGATCAAAGACTTTAGAAATATCCAGTGCAAACCCCATGATGTTCGATTGAGTTGTTCCAAAGATATGGGTGGCATAGGCTAGTAGGTCTCCCGTTGATCTGGACTTTCAAAAACCATATTGATGATGGCTGATAATGTTGAAGCCTTCCAGATACTTTAAGGGCCGGTTGTATAAAGCAATTCTGAACTTAGGTTCAACGGAACGCCGATCAACCTATGAACTACGTTCATTCAATATTACGTTGTTCAATATAAATTGAACCTTAGTTCAGCTGAACTAAGATCAATTTATGTTGGCATGACTATTATTTAGTTACTTTTATTTTATTTTAGATTTTTGACATAAAATATAACCTTTTATTTGATATGGCGTTTGGCGGGCTTGCTTTCCAAGCTTTTCTATTCGGTGTACTGATAAAATATTGTTAAAAATAAGAACTTAAATATTTAAAATTGTATTTGCAGACTGGCGATACATTTCTAAAGCGAATAGAGCTTATTGATTCCATAAAAAAAATATATATATATTATTAAAACAAACAGCTGTGTTTTTTGTTAAGCGTAATCTTTGGAAATATTCATTGTCTGTTCATTTAGCAAATTGATCAGGATTTTTCCGGTATATCCGTGTTCACAGCATTGACTGCAGTATCCACAAAATCCAAAAATCTTCATCATCAGTTATAATTTCATTAAACTCCTACATTTTTATAAACAATAAGATAACGATAATTTACTGTATTGTATAATATTTATTTATTTATTTATTTAATTACATACCTTACAGGTTTTAATAAACCTAATTACAAGGCACAAACCATGATAAACATAATACACAGTAACAAAATAATGAAACAGAATATTTAAGAAAAAAAAAATAAAAAAAAAAATCAGAAACATATACAGAGATAACAGTAATAATATACATATAAAAAACTAAAACAAGAAAAAACCGAAAAGTTATGACAGAGTCTTTCAGCGTTTAACAAGTCGACATATTTCCTGTAGTGAGGAGTTAAAAAGGTCAACCCTGGCATCACTCCCATTATACAAATCGCACATACTGTACAGTGGGGAGAACCTCAATATATTCGTACGCGGCGTCGCCACATAAAAGCAGCTGCTATGACGACTATGTAATCGTGGTACACAGAAGTTAATCTTGGACAGAAAGTCTGGACAATCAATCAGGTTATTCAAAATCTTAAAGAGGGTTGTTAATAGGAAAAAGTTCCGCCGTTCCTTCAAAGAAGCAAAACCAAACATGCTAAGCAATTGCTCATGCGGGAAACCCTGCTGAGGATAGGTACCATCCCGCTCAAAAGTAACATATTTTAAGAACCTTCGCTGAACACCCTCCAAATTGTCAATGTGAATGCCATATCCCGGGGACCACACTACAGATCCATATTCCAATTTCGATCGCACATAGGCACTATATAAACTGATGATAGCCTGAATATTCGTAAAATCCCTTGTACATCGTAGGATGAACCCATATGCCCTCGATGCCTCAGAAATAACAGTGTCTATGTGAGAACAGAAGGAAAGTTTAGTATCAAAAATTATTCCGAGATCTCTAAACTCATTAACGCGTGAAACTGGCCGATTATCAATAGTATAATCATATAGAATAGCTAATGACTTCGTGGTATAAGAAACAACGTTACATTTCAGTATATTTAGCTGTAGATTATTTTCAGCGCACCAATCAACAACAAAATCAAGGTCAGATTGAAGATCACTGCAGTCGTCGAGGCTATTTATCGTCTTATACAGTTTAACATCATCAGCATACCTCAACTCATTAGCTATGAGCCTGAGACCGATATCGTTGATGAAAATAATAAACAGCAACGGTCCCAAAACCGATCCTTGGGGAACACCAGAAACTGCAGTATATTGTGATGATTTAATGCCGTAAATTTGAACATATTGCTTCCTATTCATTAAGTATGATTTAAACAACGAAATCAGTGAATTGGAAAAACCAAAATTATTGAGTTTCTTAAGTAATAGTCTATGGTCAAGTCGGTCGAAAGCTTTAGTAAAGTCTAAATAAATGGCATCCGTTTGAGAGCCCTCATCAATTGACTGTGCAATATCCTGAGTAATCACCATGAGATTCGAAACTGCAGATCTACCCTTGTAGAAACCGTGCTGAGTTGGTGATATGAAATTTTTTACTAGAGGAAATATAGAGTCATGAAGGAGAAATTCAAAAATTTTACAAAAATTACACGAAAATTACAAATAATGGAGATAGGCCTAATATGACACTGACCTGACACAAGAAATATATTTGAAGTTAGAAAGTGCTTGGATCGACAGTTCAACTTCTGAACCGCCAAAAGTGGACGTTCACGTGAACTCCTGATTTGAACTGAGATCAGTGTAAAATATTGTTTGTACAACAACTTTTTTACTTTGAACTAGAGTTCAAGAGTGAACTACAGTTCAAAGTGTTTATACAACCGGCCCTAAAAGTTGTTGGGAGGCTTTCTCCGGTAGTTTTGATATAACTGAAAGCAATGCGACTGGTCGATATAGTTAGGACTCGCTCCGTCTTCCAGCATGATGGAAATATTCCTTTTTGTAGGATAAGTTGAAAAGTCCACAAAATACTGGTGTTAGTTCATCGGTGCATCTCTTGAGGAATTTCGTCTGCATCAGAAGCTTTTTTGACGTCCAGCCCTTTCAGGACCCGTTTGACGGGACGCTGATGGAACACGATTTCGGTCATTTCGGATTGAACTGCAGGAATGTTGGGTGGTATTCTTCCATAGAAATCCACAGTGGAATGCGAAGAAATTAGTTAAGCAAGTAAGTTTGCTTTGTTTGTCTCCGGCTGTGGATGCTATTGTACCATCGGGACGTGTTAGAGGTGGAATAGTTGATTTGGTAAAATTTTGGCTGACAGCCTTAGCGACTGACCAATAGGACCTTGATCCGTTTGGACTGTCAAAAAGTGTTTCTCATCCTCACCTTATGAGCTTCGTTGCTTTGATCTATTATTAGCTTACATTGGTTCAGAGCGGTAACAAAGATGGTACGATTCTTAGCGGTAGAGTTTTTACGCCACTGTCGGTAAGCCAGATTTTTTGATCTGACAGCAAGCTCACAATCCTTGCTGAACCAGGGCTAGCCGTTGGACGGCCGTATTTTGGAGGAGAGGATAAATGCTTCCATGCTACTTAGAATGATGTCGGAGACATCGATGTGGATTTAAGGCCCATTTATAAACTTGACGGTGACGATTGACGGTGCGGTTTGACGGTGCCGTAAAAAGCTATAAATCCAGCTTTTTACGGCACCGACGATAACATAACCTGTTTTTCTCGGCTTTTCCATATTTTTATATGATTATATTAATTCTGGTGTTTATGTGATCTGAATGATACTATCAACAGTACACTTTGGTTAATAGCATGGTATAAAATAAAATAATATTTACTAAATATCACGTGACAGGCAAACACGATTTTGATTGGCTGTGGAAACTTGCTACGAACCTTGCTACGACCGTCCACCGTCAAAAGAAAGAAATTGGTTTATGTCGGCCGTCACCCACCGTCAGACTGCATCGTCATCGTCAAATATAAATGGTCTTATGCATTTCAATATGTTTAAGCTCTAACGTCACCGTCAAACAGCACCGTCAATCGTGCTAAATCCAGCTTTATCCTTAATTCAAAACAAAAATAAAAATAAATCAATATGTAGATAGCTATATTTGCAAGTCGACCCTGCACCCATTTATTGCAGTTTAAAGATTTAGAAGTATCCACAATGGGGATTTATCAGGTATTGATTTATTGCAATAACATTCAACGATATATTTTGAACACAACTATACAGTCAGTTCAAAGTATATCAAAGAAATATTCCAGGATGGTATCACTTATTATTTATTGCAAAGGTTATTCGCACAAATGCGTCTGTATTACACCCGTTAAATAGCTCCGAGCCACCATGTATAAAAATCATTTGATTGTTCATAAAAATCGTTAAGTAGTATTATTTTTATCAACAAAAGAAAAAATAAAAACTACATTTACGATCATATTTTATGTAAAAATTTACTACTTCATGTCCCTTAATTCGCGGAAAAATCGCAAGAAATCACGAACTTTAAAAACCTTTGTTCGACAAATTGTATAAAAAGGAAAAAATGCAACGAGATGGATTAAAAGTGTCATACCAGAATGGGTTCTCACATTTTACTAGCAGCACTTCTGTTTATTTCAATGGGTAAGAAATTTTAACAAATTTAATATTTTTGGGGTTACGATTCTGTAACCGACTTTTCGTTGTTTATTATTATTACTAATTTGTTGTTATAAAGTTACTTGAATTTTTACATATAATGGAATAATTGGCAAATACATTCGGCCATAAAGAACAATTTCTCGATTATTAACCAATTTGCCTCATAAAAGGATACCCAACAGTAATAGCAGAACAATGTATTACATGACAAATTTTTTTTAAATATGGAGTTTCAAAAGAAAAAAATAATTTTAAACATCAGACAAACAATGGCCGATTGCTCCCCAGGAGAACATTTGGCCATCATAAGGGGAGAAATCAGCCAAACAACGCAACCGGTAAATTTACAAAGCTAAACAAAAAATTTTAAAAAAATCAATCATCTTCTTGTCGAATTAATAAAAAAATTAATATAACGAACGCCAAGCTCGCTAAACTAATTTATTACTTGGGCCTGATAAAAAATAAGGGTTGCAAAATTATAACAAAAATGATAGCACGCGACAGTTCTAGCTGATCCAGACTTTTAAGAGGAATTATTTATTCTAATAATGTCTCTGTTGTTTACTTCAGTTATGTCGTCAATTAGGGGAAATAAAAGGTTCTAGATAGGTCTTTCGTCTTAAGAAGTTAATTCTTATGGTATTCTCGTTTATTATACTTAAAATTTGCCTAACAAAATTCACCAAAACGTTTTGACTTTAAATTTTACAAAATCTTCTTGACTTAAGTTCGTTAAGATCATTACGAACATCTTAATCTAAATAGTTTTCTGTATCGGTTGTTTATTGTTTTGTCTTTTAATCCAGGCTTATTAAATAAGTCTCGTTTTGGGCAATTATTTTTTTTTCCTATTCCCGGTCAATTTCCACTAACCTGTTATTTTCTGATGTGTCAGTGTAAACTCTTGAGAGTCCAGGTAGGTTTTCGACTACTGGTCACTGGCCGAATGTATACCAGGTCTATATGAAGAAAACGTCATAATATTAACTAATATTTATAGCTGTTAAAATAACCCAGGAATAGGAACGGGAATATATACGTACGATTTAATCACAAAAAATAAAATTAAATATCTTCATTTTTAAAGAAAATACTGAAGAAAAAATCTTAACTAGAAGTCTGTTTTTAACCTTCTCTTGTTAAAGCCACTCTGATGTACCAATAACGTGTTTATTTTATAATTCAGGTTGCGGATAAGAATGTTGGCAAAATTATCTTCCTTGATAAAAGCGGGAGATGTAAATAGATTTTAAAATAACTTAGGTGGCTAAATGCTCCCTGTGGCCGAATCATTCCCTATCTCCCCTAGGGCATTCTATTTAAAATAACAAAGTTAGGCTCACCAAAATGTATTTAAACTCGGCACATGGGTTTACGTCGGCCTCTTCAAGAGGTTATGATGCAGTTTTTCTATAAAATGTACAGGCGAGCCTATATTCAGCCACCTAAAAAATTACATTGGATTTCCTATGTTCAAATTAACGATGCATCATCCGGTATGATCTTGCTTTTGCCGCCGATATGCACTTTGTTGAATATTCGACGTTGGACGTCCGTCGCCCCCTACCTTCTTCCGATAATAACGCCCTCCTAATGCTAATACACATTGAAGATTTTGCAATCCAAAAGACATCATGTTGATGGACCACCAGGATATAATAATTAATTAACTAATCCTTACTTATTTCTAGTTGGGTGTTTGAATGCCTCACCATATCCTGCTGGGGATGAATCTAAGCCAGAAACCACCGTATCACCTAATCCAAGCAAAACTGAGATCAAACTATTGGAGATAGCCGCATTGTGCTACCTTCGTGACCTGCTTAAACATAGTACCAATGTAGAAAAAAGTCTAGTAGAGGAGATTATTAGGGAAAAATCTCATGAAGAGCCAGCAGTAATCTGCCGCCGATCGTGGATAGGAAATCCCTTTAAAGCAAAATAGTAGGAAATCATTAAAAATCTACTTGGTCTAGTTATGTTAGGTATCTGTTCAATGTAATATCTATACATAAATATAGAGTGTTATATGGAAATGATTTATTATATTAAAACCCGCAAATCCTGATATGAAATCGAATTGAAGAAACATAACCTTAAACGGCCTTTGAATTAATAAGCGAGATAAGCCAACTTATCTCAAAACCCGAAAGACCACGTGGTAGGCACAGATAGATATTAACAATATAATAGGGTAGGCAAAGCCTCAAAAGACGTCAGTGAATGTTGATCGATGTTCTCATATACAGTGTGTCCACGGGTCGACGCATGAATTGGCGAAAAGGAATAAAAAATTTTGACTTGAAACTTGATCTTCTGGGGTTCAGCCCTGCTTGAATAGAAACAAATTTATGTCATAATTTTAATTTCGAAAAATCAAGTACGCCTCGAAAAAAGAGGAAAAAAGTGTTACCACTAATAAAATGCATTTTATCTAGAATATGACAAAATGTTATTAAGAAAAAATGGTCAGAAAAAAAAATGAGTACGAGTACAAAATTTGTTAACAATATTTAAGTTATAGGGCTCAGCGTTCCTCTTGAAAAACTCGATATATTATGGGCCGATATTTGTATGTTATATTAAGTTAGACCTAAGCCAAGGTAGCCTTAACATTATGGTAAAGCTTAAAAAAAACTATGTTTTAAATTAATTTGAGGGCCCAAAGTCACCTTAAGGTACATATTGAAATAAATCACCCTTAACACAAGATTGACAGTATAGCCTTCATTCTCCAGTAAGTCGATTTTAACACTCACCTAAAGGAATAGATCTTTGAACGTGGTAATCTTCCACTTACACGCGTCAATTGACCCTCTAATTAATTAAAAAACATAGTTTTTTTAAGGTTTACCATAACGTTAAGGTTCAGCTAAGGTATAACTTAAGGCAATATTCTAATATCGGCCCTAAGTTAATAATATAACTTGAGGATTAGTGTTTTGTAATTTGTCTCATAAAAAGGCTGGATTTTAACGCGTCGGATCCTCTTAGCTTTAATGGCATAACGCTAAATCTAAAAATAGATTTTAGTGGCCATAATAAAACAACAAAAATATCTAAAAAAGGTTTTGTTTTCTTTTTCTTATAAGGCCACCTTTTATAAAACTGATAACCAACTGATATTATTATTTCGACCACAATCCCAGGGCAGGTTGATCAATAACACAGATGGTCAATTAATGTGTGGGGGGAATTATTGGTGAACATATTATTTGCAGTCATTTTTTTTAACGGACATTGGAATAGGCCTATGTATCTGGTTTTTTTACAAAATCAATTGGCAACAACAACGAACGAACAAGCGCGAACAAACCCGAACTTCTTATTATCAAACAACGTTTGAAACTTCCACCACTGGATTATTTAATGTTTGCATTCCCCTTAAATTTTTAATGGGTTTCTTTGAAGACTGTAAGAAAATAATTTTAAATGGTAAACAAGAACTTATTTTAGTGACAGGATAATTCTGACAAAAATACCACCCTTAAGACTGTAGACCTACATCCGAAAATTCAACTTACTAAGTTAGCTCGGAATATATCACAAATATATGTGGCGATTCCCCAAGAACTAAAATAATTGATAGAGATAGTAACATAACAATTGCGTTTAGAATTTGGGAATTAATAGAATATCCAGATTTATTTAAAACAGGTCATCATAATTGGGAGGTGAAGACCTACACAAAGGTCAATACCCCGAGGCACGTGGCCATCTGCCTCCAGAAAGTTTTAAGGAATAAGTCAATATCTGTCATCCATTGAAACCGGACCAGTTATGTTATGAGAATTGAATTTGAAATACAAGAGGATCTTACTGACAAGGTGTTTGCATATTGTCTTATTTTGCATGACAAAATATTTACATATAATCCTTCAACCAAAAATATCAGACAACTGTAACAAACTTTATAAAATCCTGGGTTTGCGTCTTGATCCCATCATTATGAATAAGACATTGAAACTGAGCGTATTCCAATAGAAAAAAATGATTTTTCTTGCAAAAGAATTAGCTGCTTTTGATGCAACCAAAATATGTCACTATATCTTTAAATCTCCATTTAATATGAAGTATCTAGCACCCGACTTACATCAATCAACAAGCTGTTCGGTTAATGAAAAATCATCATTGTATTCCATGGAATGAAGGATATACATCGATACACAAATTTTCTGAAATTACAAAAGATTTAACTGAAAATGTGGATCTGGTTTACGTTAAAGGTAGAGAGAAATCTGATTATATAAGAAAATATTCCTTAAGCCCAGTGATTGAACTTACGCCCGTATTCTCCGTATTTAGGATTTAATTGGGATTGATAAATCCGGCTTAGTTGAATCTGACTTATTTGTTATGCACCGTAAACGGTTTTGGGAATCCAAGGTAACAAATTGGCAACAGTGGATTTTCAACAAATATGACGTGCAAAAGGGGATGACGTAAGGGAAAACCCTACTTTCGTTTGACCTGACGGCAAACTCTGTTCTGACGTGCGTTAAGAAATCATTGAAATTCGCAATTTGTAGCCTTTAAAACAGAATTTTCTTCACAGTTTTGGAAACAATGGTGTTTAATATATTTTTAAGATGCAGAGTGAATATTTAAAGACATTATCATTGCAAAATTGCATGATATCCGCTACAGGTAAGCTGAAAAATCTCATTTGCCTTTGTTTACGAAACATTGGCAGTTTCTTTTCCCTTTTTATGAAGTAAAATATTTGTTTACAGATTTCAAACGAAGCTAAACTTAATACATAATATGGACCCCTTTACACTGAACTTTCAATATCCATAATTTAATTCTTGGAGTTCCACCTATTACAAAGGATTGATATTTTTTCATATTTAGTGCTAGAAGTAGAGAGGAAATAAAGGCCCATAAAAGATAGCCCACAAAGATGGAAGCATATCAACAGTACATTGCCATGTATAGCTGGAACCAGCGACTCTTGCAGTCGCGAGGGTGCTATTTTATTTGCAGCTGAATATACTTTCGTGTTAAAGATCAGTTGATCTTTCGTGTTAAAGATTATTTCTCGAGCTCGTTTTAGGTACTTATGTATGTTCCAATACCAATAATAAATTGTTTCTAATTTTTTGTGGCTAAATAAAAGAATGTTTTTATAATTGAAATATATAAAAAAAACAATGTGTATTTTTTGAGGTGGTATTAATATCAAATACTAGTAAGAAAGGAAAGCTCTCTCCATTGATAGGATGTCACTACCTACAGACCGGTTTCGAACTCTTTTGTTCTCGACTAAGGTTGATAATACAGCTTGAAGTAGTAGATACTTCTCTGATGATAGGTATGGACACCTACCCTGTACTGACGAGACCAAAAGAGTTCGGAACGGGTCTGCAGGTTGTGATATTCTATCAATGGAGAGGGATTCCCTTCCTTGGTAGTACCATTCAATCTGAATTAGTATTTTAAGCGCTACAATATTAGACCAAACTACTCCCTGCGGTTCTTCAGGTGGTTAGGAAATAATTTTTCCACACATTATATAGTATTTGAAATATATTAGTTTATTATTTTATGAACAGTACAAGCTGTCTTAGTTTCGATTCTTCATTTGACAAAAATGGCAACATAAATACTTAATAATTTGCCTTGTAATATTTGATTCAATTTTAAAAGTTATTTGTTACTTGAAAACAGTTTTAAATTGCAAGCAAAGTTAAAATTCAAAAAAAATTGAATAAAGTACTAAAACTGTTACATTACAAAAACGAATCTTATATTACACCAAAAACTATTTTTAAGAGCAACATTTATGATGTCTAACATCTCCTAATCGTCTTAAATGAAAATTTGTTCTTCAATTTCCATATTAACTACTAATTTCCAAACATGACACAAAAGAAAATTATGTCAAAGTCAAACCCGGAAACAAGTGTTTTAAGATTTAATTGAGATTGGCAAATCCAGCTTAGTTGAATCCGGTTTATTTGTTATGCACCGTAATCGTTTTGGGAATCCGAGTTAACAATTTGGCAATACTGGATTTTTATACAATTAAATGAGAAGTGTAGTTTCAAAGTGGACAATCTCCATGTTTCCTAAATTCTCAGTAGATGAAAAACTAATAATTCATTTAATATAAACAATTAAGATATTTTTCCCTTTTTATTGCATTTACATCACATAAACCAATTTTTTTCGGTAAAAATGTTCGAAAAACATAAGAGTTTTTTTGGAAAAATATTTGAAGATTATCCGTTATAGAAATAACAATCGAAGTTTGTCCGCTTTAAAAATAACGTAAGATAATTTTTCTTTAATTATTTTTATTCGTATAAGAAAAATAAAAAAGACTTTAAATTCAGTAAATAAAACTACAAAGAAGAAATAGCGGATGGAGGTGACAAGAAATTTAAAAACAGTTAATTAAAAAGAAAATTCCACGTCCTCTTTGACTTTCTCACATAGTGTCGTTTCATCATCGACGGTTTTGTTTTCTGGAACTGTGTTCTCTTCTATGACGAATTTGTAAAAGACGTGGATCATTTTTCCACTCATCTCTGAAATGATCCACTAATAAATTATTCACATCAACCTTTTTGTTGCTCTTCACCACATTTTGTTTCGAAATGTTTGCAGGGTTTCTAATACTCATTCATTCTTTTTGTTAACAAAACTAGTAAACAAACTTTACTGCTTTACGAATCACATCGCAACTTTTTTTTAGTATTTCTTAAAAATGGGTAATTCCAAAAAAAAGGAACCGAGTAAACATAGAGGAAAAGAGCCAGGTATGGACACAAAAGTTTAATACTGAATCGAAGGCGTTTCGAAAAAGTTCGTTAGAAATCCAATTTCATAAAGACGAAAACGATAGAAAAATCAATTGCAGAAGCAAAGGTCTAAAACGAGCGTTGTTTTGCCATTCGAAAATGATTTTTCTGTTCAGCAATCCGGCTGCTGATAAAAAAAATTTCCTGAAAATAGCAAACAAGCATTTTTAACATTCGCGGCTCTCCACTCGATCTTAAATAAACAATATAAAATAATATAATGTAATAAAAACACGCTTAAGCCAACAACTTTTCCGGATTAATTTAATCTCAATTAGAGATGCCAAATGTTCACGGTGCATAGCAAAAATATGATCTAAGCTGTATTAAGCATCTAATCTGGATCACATGCATTATTTCAACTTTGACGGATTACTTTAATCTCAATTAGAGACGTCAAATGTTTACGGTGCATAGCAAAAGTATGATCTAAGCTGGATTGAGCATCTAATCTGGATCAAATGCTAACGGAGAATACGGGCGTTATTAATGAGAAACCTCCATTAATTGCTGAAGAACCAAGTGGTTTTTACCATTCACCACCAAGTATTTGCGTTCTTCCTAATGTATACAAAGTTAGGTTTCAAAAACTACATGTATAATTTCATATGGTATAAACTTATTTACTTTATCCAACACCCCTGAAATCCCTTATCCTTAATTGAGTGTAGGAAAGTTCGTAAATTTGAAGTATGTAAAAATATACTGCATAAGCTTTTCCATACTTCCTAGCAATTTCCATACATTCTTCATATGTATAAAATCCACCAAATCGATACTCAGCTTCAATTTCAGCGTGAAATTCTAAATTGCTAAGATTTTTACAGCAGATGTTAGGTTATAAGAAGGCGGGAAGTGAGATGCAGGACCCTGTATAATTGCGTTATAATAATAACAAAAACACACGATATTACACGCATTTTTTTATACCAACGTGAGGATGCATACAGGATGTTCATTTGAAAACTTCCCACCACGGATTTATCGAAAACAATTGATTAAAAGAAAAAACGCCGAGACACGTCAAAAGATTTGCCAAAGGGGACAACTTTTTAACCAAAAACTACTTCACCCCCTTTTACCCTCTGGCCCCCGGGGTCATCCCCTTAAAAATTTTAAATGACAAGGGGTAGCAAGTAATTGCTTGTTTGAAAGGTCTTTCAAAGTGCTTTATTTTGACGTTTGATTTTTTTAAATCGGTCGATTCGTTTTCGAGAAAATGAGAAAAATCTTTATTTATCTTAATTTGTTCAGATAGAAAAAAAAGCATACGAAAATATCACTTTTTATTTCAATAAGTGTTCAAAATGTTGGCCGTTATTGGCAAAACAATGATATAGGCGATTTTCAAATTCCTGACGGACATTTTCAAAAACATGTTGTGGGAGATCATGGCAGTTTTCGGTGATGCGTTGACGAAGTTCATCCAAACTGTTAGGTTGGGGAGTGAACACAATAGTTTTCAAATGGCCCCATAGAAAAAAGTCTAATGGCGTCAAGTCAGGAGATCTAGCAGGCCCTTCTATAGGCCCTCTTCGCCCTATCCATTTATCTGGAAACTCGTCGTCTAGCCATTGCCGAACCGGAAGAACATAGTGAGGAGGAGCGCCGTCTTGCTGGAAATATATTTCAGCCTCATCAAGTATAGGGTTCCATTTAAATTCCCATTAATAAACAATGGCCCAATCACTTTGTTTCCTAAAATGCCTGCCCATACATTAATTTTTTGGGGGTACTGAGTATGCCCTTCTACAAAAGCATGAGGATTTTCATTGCTCCAATACCGGCAGTTATGATTATTAACAAATCCATTTAGATAAAATGTGCATTCATCACTGAAGCAGATATTCTTTACATGAATGGTATTATCATTAATCGCTGGAGTCATTTGTTCACAAAACTCAACTCGCCTATCGAAATCATCTTCGGTTAATTCTTGCAATATTTTCATTTTGAATGGATGAAATTTATGTAATTTAATAACTGTGTGTACAGAGCCTAATGAAATACCAGTCGCATCAACAATTTTGCGTAATGAAGTATTAGGATTTATGGCAAAATGACCCAAAACTTCAAGTTGAGCGGCTTCATCCAAAACTCTACGATGATTACGTTTTTTATTGCAACAGATCCAGTTTGAGTAAATTTAGTAACAAGGTCCAAAATATACCTATGCGAAGTTATCTTTTCCGGATGTCTGGCGTTAAATGTAACGGCAGTTTGCCGAGCACATTGATTTTGGGCACCATAAATTAGAATCTACCTTAGCTGAGCCTTAACGTTATGGTAAACCTTAAAAAAACTATGTTTTAATTAGAGGGTCAATTGACGCGTGTAAGTGGAAGATTACCACGTTCTTAAAGATCTATTCCTTTAGGTGAGTCTTAAAAAGGACTTTAATATACTGTCAATCTTGTGTTAAGGGTGATTTATTTCAATCTGTACCTTTAGGTGACTTTGGGCCCTCAAATTTAAGGTTTACCATAATGTTAAGGCTACCTTGGCTTAGGTCTAACTTAATATAACATACAAATATGGGCCCATAATATATCGAGTTTTTCAAGAGGAACGCTGAGCCCTATAACTTAAATATTGTTAACAAATTTTGTACTCGTACTCAGTTTTTTTTTCTGAGCATTTTTTCTTAATAACATTTTGTCGTATTCTAGATAAAATGCATTTTATTAGTGGTAACACTTTTTTCCTCTTTTTTCGAGGCGTACTTGATTTTTCGAAATTAAAATTATGACACAAATTTGTTTCTATTCAAGCAGGGCTGAACCCCAGAAGATCAAGTTTCAACTCAAAATTTTTTTATTCTTTTTCACCAATTCATGCGTCGACCCGTGGACACACTGTATATGAGAACATCGATCAACATTCACTGACGTCTTTTGAGGCTTGACCTACCCTATTAGACTGTTAATATCTCTCTGTGCCTACCACGTAGTCTTTCGGGTTTGACATAAGTTGGCTTATCTCGCTTATTAATTCAAAGGCCATTTATGTATAGATATTATATTATATTGAACAGATACCTAACATAAGTAAAACAAGTAGATTTTTAATGTTTTCCTACTATTTTCACGCTGCTTTAAAGGGATTTCCTGGCCACCGTCGGTAGCAGATTACTGCTGGCTCTTCATGAGATATTTCCCTAATAATCTTCTCTACTAGAAGTAATTCTATAGGGCTATCATTTTTAAGTAGCTCACGAAGGTAGCACAATGCGGCTATCTCCAATAGTTTGATCTTAGTTTTGCTTGGATCAGGTGATACGGTGGTTTCTGGCTTAGATTCATCCCCATCAGGATATGGTGAGGCACTCAGACACCCAACTAGAAATAAGTATGGATTAGTTAATTAATTATTATATCCTGGTGGTCCATCAACATGATGTCTTTTGGATTGCAAAACCTTCAATGTGTATTAGCATTAGGAGGGGCGTTATTATCGGAGGAACGTCGAATATTCAACAAAGTGCATATCGGCGGCAAAAGCAAGATCATACCGGATGATGCATCGTTAATTTGAACATAGGAAATCCAATGTAATTTTTGACGTGGCTGAATATTTTATAGAAAAACTGCACCATAACCTATTGAAGAGGCCAACGTAAACCCATGTGCCGAGTTTGAATACATTTTGGTGAGCCTAAACTATTCAATTAAACGTGATGGCAAAACCATGAAACTCTCATAGTTCAGAAAAAAACCAGCAAATTAAATTTTATTTGTTGGTGTTTGCTGTATTACCTGAACTATGAGAGCTTCGTGGTTTCGCCATCACGTTTAATTGAATATCGTAGGATTGACTGACCAAAATGTGTTCAACCTCGGCGCATGTGTTTATCGTGTCGGTATCTTCAAGAAGTTATGAGGTAGTTCTTCTATAAAATGTACAGGGGAGCCAATATTCAGCAACCTCAAAAATTAAATGGGATTTCCTTTCAACACAACGATGCATCATCATAAGAAATTAATAGGGGTTTGGGGTTTGTTCGGGGTTGTATACAGGGCATTCATGGTGAGTGGTCCATTAAAAGATCTCGGGAACTAAAGAAAATTGAAACTCGCTACAAAAGATAGGAAGAAAAGATATTTTGACTGATCTATCACTTCCGGTTATACCGGAAGTTAGGCCTAACTTTGTTATTTTAAACAGAATGCCTTATGGGAGATAGGGAAGCATTTGGCCACAGGAAGATAATTTTGCCAACATTCTCATGCGCAACCTGAATTATAATTAATACGTTATTGGTGCATCAGAGTGGCTTTAACAAGAAAAGTTTAAAAACAGCCTTCTAGGTAAGATTTTTTTCGTTAGATATTTTCCCCATCTTTTCTTTAAAAATCAAGATATTTAATTTTATTTTTTGTGATTAAATCGTACTTATATATTCCCGTTCCTATTCCTGGATTATTTTAACAGCTATAAATATTAGTTAATATTATGACGTTCTAAAATATTTTGGTCGCTGGTACATTTGTTCATATAGACTTGGTGTACATTCGCGTTTGTTCGGGTTTGTTCGAAAATCTACGTGGACTCTCAAGAGTTTACACTGACACATCAGAAAAGAACAGATTAGAGGAAATCGACCGGGAATAGGAAAAAAATAATTGTCCAAAACGAGAATAATTTAATAAGCCTGGATTAAAAGACAAAACAATAAACAACCGATAAAGAAAACTATTTAGATAAAGATGTTAGTAAGGATCTTAACGAACTTAAGTCAGGAAGATTTTGTAAAATTTAAAGTCAAAACGCTTTGGTTAATTTTGTTAGGCAAATTTTAAGTATAATAAACTTGAATACCATATAAGAATTAACGTCTTAAGACGAAAGACCTATCTACAACCTTTTATTTCCCCTAATTGACGACATAACTGAAGTAAAACAGAGACATTATTTGCTAGAACTGCCGCGTGCTACCATTTTTGTTATAATTTTGCAACCCTTATTGTTTACCAAGTCCAAGTAATAAATTAGTTTAGTGAGTTTGGCGTTTGTTATATTAATTGTTTGTATTAATTCGACTTGAAGATATAACTTTAAACAATCTATTTGATAATTTTATATTTGATTTTTACTTATTTTTTGTTTACCTAATGTTTAAAATTGTTTTTTCCTTTTGAAACTTTTAAAAATATTTAAAAAATATTTGTCACGTAATACATTGTTCTGCTATTACTGTTGGTTATCCTTTTATGAGCCAAATTAGTTAATAATCGAGAAATTGTTCTTTATGGCCGAATGTATTTGCCAATTATTCCATTATATGTAAAAATTCAAGTAACTTTATAACAACAAATTAGTAATAATAATAACAACGAAAAGTCGGTTAAAGAATCGTAACCCCAAAAATATTAAATTTGTTAAAATTTCTTACCCATTGAAATAAACAGAAGTGCTGCTAGTAAAATGTGAGAACCCATTCTGGTATGACACTTTTAATCCATCTCGTTGCATTTTTTCCTTTTTATACAATTTGTCGAACAAAGGTTTTTAAAGTTCGTGATTTCTTGCGATTTTTCCGTGAATTAAGGGACATGAAGTAGTAAATTTTTACATAAAATATGATCGTAAATGTAGTTTTTATTTTTTCTTTTGTTGATAAAAAAAATACTACTTAACGATTTTTATGAACAATCAAATGATTTTTATACATGGTGGCTCGGAGCTATTTAACGTGTATAATAAAGACGCATTTGTGCGAATAACCTTTGCAATAAATAATAAATGATATCATCCTTGAATATTTATTTCATATACTTTGAACTGACAATGACAATGATGTATAGTTGTGTTCAAAATATAACGTTGACCGTTATTGAAATAAATCAATACCTGATAAATCTCCATTGTGGATACTCCTAAATCCTTAAACTGCAATAAATGGGTACAGGGGTCGGCTTGCAAAAATAGCTATCTACGTATTGATTTATTTTAATTTTAATTTTGAATTAAGGAAAATAATGATTAATTATAATAATAACATTTTGAGAAATAATAGTAAATTAAGTAATTTAAGAATTTTAAAAGAAACCGATAATAAAACCGATATAATTTCTTTAATGACTTATGCTGTTATTGCATACAATAGTACAATTCATACAAGTACTAACCATACCCCATACGAATTAGTATTATGACACACTGATTCGAGCGACCCTATGAAATTGATTCCCGCTCAAGTATTCGCAGAATAGAACATCGAAGACAGGTTGGGGATTTGACTCTCTTTTACAGATATTTTCATGGAAGGTGCTCGGCTGACCTTGCCCTCTTAATTCCGCCCAGAGCGACGAATAGCAGAAATACACGACAAACCACTGCCGCCCATCTATATGTGGTTAAGCTTAATACTCCTCGAACCTCATTGTTTAAGAATTCTTTCATCTGGAGGACTACATTCTTGTGGAACGACCTTCCCGATGTCGTTTTTCCCAACGAATATAACCTCCGACGATTCAAAACCAACGTGAATATAGCTTTTTGCGCACACGCACCACTCCCAGAGTGTCCTAAAGGATTTTTCCTATAGTGCTTGTGTTTGATCATAAAAAAAAACGTTTGTAAATAACTGATTATTATCAGGAATTATAGTTTTGTTTTCTTGACCGTTTTTTAACAAATTATAGATAGTTTGTTCCTGGGTCTCGGCCACTTTTGAAATGAAAATCCAATTTTCAGTTAACGTTTCGGTTCATTTTATTTAAACCATCGTCAGAACTTGTACAATTCTCACCCACTTACACTAAGATAGCATTGAAAATATCATTTTGTCACGTTGTTTAATGGATGTGAACTTTAGTTGCATTTAGTTCCATTAAACAACTTGACAAAATGTTATTTTCAATGCTATCTTAGTGTAAGTGGGTGAGAATTGTACAAGTTCTGACGATGGTTTAAATAAAATGAACCGAAACGTTAACTGAAAATTGGATTTTCATTTCAAAAGTGACCGAGACCAGGAACAAACTACCTATAATTATCAGGAATTTCCTTAAAATTGGATGTCTTGAAATATGATGTATGTAGGTATTAAGTATTAAATTTAAATCATAAACTCATATTTATTATCTATAACTTACTATAAAAAGAATTCATAGAAGGAATAGGAACGAAACAACATAATAGCTAGATACAAAAATCTAAAAGGAAATGACTGATAATATGGTTTATTATTTATTAGCGCAAGGTGCGCTTTTAAGACACCTCTCAATGCCTCTTTGGTTTCCAATAAAACCGCCTTGAAAATGTCCTCCTTTTCAATAAAAAAGAATTATCCAAATCGGTTTATTTTTTATTCTTTTGCCTTTTTCACCCTTTTCACCCCCTCTCACTTTTTCATCCATTCCATTTTTTTTCTACGACAACAAATCACAAAACGCAAAAATTGCGCAACTAAATACCATTCAAATTTAATTTTTTTTTCTTATATTTAAAAAAAAAACGTAATTTTTTGGCAATTAATACACCCCGTTTTTACCCCCACCCTGTGAGAATTTTGTAGTACAATTAAAATGGAACCTAATTGAAAATAATCATTCTCCAACAAAAAAAAATCTAAATTGGTTCATAAATGGCGGAGTTCTGAGGAAACAACATAAAATAAAATACAACCGAATTGAGAACCCCTCCTTTTTTGAAGTCGATCAATAACAACCAATAAAAAGGCACACAATAAAATCACTCCTTCCCCAAGCATATGAATTATAAAACCGTGTTAAACGTGACAACAGTGTACGAATTTGAAGCGATTTTGTACGTTGAAGTGGTTTGAGGTTACGTTTGAAATCCAAGGTTTTTTTTTACTTTGGTCATCTAACTTCTTATAAAACAATTCTGCATGCTTCGACACTTCAATTTAAAAAAAAAATCACTACACAAATGTTAACAACAATTACAGCGTTCGACTGAAAGAATTCCGTCATTACAGGGAATGCGTGATACTCTTAGGCAAACGGTGTACCAAACGCTAGAGTTACACTATTTGCCGGCAATACGTGAAATGACTAGGCATTTCAGGGAATGACGGATTTCACTAATTATTGACGCCGACATATGTCTATTCACAAGCAACAGATGTTGCCCTTAAAATTTTCAAACGGGAAGGGAAGTCAAGTGGCATATCATTTTAAAGGTTATTTAAATCTCTTTCCAATAATAGCACCTTCCAGTACCTTCCAAGAAATCGTATTCCAAAAATGGACGTAACTAGAAAATACCGGTATTGACATTTACGGTTTTAGGTTATTATGGAAAAAATATTATCGTTGACTGTGTAGTCACTCCACCCTTTCCAAATTGTCACTAGAGGCGAAGTCACCCCCCTTCTCATTTAGGATTTCTACACTGACAACAATTGACATGTATTTACAATTATTTCTCAAAATATTATTATCATAATTGATGTTTATTTTGATTTGGATTTATCCTTAATTCAAAATTAAAATTAAAATAAATCAATATGTAGATAGCTATATTGCCAAGAAGACCCTGTACCCATTTATTGCAGTTTAAGAATTTAGGCGTATCCACAATGGAGATTTATCAGGTATTCATTTAAAGGTCAACGCTATACAGGGTGTAACTAAATAAGTGTAAAACATTTAAGGGGGTGATTCCTCATCGAAAAAAAGATAGGATCTTTCATATAAAGAAACTTCATTGGAGCATCCCTTGTTAAGATACAGCCCCTTAAAGGGGGTACATAAAATTTATAAATAAACAAAACTGCTTTATTAATAACAAAACATACAACATCGAGAAATCATAGTAAATGTTCAATATGTCTACCTTCAGACATTACGCATGCGTCTAGACGTCGGCGCATTGAGCAACGTATTCGCGCGTTTTATGGCGATATGTATCTTGTTCGTAAAATAATTTTTTGCTGCGATCTGGTTTATTTTGGGCAAAAAATTCAAGAGACATTTCTTGTTTAGAATGAAACAGGCTATCGGAAATAAATTTTTAGATGGTAAACAAATAATAAGACAAAAACTTACATTGGAAATAAATTTTAGGGGTTGCGTTTTCCACCCTTACAACCATGGGGTAAACCAAATAAATTACTGGCTAAGTGTCTTTTTGGTAGTAGAAAATGTCAGGTTAATTTCAATATTGTAACTTTTTTAGTGCTTGTGAAAAAAATTGTTAAACACATTTTATGTACCCCTTTTAAGGGGCTGTATCTTAACAAGGGATGCTCCAATGAAGTTTCTTTATATGAAAGATCCTATCTTTTTTTCGATGAGGAATCACCCCCTTAAATGTTTTACACTTATTTAGTTACACCCTGTATTTTGAACACGACTAGACAGAAGATCATAGTCAGTTTGAAGTATATCAAATAAATATTCCAGGATGGTATCACTTATTATTTATTGCAAAAATGCGTCTGTATTACACCCGTTAAATAGCTGCGAGCCACCCTGTGTAAGAACCATTTGATTGTTCATAAAAATCGTTAAGTAGTATTTTTTTATCAACAAAAGAAATAATAAAAACTACATTTACGATCATATTTTATGTAAAAATTTACTACTTCATGTCCCTTAATTCACGGAAAAATCGCAAGAAATCACGAACTTTAAAAACCTTTGTTCGACAAATTGTATAAAAAGGAAAAAATGCAACGAGATGGATTAAAAGTGTCATACCAGAATGGGTTCTCACATTTTACTAGCAGCACTTCTGTTTATTTCAATGGGTAAGAAATTTTAACAAATTTAATATTTTTGGGGTTACGATTCTGTAACCGACTTTTCGTTGTTATTATTATTACTAATTTGTTGTTATAAAGTTACTTGAATTTTTACATATAATGGAATAATTGGCAAATACATTCGGCCATAAAGAACAATTTCTCGATTATTAACCAATTTGCCTCATAAAAGGATAACCAACAGTAACAGCAGAACAATGTATTCATGACAAATATTTTTTAAATATGGAGTTTCAAAAGAAAAAAATAATTTTAAACATCAGACAAACAATGGCCGATTGCTCCCCAGGAGAACATTTGGCCATCATAAGGGGAGGAATCAGCCAAACAACGTAACTGGTAAATTTACAAAGCTAAACAAAAAATAAATAAAAATCAAATCTAAAATTATCAAATAGATTGTTTAGAGTTCATTCATGTCGAATTAATACAAAAAATTAATATAACAAACGACAAATTTATTAAACTAATTTATTACTTGGGCTTGATAAACAATAAGGGTTGCAAAATTATAACAAAAACACGCGGCAGTTCTAGACTTTTAAGACGAATACATTTTTCTAATAATGTCTCTGTTGTTTACTTCAGTTATGTCGTCAATTAGGGGAAATAAAAGGTTCTAGATAGGTCTTTCGTCTTAAGAAGTTAATTCTTATGGTATTCTCGTTTATTATACTTAAAATTTGCCTAACAAAATTAACCAAAACGTTTTGACTTTAAATTTTACAAAATCTTCTTGACTTAAGTTCGGTAAGATCATTACGAACATCTTAATCTAAATAGTTTTCTTTATCGGTTGTTTAGTGTTTTGTCTTTTAATCCAGAGGCTTATTAAATAAGTCTCGTTTTGGACATTTCTTTTTTTCCTCTTCCCAGTCGATTTCCTCTAACTTGTTCAGTGTAAACTCTTGAGAGTCCAGGTAGGTTTTCGACTTCTGGTCACTGGCCGAATGTACACCAGGTCTACATGAACGAATGTTCCCCAACGACCAAAATATTTTAAAACGTCATAATATTAACTAATATTTATAGCTGTTAAAATAATCCAGGAATAGAAACGGGAATATATAAGTACGATTTAATAACAAAAAATAAAATTAAATATCTTGATTTTTAAAGAAAATATGGGGAAAATATCTAAAGAAAAAATCTTACCTAGAAGTCTGTTTTTAACCTTCTCTTATTAAAGCCACTCTGATGTACCAATAATTCAGGTTGCGGATAAGAATGTTGGCAAAATTATCTTCCTTGATAAAAGCGGGAGATGTAAATAGATTTTAAAATATCTTAGGTGGCTAAATGCTCCCTGTGGCCGAATGATTCCCTATCTCCCGTAGGGCATTCTATTTAAAATAACAAAGTTAGGCTTACCAAAATGTATTCATACTCGGCACATGGGTTTACGTCGGCCTCTTCAAGAGGTTATGATGTCCGTTCTCTATAAAATGTACAGGCGAGCCAATATCCCGCCACCTCAAAAAAACATTGGATTTCCTATGTTCAAATTAACGATGCATCACCCGGTATGATCTTGCTTTTGCCTCCGATATGCACTTTGTTGAAAATTCGACGTTGGACGTCCGTCGCCCCCCACCTTCCTCCGATAATAACGCCCCTCCTAATGCTAATACACATTGAAGGCTTTGCAATCCAAAAGACAACATGTTGATGTACCACCAGGATATAATAATTAATTAACTAATCCTTACTTATTTCTAGTTGGGTGTTTGAGTGCCTCACCATATCCTGATGGGGGTGAATCTGGGACAGCAACCAGCGTATTACTTAAGCCAGGCAGTAAGATCGAACTATTGGAGATAGCCGCATTGTGCTACCTTCGTGACCTGCTTAAATATAGTACCAATGTAGAAAAAAGTCTAGTAGAGGAGATTATTAGGGAAATATCTCATGAAGAGCCAGCAGTAATCTGCTACCGACGGTGGCCAGGAAATCCCTTTAAAGCAAAATAGTAGGAAATCATTAAAAATCTACTTGGTCTAGTTATGTTAGGTATCTGTTCAATGTAATATCTACACATAAATATAGAGTGTTATATGGAAATGATTTATTATATTAAAACCCGCAAATCCTGATATGAAATCGAATTGAAGAAACATAACCATAAACGGCCTTTGAATTAATAAGCGAGATAAGCCAACTTATGTCAAACCCGAAAGACCACGTGGTAGGCACAGAGAGAGATATTAACAATCTAATAGGGTAGGTCAAGCATCAAAAAACGTATATACATATACAGTGTGTCCCCGGATCGACGCATGAATAGGTGAAAAAGACTAAAATAATTTGAGTTGAAACTTGATCTTCGGGGGTTCAGCCCTGCTTGAATAGCAACAAATTTCATCATGATTTTAACTTCGAACAATCAAGTACGCGTTGAAAAAAAAGGGAAAAAAGTGCTATCACTAGTAAAATGCATTTTATCTAGAATACGACAAAATGTTATCATGAAAAAATGCTCAGAAAGAAAAACTGAGTACGAGTACAAAATGTTAAAGTCCTATGCCTACTTTGATATTTTGCATTATTTTCATACACCCATTTTAGGAAGTTCATATTATCAATCTAATGAAAAAATAAAAAGAGAAAGAAAAACAAATGTGGCGTATGGAGTGTCGTTGAATTTGGAATGGGACTCTGAATCGATATAGCCGAAAATATACTGGGTGTTCCATTTAAAAATCCAAAAATGAGGTAATTTCCGGTTAAACCGGAAGCGACAACATGGAGTCCGTTATGTCATAAAATACAAAATAATATCACAAACAAAGCCCGGAAAATTTTCTGTAATTTAAACAATAAATAAGTTAGAGGAATGAGCGTTCCTCCGGAAAAACTTGATATACACTGCTGGCCATTTGCTTCCGAGCAAGAAAAATTTCGCCTAAATTTAAAAGTTAATATTTTCTGAACCAGATATGACATCGATCTCCGTATTTTAATGGTTGATAGATTTGTCCCTTAGGAAACAATTGCCAAAGTTGGATTGTCTTAAACTGTCAGAAAATTTTATATACAGGGTGTTAAAGAAGACGATGATTTTTGCTCCAATTTCAATAGCATGTAACTTTCACAATAATATTTTTAAATTTTATCACTGTACGTCAATTGAATCACTGGTTCATAGCAAATGATATCTGCTATATATTAAGAGATACCGATTTTTTTGAAAACCTTTGCTTTTTTCAACTTTTTGTTAGCTAGATCCCACTGTGCGATGTATCGTGCAAACTTTGCAAGTGATTATTATACCTTATGGAAAGCTTGTTTATGTTCAGTAACAACAATTGTACCTAAATGTTGTGATGTGCAGTGGCGTACTTATAATCACTTATATGTCTATGCTTTATGAGTATCTCACAATTTTTTTGTATTGGAAAGTACTCGCCCCTAGATTAGGCAAGTTTTTCCTTATTTTTTAGTTTTTCATATGGCGCTACAGGTATATTATACAGTATCTACAAAATTTTAAAGAAGGTAATTTTTTTAATTAATTGTTTGAAAAAATGTATTTATTAATTTCTATCTTTCTAACACGACACTATTCCTAAAATTAAACTTAAACTATTAAACTATTATCCAGTATAAGTCCTTTTTAACTCTCATCTAAAGGAATAGATCTTTAAGGGCGTGGTAATCTTCCACTTAAACCGTCAATTGACCCTCTAATTAATTAAAAACATAGTTTTTTTAGGTTCACCATAGTTATATTCCGTAGCAATGCCTATTCACTAGACTAGAATATGATATTTAACCACATCAGCTAGAAAAGTTTATAAATAATACTAAATCAGATATCATAACCAGTTGTATTGTTAACTCTATTTCGATTACAAGCTTCTGTTAGTAAAAACTTGTTTTTTTTTAAACAGTTCAGCGCTTGCCAGGATCGTAATTGGCGCAGTCGGTAGGATATATACAGGGTAGTTCAGTGTAATTTCCGAAAACGGTGGGTTTTCGTAGTCAGCATGCGTGAAGCGCAAGAAAAGTCAAGTAGGCTTTGGAGTTATGATGCAAGAACCAAAAGAATTAATGTCAATAGTTACTGTTATTGTCAGTTTTATGTGTATTTTCCTAACGTTTTACTAGTTTTCAAAAGACTCATTTCGTTTTTTCATAACTAAATTAAATTAAAATGCGTCTCACTGAGAAACAGCGCATAGAGGTTTTGATGATGATGGGCTACGGTGATAGGGTTAAAACACAGCAAGAAACTTGTGAGTTATTTAATCAAAAATACCCCAATCGTCCGCCAATATCACAATCAACAGTAAGCAAAATTGAGTACAAGTTTAGGCAATTCGGTCATGTAAGGGATGTCCCTAGATTTGGTCGTCCTCAAGTTGATGAAAATCAACAATTAGAAGTCTTACTGGCAGTTCAAGATAACCAGCATGTGGTGTCTAGGCAGGTAGCAAGTGACGTGGATATTGGAAAAACAACAGCTCTTAAAATACTGCATACAAATAAATACCATCCTTATTTTCAAGTTCAAGTTCTCCAAGAACTTTTGGAAAGGGACTTTGAGAGGCGCCTTGAATTTTGTGAGCGTTTACAGGATATGTGTTTCGTAAACAGAAATTTTGTAAAAAATATAATTTTTTCCGATGAGTCCACATTTTGCTTGAATGGTGACGTAAATACCCAAAATTATCGATATTGGTCCGATGTAAATCCACACTGGATGAGGGAAGGACACACACAATTTAATCAAAAGATCAATGTGTGGGCTGGCGTTGTCGATGACATTGTTATAGGGCCTTTCTTTTTTGACGGAAATTTAACAGGCGAGAGATACTTGAGTTTTTTAGAACAAGAACTTGTTCCAGCCCTGGCCACCCTTTTTCCTGAGTTAGAACGTCCCGATTTGCCACATCATAATATCTGGTTGCAACAAGATGGTGCTCCCCCACATTTCGCTGTGGGAGTTCGTACATATTTGGACGATACTTTTCCAAACAGGTGGATTGGAATAGGTGGTTTTATTGAGTGGCCGCCAAGGTCACCCGATTTAACACCACTCGACTTTTTTTTATGGGGATACCTTAAGGGAAAAGTATTCAAAAGCCAGCCTGCAAATTTAGATGATTTAAAAGATCGCATCCGGCAAGAAATTCGGCAAATTACACCCCAAATGGTTCGAAATGTTAGGCTATTGTCAGTTGACCAACGGAAGACACTTCGAACATTTACTTTAGAAAAATTATTTTTAAGTTCACCTAACTGTTTTTTCGATAAATAAGACATTTTTAAAATAATTTTATTCTTTGTTTTTCCACTTTTCAAATTTGGAATGAGAATAACTCCAAAACGCTTGGGCTAAGGTATAGCACATGCTACATGAAAAATGTTTAGGATTTTCCGAAGAATCCGTACATGCAATAATATACAGTGGGTTCTATTTAAGAAAAAAAAAATGTTGTGTCACTCTTATTTGCAACACCCTGTATATCTACATTTTATGTCAGAATATGCGCGTTCGAAAAACAAAATCGAAGGGTCCGAGCGATTTTTTAAAAAAATTGTAGTTTACGAGATAATGAATTTATTTCTTACTTTACGTCCTCACTGTAGAACTAATTAAAGAAATACAAAACTTTGAAACTAACTTAAATACAGATGTATTCTCTTTAGAAGCCAATATAGAAAATGTATTAAATTTTGCAAAAATTATATTACCTTTATTTTAGAAATTCCGTTAGTCGAAGCAGAAATTTATCACTATTACAGATTATATCCATTACCTATTCCTAATAACCAAACTTCCGAATTTTATCTTAAGAGCGGAGTCCCAAGCCCTGGGGCGTCTACAAAATTGCTTCCAAAATGTGTTAAATATTGCTTCCTAATGTATTTATCGGATGGCGCCTACTGTACTAATTTATGAAATTATTTGAATATTGATTTTACAGATTTGCAATTTACTGACCCATGTGTATCTTTCATTTCTTTAGAGATGGAGCGACCTCCGTAATAAATCTATATCCGCAGATATACAGTGTACCAAATTAATACAATACATGGGCGATCTGCACCAAACCATAAGAAATACATATAATGTTACTGATGTAGCGGACATACACACAAAATATCAAGATCAAGTATTTTGTGGGTATCATAATCAATGCAGTGTACAGGGTGTTCCATTTTCGACACTTTATAGGGTATCTGCGTAACTATTAGTGCTATCAAAAAGTAATACTTAGGTATCATGTGCTCTTTTTGGGTCAAACTTAAAATAGTAAAATCGAAATTTGAAAATTTCCGCTCGCGTAAGAGATACGGGGAAAATTAAAAATTGACAATTTCAAAATTACCCTATATTTTCTTAGTTAAAGAGATACAGAAAAATGTTTTATACAGAGGTTTATAATGATTGTCGAATAATCTGCCGTTTTCAGAATAAGTATACGGGGTCAGGTAAGAAAGTTATCAGACCTAACCTCATTTTTTAAATGGAATACACTGTATATTTTAATATAAAAAGATAGCATTTTAAAATCTCTTTACAAATATATACACACCATGCATGACATTGGTTTCCTAGGCGATTTATTTAAACTTCATTACTTTGAAACGAAATAAACGATTCAGATTAAGGTTAAAAAATAACGGGAATCATCTCAAATATTCGGAATATGTCCTTAAATGGTTACCGTCTTTCCGGATAGCGCCATTTCCTTGTTTTTCCACTTTTAATAAAAACTGATATCATATCAAATTTTTCAAAATGTTGATAAGTAGGTCATTTTCGCAAATGAATAAGTCAAAATGAAATTGATGTAAATGCTAATAATACATAGTTGTTTCTAGGATACTAGCTTTTGTTTCATGGTCTACTGTGGTTTATAGTAATAAATTTTAATAAATCGCCTATGATGTGTTATATATTTGAAAGGAGAATTTAAAATAGTATCTTGCTAGGTACTATACCCTGCACGTAGAACCCGGGCTATTTTACTTTTTTTCGTAACCGTCTTGTGTCGTGCGAATTTAGTGTTTTCAGTTATTGTTTTTGTGGTTAGTGATCTTATTGAATTGACTTTAAAATGCCAAAGTCATTGACATATACTCGTGCGAGTTTCAAAAAAGCTAAGACTGCAAGGAAGACGTGGGAAGCGAGAAGAAGAGCTCGGTAAGTAAACTTTTTCTAATTACGTTTATTGTAATAATGAGTAAATGATCTTAGTAATGCAATTTAATTATATTTTTCGACAGAAAAGCAAAATCTGTATAATATTAACCAATCTCGCTCAACATAATATATTATGTTGGCTGATGTCATTTGGAAAATTCTGTCGATAAAAAATATATAATTACTTTTAAAACATTGCATTTTCGAGAAACTTTTCTGTTAATACACAAGTCTATCATATCACACTGAGAAGATATGTCAACTTCATACCGTGCTGTATTTGCTCAAAATGCAATGTTTTGGAAAGTGGGATTGTGAAAAAAATTAATTTTTTCATTAGCTCATAAGAAGTATTTTCTAACACGTGAGGAAAGTATTGTGAAGTAACTAAATATTATGTGCCAACTGCCCCTCCCTGCCTGTGTGAACAATTCACTTTTAAGGCAGGTGGTTTCAAATCTCCTTTGAGCCTCCGTTCCCCGGATTTTTAGTATTTTTAATTATTATTCACTCAGTCGTTTCAATTATATTGTGTAATTGTACAGTGACCGGCAAAAAGTTGGCAACGTAGCAACGTTTTTTAGTAATGAAATATTAAACAAGCTTTTTACGCCGATTTGGTAACCGAAATACGTATTTTTACATTTGTCATGTAACTGCTGGTCGGACGCGATATCCAACACCACCATCGTGCTCAGCATCCTAGAAAACGGGGGGAAAGTGTGTTTCTCTGCAGGGAAATCTCTTGAAGCGCGATTAACCCCTCTGGGGGGTGGTTTCTGCACGTTTTCAGGGGTTGCGCAACCCAAAAGACAAATTCTGACGCCGCCATCGTGTTCAACATCCTCGAAAACGGGGGGGGGGGGGGGGGGGGGGGGAGGTACTCTTGTTCCGACTGAAAATATTTCGATGTTCGTCCTATACTCACAGACGCCACTATTGGCGCAGACCAGCCATTACCCAGAAAACTCGAACAAAAATTATCAAGTTGAATATAATGAATAATAAAGAACGAAAGTAGTCCTGACGTCACACGACCTTGTCTTTTCATGTCGACACAGAGATTGTTCCAGACGTACTTTTGTACCAAATTAAGTACAGTAAGTTTTCGTTACTACCTTGATCAATATTTTTGTAAATAAATACGGCTGCATAATACTATTTAATAATCAACAATGTTAAAAAAAACACATTAAAAAATACTTTACATTATTATTTGATCACTTTTTAAATTCTCTCTTGTTCCGACTGAAAATATTTCGATGTTCGTCCTATACTCACAGACGCCACTATTGGCGCAGACCAGCCATTACCCAGAAAACTCGAACAAAAATTATCAAGTTGAATATAATGAATAATAAAGAACGAAAGTAGTCCTGACGTCACACGACCTTGTCTTTTCATGTCGACACAGAGATTGTTCCAGACGTACTTTTGTACCAAATTAAGTACAGTAAGTTTTCGTTACTACCTTGATCAATATTTTTGTAAATAAATACGGCTGCATAATACTATTTAATAATCAACAATGTTAAAAAAAACACATTAAAAAATACTTTACATTATTATTTGATCACTTTTTAAATTTCGACCTCGACATAAAACTGCTTGAAATACAAAAGAAAAATTTAATTAACGTTCCATTGAACAATATCTTTAAAAAAATGGTACATTTATACCACATTCGATACAATTAAGACAATCAAAAACGTACAAAAATTGGGAACAGCTGATAGGACCCATGTACATAGGTATACGAAGACTTTGTAAATCGCTATTAGGCAATCCAAACCACGTTACTTTTCATCTGTCAATATGGGCTCGCAGGGCAAACAAGCCCGTTGATTCAGATAGGTTTATTACCTTTCTTGGGAGTTTTAAACCATGTAAATTCTAAATATTTGTTAGTTCTGGCTAGTTCTTTTAAGACCATTTAATTGTGAAAACGTACCAGTGTGTTTTATCATGCAGAGTTCATATTTGAGGAAATTATTGCAATAATGCTCAGACGTAGACCAGAGGTATGTTTGTTTACATTTTGATTATTCATTCTATGCTTCAATATCACATTCAAATCATATAAAATTTTAATTTGTTTTAGATTTCTAATGAAGTTGAAATTAATAAAGGATTTGGATCTTTTTACCATGGCAGTTGTTGATTTGGACTACACCATTAATGGGATTCCATTCTATTCTACCAGTGATCTATCATCTAGACATATTTCCATTTTTGTAGCTAGGTTTTATACACATGGATGAAAGCCTACAAAACCCTTGGAGCTCATTAATATTTTTCAGCCAGTTTTGTTATAAATCTTGGAATGAAGGTTGTAAAAGAGTTTTATGTCATGGTTGGAAACGTAATTATTTTTGTTTACTTCAAGTGTTTGATACCTAGTGCAGGAGTGAACAACTTTGTTATAAGATCTTCCACTTTTGAAATAAGAAAATTTAGGGAGTGTCACTAATGTTTCGGAATGTAATACTTTATGTTAATGTATATAATTTTCTTTTTCAGGTGAAACATTCCCATGTCAGTGCTAAACCAATTTTTTCTGTGGAATATATCAACAGAAATAAAGGTATGATTTTTTGTACCGATGGACCTGCTGTTATTGTGTCCATTGTCCCAATGCAAAAATGGACTTCGGCACAGTTTCTGCTTCGTTAAGACAGAGGTAGCTTTACCTTCAGTGTCCAAAGAGAGGATGTCCAGCATTAATGATTTCTTTGCACACTCTAATACAATTATGTAAGAAGGTGAAAAACTTTTAAGAGTCCCTCTGTTTATAAAAATACTTTGATTTGCTGCCAAGGTTTTTATTAGAGGGAAAATATATGCTAGTATAGAGGATACTACCTATAATATTGACGTAAGATGAGTATGTTTTCAGATTGTATTTTTTAATTAAACTTTACCTATATTTCAGATTATATTAAAAATGTAGTCGTCACTACAACACAATCAAGGTGCCAAAATTAATAATCACAGCCACGAACATTATTTTGTTAAATGGTTATTTTACGAAGAAAGACCTTACGGGTAGCTGAATTATATAACTCAACAATAACAACTGAAATGTACCTTCACGATAATGTTTTTATTAACGTTAAATATTTTATTCGTATTACCAAAAAGATTTCTTTTAGGGAGAAAGGACCCGAGATATGGTGCATACTTTGTCTCTCCATGTATAAGCAAGCTTACAATGTGGATTTATCAATTGAACCGAGTCAGTTGATATAATAACTAAGTCTTTTTGAACTTGAATGATGAATGAAATTTGTTATTATTTATCGTTTTATGTTAATTAGTGTTACAGTATTTTAGAATAAAGGAAAACCATACTGTTTTATTAGTCAGGGATTGATATGCAATATACTTTACAAAAATGATATTTAAATGCATTTTTACAAATTAGATTTTGACAGTTCGAAGTCTTTATCAATTATTTCCTTTGTGGTTATGTCTCGAAGAGCAGAAGATAATATGTAGGTACGAGTTGATGACGTTTACTGGTTAAATAAAGACTCTTGAGACTACATAACGAGACTTTTTTAATAATAGTGAGATAATCTTATGTAATAGTAAAATATTTTGAGGAAATAAATGCATTCAATAGTTTTTGTCGTTTTATTAATAATCGGTGTTAATTTTTTCGCTTCATGTGGTAAATAGTGATTGAACTTGCAAAAATTAAAAATACAAAAATTTTATGTTATATATTCAGGAAAAAAATGTCTGGCCTTTTATAAAAATTCAGGCTTTTTATACAATTATCCTACTTTTACACTTTGTCGATCTGGCAACCCTAAATACTACCAGAAATTACGACCTTTTAATGGGTTCCTGATTTTCACAACTCGGCGAATAAGCAGTATCATTTTATAATATCAATTTTTAAAGAAATTTCTACATAATATTTATATTTGGTACACTGTATATTTACATGAGTAAATATACCCGATTATGAAATCGGGTTTTCACACGAGTATACACAACCGAGTCGAGCTACTTCGCTGCCCTCACTGACACAGTAGCTGAACTTTCAGTTGGTTCGTAACTCGACTATATGACGCGGCGAAGTGCAAATATGGCTGCCAAACGTCGTCCAGCTGATAAAATATTTCGATAAAAATAGACCATTGCTGTAATAGCGCGTTTCCTTGCCTAAAACTTATGTAAACCATTACTAATAATATTGCCTTTTAGGAGAAACAATATTTTTCGATTTTGTGTAAAAAATTTTGAAATTGTCATAATTTTTATTTATTTATTACGTGGTTATTTAGCAACAGTTTCCAATAAAAATTGGTTATCGCCGAGCCCAATCTTTTATCTTTGAATAACTGCCTCCACATGTCTCCAAAACTAAATAGTTTCTAAGAATTTTAAAATGGCGCGGAGCTTTACAATAGAAATTTCATGTAACTCCCCTTTTAACCTCCCACACAAGCCTTACCTAGCACTTAGCAATGCTAAATATTCGTATGTGGATCAAATCTGCACCCAACTAATGCCTAATGAGTACCTCTGCAAAGAAGCACACACAGCATATATCAGCAACGCCCCTCCTTGTGCCGTTCAACTGACAACCTATCAATCAAATGCCACTACATGTCAACCATTCCATATTCGACTGCAAAAAGTTCAAATTACAAGAATTGTTGATGGAAAATGGATCGTCACGAGTCCCAATCGCCTAGTTGTACCGATATCCTGTAAAAATTCCAAGGACAACACGCCACTGTTTGGATCATATTTAATCGAAGCCTCTATATAGTCACTGCAGCATTCAAATACAATCTTTTATTCTACACACATATAAACCAAAGCAACTTACATATCAAGATATTTCGTTGCCAGAATTGAACCTGTCCCAAAATTATTACGACAAAACAAGTCACTGGACTGGAATATTGTCAATTTGAAAGAAACTAAAGAAATCGAAGCCGAACTTCAAGACCAAAAGAAGAACATCAATGAGATGACCACACCAGTATCTATCGAAAGAGTCAGTGTTTGGACAATTTTATGGTATTTGTTTATTTTCACCATATTTGCCTTTATAGCTTACAAACTATATAAGAATAGGTATTCTAAAAAGCCTTCTAAAAATCAACAAAATAATGATATCATTATTTGATATATTGTGCTTTAATTTTATTAATCAATTTTGAAAAATACAAATATTTCTTTTGAAATTTTAAAACCACACCCTTAAGGGTATGCTTTTAGCTAAGGGCGGAGGAGTTATATTCCGTAGAAATGCTTATTCACTAGACTAGAATATGATATTTAACCACATCAGCTAGAAAAGTTTATAAATAATAGTAAATCAGATATCATAACCAGTTGTATTGTTACCTCTATTTTGATTACACGCATCTGTTAGTAAAAACTTGTTTTTTTTAAACAGTTCAGCGCTTGCCCGGTTCGTCATTCCATAACGTTAAGGCTCAGCTAAGGTATAACTTAAGGCAACATTCAAATATCGGCCCTAAGTTAATAATACAACTTGAGGATAGTGTTTTGTAATTTGTGTCATAAAAAGACTGGATATTAACGCGGTCGGGTCCTCTTAACCTTAATCCGCTAAATCTAAAAATAGATATTAATGCCCATATAAAACATAACAAAAATAAATAAAAAATGTTTTGCTCTTTAATGTTTAATAATCACACTCATTTATTAATACTGCCAAATATATGCATCCTCACGTTGGCATAAAAAAATGCGTGTAATATCGTGAGTGTTGGTTATTATTATAACGCAATTATATATTTTAACGACATACTAAATCCATATCAAGTTAAAATTTTGAAAAAAAAAACAGTTTAAATACCAAATCAAATTAATTATTGCTAAAATTAATAGTTAGTTATTATCGTAAAACATCAATACTTAGAGAATTAGACATATGTATGCTTGGTAGTAGGGAAGAAGTACAAACGCCATCCTTTGGATATATCACAAACACCAATCAAGTACGAACCACAATTATTACAAACACCAAACACTCCTACCACACCTATGCGTTTACATCCTCACACCACAAAACAATATTTAATAAAAGTCAGAAACATTAATGAAGCAGTATCAGTTGAACTACCTTTGTAGCCTTGTATGAAAAAAGAAATTTAGATAAGCAGCTAATCAACAACCATCATGAGGTTTGAATAACGGTGTCACATATGGATGGTAACAAATAACTTAGTGAGTTTACCAGTGAAGAATTGGCTTTGTTACCTCTTGATTATCTGATAAAATACTCAGCATCTTACGAACTTTTAACAATATATGGAAAGCTGTCAGTAAATTAGCAAAATCATTTTTACCTACAAATATCTTTATCATGTTTTGTACATTATAACAGATCGGAAAGGAAAACAAAATTTGATAGTCCTGCTACTAGTCAAAGTAAATGTGGATTTGGCAACAAAATTTTGTTATCTAAATTTGAATGTCTAATATAAGCTGACACCGGCATTGATGGCGAAGGTGTCTAAGAGAAATCCGTCAATCGCCACTTGCAGAAAGCGGTCCTTAAGAAAGCTGGACAACCATGCACTGAATCGACTGGGCATACCATAGGATCGAATGCAAACCCCATGATGTTCGATTGAGTTGTTCCAAAGATATGGGTGGCATAGGCCAGAAGGTCTCCCGTTGATCTGGACTTTCAAAAACCATATTGATGATGGCTGATAATGTTGAAGCCTTCCAGATACTTTAAGGGCCGGTTGTATAAAGCAATTCTGAACTTAGGTTCAACGGAACGCCGATCAACCTATGAACTACGTTCATTCAATATTACGTTGTTCAATATAAATTGAATCTTAGTTCAGCTGAACTAAGATCAATTTATGTTGGCATGACTATTATTTAGTTACTTTTATTTTATTTTAGATTTTTGACATAAAATATAACCTTTTATTTGATATGGCGTTTGGCGGGCTTGCATTCCAAGCTTTTCTATTCGGTGTACTGATAAAATATTGTTAAAAATAAGAACTTAAATATTTAAAATTGTATTTGCAGACTGGCGATACATTTCTAAAGCGAATAGAGCTTATTGATTCCATTAAAAAAATATATATATTATTAGATACGTACGTTAAAATAAATAAAAACAAACAGCTGTGTTTTTTGTTAAGCGTAATCTTTGGAAATATTCATTGTCTGTTCATTTAGCAAATTGATCAGGATTTTTCCGGTATATCCGTGTTCACAGCATTGACTGCAGTATCCACAAAATCCAAAAATCTTCATCATCAGTTATAATTATTTCATTAAACTCCTACATTTTTATAAACAATATGATAACGATAATTTACTGTATTGTATAATATTTATTTATTTATTTATTTAATTACATACCTTACAGGTTTTAATAAACCTAACTACAAGGCACAAACCATGATAAACATAATACACAGTAACAAAATAATGAAACAGAATATTTAAGAAAAAAAAAATAAAAAAAAAATCAGAAACATGTACAGAGATAACAGTAATAATATACATATAAAAAACTAAAACAAGAAAAAACCGAAAAGTTATGACAGAGTCTTTCAGCGTTTAACAAGTCGACATATTTCCTGTAGTGAGGAGTTAAAAAGGTCAACCCTGGCATCACTCCCATTATACAAATCGCACATACTGTACAGTGGGGATAACCTCAATATATTCGTACGCGGCGTCGCCACATAAAAGCAGCTGCTATGACGACTATGTAATCGTGGTACACAGAAGTTAATCTTGGACAGAAAGTCTGGACAATCAATCAGGTTATTCAAAATCTTAAAGAGGGTTGTTAATAGGAAAAAGTTCCGCCGTTCCTTCAAAGAAGCAAAACCAAACATGCTAAGCAATTGCTCATGCGGGAAACCCTGCTGAGGATAGGTACCATCCCGCTTAAAAGTAACATATTTTAAAAACCTTCGCTGAACACCCTCCAAATTGTCAATGTGAATGCCATATTCCGGGGACCACACTACAGATCCATATTCCAATTTCGATCGCACATAGGCACTATATAAACTGATGATAGCCTGAATATTCGTAAAATCCCTTGTACATCGTAGGATGAACCCATATACCCTCGATGCCTCAGAAATAACAGTGTCTATGTGAGAACAGAAGGAAAGTTTAGTATCAAAAATTATTCCGAGATCTCTAAACTCATTAACGCGTGAAACTGGCCGATTATCAATAGTATAATCATATAGAATAGCTAATGACTTCGTGGTATAAGAAACAACGTTACATTTCAGTATATTTAGCTGTAGATTATTTTCAGCGCACCAATCAACAACAAAATCAAGGTCAGATTGAAGTTCACTGCAGTCGTCGAGGCTATTTATCGTCTTATACAGTTTAACATCATCAGCATACCTCAACTCATTAGCTATGAGCCTGAGACCGATATCGTTGATGAAAATAATAAACAGCAACGGTCCCAAAACCGATCCTTGGGGAACACCAGAAACTGCAGTATATTGTGATGATTTAATGCCGTAAATTTGAACATATTGCTATATTCATTAAGTATGATTTAAACAACGAAATCAGTGAATTGGAAAAACCAAAATTATTGAGTTTCTTAAGTAATAGTCTATGGTCAAGTCGGTCGAAAGCTTTAGTAAAGTCTAAATACATGGCATCCGTTTGAGAGCCCTCATCAATTGACTGTGCAATATCCTGAGTAATCACCATGAGATTCGAAACTGCAGATCTACCCTTGTAGAAACCGTGCTGAGTTGGTGATATTAAATTTTTTACTAGAGGAAATATAGAGTCATGAAGGAGAAATTCAAAAATTTTACAAAAATTACACAAAAATTACAAATAATGGAGATAGGCCTAATATGACACTGACCTGACACAAGAAATATATTTGAAGTTAGAAAGTGCTTGGATCGACAGTTCAACTTCTGAACCGCCAAAAGTGGACGTTCACGTAAACTCCTGATTTGAACTGAGATCAGTGTAAAATATTGTTTGTACAACAACTTTTTTACTTTGAACTAGAGTTCAAGAGTGAACTACAGTTCAAAGTGTTTATACAACCGGCCCTAAAAGTTGTTGGGAGGCTTTCTCCGGTAGTTTTGATATAACTGAAAGCAATGCGACTGGTCGATATAGTTAGGACTCGCTCCGTCTTCCAGCATGATGGAAATATTCCTTTTTGTAGGATAAGTTGAAAAGTCCACAAAATACTGGTGTTAGTTCATCGGTGCATCTCTTGAGGAATTTCGTCTGCATCAGAAGCTTTTTTGACGTCCAGCCCTTTCAGGACCCGTTTGACGGGACGCTGATGGAACACGATTTCGGTCATTTCGGATTGAACTGCAGGAATGTTGGGTGGTATTCTTCCATAGAAATCTACAGTGGAATGCGAAGAAATTAGTTAAGCAAGTAAGTTAGCTTTGTTTGTCTCCGGCTGTGGATGCTATTGTACCATCGGGACGTGTTAGAGGTGGAATAGTTGATTTGGTAAAATTTTGGCTGACAGCCTTAGCGACTGACCAATAGGATCTTGATCCGTTTGGACTGTCAAAAAGTGTTTCTCATCCTCACCTTATGAGCTTCGTTGCTTTGATCTATTATTAGCTTACATTGGTTCAGAGCGGTAACAAAGATGGTACGATTCTTAGCGGTAGAGTTTTTACGCCACTGTCGGTAAGCCAGATTTTTTGATCTGACAGCAAGCTCACAATCCTTGCTGAACCAGGGCTAGCCATTGGACGGCCGTATTTTAGAGGAGAGGATAAATGCTTCCATGCTACTTAGAATGATGTCGGAGACATCGATTTGGATTTAAGGCCAATTTATAAACTTGACGGTGACGATTGACGGTGCGGTTTGACGGTCTGTTTTTCTCGGCTTTTCCATATTTTTATATGATTATATTAATTCTGGTGTTTATGTGATCTGAATGATACTATCAACAGTACCCTTTGGTTAATAGGATGGTATAAAATAAAATAATATTTACTAAATATCACGTGACAGGCAAACACGATTTTGATTGGCTGTGGAAACTTGCTACGAACGTTGCTACGACCGTCCACCGTCAAAAGAAAGAAATTGGTTTATGTCGCCCGTCACCCACCGTCAGACTGCATCGTCATCGTCAAATATAAATGGTCTTATGCATTTCAATATGTTTAAGCTCTAACGTCACCGTCAAACAGCACCGTCAATCGTGCTAAATCCAGCTTTATCCTTAATTCAAAACAAAAATAAAAATAAATCAATATGTAGATAGCTATATTTGCAAGTCGACCCTGCACCCATTTATTGCAGTTTAACGATTTAGAAGTATCCACAATGGGGATTTATCAGGTATTGATTTATTGCAATAACACTCAACGATATATTTTGAACACAACTATACAGTCAGTTCAAAGTATATCAAAGAAATATTCCAGGATGGTATCACTTATTATTTATTGCAAAGGTTATTCGCACAAATGCGTCTGTATTACACCCGTTAAATAGCTGCGAGCCACCCTGTGTAAAAACCATATGGTTGTTCATAAAAATCGTTAAGTAGTATTTTTTTATCAACAAAAGAAATAATAAAAACTACATTTACGATCATATTTTATGTAAAAATTTACTACTTCATGTCCCTTAATTCACGGAAAAATCGCAAGAAATCACGAACTGTAGTAGTGATAGTTAGTGCGTTCACCATCAATTTTGTAGGTCCCTACTGCGCATGCCTGGCATCTGTCACGTCATCTGTCATCTGTCACGTCATGTGTCATCTGTCAGTGGCCCTAACTACCAGTGGCCCTGACTACCAGTGGCCCTAACTACCAGTGGCCCTAACTACCAGTGGCCCTAACTACCAGTGGCGCTAGCATCGAGGGGTCGCGTATGTTCTCTGTGGCATCGCGTCTAACACTTCTTTGTGACAGGAGCCCCGGTCGTAGCTTCGAGGGGCCGCGTGTGTGACATGGGAATCCAAATGATGACGTCGATGGCCCCGCGCGCGTTTAAACCTGAAAAAAAGTTCCGGCTGCTAGGCTCGAACCGCCGACCTCTAGATTGATAGCCGGGAATCATACCATTGCGCCACCTAGGCAATTAAAGTATTGCTGCAACTATGCGTACCGATGCCGCTTAATTAAACAACAAATTTACCAAAAAAGATAGTTAGTTCATACTGTAAATGTATATGCAAATATAGTTGATGGTCGACAAGCAAATAAGTGCCAACTATTGGTTTATTCAATATCGTGCTAAACACTAGTCCCTAACGATACCGATGCATAGCCCTATGTATAAAACGATTAAAAATAGCGAAATTTGATGCCGGAACACAACCATTAAAAAGATAGGCCCTATATCTCGGATCTGAGCTGATTTTTGTCAAAACTAACAGTAGCGGCAATGTAAGAACCCTTCACAAACCCCAAATCCGTAAAAAAAAAATATGGCCCATTTGACATCATGCGCAATAGGCCAAAATTGAGGTTTCTCGGAAACTATAAGCCAAAAATCTGCGCAATTACCAGAAAAAGTGCCTTCGGCAGTCCGCCCACCCCGGGTCTTTCAAAAACGGGACTTGCATGAAAAAGGCCTTTTTGGCAACTTATGTGATAATGGTCCTATACAAAACCACCAAAAACCCCCAAATGATGGGGAACTTATATCATTTTAAACAACATAGTCTACGCGGCGCCATGCCTAATTACTATTCATAGGCAAACGGCTGCCTCATTAATATTCAATGTCAAGCAAGCCAGTAACAAATTCCCAGAAAGATGATGCAACAAGAGCAGCAATATACAACACGTGAGAGGTTTCATAGCACAAGTGCAACGCTAACATTCCGAGAATTGTAATTCATAGACAATTCTAGAACTATAACGACGCGATACGGGTCCCGCCTATAAATACCGGATGTGTTGGGGCTTGAGGCACAGTTGAATACAGCAGTTAGCTGAAGCTAGTAGTATAAGTTAAAAGTGAATAAAATAATTACCAGGTATGTAGATTTATAGGTTATAAATAAAAATATGGTATATTGTGATTATATGATATCTAGGTAGGGTAATTTATAGGTTATACGTTCTGCCAAAGAGAGAATACAAATAACGATTATATGGGGGTGTATAGGAAGCAGGTTCATACAAGTTAGAAATATTTGATTAAAAATGGTGTTAATAATTAGAACTTGTGTGTGATTTTAGGAAAAATGTTCAACTGTGAACACTGTCAGAGGTCCTTCACCCAGAAAGGCGCCCTCAAGCGACATGGGGATTGTAGAGAGGCTGTAAAAACATGCCCAGTCTGCGGGGGTAGTTTCGCGTCGATGTGGGCTCTCCAGGTGCATCAGAGGGAGGCGCACAGAGCCCCTAAAAGACAGGCAACCCCCTCCCAAGTAGCCATGGCCAAGCGGGCAAGACTCGCTCCGTCAGATGGTGAGTATTTTTTTAAAATAAAACTAGTGATTTTCTAAAAGTGTTTAAAATTTCAGATGAATCCATGCAGCATTGTAGTGAATGTAATATGGACGTTCCAAGCTCCCGATGGGTCGCTCATCTAAGAACCTTACGTCATCGGGAGAACTGCTGCATGGTGCAGGAGGATGGTGTTGAACTAATTAAAACATCGTTCCGAAGCCGGATTGCTACCTACCGACTGACTTCAAGCCAAGACCCCACCAATGTGCCCCAGTTCCTAGAACATCTTAGAGAAAAATTCATCAGGTTGGTGGGGAATATAGTTCAAAAATATGAACAGCTTAAAGTCGGTGTGGAGCTTTTCGGCCGCTTCCTCATGCAGACGAGCGAGTTGGTGGAAATTAAATCCTTCAACACCCGGCATGTCATGGTCAATGGCTCAACGGACCTGGAGGAGCTGTTTGGACAGTTCAGCGCTATCCTAGACCGCAAATATTCCGAGTTCTCGGAAAAGGATAGTGGTGAGTATATAATAATGTGAAAATTTAAATTAGCTGCTTATAACATAATGAAATTCCTAATACTATTCAATTGTTACAGGGTGGGCTCTTCAACAACTTCTCCACTTAGAAATAGGAATTAACAAGATCAAGCCTCTAACGCCATCATCTTACCTTCCGATGCCTAAAGAAATTGAAGCAAGGAAAGCTGTTTTGAACATTCAAAACACGGACCAAAAATGTTTTATGTGGTCAGTCTTGGCAGCCTTACATCCAGTACATTGGACTCAAAATGCAAATAGAGTCGTGAACTATCTACCTTTTGAGAACGAGCTGGACTTTACAGGTATGGAATTTCCAATACAAATGAAAGATATTTCAAAGTTTGAACGGCAGAATAATATTTCTATCAATGTCTATGGTTTAGAGCGAAACTATGACAATGGTAAAAATAGTATTGATGTCGTAGGTCCCTTATATTTTACTAAATCTCGCAATGAAAGACATGTAAATTTGTTAGTAATCAGTGATGATAATGAAAATACTCATTACTGTTTAATAAGAAGTTTATCTCGTCTGATCTCAAGGCAATTATCTAAACATAATGCTGCAAAGTATTTATGTGATGGCTGTTTAACGTATTTCTATTCCGAGTTGAAGCTAAAAGCTCATCAAGAACACGATTGTGGCCACGTTATGGCCAAAGTACCGACTACCGATTTGAAAAAGAATAAATACGGTGAAGAGATACCTGAGAATATTTTTAAATTTACAAACTTTGAAAAGAAATTAAAAGTACCTTTTGTTGTTTACGCGGATTTCGAAACAGTTTTAGAACCATTGCCTACAGAACAAAGTGAGAGAGACCCTGATACGTCATATACAGTACGCACTCATAAACACGTTCCATACTCGTTTGCCTACTATATTAAATGTGACTTTGATGACGCGCATTCAATTTATCAATGTTATAGAGGTCCTGACGCACATAAAGAATTTGTAAAACGATTAGATGCTGATTGTAAATCAATATATAATCGCTTTTTGAAGAAAATAGTGCCCATGATCCCTATAACTGCTGAACAAGAGCATGCGCATCAGACCGCAACACACTGTCACATCTGCGAAAAGCCATTTAATATAGAAGACATGCGTGTTCATGACCATGATCACCTTACAGGGCTGTATCGAGGTCCCTCTCACCCTGTATGTAATTTAAATTTCAAAATTCCGTCATTCATACCGATATTTTTCCACAACATGTCCGGGTTCGATTCCCACCTCTTTGTTAAGGAATTGGCGTCAGACGAAGAAAGGATCGATGTTATCCCCCAAAATAAGGAAAAATATATTTCCTTTAGTAAACATATATTGGTAGATAACATCGAAGAGGATGGGAAACAACGGCAGGTATTTTTAAAATTACGGTTTTTAGATAGTTTCCGATTTATGGCCACAGGCTTGGATAAATTAAGTCAAAATTTAAAGCCCGAGCAATGCAGGGCCGTACGTAAATATTTCCCTGACGAGGAAAAATTTAAACTTATTCGGCAGAAGGGTGTCTTCCCGTATAACTACGTGGATCATATTTCAAAATTAGACGATACAGTGCTGCCATCACATGAAGGCTTTTTTAATAAACTTAAAAACGAGCATATTACTGAAGATGATTACAAGCGTGCGTTGAAGGTATGGGATCTATTTAAATGCAAAACTTTAGGCGAATATTCAGATATTTATTTAAAATCCGACGTATTAATTTTGACAGATGTGTTTGAAAGCTTTAGAAATGTGTGCATATCTACATACGGCCTTGACCCAAGCCAATTTTTCACGTGTCCAGGATTGTCGATGGAATCCGCACTTAAATATACATCCATAAATCTTGAGCTACTGACCGATCTAGATATGGTACACTTTTTTAAACACGGGATTCGTGGCGGAGTCAGTCAGTGTAGTGTAAGAAAAGCTATTGCGAATAATAAATTTATACCCACATACGACGCTTCAAAACCTACCTCCTACATTTTATATTTGGATGCAACAAATTTATACGGTGCAGCCATGTCTCAATATTTACCCACAGGGAACTTTAAATGGTTAGACGAAATCGAAATTCAAAATTTAGATTATATGAACATCGCACCTGATTCACAAACAGGTTACGTCTTAGAAGTCGATTTAACATACCCGGAAGATTTGCATTATTCGCATAATGAACTACCCTTTTGTCCAGAATCCATTGCGCCACCAGAGTCCAAATTTCCGAAAATAACAAAATTAATCCCAAACTTTTTTAAGAAAACGAAATATATTATTCATTATCAAAATTTACAGCAGGCTTTAAAGTATGGCCTTAAGCTAACCAAAATTCACCGCGTCATATCTTTCGACCAATCACCGTGGCTTAAACCGTACATCGACCTAAACACAGGGTTGCGCAATCAAGCAAAAAATAAGTTTGAAAAGGACTTTTTCAAGCTTATGAACAATTCTGTGTTTGGAAAGACAATGGAGAACGTGGAGAAACGGGTAGATGTCAAATTAGTGTCCCATTGGGAAAATATTGGTAGGAGGCTCGGTGCTGGGGCGTTGATCGCGAAACCACACTTTAAAGATCGCACTATTTACAGCGAGAACCTGGTATCTATCCAGATGCATAAACAAAAAGTGGTATATAATAAGCCCATATACGCAGGGTTTGGAATCTTGGAGTTATCCAAGATTATTATGTACGACTTTTTGTACGGGTATATTAAGCCTAAATATGGCAACAACGCGACCTTACTCTATACGGACACTGACTCCCTAATATTAAATGTAACGACAGAAAATTTTTATGATGATATAGCAGAAAATTTAGATAGATTCGACACCTCAAACTATTCTCCAGATAACTCACATAATGTTCCTGTAAACCAATCGATCTTGGGAAAAATGAAAGATGAGTACGCAGGAAAAATTATATGGGATTTCTATGGGACCGGGGCCAAGGCATATTGTGTGAATGTAGAGGGGAAATGTACAAAAAAAGCAAAAGGCGTCCCCGACTACGTTACAAAATCCCAACTATCAGTTGAAGACTATAAAAAAGCAGTTAACGTAGTAGGGACCAAAATATTTCGCGAGATGAATACTTTCCGCTCACATTCACATGATATGCATGTGGAACTTAAAAATAAGGTAGCGCTATCATACGCGGACGATAAGCGCTACCTTATACCCGGAGACCTTGAGAACACGCTTGCTTGGGGTCACCAGGATATAGAATTATATAAGGAGACCTTGGAAATTCCAAGTCAAGACTGATTGCTTCAATTTCTTTAGGTGGTGTTAGAGGCTGTGATATTAGGTTATTTATTATAGTTTAAGTATTTATTATAAAGTATAGCGCCCTTTACACGTATAGTTATATATTATATTTCAAGTATTGTATTAATATTGTATATCACCCTCTATAAGACTGATTATTTTATATAAATGTGTGTTAAATAAATGTTTTACCCCACATTCCCAAATTGTGTTTGATTATTTCTAAATATTTTTATATAAATGTGTGTTAAATAAATGTTTTACCCCACATTACTAAATTGTTTTATTTACCCGCCTATACCCTATAAATAAAACAACAGTTCAATATTTTATGGAATAATATTCAGTATTTAGGTTATACAATTGATACATATGTTGCGCAAATAAACTAATTAATTTATCGGTCCATCGAAACAGGTACTTGTCTGTATCCGCCTCTTCGAATTTTAGGCTTCGTTTTTCTGCATTACGATGAAACACCAAGGTATACTTTCCAATAATCAAAAATATGTCAACCCAGTGAGTGTTCAAACAATTAAAATTGCTTAAAAATTCTTCAAATTCCACACTAGTGAAATAAATCTTTCCATATCCAATAGTATCCACTACTACTTCAGTGTTTTCAAATATGACGGTTATATAGCCATCAATTTCATATACTCTGTTTGGCCTAATTCTGCAAAGGGGCGGGGCTTCCACAGCCCTAGGGCACACCTTGTCAGAAGTCATGGAGAGGTTTAAAAAACCACGTGATATAAACCGATAATCTTCGTAGCACTTTATATCTTTTTTGAGGTTATGTATATTACGTAGGTGCTCTTGCAACCTGACCGATGTCATCACAAGCTCGAGGGCAAATGATTAAATATTATTAGAACGCTATATTAAAACACACGTGACATTTTCAATTATTTATTTTGGTAAAAAATCATAAATATAATCATACAGCATATAGGCATTCCTAATACTACAATTACAAACTTCTAGATCATGGTTAGAACATGTGGTTACGTCTTTAGAGAGTTTTGGCGCATTGATACTTGATTCTAAATTAACAACATGTGGCTTATTACTACATTGAGAATAAATTTCGTCTAAAAAGCTCTTCTTTATATGACCCTTGACATATATCTGGTCCACGTCTCGCAAATCGTTGCTGATGATTGTGTAGAGGTCGCTATAATCGGTCACGCCATAATTATAAAAGAGGCCATGATGGTTTCTATGTAGGAATAATACCTGCTTCTTGCAATCATCACTCAAGGTATGAAATGGAGTAGTAGGTTTAAACAGGTAACTCTTCATGTGTTTTCCATCATAAATGGCCAGTTCTTTAGCTTGAAATTCTGGTACCTGGAATCCCTGGACGTCGACTACAGCAAACTTCATCTTACAAGGGTTGGAACTACAATAGTTCTCTCACCTGGCCGGTCAAAGCCTGGTACTCAAGGACACGATCGTGAATAATAATACAAAACGCTCGTGAATCGTTGGAAAAATTAGAAGAACTCTGAAACTCCAATTTGACATCAATAGCGGTGCTCTTTAGAGATTCATTTTGCTTGGTACAATCAATAACAAATAGGGCCCTACTAGCAAAAGTCGTAAAGTCTAAAATAGGCTCGCTTAGCGGCTTGCCTAAATAAGATTTTTGAAAGTCTGTATACATCTTATAGACTTCTGAATATTGGCGATTGGCAAAATCTAAATTTAGAGCCTCATAGGGGTATATCTCAGAGTTTAGATGTAACTTGACATCGGTAATATTTAAGTTATCAAAATAACAGCAATCTGACTTGTAGTTATCTTTGCGATTTTTCATAAAAAATACAATAACATATCTTGCCCTCTCTGTCATCGTCTTTACAGTCCAAATATCTCTCTTTGTCGTTCTCAAAGCAGGAAGCTCGTGAATCTCCCAAGTTCTAAACGGTATAAATATAGGCTTATTTTTTGCAATGTCGTCCAAAAGTCTAAGTTTAACTGCGTCACTAGGATAAATGTGCTTAACCTTCAATTCAACAGTCTTTAGCGTAATCGTCGCCTTTTTGTCACCAGTTGACTTGTAGCAATTTTCATCGTGACGAGCTCGAACCAGTTTAAGCTTCTGTTTACCCATCAGAACATTCTTGTAATCGGCAAACACCCCAAACAGCATGTGTAGCGGAATGCGAAAGTTGAATTCTTTACTAGTTTCATCCAATGTTTTTATAGTACCGCTAGGCCAATTCCAGCCGGCAATATCTAAAGCGCGGCTTTCTGCATCGTTTAAGCATAGCAGGTTTTTAACGGCGCTAACTATGCCAGGATCGCGAACTTTTTCAATCTCTTTACCATTCACTTCATACGACATGCTGTCAAAAATAAAGGCTGCAGCATTATTGGTTAATGTACAGTCACCCGTCTTGCCAGCTGTATCCTCTGCTTTAAACGACCCTTCGATATAAAGCTGAGCTTCGCTCATGTCTAAAAATACATCTTGTTGATTGATGACAATCTCGATTTCGTCGTTGTTATTAAAAGACTTGGTGAAAGGATGATAAGTATGCCATTCTTCGCGCATGATTGACTCATCGCTTTTAATGGGGTTAAATAGCTGAAGTTTTTCTGACATGATAGTTATATAGACTGCTAGCGGACTGTAAAAAAATAATATTGACAAGCGCGAGTGTTCTCTTTGGCTTCTGATTACAGAATGAGTCTGGAGAAGGAGTAGATGTATTTAAATAACTATTAAATACTAAGCCCATTTCGTCTGAGTTCTAATCGGATTACAACTTCTTCGTCTCTGAAATTAACCGGCCTTGAATCTTGATCCAATAGCGTTAGAGTAATATTATATATATTTTTGTCGTTGACAGGTAGATAAATAAGATTTCGGGGTTCTATATTAATACTATACCCGGGGTCAACAGTTGGAGAAAATTCGTATAAAGTATGCGCCGGATTATTTGTATAGTAAGAACCAGAAATAATGTTGCACTCAACCCTGATAGTAACCACTTGTATAATTTCAACTGGCAGGTCAGATTCATGTAATTGGCCAGCCGTCAACACTTGTGGAGAGAATCCTAATAACTGAGCAATGCTATCCTTTGGCTTGAAATTTATATTGTAGATACTATGCAGCTCGCACTTTAAAGTATTGTTATTAGCTCTAAGTGATAGGATTTCTTTACGTTCAGCATCCGATAATTCCGCACCAGCAAGCTGACCTTGTAAATAGTACTCTATATCCTCCAACTCGTAAGAACCGGTTGGTATTTTTAAAACTTGCTCCTTGCCGTTGATTGTATAATAAACCTTATTACGACCAGGTTCTATATTTGGTATGGTATTCCACGTATTTAGAGATATTAATGCCAGAGAGTAATCAAATCTCGAATCTAGTTCTATAGGCGGTACAAAGTATGCTTCGAGCCGGTGAGAACGACCCTTTAAAGTGAATGTTTGAGACATGACTGATGATGGCTAATGACGTCATTGTAATTTATAATGAATTAACGAGAAACGTCAACGCCAGATGGCCGCAATTTATCGTACCATAATCCTGATATTGATCATAGTTGAAATAAATTTTATAATTTTTCATATACTCTACAAATTCTTTTGGCGGCTTCAAGTGGCCAAAACTATCAAAATAAACAACTCTATCTCCTTTCTTCTTGTAAGCTACCCAGTGTGTACCATCTCCTTTGTATCCATCTAAATTTAAAACGCCACTCTCTGTATGTTTCGGTGATTTTGGTAAAGTATCTCGCATAAATACACCTCTGAAATTAGATATCTTTAGACGTTTTACATATGATTTAATATCTTGATCGGATAAAGGGCGCGCGGGTAGCTTTATTGGCAGTTTTTTGGCAGTTTACGTAAAAACAATCCATATCCGGTCTTGTGTTTTTTCAAATACAGCCCATCCCCCTTCTTGCCCAAGGCGATGGCTTCCATTGTTTCATTATGGCGCTGTGATTCTTGCAACTTGGCTTTGGCATTCTGTACATCATTAACGGCCTTGGCAATTCCTGCAGCCCCGCTGCTTAATGCCCCTAGGGCGCTAAGCCCGGCGAATATCGGGATCAAAGGCAAGATGCCGCCTTGTTTTGGCAGGGGTATGATTCTAGGTATTTTGATTTTTCTTTTTCCGCCTAGCTTCTTAACTTTGATGCGTGCAGCTTTGAGCATACCACTCAACGCCTTTTTATCACTACCAGAACCATGTTTCTTTAGCGGTCTAATAAGCTTACATAATTCATGCTTCTTGCATCCTGCACCCAACTTACGCTTGACCTTCATGATGTTTGTTACTAGCCACGCAGAGGTTCGCTCACCAAGACTCGAATCGCTGGCTTTGACTCGTTTCCAAGCTTTGCTTTCCAACACCTGATCGGCTTGATGACGATGGTTCAAGTCTGTGGACTTTGCGTACTCAATGTCGTGATCTTTACAATAGCTATCTAATTTATTCTTGGGTTTATCTCCGCGGGCTAAACGTTCTTGAAGCTTTGTACCAGGGCCGCAATAAGAATATCCGGGTAGATGAAGTTCGACTGGTAATTTATTGATGATACTATTTAACACACCTGCACCCTGTGACGTCTGCATTACTAATGTAGTTGCGAATGAATGCAGAGTGGTACTTATAGAAAGATGCGTCAAGAAAAGCAGAAACGTTCAATTCAAATACATGATTTCAATATGGGGCCCCAGCAAAATCCGAATAAACATAGTGCTGTTTTACCCTCAACCATTAGGGCAATAATATGCGGACCCAGTTCGTGTGGTAAAACTGCTGTTATGATAAGCTTATTGGCTGATGAAAATGGCTTGAAATTTGAGAATGTATACGTATATTCAAAATCTCTACATCAAGACAAATATGTATTTCTGCAAAAAACATTAAAACAGGCCCGTCTTGGATATTTCGGGTACAGCGACAATGACGATGTTCTAGATCCTTCTAGCGCTAAACCTCATTCTATTATTATATTTGACGATGTTGCCTGTGAGAAACAGGATAAAATACGCAATTATTTCTGTATGGGCAGACACCATGATATCGAGTCGTTTTATTTAACGCAGACATATTCAAAAATTCCCAAACAGCTGGTTCGCGACAATGCCAACGTATTAATTCTATTTAAACAGGATGATTTGAATTTGAAGCATGTATATACCGATCATGTAAATACCGACATGTCCTTTGAAGCTTTTAAACGGCTATGTTCCACATGCTGGAAAGACAAACATGGGTTTTTAGTTTTAGTCAAAGACAGTGATATTGATAAAGGACGATACAGGAACAAGTTTGATATATATTTAATCCCCTAAATATAATACATCAGTATAGTCATAGAGGGTGGTTGTATTGTGTGGTTGTTTTCCTGTTTCTGAGGTGGTGTTTCCTGTTTCTGGAGTGGTGTTTTCCTGTTTAAAAGAGTAGTTTAACAGCTGTTTCCTGTTTCTGGGATTGTTTTTCCTGTTTCTGGAGTTGTTTTTCCTGTTTCTGGGTGGTGTTTCCTGTTTCTGGGGGTTGTTTTTCCTGTTTCTGGGGGCTGTTTCCTGTTTCTGGGGTGGTGTTTTTCCTGTTTCTGGGGGCTGTTTCCTGTTTCTGGGGTGGTGTTTCCTGTTTCTGGGGGCTGTTTCCTGTTTCTGGGTGGTATTTCCTGTTTCTTGGGTGGTGTTTCCTGTTTCTGGTTTTTCTGTTTCTTGGGTGGTGTTTCCTGTTTCTGGTTTTTCTGTTTCTTGGGTGGTTTTTCCTGTATATCATGGCTTCTAATTTGAGTGGACTCGATAAGGATGTTAAGCAGCGCATTATTAATACCGCAAATGTTATACGGAAAAAATACTTGGCATTAAAGTTGGAGCGTGGAGAAGAAGACGATGCGTTAAATAAATTTCTAACACCTATTACCGATCCGTTAAATAAACTTGTGGAAGCTTCTGTTGAAAAACAGACTCGTAAACGCAAGATTAAAACAGAGGATGCGCCTCTCATAAAGATTGAGCCACAAAAGATAGAACCCCGAGAAGTAAAGCAGCCTAGCTTTCTAGCAGATGAGACGCGCTACGGCGATGCCGCGGATGACGTGTTTACTGATGAGTCATCGTATCCTTCATTCCACGAAGTACAAGAGGATTTCACTACGTTACTTAAACAAAATCCCGAGGTTGTAAATGAGTTTATCACGCAATATCCCCCGATTGCTCAGAGTTATTTAAAAAAATATTGGGGCAACTCTTCCTCGATAGATGCTAAAGGAGTATCATATAATTCAGATAATGATGCTTGGCAATTGGGGACCGAGCGAGTAGACTTTTTGCCGAGTGGCGATATACAAGTAGGAGATGTTGTATATCCGGGTACGCAGGGGTTGTATGACTTGTTATTTTTAAAGAATCCCCAATATAATACCAATTCCGATAACTTAGAATATAAAGATATCCTTAAACGAACAGGTTTATATCGGAGGGAGAATGGGACAATAAAGGGAAATAGATCTCAAAAATATATGACGATTGTTAAGCCGCTCCTAAGCACCGCATCTAAATTACCATCACCGGCTTCATCAACTCCTAGAGTCTCTAAATCCACGTCATCAGTGCCTAGCAGAACGACTCGATTAAACTCTGGGAGGACAGGGCAGGCTTTGCTAGAATATGACGAGGCCCCGAAAGAGTTTGTGTATTACGATGATATTAACGAGTTGGTAGATCGTTTTAGAAAGCTACATGCGTCTCGTCAAGCTGGCAACACCAATAACCTAAATGAAATTATGAATATTTTGCATGAGCTGGAGCGGTTGGGGGTGATTGAGTTTTATAAATAGTTATATACCACCTCTCGTCTTAGTATCAGCTTAGCCATGAACAAGTTTGGACGTGCCCTACCGACGCGTCAAAAAGGTATAAGGAAAGCTCCTAATCAAATACCCGTTAATAAAGATGGTGACTATAATATTCGCGATCATAAACTTGTAAACGTAAAGCTGCCTACAGATGGCTCTGATGCTGCGAATAAAAAATTTATAGATGATTCAATAAGTTCTCTTTCGGCTAGTCTTAATCATTTGGTTGCGGTTAGAATGCAGGATGCCTACAACTCTATTGATAAAGTTAAGAAAGAATTGACGAATTCTAGCAAGGCTAATACGGAATTAATATCTGCGCAAATGCGTGATCATATGACTATTTTAAATAAGGAAATGTCGGATTATAAAAATTCGCTTAAACTTGCTGATGATAAGTTGAAGAGCGAGATTTTGAAATTAGATATGCAATTAACAACACAACTTCAAGAAATTCGTACTAAACATCAAGCATCTATAGTGCAGGTATCTAAGCAATTTGATGACCTTGAAAATATTTTAAAGGGGTATATAACTACTACTGTTAAACAATCTATTAAGCCTATTACTGATGATGTTAAAAAAATAAATACAAATGTTAATAAATTGAAACAGAGGGTTGATAGAAGTAAGATATAAAAGCATCTGCATAGTAATTAGTTTTTATTACATGTTTGAAAATGGCGGCGAGTATTACTAAAGCGAGAGAACAGGTTGTTAATGAGCTGCATAAACCCGCCAGAACAAAATTTAAACGACGCAGATTTATTCAATATGGTTTAGATGATACTTTTGCCTCTGATCTTGCGCAGCTTGATCAGTATTCTCGCGAAAATAGGGGGTTTAAGTATATATTGGTTGTTATTGATTGTTTTTCGAAATATTTATGGACTCGGCCTATAAAGTCTAAAAATGCCCAAGATGTGACTAATGCTATGGCGCAGATACTCGCGCAGTCTAAGAGAATTCCGAAAAAATTAGTTACAGATAATGGGAAGGAATATTACAACGCTAGCTTCCAAGCTCTCATGAAGAAACATGGTATCCATCATTACAGCACATTTAGTATTTTAAAAGCATCTATTGCCGAGCGTGTAATTCGAACAATCAAGGAAAAGCTGTTTAAGTTGTTTACCTTGAACGGCAATCATAAATGGATAGACTTGTTGGAACATGTTGTAAATACATATAATAATACAACACATTCCACAACCAAAATGAAGCCAAATAGTGTTTCTAAGAATAATGAACAAAAATTATTAAAATCAGCTTACACCAATCTTAAGGTTGTTGGCAGACAGAAATTTAAAGTGGGGGATATCGTTCGGATAAGTAAAGCTAAACACGTGTTTGAAAAAGGATATGTGCCTAATTGGACGGCTGAATTATTTAAAATTTTAAAAGTAAAAATTACTGCTCCTACAACATATTTATTAGAAGATATGCATGGCCATCCAATCAGTGGCGGTTTTTATGAAGAAGAACTGCAAAAAACTAAACAGCCAGATGTATTTCTTATCGAGCAGATTTTGCGTAAGAAGGGTAGAAAGATGTATGTCAAATGGGTGGGGTTTGATGCGTCACATAACAGCTGGATAGACGTATCAAAAGACGTTGTATAAATGTATCTAATTTCGGTAATTTTAATCAGTCATCATGACGCATTGTACTGAGTGTAATTGTGAGGTTAAATCGCTTAGTCATCATAGACGTACCACTAAACATAAGCAGAATTGTAGTGTAGACTTTGTTTCGGGCGTGAAACTTGTTCAAACGGCTTTTAAGAACCGGTTTGTTACGTATCACATATCGAGTCATCACGTGTCTGATGTTAAGCTATATTTAGAAGGAGTGAGGGATAAAGTAATTGACTTGTTGAAGAACGCCTTGACTATTCATAGCCAGATTAGTGTTAATATGGAATTATATGGGCTCTATTTATTGGGCACGTCTATGGATTCAGATATCAAATCGTTCAACTCCAAATATGGACGCATTGTACAGAATAGTAATTTACAAGATTTTTATACTGAATATATGCATGTTTTACTCAAAAAAGCGTCGGAATTTAGCGAGATGGGGAGCGGGTGGGCTTTATCTAAGCTCCTGTTCTTGGAACTTAACATTAATAAAATTAACTGAGGGGTGGGGGTATAGTTGATATATATCCCATCTGCCGTCAGTTTCGTTCCAATCATGTCTGAACCTGCCTTCTCCGACGAGCTTAGTGAGTCTTCATCACCATTCGAGAACTATCTCAATAGTATGTTGCTGAGAAGTAAGAACGATATTAGAAATGAACGACGGTTTTTAAATGAAGTATGTTATCCTGCTGGTAATTTCAAGGTAGCTGTAGGGGTGAGCGTTGCTCGGGGACTGGTTCCAAGCGTTCGGCTGACATATACGCTGTTGAATTTACCCGAAGATCAAGTGTCCGTCTCATTTACTACTACTAGCTGGCAGGAATTTTTGGAAATGGCTGAAAATATATCGACTGGTTCTGGTGGTGCTGACATGGTGTCTACAGACGAGAATTTCACTATGTCTTCTGTGCTTCTTTTAGGTGAAAAAATTATAAAACTCAAGTGTGATGATATTACTTTATGTTTTTGTTGTACTGATCTCGATTCTGTATTTAACATTCGAGATTTGATTAGTTATAAGTTAAGATTGCTGGGGCAACTGGATATTAAAGCTAATTATGAAAGGATTTTATCTTATGTAAGTGATATGGATGTGAATGATGATTTTATTGATAACCTAAAAAACTGTATTCGTACTTACTATACGGATACAAGGGCTTATATCTTGGAGCTAGTATATTATTACCCGCAGAAAGTTCTAGATGATTTTGATAAATTGTATATGAATTCTGATGTTTAATAAATGTATAAATAATGAATTTTGTGTTTTATTACTTAGTATAGTTGAAGCGGCTTTGGCGACATCATGTATAGCGCGGATTGTTTAGATTGTGCTGATGATGGGCTTGGCACCATGTATAATTTTGAAGATAGATTAATTACATATACAGGGTGGCGTAAGAAAGTCTGCCCTGAAGATTTGGCGCGTGCTGGATTTTATTACACCCAACATTCCGACATTGTAAGATGCGCTTTTTGTCATTGTGAATTTAGCGGATGGAAAAAAGGAGACGATCCCCTTGCGGACCACTACAAGTATTCCGGGGATTGCTATTTTGCAAAAATATTATGGAAATGTAGACAGTTTAAAGCAAATGAGATAAAACCAGATCGTTATATCCCCGGTTATTCCTATCTAATTGTTTTTCTGCTAATATTTATATCTGTTCTTTATAATAGCTATGATGCTATAAGAGCTGCAAAGAAATTATTATAGATCAGTTATTCTCCAGCAATGGCCGTGTTAAGTTCATCTTATATCATCCTGGTGGCGCTCGTTCAAAATGTATTTTATGTTTACATGCCCCCAAATGTCATGGACGCATCGGTAATGGTCGAGTCCCCGAATAATACATGGGTGAAGATGCGTTATGAGATGCTGTTTAATAGACAGATTCCTGTTTTTGCTGCAAACGTATCCTCTGATGCTTTTCTTCGATATAAGATCAAGTTTGTCTTTAGAGATTCCACCGTTGGAGAAACTCCTTGGAAGACCTATGGCAGCGAAAGTACCCACCCAGATCCACCCATGGAGCATTCTAACAATATTTATAGTTTAGTAGTATTTATATCCATATCTTGTTTGATATTATTAACAAATTGTGTAGTCACCATTACTAGAACCCATATGTGTAATATTGTGAAATAAATATCTTTTTTTTGGTAAATTTGTTGTTTAATTAAGCGGTATCGGTACGCATAGTTGCGAGCATATATCAATTGCCGCGACGGCTCAATGGTATGACTCCCGGCTACCAATCTAGAGGTCGGCGGTTCGAGCCTAGCAGCCGGAACTTTTTTTCAGGTTTAAACGCGCGCGGGGCCATCGACGTCATCATTTGGATTCCCATGTCACACACGCGGGCCCTCGAAGCTACGACCGGGGCTCCTGTCACAAAGAAGTGTTAGACGCGATGCCACAGAGAACATACGCGACCCCTCGATGCTAGCGCCACTGGTAGTTAGGGCCACTGGTAGTTAGGGCCACTGGTAGTTAGGGCCACTGGTAGTTAGGGCCACTGGTAGTCAGGGCCACTGGTAGTTAGGGCCACTGACAGATGACACATGACGTGACAGATGACAGATGACGTGACAGATGCCAGGCATGCGCAGTAGGGACCTACAAAATTGATGGTGAACGCACTAACTATCACTACTAACTTTAAAAACCTTTGTTCGACAAATTGTATAAAAAGGAAAAAATGCAACGAGATGGATTAAAAGTGTCATACCAGAATGGGTTCTCACATTTTACTAGCAGCACTTCTGTTTATTTCAATGGGTAAGAAATTTTAACAAATTTAATATTTTTGGGGTTACGATTCTGTAACCGACTTTTCGTTGTTATTATTATTACTAATTTGTTGTTATAAAGTTACTTGAATTTTTACATATAATGGAATAATTGGCAAATACATTCGGCCATAAAGAACAATTTCTCGATTATTAACCAATTTGCCTCATAAAAGGATAACCAACAGTAATAGCAGAACAATGTATTCATGACAAATATTTTTTAAATATGAAGTTTCAAAAGAAAAAAATAATTTTAAACATCAGACAAACAATGGCCGATTGCTCCCCAGGAGAACATTAGGCCATCATAAGGGGAGAAATCAGCCAAACAACGCAACCGGTAAATTTACAAAGCTAAACAAAAAATTTTAAAAAAATAAATCATCTTCTTGTCGAATTAATAAAAAAATTAATATAACGAACGCCAAGCTCGCTAAACTAATTTATTACTTGGGCCTGATAAACAATAAGGGTTGCAAAATTATAACAAAAATGATAGCACGCGACAGTTCTAGCTGATCCAGACTTTTAAGAGGAATTATTTTTTCTAATAATGTCTCTGTTGTTTACTTCAGTTATGTCGTCAATTAGGGGAAATAAAAGGTTCTAGATAGGTCTTTCGTCTTAAGAAGTTAATTCTTATGGTATTCTCGTTTATTATACTTAAAATTTGCCTAACAAAATTAACCAAAACGTTTTGACTTTAAATTTTACAAAATCTTCTTGACTTAAGTTCGGTAAGATCATTACGAACATCTTAATCTAAATAGTTTTCTTTATCGGTTGTTTAGTGTTTTGTCTTTTAATCCAGAGGCTTATTAAATAAGTCTCGTTTTGGACATTTCTTTTTTTCCTCTTCCCAGTCGATTTCCTCTAACTTGTTCAGTGTAAACTCTTGAGGGTCCAGGAAGGTTTTCGACTTCTGGTCACTGGCCGAATGTACACCAGGTCTACATGAACGAATGTTCCCCAACGACCAAAATATTTTAAAACGTCATAATATTAACTAATATTTATAGCTGTTAAAATAATCCAGGAATAGAAACGGGAATATATAAGTACGATTTAATAACAAAAAATAAAATTAAATATCTTGATTTTTAAAGAAAATATGGGGAAAATATCTAAAGAAAAAATCTTACCTAGAAGTCTGTTTTTAACCTTCTCTTATTAAAGCCACTCTGATGTACCAATAACGTGTTTATTATAATTCAGGTTGCGGATAAGAATGTTGGCAAAATTATCTTCCTTGATAAAAGCGGGAGATGTAAATAGATTTTAAAATATCTTAGGTGGCTAAATGCTCCCTGTGGCCGAATGATTCCCTATCTCCCCTAGGGCATTCTATTTAAAATAACAAAGTTAGGCTTACCAAAATGTATTCATACTCGGCACATGGGTTTACGTCGGCCTCTTCAAGAGGTTATGATGTCCGTTTTCTATAAAATGTACAGGCGAGCCAATATTCAGCCACCTCAAAAATTACATTGGATTTCCTATGTTCAAATTAACGATGCATCATCCGGTATGATCTTGCTTTTGCCGCCGATATGCACTTTGTTGAATATTCGACGTTGGACGTCCGTCGCCCCCTACCTTCTTCCGATAATAACGCCCCTCCTAATGCTAATACACATTGAAGATTTTGCAATCCAAAAGACATCATGTTGATGGACCACCAGGATATAACAATTAATTAACTAATCCTTACTTATTTCTAGTTGGGTGTTTGAATGCCTCACCATATCCTGCTGGGGATGAATCTAAGCCAGAAACCACCGTATCACCTGATCCAAGCAAAACTGAGATCAAACTATTGGAGATAGCCGCATTGTGCTACCTTCGTGACCTGCTTAAACATAGTACCAATGTAGAAAAAAGTCTAGTAGAGGAGATTATTAGGGAAAAATCTCATGAAGAGCCAGCAGTAATCTGCCGCCGATCGTGGATAGGAAATCCCTTTAAAGCAAAATAGTAGGAAATCATTAAAAATCTACTTGGTCTAGTTATGTTAGGTATCTGTTCAATGTAATATCTATACATAAATATAGAGTGTTATATGGAAATGATTTATTATATTAAAACCCGCAAATCCTGATATGAAATCGAATTGAAGAAACATAACCATAAACGGCCTTTGAATTAATAAGCGAGATAAGCCAACTTATGTCAAACCCGAAAGACCACGTGGTAGGCACAGAGAGAGATATTAACAATCTAATAGGGTAGGTGAAGCATTAAAAAACGTATATACATATACAGTGTGTCCCCGGATCGACGCATGAATAGGTGAAAAAGACTAAAATAATTTGAGTTGAAACTTGATCTTCGGGGGTTCAGCCCTGCTTGAATAGAAACAAATTTCATCATGATTTTAATTTCGAACAATCAAGTACGCGTTGAAAAAAAAGGGAAAAAAGTGCTATCACTAGTAAAATGCATTTCATCTAGAATACGACAAAATGTTATCATGAAAAAATGCTCAGAAAGAAAAACTGAGTACGAGTACAAAATGTTAAAGTCCTATGCCTACTTTGATATTTTGCATTATTTTCATACACCCATTTTAGGAAGTTCATATCAATCTAATGAAAAAATAAAAAGAGAAAGAAAAACAAATGTGGCGTATGGACTGTCGTTAAATTTGGAATGGGATTCTGAATCGATATAGCCGAAAATATACTGGGTGTTCCATTTAAAAATCCAAAAATGAGGTCATTTCCGGTTAAACCGGAAGCGACAACATGGAGTCCGTTATGTCATAAAATACAAAATAATATCACATACAAAGCCCGCCAAATTTTCTGTAATTTAAACAATAAATAAGTTATAGGAATATTCCTCCGGAAAAACTTGATATAAACTGCTGGCCATTTGCTTCCGAGCAAGAAAAATTTCGCCTAAATTTAAAAGTTAATATTTTCTGAACCAGATATGACATCGATCTCCGTATTTTAATGGTTGATAGATTTGTCCCTTAGGAAACAATTGCCAAAGTTGGATTGTCTTAAACTGTCAGAAAATTTTATATACAGGGTGTTAAAGAAGACGATGATTTTTGCTCCAATTTCAATAGCATGTAACTTTCACAATAATATTTTTAAATTTTATCACTGTACGTCAATTGAATCACTGGTTCATAGCAAAGAAAGTAATCTGTCAAATTTTTGATATCTGCTATATTTTAAGAGATACCGATTTTTTTGAAAACCTTTGCTTTTTTCAACTTTTTGTTAGCTAGATCCCACTGTGCGATGTATCGTGCAAACTTTGCAAGTGATTATTATACCTTATGAAAAGCTTGTTTATGTTCAGTAACAACAATTGTACCTAAATGTTGTGATGTGCAGTGGCGTAATCACTTATATGTCTATGCTTTATGAGTATCTCACAATTTTTTTGTATTGGAAAGTACTCGCCCCTAGATTAGGCAAGTTTTTCCTTATTTTTTAGTTTTTCATATGGCGCTACAGGTATATTATACAGTATCTACAAAATTTTAAAAAAGGTAATTTTTCTATTTAATTGTTTGAAGAAATTTATTTATTAATTTCTATATTTCTAACACGACACTATTCCTAAAATTAAACTTAAACTATTAAACTATTATCCAGTATAAGTCATTTTTAACTCTTATCTAAAGGAATAGATCTTTAAGGGCGTGGTAATCTTCCACTTAAACCGTCAATTGACCCTCTAATTAATTAAAAACATAGTTTTTTTAGGTTCACCATAGTTATATTCCGTAGTAATGCCTATTAACTAGAATATGATATTTAACCACATCTGCTAGAAACGTTTATAAATAATAGTAAATCAGATATCATAACCAGTTCTATTGTTAACTCTATTTCGATTACACGCTTCTGCCCGGATCGTCATTCCATAACGTTAAGGCTCAGCTAAGGTATAACTTAAGGCAACATTCAAATATCGGCCCTAAGTTAATAATTTTTCTTAAACAGTTCAGCGCTTGCCAGGATCGTAATTGGCGCAGTCGGTAGGATATAGACAGGGTAGTTCAGTGTAATTTCGGAAAACGGTGGCTTTTCGTACAATCGGTGTTCGGAACACAAAAACGCGAACGGACAAAAATCAAAGTAAAAGGTGCAAGCGACTCACTGACCAGGGGACAAATACAAAAATCGATCTACACCCCTGTTGGTGCGAGGTGAGGAAGCAAATCGTCCAATCTCCATAGTATAGCCAGGGAGAAGACAAAAATCGTTACTCCTATTGGAACTTAGATTAAGAAGAAGAATCAATGAAACTCGTCAAATTCCAGATTTTAGCATTGTAAGTAATCCTTTTTAACATATCCCTATTTTTCCCAGTTTTAGTGTTAATTCTGATTTCGACTTTATTTTTACTTTATTTTTCGTTGTTTTTTGAGTTCGGACAAGCCTTACCATATCTTGGCACAGCCATTTCAGCCTCTCAAAACTTAGTCCATTTCTTTTCATTTTTCGGTATAGCAAAACAGATTGTCGCAGACAATAGAACTGAATTTAAAAACTATGTAATGAACGAATGAAGTATTAAAAGCTCATAATATTAAAGTAGATTTTACAACTCCCTATCATCACGAATCAACTCACCAGTAGAAAGATTAAATTCCACTGATCGAACATTTAAGAATTTTAAAAGAAACCGATAATAAAACCGATATAATTCCTTTAATGACTTATGCTGTTATTGCTTACAATAGTACAATTCATACAAGTACTAACCATACCCCATACGAACTAGTATTAGGATACACTGATTCGAGTGACCCTATGAAACTGATCCCCGCGCAAGTATTCGCAGAATATGTTAACACACATAAACACAATACAAAAATCTTATACGAACAAATTGTTGAAAAAACAATAAATCAAAAACAAAAAACGATAGATGAAATTTTAAGATTTACAAATAGGATCCCAACTTTATAAAAAACAAGAAAAACATTTAGGTAAATTAAAACACCGTTATACAGGGCCATTTATTTTAAAAGAAAAACTAGATAATATTAAAATTAAAATCGAGAACCCGAAAACAAAACGAACGGAAATAATTCATATCAACGGAACTAAAATAATGCCAATTGTTCCAGATGCATCGGATTCATCGACATCAGAGCAAACGAAATATAAATCAACAATTTGAACAAATATCCAGGACTACTTCCTTATAAATTAGGAACCACCAAAATTCAGTCAAATCATTGGTCCTTAATTGAAATTTACGACCTAACCTCACTAATTAATGAATTTTTTACATTTAAATATTTTGCAAAAGATGTAATTAATAGTGTTCAAAATAACTCGCATTACCATTCAGAATATAAAAATACTTTTATTCCATTATTGGCAATAGAACAAATAATTGAAAATCAAATTTATCAAATTAACCCCAATTTTATTAATAAAAGACAAAAACGTGGTATTTTTAACCCCCTTGGTTCTTTTATAAAATGCATTACAGGTAATCTTGATCAAACAGGCGCAGAACAATATGACAAACAGATTAAAGAATTACCGGAAAACCAAAATAAGCTTAAAAATATCGTTTCTAATTAAATTACTCTTTTGGAGAAATCAATCAATCATTTCCAAAATATCGTTTCAAATATTTCACACAATCAAATAATTTTAAAATCAAGAATTATGCAAGTCGATGGCACTATTAAAGAAGTAGAGCTCTACAACAAATTACTGATCACCAATATCTCAGAATTCATGTAGTGATCAATCAAGTAACAATGATGTATCAAACAATCTTTGATATTTTTGAAAAGATAGAAATTGCTATTTCCTTTGCAAAATTAAATACGCTTCACAATTCAATTGTCAACCATATACAGTGAGGACGTAAAGTAAGGAATAAATTCATTATCTCGCAAACTACAATTTTTTTTAAAAATCGCTCGGACCCTTCGATTTTGTTTTTCGAACGCGCATATTCTGACATAAAATGTAGATATACAGGGTGTTGCAAATAAGAGTGACACAAAAAAATTTGTTTTCTTAAATAGAACCCACTGTATATTATTGCATGTACGGATTCTTCGGAAAATCCTAAACATTTTTCATGTAGCATGTGCTATACCTTAGCCCAAGCGTTTTGGAGTTATTCTCATTCAAAATTTGAAAATCAGATATTTCGCAATCAATCAAGACTTGCATTGATTCATGCACGCTGAGGAAAACCTGTAGTCAGCATGCGTGAAGCGCAAGAAAAGTCAAGTAGGCTTTGGAGTTATGATGCAAGAACCAAAAGAATTAATGTCAATAGTTACTCACGTCAGTTTTATGTGTATTTTCCTAACGTTTTACTAGTTTTCAAAAGACTCATTTCGTTTTTCATAACTAAATTAAATTAAAATGCGTCTCACTGAGAAACAGCGCATAGAGGTTTTGATGATGATGGGCTACGGTGATAGGGTTAAAACACAGCAAGAAACTTGTGAGTTATTTAATCAAAAATACCCCAATCGTCCGCCAATATCACAATCAACAGTAAGCAAAATTGAGTACAAGTTTAGGCAATTCGGTCATGTAAGGGATGTCCCTAGATTTGGTCGTCCTCAAGTTGATGAAAATCATCAATTAGAAGTCTTACTGGCAGTTCAAGATAACCAGCATGTGGTGTCTAGGCAGGTAGCAAGTGACGTGGATATTGGAAAAACAACAGCTCTTAAAATACTGCATACAAATAAATACCATCCTTATAAAATGCAAGTTCTCCAAGAACTTTTGGAAAGGGACTTTGAGAGGCGCCTTGAATTTTGTGAGCGTTTACAGGATATGTGTTTGGTAAACAGAAATTTTGTAAAAAATATAATTTTTTCCGATGAGTCCACATTTTGCTTGAATGGTGACGTAAATACCCAAAATTATCGATATTGGTCCGATGTAAATCCACACTGGATGAGGGAAGGACACACACAATTTAATCAAAAGATCAATGTGTGGGCTGGCGTTGTCGATGACATTGTTATAGGGTCTTTCTTTTTTGACGGAAATTTAACAGGCGAGAGATACTTGAGTTTTTTAGAACAAGAACTTGTTCCAGCCCTGGCCACCCTTTTTCCTGAGTTAGAACGTCCCGATTTGCCACATCATAATATCTGGTTGCAACAAGATGGTGCTCCCCCACATTTCGCTGTGGGAGTTCGTACATATTTGGACGATACTTTTCCAAACAGGTGGATTGGAAGAGGTGGTTTTATTGAGTGGCCGCCAAGGTCACCCGATTTAACACCACTCGACTTTTTTTTATGGGGATACCTTAAGGGAAAAGTATTCAAAAGCCAGCCTGCAAATTTAGATGATTTAAAAGATCGCATCCGGCAAGAAATTCGGCAAATTACACCCCAAATGGTTCGAAATGTTAGGCTATTGTCAGTTGACCAACGGAAGACACTTCGAACAATTACTTTAGAAAAATTATTTTTAAGTTCACTTAACTGTTTTTTCGATAAATAAGACATTTTTAAAATAATTTTATTCTTTGTTTTTCCACTTTTCAAATTTGGAATGAGAATAACTCCAAAACGCTTGGGCTAAGGTATAGCACATGCTACATGAAAAATGTTTAGGATTTTCCGAAGAATCCGTACATGCAATAATATACAGTGGGTTCTATTTAAGAAAAAAAAAATGTTGTGTCACTCTTATATGCAACACCCTGTATATCTACATTTTATGTCAGAATATGCGCGTTCGAAAAACAAAATCGAAGGGTCCGAGCGATTTTTTAAAAAAATTGTAGTTTACGAGATAATGAATTTATTTCTTACTTTACGTCCTCACTGTAGAACTAATTAAAGAAATACAAAACTTTGAAACTAACTTAAATACAGATGTATTCTCTTTAGAAGCCAATATTGAAAATGTATTAAATTTTGCAAAAATTATATTACCTTTATTTTAGAAATTCCGTTAGTCGAAGCAGAAATTTATCACTATTACAGATTATATCCATTACCTATTCCTAATAACCAAACTTCCGAATTTTATCTTAACCTCCCACACAAGCCTTACCTAGCACTTAGCAATGCTAAATATTCGTATGTGGATCAAATCTGCACCCAACTAATGCCTAATGAGTACCTCTGCAAAGAAGCACACACAGCATATATCAGCAACGCCCCTCCTTGTGCCGTTCAACTGACAACCTATCAATCAAATGCCACTACATGTCAACCATTCCATATTCGACTGCAAAAGGTTCAAATTACAAGAATTGTTGAAGGAAAATGGATCGTCACGAGTCCCAATCGCCTAGTTGTACCGCCTAGTTGTACCGATATCCTGTAAAAATTCCAAGGACAACACGCCACTGTTTGGATCATATTTAATCGAAGCCTCTATATAGTCACTGCAGCATTCAAATACAATCTTTTATTCTACACACATATAAACCAAAGCAACTTACATATCAAGATATTTCGTTGCCAGAATTGAACCTGTCCCAAAATTATTACGAACAAAACAAGTCACTGGACTGGAATATTGTCAATTTGAAAGAAACTAAAGAAATCGAAGCCGAACTTCAAGACCAAAAGAAGAACATCAATGAGATGACCACACCAGTATCTATCGAAAGAGTCAGTGTTTGGACAATTTTATTGCATTTGTTTATTTTCACCATATTTGCCTTTATAGCTTACAAACTGTATAAGAATAGGTATTCTAAAAAGCCTTCTAAAAATCGACAAAATAATGATATCATTATTTGATATATTGTGCTTTAATTTTATTAATCAATTTTGAAAAATACAAATATTTCTTTTGAAATTTTAAAACCACACCCTTAAGGGTATGCTTTTAGCTAAGGGCGGAGGAGCTATATTCCGTAGAAATGCCTATTCACTAGACTAGAATATGATATTTAACCACATCAGCTAGAAAAGTTTATAAATAATAGTAAATCAGATATCATAACCAGGTGTATTGTTACCTCTATTTTGATTACACGCTTCTGTTAGTAAAAACTTGTTTTTTTTTTAAACAGTTCAGCGCTTGCCCGGATCGTCATTCCATAACGTTAAGGCTCAGCTAAGGTATAACTTAAGGCAACATTCAAATATCGGCCCTAAGTTAATAATACAACTTGAGGATAGTGTTTTGTAATTTGTGTCATAAAAAGACTGGATATTAACGCGGTCGGGTCCTCTTAACCTTAATCCGCTAAATCTAAAAATAGATATTAATGCCCATATAAAACATAACAAAAATAAATAAAAAATGTTTTGCTCTTTAATGTTTAATAATCACACTCATTTATTAATACTGCCAAATATATGCATCCTCGCGTTGGCATAAAAAAATGCGTGTAATATCGTGAGTGTTGGTTATTATTATAACGCAATTATATATTTTAACGACATACTAAATCCATATCAAGTTAAAATTTTGAAAAAAAAAACAGTTTAAATACCAAATCAAATTAATTATTGCTAAAATTAATAGTTAGTTATTATCGTAAAACATCAATACTTAGAGAATTAGACATATGTATGCTTGGTAGTAGGGAAGAAGTACAAACGCCATCCTTTGGATATATCCAAATTGATCACAAACACCAATCAAGTACGAACCACAATTATTACAAACACCAAACACTCCTACCACACCTATGCGTTTACATCCTCACACCACAAAACAATATTTAATAAAAGTCAGAAACATTAATGAAGCAGTATCAGTTGAACTACCTTTGTAGCCTTGTATGAAAAAAGAAATTTAGATAAGCAGCTAATCAACAACCATCATGAGGTTTGAATAACGGTGTCACATATGGATGGTAACAAATAACTTAGTGAGTTTACCAGTGAAGAATTGGCTTTGTTACCTCTTGATTATCTGATAAAATACTCAGCATCTTACGAACTTTTAACAATATATGGAAAGCTGTCAGTAAATTAGCAAAATCATTTTTACCTACAAATATCTTTATCATGTTTTGTACATTATAACAGATCGGAAAGGAAAACAAAATTTGATAGTCCTGCTACTAGTCAAAGTAAATGTGGATTTGGCAACAAAATTTTGTTATCTAAATTTGAGTGTCTAATATAAGCTGACACCGGCATTGATGGCGAAGGTGTCTAAGAGAAATCCGTCAATCGCCACTTGCAGAAAGCGGTCCTTAAGAAAGCTGGACAACCATGCACTGAATCGACTGGGCATACCATAGGATCGACGTTTACTTAGAAGCCCCTCATGCCAAACACGATCAAAGACTTTAGAAATATCCAGTGCAAACCCCATGATGTTCGATTGAGTTGTTCCAAAGATATGGGTGGCATAGGCCAGAAGGTCTCCCGTTGATCTGGACTTTCAAAAACCATATTGATGATGGCTGATAATGTTGAAGCCTTCCAGATACTTTAAGGGCCGGTTGTATAAAACAATTCTGAACTTAGGTTCAACGGAACGCCGATCAACCTATGAACTACGTTCATTCAATATTACGTTGTTCAATATAAATTGAATCTTAGTTCAGCTGAACTAAGATCAATTTATGTTGGCATGACTATTATTTAGTTACTTTTATTTTATTTTAGATTTTTGACATAAAATATAACCTTTTATTTGATATGGCGTTTGGCGGGCTTGCATTCCAAGCTTTTCTATTCGGTGTACTGATAAAATATTGTTAAAAATAAGAACTTAAATATTTAAAATTGTATTTGCAGACTGGCGATACATTTCTAAAGCGAATAGAGCTTATTGATTCCATAAAAAAAATATATATATATTATTAAAACAAACAGCTGTGTTTTTTGTTAAGCGTAATCTTTGGAAATATTCATTGTCTGTTCATTTAGCAAATTGATCAGGATTTTTCCGGTATATCCGTGTTCACAGCATTGACTGCAGTATCCACAAAATCCAAAAATCTTCATCATCAGTTATAATTTCATTAAACTCCTACATTTTTATAAACAATAAGATAACGATAATTTACTGTATTGTATAATATTTATTTATTTATTTATTTAATTACATACCTTACAGGTTTTAATAAACCTAATTACAAGGCACAAACCATGATAAACATAATACACAGTAACAAAATAATGAAACAGAATATTTAAGAAAAAAAAAAATAAAAAAAAAATCAGAAACATATACAGAGATAACAGTAATAATATACATATAAAAAACTAAAACAAGAAAAAACCGAAAAGTTATGACAGAGTCTTTCAGCGTTTAACAAGTCGACATATTTCCTGTAGTGAGGAGTTAAAAAGGTCAACCCTGGCATCACTCCCATTATACAAATCGCACATACTGTACAGTGGGGAGAACCTCAATATATTCGTACGCGGCGTCGCCACATAAAAGCAGCTGCTATGACGACTATGTAATCGTGGTACACAGAAGTTAATCTTGGACAGAAAGTCTGGACAATCAATCAGGTTATTCAAAATCTTAAAGAGGGTTGTTAATAGGAAAAAGTTCCGCCGTTCCTTCAAAGAAGCAAAACCAAACATGCTAAGCAATTGCTCATGCGGGAAACCCTGCTGAGGATAGGTACCATCCCGCTCAAAAGTAACATATTTTAAGAACCTTCGCTGAACACCCTCCAAATTGTCAATGTGAATGCCATATCCCGGGGACCACACTACAGATCCATATTCCAATTTCGATCGCACATAGGCACTATATAAACTGATGATAGCCTGAATATTCGTAAAATCCCTTGTACATCGTAGGATGAACCCATATGCCCTCGATGCCTCAGAAATAACAGTGTCTATGTGAGAACAGAAGGAAAGTTTAGTATCAAAAATTATTCCGAGATCTCTAAACTCATTAACGCGTGAAACTGGCCGATTATCAATAGTATAATCATATAGAATAGCTAATGACTTCGTGGTATAAGAAACAACGTTACATTTCAGTATATTTAGCTGTAGATTATTTTCAGCGCACCAATCAACAACAAAATCAAGGTCAGATTGAAGATCACTGCAGTCGTCGAGGCTATTTATCGTCTTATACAGTTTAACATCATCAGCATACCTCAACTCATTAGCTATGAGCCTGAGACCGATATCGTTGATGAAAATAATAAACAGCAACGGTCCCAAAACCGATCCTTGGGGAACACCAGAAACTGCAGTATATTGTGATGATTTAATGCCGTAAATTTGAACATATTGCTTCCTATTCATTAAGTATGATTTAAACAACGAAATCAGTGAATTGGAAAAACCAAAATTATTGAGTTTCTTAAGTAATAGTCTATGGTCAAGTCGGTCGAAAGCTTTAGTAAAGTCTAAATAAATGGCATCCGTTTGAGAGCCCTCATCAATTGACTGTGCAATATCCTGAGTAATCACCATGAGATTCGAAACTGCAGATCTACCCTTGTAGAAACCGTGCTGAGTTGGTGATATGAAATTTTTTACTAGAGGAAATATAGAGTCATGAAGGAGAAATTCAAAAATTTTACAAAAATTACACGAAAATTACAAATAATGGAGATAGGCCTAATATGACACTGACCTGACACAAGAAATATATTTGAAGTTAGAAAGTGCTTGGATCGACAGTTCAACTTCTGAACCGCCAAAAGTGGACGTTCACGTGAACTCCTGATTTGAACTGAGATCAGTGTAAAATATTGTTTGTACAACAACTTTTTTACTTTGAACTAGAGTTCAAGAGTGAACTACAGTTCAAAGTGTTTATACAACCGGCCCTAAAAGTTGTTGGGAGGCTTTCTCCGGTAGTTTTGATATAACTGAAAGCAATGCGACTGGTCGATATAGTTAGGACTCGCTCCGTCTTCCAGCATGATGGAAATATTCCTTTTTGTAGGATAAGTTGAAAAGTCCACAAAATACTGGTGTTAGTTCATCGGTGCATCTCTTGAGGAATTTCGTCTGCATCAGAAGCTTTTTTGACGTCCAGCCCTTTCAGGACCCGTTTGACGGGACGCTGATGGAACACGATTTCGGTCATTTCGGATTGAACTGCAGGAATGTTGGGTGGTATTCTTAAATAGAAATCTACAGTGGAATGCGAAGAAATTAGTTAAGCAAGTAAGTTTGCTTTGTTTGTCTCCGGCTGTGGATGCTATTGTACCATCGGGACGTGTTAGAGGTGGAATAGTTGATTTGGTAAAATTTTGGCTGACAGCCTTAGCGACTGACCAATAGGACCTTGATCCGTTTGGACTGTCAAAAAGTGTTTCTCATCCTCACCTTATGAGCTTCGTTGCTTTGATCTATTATAAGCTTACATTGGTTCAGAGCGGTAACAAAGATGGTACGATTCTTAGCGGTAGAGTTTTTACGCCACTGTCGGTAAGCCAGATTTTTTGATCTGACAGCAAGCTCACAATCCTTGCTGAACCAGGGCTAGCCGTTGGACGGCCGTATTTTGGAGGAGAGGATAAATGCTTCCATGCTACTTAGAATGATGTCGGAGACATCGATGTGGATTTAAGGCCAATTTATAAACTTGACGGTGACGATTGACGGTGCGGTTTGACGGTGCCGTAAAAAGCTATAAATCCAGCTTTTTACGGCACCGACGATAACATAACCTGTTTTTCTCGGCTTTTCCATATTTTTATATGATTATATTAATTCTGGTGTTTATGTGATCTGAATGATACTATCAACAGTACCCTTTGGTTAATAGGATGGTATAAAATAAAATAATATTTACTAAATATCACGTGACAGGCAAACACGATTTTGATTGGCTGTGGAAACTTGCTACGAACCTTGCTACGACCGTCCACCGTCAAAAGAAAGAAATTGGTTTATGTCGGCCGTCACCCACCGTCAGACTGCATCGTCATCGTCAAATATAAATGGTCTTATGCATTTCAATATGTTTAAGCTCTAACGTCACCGTCAAACAGCACCGTCAATCGTGCTAAATCCAGCTTTATCCTTAATTCAAAACAAAAATAAAAATAAATCAATATGTAGATAGCTATATTTGCAAGTCGACCCTGCACCCATTTATTGCAGTTTAAAGATTTAGAAGTATCGACAATGGGGATTTATCAGGTATTGATTTATTGCAATAACACTCAACGATATATTTTGAACACAACTATACAGTCAGTTCAAAGTATATCAAAGAAATATTCCAGGATGGTATCACTTATTATTTATTGCAAAGGTTATTCGCACAAATGCGTCTGTATTACACCCGTTAACTAGCTGCGAGCCACCCTGTGTAAAAACCATATGGTTGTTCATAAAAATCGTTAAGAAGTATTTTTTTATCAACAAAAAAAATAATAAAAACTACATTTACGATCATATTTTATGTAAAAATTTACTACTTCATGTCCCTTAATTCGCGGAAAAATCGCAAGAAATCACGAACTTTAAAAACCTTTGTTCGACAAATTGTATAAAAAGGAAAAAATGCAACGAGATGGATTAAAAGTGTCATACCAGAATGGGTTCTCACATTTTACTAGCAGCACTTCTGTTTATTTCAATGGGTAAGAAATTTTAACAAATTTAATATTTTTGGGGTTACGATTCTGTAACCGACTTTTCGTTGTTATTATTATTACTAATTTGTTGTTATAAAGTTACTTGAATTTTTACATATAATGGAATAATTGGCAAATACATTCGGCCATAAAGAACAATTTCTCGATTATTAACCAATTTGCCTCATAAAAGGATACCCAACAGTAATAGCAGAACAATGTATTACATGACAATTTTTTTTTAAATATGGAGTTTCAAAAGAAAAAAATAATTTTAAACATCAGACAAACAATGGCCGATTGCTCCCCAGGAGAACATTTGGCCATCATAAGGGGAGAAATCAGCCAAACAACGCAACCGGTAAATTTACAAAGCTAAACAAAAAATTTTAAAAAAATCAATCATCTTCTTGTCGAATTAATAAAAAAATTAATATAACGAACGCCAAGCTCGCTAAACTAATTTATTACTTGGGCCTGATAAACAATAAGGGTTGCAAAATTATAACAAAAATGATAGCACGCGACAGTTCTAGCTGATCCAGACTTTTAAGAGTAATTACTTTTTCTAATAATGTCTCTGTTGTTTACTTCAGTTATGTCGTCAATTAGGGGAAATAAAAGGTTCTAGATAGGTCTTTCGTCTTAAGAAGTTAATTCTTATGGTATTCTCGTTTATTATACTTAAAATTTGCCTAACAAAATTAACCAAAACGTTTTGACTTTAAATTTTACAAAATCTTCTTGACTTAAGTTCGGTAAGATCATTACGAACATCTTAATCTAAATAGTTTTCTTTATCGGTTGTTTAGTGTTTTGTCTTTTAATCCAGAGGCTTATTAAATAAGTCTCGTTTTGGACATTTCTTTTTTTCCTCTTCCCAGTCGATTTCCTCTAACTTGTTCAGTGTAAACTCTTGAGGGTCCAGGTAGGTTTTCGACTTCTGGTCACTGGCCGAATGTACACCAGGTCTACATGAACGAATGTTCCCCAACGACCAAAATATTTTAAAACGTCATAATATTAACTAATATTTATAGCTGTTAAAATAATCCAGGAATAGAAATGGGAATATATAAGTACGATTTAATAACAAAAAATAAAATTAAATATCTTGATTTTTAAAGAAAATATGGGGAAAATATCTAAAGAAAAAATCTTAAGTCTGTTTTTAACCTTCTCTTATTAAAGCCACTCTGATGTACCAATAACGTGTTTATTATAATTCAGGTTGCGGATAAGAATGTTGGCAAAATTATCTTCCTTGATAAAAGCGGGAGATGTAAATAGATTTTAAAATATCTTAGGTGGCTAAATGCTCCCTGTGGCCGAATGATTCCATATCTCCCCTAGGGCATTCTATTTAAAATAACAAAGTTAGGCTTACCAAAATGTATTCATACTCGGCACATGGGTTTACGTCGGCCTCTTCAAGAGGTTATGATGTCCGTTTTCTATAAAATGTACAGGCGAGCCAATATCCCGCCACCTCAAAAAAACATTGGATTTCCTATGTTCAAATTAACGATGCATCACCCGGTATGATCTTGCTTTTGCCGCCGATATGCACTATGTTGAATATTCGACGTTGGACGTCCGTCGCCCCCTACCTTCCTCCGATAATAACGCCCCTCCTAATGCTAATACACATTGAAGGCTTTGCAATCCAAAAGACAAATGTTGATGTACCACCAGGATATAATAATTAATTAACTAATCCTTACTTATTTCTAGTTGGGTGTTTGAGTGCCTCACCATATCCAGCAACCAGCGTATTACTTAAGCCAGACAGTAAGATCGAACTATTGGAGATAGCCGCATTGTGCTACCTTCGTGACCTGCTTAAATATAGTACCAATGTAGAAAAAAGTCTAGTAGAGGAGATTATTAGGGAAAAATCTCATGAAGAGCCAGCAGTAATCTGCGCCCGATCGTGGATAGGAAATCCCTTTAAAGCAAAATAGTAGGAAATCATTAAAAATCTACTTGGTCTAGTTATGTTAGGTATCTGTTCAATGTAATATCTACACATAAATATAGAGTGTTATATGGAAATGATTTATTATATTAAAACCCGCAAATCCTGATATGAAATCGAATTGAAGAAACATAACCATAAACGGCCTTTGAATTAATAAGCGAGATAAGCCAACTTATGTCAAACCCGAAAGACCACGTGGTAGGCACAGAGAGAGATATTAACAATCTAATAGGGTAGGTGAAGCATTAAAAAACGTATATACATAATATACAGTGTGTCCCCGGATCGACGCATGAATAGGTGAAAAAGACTAAAATAATTTGAGTTGAAACTTGATCTTCGGGGGTTCAGCCCTGCTTGAATAGAAACAAATTTCATCATGATTTTAATTTCGAACAATCAAGTACGCGTTGAAAAAAAAGGGAAAAAAGTGCATTTTATCTAGAATACGACAAAATGTTATCATGAAAAAATGCTCAGAAAGAAAAACTGAGTACGAGTACAAAATGTTAAAGCCCTATGCCTACTTTGATATTTTGCATTATTTTCATACACCCATTTTAGGAAGTTCATATCAATCTAATGAAAAAATAAAAAGAGAAAGAAAAACAAATGTGGCGTATGGACTGTCGTTGAATTTGGAATGGGATTCTGAATCGATATAGCCGAAAATATACTGGGTGTTCCATTTAAAAATCCAAAAATGAGGTCATTTCCGGTTAAACCGGAAGCGACAACATGGAGTCCGTTATGTCATAAAATACAAAATAATATCACAAACAAAGCCCGGAAAATTTTCTGTAATTTAAACAATAAATAAGTTAGAGGAATGAGCGTTCCTCCGGAAAAACTTGATATAAACTGCTGGCCATTTGCTTCCGAGCAAGAAAAATTTCGCCTAAATTTAAAAGTTAATATTTTCTGAACCAGATATGACATCGATCTCCGTATTTTAATGGTTGATAGATTTGTCCCTTAGGAAACAATTGCCAAAGTTGGATTGTCTTAAACTGTCAGAAAATTTTATATACAGGGTGTTAAAGAAGACGATGATTTTTGCTCCAATTTCAATAGCATGTAACTTTCACAATAATATTTTTAAATTTTATCACTGTACGTCAATTGAATCACTGGTTCATAGCAAAGAAAGAAATCTGTCAAATTTTTGATATCTGCTATATTTTAAGAGATACCGATTTTTTTGAAACCCTTTGCTTTTTTCAACTTTTTGTTAGCTAGATCCCACTGTGCGATGTATCGTGCAAACTTTGCAAGTGATTGTTATACCTTATGAAAAGCTTGTTTATGTTCAGTAACAACACTTGTACCTAAATGTTGTGATGTGCAGTGGCGTACTTATAATCACTTATATGTCTATGCTTTATGAGTATCTCACAATTTTTTTGTATTGGAAAGTACTCGCCCCTAGATTAGGCAAGTTTTTCCTTATTTTTTAGTTTTTCATATGGCGCTACAGGTATATTATACAGTATCTACAAAATTTTAAAAAAGGTAATTTTTCTATTTAATTGTTTGAAAAAATTTATTTATTAATTTCTATCTTTCTAACACGACACTATTCCTAAAATTAAACTTAAACTATTAAACTATTATCCAGTATAAGTCATTTTTAACTCTTATCTAAAGAATAGATCTTTAAGGGCGTGGTAATCTTCCACTTAAACCGTCAATTGACCCTCTAATTAATTAAAAACATAGTTTATTAAGGTTCACCATAGTTATATTCCGTAGTAATGCCTATTAACTAGAATATGATATTTAACCACATCTGCTAGAAACGTTTATAAATAATAGTAAATCAGATATCATAACCAGTTCTATTGTTAACTCTATTTCGATTACACGCTTCTGCCCGGATCGTCATTCCATAACGTTAAGGCTCAGCTAAGGTATAACTTAAGGCAACATTCAAATATCGGCCCTAAGTTAATAATTTTTCTTAAACAGTTCAGCGCTTGCCAGGATCGTAATTGGCGCAGTCGGTACGATATAGACAGGGTAGTTCAGTGTAATTTCGGAAAACGGTGGGTTTTCGTACAATCGGTGTTCGAGACACAAAAACGCGAACGGACAAAAATCAAAGTAAAAGGTGCAAGCGACTCACTGACCAGGGGACAAATACAAAAATCGATCTACACCCCTGTTGGTGCGAGGTGAGGAAGAAAATCGTCCAATCTCCATAGTATAGCCAGGGAGAAGACAAAAATCGTTACTCCTATTGGAACTTAGATTAAGAAGAAGAATCAATGAAACTAGTCAAATTCCAGATTTTAGCATTGTAAGTAATCCTTTTTAACATATCCCTATTTTTCCCAGTTTTAGTGTTAATTCTTAGCACAGCCATTTCAGCCGGTCGAAACTTAGTCCATTTCTTTCCATTTTTCGGTATATTAAAACAGATTGTCGCAGACAATGGAACTGAATTCAAAAACGATGTAATGAATGAATGGAGTATTAAAAGCTCATAATATTAAAGTACATTTTACAACCCTTATCATCACGAATCAAATTCACCAGTAGAAAGATTAAATTCCTCTCTGATCGAACATTTAAGAATTTTAAAAGAAACCGATAATAAAACCGATATAATTTCTTTAATGACTTATGCTGTTATTGCATACAATAGTACAATTCTATAAGTACTAACCATACCCCATACGAATTAGTATTAGGACACACTGATTCGAGCGACCCTATGAAATTGATTCCCGCTCAAGTATTCGCAGAATAGAACATCGAAGACAGGTTGGGGATTTGACTCTCTTTTACAGATATTTTCATGGAAGGTGCTCGGCTGACCTTGCCCTCTTAATTCCGCCCAGAGCGACGAATAGCAGAAATACACGACGAACCACTGCCGCCCATCTATATGTGGTTAAGCTTAATACTCCCCGAACCTCATTATTTAAGAATTTTTTCATCTGGAGGACTACATTCTTGTGGAACGACCTTCCCGATGTCGTTTTTCCCAACGAATATAACCTCCAACGATTCAAAACCAACGTGAATAGCTTTTTGCGCACATGCACCACTCCCAGAGTGTCCTAAAGGATTTTTCCTATAGTGCTTGTGTTTGATCATAAAAAAAAACGTTTGTAAATAACTGATTATTATCAGGAATTATAGTTTTGTTTTCTTGGCCGTTTTTTAACAAATTATAGATAGTTTGTTCCTGGGTCTCGGCCACTTTTGAAATGAAAATCCAATTTTCAGTTAACGTTTCGGTTCATTTTATTTAAACCATCGTCAGAACTTGTACAATTCTCACCCACTTACACTAAGATAGCATTGAAAATAACATTTTGTCACTTTGTTTAATGGATGTGAACTTTAGTTCCATTTAGTTCCATGAAACAACTTGACAAAATGTTATTTTCAATGCTATCTTAGTGTAAGTGGGTGAGAATTGTACAAGTTCTGACGATGGTTTAAATAAAATGAACCGAAACGTTAACTGAAAATTGGATTTTCATTTCAAAAGTGACCGAGACCAGGAACAAACTACCTATAATTATCAGGAATTTCCTTAAAATTGGATGTCTTGAAATATGATGTATGTAGGTATTAAGTATTAAATTTAAATCATAAACTCATATTTATTATCTATAACTTACTATAAAAAAATTCATAGAAGGAATAGGAACGAAACAACATAATAGCTAGATACAAAAATCTAAAAGGAAATGACTGATAATATGGTTTATTATTTATTAGCGCAAGGTGCGCTTTTAAGACACCTCGAATTACAAAAGAACTTTTTTTTTACAAAAACATTGTATTTTCGCTGGTTTGCGTGACACTTAAAATATCCTTGACCTCCGGAAAGTGAGAGCGACTGCACAGCTTCTCGTACTGATACAAACTTTTCAGGAACGGCACCTACTTGAAGAAATGCCTATTTGGTTTCCACTAGATTTTTTTTTATTTCCAATAGAACCGCCTTGAAAATGTCCTCCTTTTCAATAAAAAAGAATTATCCAAATCGGTTTATTTTTTATTCTTTTGCCTTTTTCACCCTTTTCACCCCCTCTCACTTTTTCATCCATTCCATTTTTTTTCTAAGACAACAAATCACAAAACGCAAAAATTGCGCAACTAAATACCATTAAAATTACATTTTTTTTTCTTATATTTAAAAAAAAAACGTAATTTTTTGGCAATTAATACACCCCGTTTTTACCCCCACCCTGTGAGAATTTTGTAGTACAATTAAAATGGAACCTAATTGAAAATAATCATTCTCCAACAAAAAAAAATCTAAATTGGTTCATAAATGGCGGAGTTCTGAGGAAACAACATAAAATAAAATACAACCGAATTGAGAACCCCTCCTTTTTTGAAGTCGATCAATAACAACCAATAAAAAGGCACACAATAAAATCACTCCTTCCCCAAGCATATGAATTATAAAACCGTGTTAAACGTGACAACAGTGTACGAATTTGAAGCGATTTTGTACGTTGAAGTGGTTTGAGGTTACGTTTGAAATCCAAGGTTTTTTTTTACTTTGGTCATCTAACTTCTTATAAAACAATTCTGCATGCTTCGACACTTCAATTTAAAAAAAAAAATCACTACACAAATGTTAACAACAATTACAGCGTTCGACTGAAAGAATTCCGTCATTACAGGGAATGCGTGATACTCTTAGGCAGTGGCGTATATAGGGGGGGGGGCCAGGGGGCCCGGGCCCCCCCCGAAATATAATGTAATAAGTTCATAATATATTCAAAAATACTCAAACTGAAGCGAATTGTGTTGCCGACTAGGCAACTATGCGATTAATCTTAAAGAGACGAGTGCATCGCCTCTTGGCGCGTAACTCGCCGCTCCACTATGTTGATACCCCTGAGTAGTGTTGCCACACGCTGTATTATTATAGGGGTAGATTTCTGGAAGGAGTGGGGTAGAATTGGGCCGATACGGGTAGAATTTATGCCGATATTAATATAGTGTTATATTAAAATCTTGTCATATTCCCTCGTTAAATTTTAACTTCCATACATGTTTCGAGGGTATCTTCAGTAGAAAACTTTTGACATTGTCAGGGTGAACAGTAAGAAAGAAAAAACAATTTTTAAGTACTATGAAAAACTTTTTACTTTTGATGAAAATTTGAAATTAAGAAAAAAAATGAATTATATATTTTCTTATTCCGGTAGAAGAAAAAGTGAAAAAAATCAGTAATTCTGTTTCTTCTTTTTCTACTTCCGGAACATTTTTCTTCGTTTTTACAGTTCATCTTGACAATATCATAAGTTTTTACTCCTTATATATTATCAACTGAAGATGAGCGTATAAATCCTTCGGAACATATGGAAGTTAAAATTTAAAGCGTGTTTATTAAACTGTAGTGCCTCTTCATAATATAAAATTTTTTAAATAAATTAACAATTAACAGTTAAAAAAATTTATTAGTATTAATTTTGTTGTCAAAATATTTCTCTTTAATTTAGGGCCCCCCCCGAAACAAATTTCTATATACGCCCCTGCTCTTAGGCAAACGGTGTACCAAACGCTAGAGTTACACTATTTGCCGGCAATACGTGAAATGACTAGGCATTTCAGGGAATGACGGATTTCACTAATTATTGACGCCGACATATGTCTATTCACAAGCAACAGATGTTGCCCTTAAAATTTTCAAACGGGAAGGGAAGTCAAGTGGCATATCATTTTAAAGGTTATTTAAATCTCTTTCCAATAATAGCACCTTCCAGTACCTTCCAAGAAATCGTATTCCAAAAATGGACGTAACTAGAAAATACCGGTATTGACATTTACGGTTTTAGGTTATTATGGAAAAAATATTATTGTTGACTGTGTAGTCACTCCACCCTTTCCAAATTGTCACTAGAGGCGAAGTCACCCCCCTTCTCATTTAGGATTTCTACACTGACAACAATTGACATGTATTTACAATTATTTCTCAAAATATTATTATCATAATTGATGTTTATTTTGATTTGGATTTATCCTTAATTCAAAATTAAAATTAAAATAAATCAATATGTAGATAGCTATATTGCCAAGAAGACCCTGTACCCATTTATTGCAGTTTAAGAATTTAGGCGTATCCACAATGGAGATTTATCAGGTATTCATTTAAAGGTCAACGCTATACAGGGTGTAACTAAATAAGTGTAAAACATTTAAGGGGGTGATTCCTCATCGAAAAAAAGATAGGATCTTTCATATAAAGAAACTTCATTGGAGCATCCCTTGTTAAGATACAGCCCCTTAAAGGGGGTACATAAAATTTATAAATAAACAAAACTGCTTTATTAATAACAAAACATACAACATCGAGAAATCATAGTAAATGTTCAAAATGTCTACCTTCAGACATTACGCATGCGTCTAGACGTCGGCGCATTGAGCAACGTATTCGCGCGTTTTATGGCGATATGTATCTTGTTCGTAAAATAATTTTTTGCTGCCATCTGGTTTATTTTGGGCAAAAAATTCAAGAGACATTTTTTGTTTAGAATGAAACAGGCTATCGGAAATAAATTTTTAGATGGTAAACAAATAATAAGACAAAAACTTACATTGGAAATAAATTTTAGGGGTTGCGTTTTCCACCCTTACAACCATGGGGTAAACCAAATAAATTACTGGCTAAGTGTCTTTTTGGTAGTAGAAAATGTCAGGTTAATTTCAATATTGTAACTTTTTTAGTGCTTGTGAAAAAAATTGTTAAACACATTTTATGTACCCCCTTTAAGGGGCTGTATCTTAACAAGGGACTCTGCAATGAAGTTTCTTTATATGAAAGATCCTATCTTTTTTTCGATGAGGAATCACCCCCTTAAATGTTTTACACTTATTTAGTTACACCCTGTATTTTGAACACGACTAGACAGAAGATCATAGTCAGTTTGAAGTATATCAAATAAATATTCCAGGATGGTATCACTTATTATTTATTGCAAAGGTTATTCGCACAAATGCGTCTGTATTACACCCGTTAAATAGCTCCGAGCCACCATGTATAAAAATCATTTGATTGTTCATAAAAATCGTTAAGTAGTATTATTTTTATCAACAAAAGAAAAAATAAAAACTACATTTACGATCATATTTTATGTAAAAATTTACTACTTCATGTCCCTTAATTCAAGGAAAAATCGCAAGAAATCACGAACTTTAAAAACCTTTGTTCGACAAATTGTATAAAAAGGAAAAAATGCAACGAGATGGATTAAAAGTGTCATACCAGAATGGGTTCTCACATTTTACTAGCAGCACTTCTGTTTATTTCAATGGGTAAGAAATTTTAACAAATTTAATATTTTTGGGGTTACGATTCTGTAACCGACTTTTCGTTGTTATTATTATTACTAATTTGTTGTTATAAAGTTACTTGAATTTTTACATATAATGGAATAATTGGCAAATACATTCGGCCATAAAGAACAATTTCTCGATTATAAACTATTTGGCTCATAAAAGGATAAACCTTATCAGTAGTAGGAGACACTTAGCAATGTATTACATGACAAATATTTCTTAAATATGGAGTTTCAAAAGAAAAAAATAATTTTAAACATCAGGTAAGCAATGGTCGATTGCTCCCCATCCCAGGAGAACATTCGGCCATCATAAGGGGAGGAATCAGCCAAACAACGTAACTGGTAAATTTACAAAGCTAAACAAAAAATAAATAAAAATCAAATCTAAAATTATCAAATAGATTGTTTAAAGTTCATTCATGTCGAATTAATACAAAAAATTAATATAACAAACGACAAATTTATTAAACTAATTTATTACTTGGGCTTGATAAACAATAAGGGTTGCAAAATTATAACAAAAACACGCGGCAGTTCTAGACTTTTAAGACGAATACATTTTTCTAATAATGTCTCTGTTGTTTACTTCAGTTATGTCGTCAATTAGGGGAAATAAAAGGTTCTAGATAGGTCTTTCGTCTTAAGAAGTTAATTCTTATGGTATTCTCGTTTATTATACTTAAAATTTGCCTAACAAAATTAACCAAAACGTTTTGACTTTAAATTTTACAAAATCTTCTTGACTTAAGTTCGGTAAGATCATTACGAACATCTTAATCTAAATAGTTTTCTTTATCGGTTGTTTAGTGTTTTGTCTTTTAATCCAGAGGCTTATTAAATAAGTCTCGTTTTGGACATTTCTTTTTTTCCTCTTCCCAGTCGATTTCCTCTAACTTGTTCAGTGTAAACTCTTGAGGGTCCAGGTAGGTTTTCGACTTCTGGTCACTGGCCGAATGTACACCAGGTCTACATGAACGAATGTTCCCCAACGACCAAAATATTTTAAAACGTCATAATATTAACTAATATTTATAGCTGTTAAAATAATCCAGGAATAGAAACGGGAATATATAAGTACGATTTAATAACAAAAAATAAAATTAAATATCTTGATTTTTAAAGAAAATATGGGGAAAATATCTAAAGAAAAAATCTTACCTAGAAGTCTGTTTTTAACCTTCTCTTATTAAAGCCACTCTGATGTACCAATAACGTGTTTATTATAATTCAGGTTGCGGATAAGAATGTTGGCAAAATTATCTTCCTTGATGAAAGCGGGAGATGTAAATAGATTTTAAAATATCTTAGGTGGCTAAATGCTCCCTGTGGCCGAATGATTCCCTATCTCCCCTAGGGCATTCTATTTAAAATAACAAAGTTAGGCTTACCAAAATGTATTCATACTCGGCACATGTGTTTACGTCGGCCTCTTCAAGAGGTTATGATGTCCGTTTTCTATAAAATGTACAGGCGAGCCAATATTCAGCCACCTCAAAAATTACATTGGATTTCCTATGTTCAAATTAACGATGCATCATCCGGTATGATCTTGCTTTTGCCGCCGATATGCACTTTGTTGAATATTCGACGTTGGACGTCCGTCGCCCCCTACCTTCTTCCGATAATAACGTCCCTCCTAATGCTAATACACATTGAAGATTTTGCAATCCAAAAGACATCATGTTGATGGACCACCAGGATATAATAATTAATTAACTAATCCTTACTTATTTCTAGTTGGGTGTTTGAATGCCTCACCATATCCTGCTGGGGATGAATCTAAGCCAGAAACCACCGTATCACCTCATCCAAGCAAAACTGAGATCAAACTATTGGAGATAGCCGCATTGTGCTACCTTCGTGACCTGCTTAAATATAGTACCAATGTAGAAAAAAGTCTAGTAGAGGAGATTATTAGGGAAAAATCTCATGAAGAGCCAGCAGTAATCTGCCGCCGATCGTGGATAGGAAATCCCTTTAAAGCAAAATAGTAGGAAATCATTAAAAATCTACTTGGTCTAGTTATGTTAGGTATCTGTTCAATGTAATATCTATACATAAATATAGAGTGTTATATGGAAATGATTTATTATATTAAAACCCGCAAATCCTGATATGAAATCGAATTGAAGAAACATAACCATAAACGGCCTTTGAATTAATTAGCGAGATAAGCCAACTTATGTCAAACCCGAAAGACCACGTGGTAGGCACAGAGAGAGATATTAACAATCTAATAGGGTAGGTGAAGCATTAAAAAACGTATATACATATACAGTGTGTCCCCGGATCGACGCATGAATAGGTGAAAAAGACTAAAATAATTTGAGTTGAAACTTGATCTTCGGGGGTTCAGCCCTGCTTGAATAGAAACAAATTTCATCATGATTTTAATTTCGAACAATCAAGTACGCGTTGAAAAAAAAGGGAAAAAAGTGCTATCACTAGTAAAATGCATTTTATCTAGAATACGACAAAATGTTATCATGAAAAAATGCTCAGAAAGAAAAACTGAGTACGAGTACAAAATGTTAAAGTCCTATGCCTACTTTGATATTTTGCATTATTTTCATACACCCATTTTAGGAAGTTCATATCAATCTAATGAAAAAATAAAAAGAGAAAGAAAAACAAATGTGGCGTATGGACTGTCGTTGAATTTGGAATGGGATTCTGAATCGATATAGCCGAAAATATACTGGGTGTTCCATTTAAAAATCCAAAAATGAGGTCATTTCCGGTTAAACCGGAAGCGACAACATGGAGTCCGTTATGTCATAAAATACAAAATAATATCACATACAAAGCCCGCCAAATTTTCTGTAATTTAAACAATAAATAAGTTATAGGAATATTCCTCCGGAAAAACTTGATATAAACTGCTGGCCATTTGCTTCCGAGCAAGAAAAATTTCGCCTAAATTTAAAAGTTAATATTTTCTGAACCAGATATGACATCGATCTCCGTATTTTAATGGTTGATAGATTTGTCCCTTAGGAAACAATTGCCAAAGTTGGATTGTCTATACAGGGTGTTAAAGAAGACGATGATTTTTGCTCCAATTTCAATAGCATGTAACTTTCACAATAATATTTTTAAATTTTATCACTGTACGTCAATTGAATCACTGGTTCATAGCAAAGAAAGAAATCTGTAAAATTTTTGATATCTGCTATATTTTAAGAGATACCGATTTTTTTGAAAACCTTTGCTTTTTTCAACTTTTTGTTAGCTAGATCCCACTGTGCGATGTATCGTGCAAACTTTGCAAGTGATTATTATACCTTATGAAAAGCTTGTTTATGTTCAGTAACAACAATTGTACCTAAATGTTGTGATGTGCAGTGGCGTACTTATAATCACTTATATGTCTATGCTTTATGAGTATCTCACAATTTTTTTGTATTGGAAAGTACTCGCCCCTAGATTAGGCAAGTTTTTCCTTATTTTTTTAGTTTTTCATATGGCGCTACAGGTATATTATACAGTATCTACAAAAGTTTAAAAAAGGTAATTTTTCTATTTAATTGTTTGCAAAAATTTATTTATTAATTTCTATCTTTCTAACACGACACTATTCCTAAAATTAAACTTAAACTATTAAACTATTATCCAGTATAAGTCATTTTTAACTCTTATCTAAAGGAATAGATCTTTAAGGGCGTGATAATCTTCCACTTAAACCGTCAATTGACCCTCTAATTAATTAAAAACATAGTTTTTTTAGGTTCACCATAGTTATATTCCGTAGTAATGCCTATTAACTAGAATATGATATTTAACCACATCTGCTAGAAACGTTTATAAATAATAGTAAATCAGATATCATAACCAGTTCTATTGTTAACTCTATTTCGATTACACGCTTCTGTTAAACAGTTCAGCGCTTGCCAGGATCGTAATTGGCGCAGTTGGTAGGATATAGACAGGGTAGTTCAGTGTAATTTCGGAAAACGGTGGCTTTTCGTACAATCGGTGTTCGGAACACAAAAACGCGAACGGACAAGAATCAAAGTAAAAGGTGCAAGCAACTCACTGACCAGGGGACAAATACAAAAAACGATCTACAGCCCTATTGGTGCGGGGCGAGGAAGCAAATCGTCCAATCTCCATAGTATAGCCAGGCAGAAGACAAAAATCGCTACTCCTAAGTATTGGAACTTAGATTAAGTAGAAGAATCAATGAAACTCGTCAAATTCCAGATTTTAGCATTGTAAGTAATCCTTTTTAACATATCCCTATTTTTCCCAGTTTTAGTGTTAATTCTGATTTCGACTTTATTTTTACTTTATTTTTCGTTGTTTTTTGAGTTCGGACAAGCCTTACCATATCTTGGCACAGCCATTTCAGCCTCTCAAAACTTAGTCCATTTCTTTTAATTTTTCGGTATATTAAAACAGATTGTCGCAGACAATAGAACTGAATTTAAAAACTATGTAATGAACGAATGAAGTATTAAAAGCTCATAATATTAAAGTACATTTTACAACCCCCTATCATCACGAATCAACTCACCAGTAGAAAGATTAAATTCCACTGATCGAACATTTAAGAATGACTTATGCTGTTATTGCTTACAATAGTACAATTCATACAAGTACTAACCATACCCCATACGAACTAGTATTAGGATACACTGATTCGAGTGACCCTATGAAACTGATCCCCGCGCAAGTATTCGCAGAATATGTTAACACACATAAACACAATACAAAAATCTTATACGAACAAATTGTTGAAAAAACGATAGATGAAATTTTAAGATTTACAAATAGGATCCCAACTTTATAAAAAACAAGAAAAACATTTAGGTAAATTAAAACACCGTTATACAGGGCCATTTATTTTAAAAGAAAAACTAGATAATATTAAAATTAAAATCGAGAACCCGAAAACAAAACGAACGGAAATAATTCATATCAACGGAACTAAAATAATGCCAATTGTTCCAGATGCATCGGATTCATCGACATCAGAGCAAACGAAATATAAATCAACAATTTGAACAAATATCCAGGACTACTTCCTTATAAATTAGGAACCACCAAAATTCAGTCAAATCATTGGTCCTTAATTGAAATTTACGACCTAACCTCACTAATTAATGAATTTTTTACATTTAAATATTTTGCAAAAGATGTAATTAATAGTGTTCAAAATAACTCGCATTACCATTCAGAATATAAAAATACTTTTATTCCATTATTGGCAATAGAACAAATAATTGAAAATCAAATTTATCAAATTAACCCCAATTTTATTAATAAAAGACAAAAACGTGGTATTTTTAACCCCCTTGGTTCTTTTATAAAATGCATTACAGGTAATCTTGATCAAACAGGCGCAGAACAATATGACAAACAGATTAAAGAATTACCGGAAAACCAAAATAAGCTTAAAAATATCGTTTCTAATTAAATTACTCTTTTGGAGAAATCAATCAATCATTTCCAAAATATCGTTTCAAATATTTCACACAATCAAATAATTTTAAAATCAAGAATTATGCAAGTCGATGGCACTATTAAAGAAGTAGAGCTCTACAACAAATTACTGATCACCAATATCTCAGAATTCATGTAGTGATCAATCAAGTAACAATGATGTATCAAACAATCTTTGATATTTTTGAAAAGATAGAAATTGCTATTTCCTTTGCAAAATTAAATACGCTTCACAATTCAATTGTAAACCATATACAGTGAGGATGTAAAGTAATAAATTCATTATCTCGCAGACTACAATTTTTTTTAAAAATCGCTCGGACCCTTCGATTTTGTTTTTCGAACGCGCATATTCTGACATAAAATGTAGATATACAGGGTGTTGCAAATAAGAGTAACACAAAAAATTTTGTTTTCTTAAATAGAACCCACTGTATATTATTGCATGTACGGATTCTTCGGAAAATCCTAAACATTTTTCATGTAGCATGTGCTATACCTTAGCCCAAGCGTTTTGGAGTTATTCTCATTCAAAATTTGAAAATCAGATATTTCGCAATCAATCAAGACTTGCATTGATTCATGCACGCTGAGGAAAACCTGTAGTCAGCATGCGTGAAGCGCAAGAAAAGTCAAGTAGGCTTTGGAGTTATGATGCAAGAACCAAAAGAATTAATGTCAATAGTTACTGTTATTGTCAGTTTTATGTGTATTTTCCTAACGTTTTACTAGTTTTCAAAAGACTCATTTCGTTTTTCATAACTAAATTAAATTAAAATGCGTCTCACTGAGAAACAGCGCATAGAGGTTTTGATGATGATGGGCTACGGTGATAGGGTTAAAACACAGCAAGAAACTTGTGAGTTATTTAATCAAAAATACCCCAATCGTCCGCCAATATCACAATCAACAGTAAGCAAAATTGAGTACAAGTTTAGGCAATTCGGTCATGTAAGGGATGTCCCTAGATTTGGTCGTCCTCAAGTTGATGAAAATCAACAATTAGAAGTCTTACTGGCAGTTCAAGATAACCAGCATGTGGTGTCTAGGCAGGTAGCAAGTGACGTGGATATTGGAAAAACAACAGCTCTTAAAATACTTCATACAAATAAATACCATCCTTATATTCAAGTTCAAGTTCTCCAAGAACTTTTGGAAAGGGACTTTGAGAGGCGCCTTGAATTTTGTGAGCGTTTACAGGATATGTGTTTCGTAAACAGAAATTTTGTAAAAAATATAATTTTTATGAGTCCACATTTTGCTTGAATGGTGACGTAAATACCCAAAATTATCGATATTGGTCCGATGTAAATCCACACTGGATGAGGGAAGGACACACACAATTTAATCAAAAGATCAATGTGTGGGCTGGCGTTGTCGATGACATTGTTATAGGGCCTTTCTTATTTGACGGAAATTTAACAGGCGAGAGATACTTGAGTTTTTTAGAACAAGAACTTGTTCCAGCCCTGGCCACCCTTTTTCCTGAGTTAGAACGTCCCGATTTACCACATCATAATATCTGGTTGCAACAAGATGGTGCTCACCCACATTTCACTGTGGGAGTTCGTACATATTTGGACGATACTTTTCCAAACAGGTGGATTGGAAGAGGTGGTTTTATTGAGTGGCCGCCAAGGTCACCCGATTTAACACCACTCGACTTTTTTTTATGGGGATACCTTAAGGGAAAAGTATTCAAAAGCCAGCCTGCAAATTTAGATGATTTAAAAGATCGCATCCGGCAAGAAATTCGGCAAATTACACCCCAAATGGTTCGAAATGTTAGGCTATTGTCAGTTGACCAACGGAAGACACTTCGAACATTTACTTTAGAAAAATTATTTTTAAGTTCACCTAACTGTTTTTTCGATAAATAAGACATTTTTAAAATAATTGTATTCTTTGTTTTTCCACTTTTCAAATTTGGAATGAGAATAACTCCAAAACGCTTGGGCTAAGGTATAGCACATGCTACATGAAAAATATTTAGGATTTTCCGAAGAATCCGTACATGCAATAATATACAGTGGGTTCTATTTAAGAAAAAAAAAATGTTGTGTCACTCTTATTTGCAACACCCTGTATATCTACATTTTTATGTCAGAATATGCGCGTTCGAAAAACAAAATCGGAGGGTCCGAGCGATTTTTTTTAAAAAATTGTAGTTTGGGAGATAATGAATTTATTCCTTACTTTACGTCCTCACTGTAGAACTAATTAAAGAAATACAAAACTTTAAAACTAACTTAAATACAGATGTACTCCCTTTAGAAGCCAATATAGAAAATGTATTAAATTTTGCAAAAATTATATTACCTTTATTTTAGAAATTCCGTTAGTCGAAGCAGAAATTTATCACTATTACAGATTATATCCATTACCTATTCCTAATAACCAAACTTCCGAATTTTATCTTAACCTCCCACACAAGCCTTACCTAGCACTTAGCAATGCTAAATATTCGTATGTGGATCAAATCTGCACCCAACTAATGCCTAATGAGTACCTCTGCAAAGAAGCACACACAGCATATATCAGCAACGCCCCTCCTTGTGCCGTTCTACTGATAACCTATCAATCAAATGCCAACTACTACATGTCAACCATTCCATATTCGACTGCAAAAAGTTCAAATTACAAGAATTGTTGATGGAAAATGGATCGTCACGAGTCCCAATCGCCTAGTTGTACCGATATCCTGTAAAAATTCCAAGGACAACACGCCACTGTTTGGATCATATTTAATCGAAGCCTCTATATAGTCACTGCAGCATTCAAATACAATCTTTTATTCTACACACATACAGCGTGTCTTCGGAAGTTCTTACCAAATGGGAAACTTTTTAATTATTAACTCTACGGAAAAAAGTACCTCTTCCTAAAAAGTCCTGCTTGGTGAGAAAATAAATTTGCACAAGAATATTTGTATGTTGGACATACAGGGTGGCTTCAAAAAGTACCGGGTTTAAAATTTATAAAAAGACGTCGGCTATATTTACAAAACTAAAAACTTGGAGAGTGCATGTTTAAAGGCTAGCAGACTATAACAATTACACAATAAAAACTCTACTTAAGAGAACTACTTTTATGACGGATAAAAATTAGTTCACTAATTTCTATGAGGTGGCCAATTTCTAATTTCCCAATAACAAATAAAACTAAATTACTCCAAAAATAATCTAGGTCTTCACATGGCCCCCGTCTTTTTGCATACAAATGTTTGTCCTTCTAGAAAACTCTGACACAGCGTTTCTGATCATATTAGGAGTAACTAGCCGGATACACTGCCTTACAGTTTCTTCTAGGTGATCAATATCACGGAATGGTCTGTGCTTGTACACCAATTGCTTCAAATGACCCAACAAGAAAAAATCTAGGGGTGTAATGTCGGTGACCTAGGTGGCCAGGGTACTTCTGAACGGCGTCCTATCCATCTTTGTGGAAAAGTTCTGTCGAAATATTCGTTGACCCTGGCTGCGCTGTGACAAGGAGCTCCTTCATGCTGATACCAAACAGTCTTCTTAGGAACGGTTCTTAGGAAATTTAAGTAAATCTCACTATTAATATTTTGATGAAAAAAATATGGACCCACTATTTGATTATTTAAAATACCGCACCAAACATTCGTTTTGAAATACGTTTGGTCACGGCATTCGATTACGAAATTGGGGTTCACATCGCTCCACCAACGACAATTCTGGGAACATACGACACCATTGGAAGTAAATGTTGCCTCGTCACTGAATAAAATTCGCCTTGAAAAGAAAATGTCGTCTTCAACTTCTCCTTGAAACCAAGCACAGAACATGAAACGCGATTCCATATCTCCAGGCTTGAGCATGTGTACAAATTTTGGCTTATACGGATAAAATTTATTTATTCTAAGTATCTTACTAGCAGAAGCTCTTGACACGTTCTCTTGAACTGTCTTCTTTATTCCTTCCAATGAAATTGTTGGATTTTCCACAACCGCTTGTAATACTTGTAATTGATTTTCTTCAGTAAGTGTTCGAACTGCATGTTTCTTCTTGAAATTATTTCCGACAGAGCCAGTATTTTTAAATTTATTGACGACATTGCCGACAGTAACGTGGCTAATATGTTTATTTGGGTGTCTAGTATTAAAAATGTCGGCAGCCTCGCGATGCATCTTATAATGATCGCCAACAATAAGAACTTTTTAAATTTTTTCATTAACAGTCAGTTTAATCATCACTATTATTGTTTAAAGTAACTAAGAAACGGAAAAACCTTTTTTAACAAGAAGTTCACGTTTTGAAACAGAAATTATAATTGCTAAACTGTCACTGCTAAAACGCCTATTCTGTTGCCAACAACAATCAATTGTTCAAAGCCTACTTATCCAGAAATACTTATTACCAAATCTTTAATACTATTAGTTTTGTAAATATAGCCGACGACTTTTATAAATTTTAAACCCGGTACTTTTTGAAGCCACCCTGTATGTCCAACATACAAATATTCTTGTGCAAATTTATTTTCTCACCAAGCAGGACATTTTGGGAAGAGGCACTTTTTTTCGTAGAGTTAATAATTAAAAAGTTTCCCATTTGGTAAGAACTTCCGCAGACACGCTGTATAAACCAAAGCAACTTACATATCAAGATATTTCGTTGCCAGAATTGAACCTGTCCCAAAATTATTACGAACAAAACAAGTCACTGGCCTGGAATATTGTCAATTTGAAAGAAACTAAAGAAATCGAAGCCGAACTTCAAGACCAAAAGAAGAACATCAATGAGATGACCACACCAGTATCTATCGAAAGAGTCAGTGTTTGGACAATTTTATGGTATTTGTTTATTTTCACCATATTTGCCTTTATAGCTTACAAACTATATAAGAATAGGTATTCTAAAAAGCCTTCTAAAAATCAACAAAATAATGATATCATTATTTGATATATTGTGCTTTAATTTTATTAATCAATTTTGAAAAATACAAATATTTCTTTTGAAATTTTAAAACCACACCCTTAAGGGTATGCTTTTAGCTAAGGGCGGAGGAGTTATATTCCGTAGAAATGCTTATTCACTAGACTAGAATATGATATTTAACCACATCAGCTAGAAAAGTTTATAAATAATAGTAAATCAGATATCACAACCAGTTGTATTGTTACCTCTATTTTGATTACACGCTTCTGTTAGTAAAAACTTGTTTTTTTTTTAAACAGTTCAGTGCTTGCCCGGATCGTCATTCCATAACGTTAAGGCTCAGCTAAGGTATAACTTAAGGCAACATTCAAATATCGGCCCTAAGTTAATAATACAACTTGAGGATAGTGTTTTGTAATTTGTGTCATAAAAAGACTGGATATTAACGCGGTCGGGTCCTCTTAACCTAAATCCGCTAAATCTAAAAATAGATATTAATGCCCATATAAAACATAACAAAAATAAATAAAAAATGTTTTGCTCTTTAATGTTTAATAATCACACTCATTTATTAATACTGCCAAATATATGCATCCTCACGTTGGCATAAAAAATGCGTGTAATATCGTGAGTGTTGGTTATTATTATAACGCAATTATATATTTTAACGACATACTAAATCCATATCAAGTTAAAATTTTGAAAAAAAAAATAGTTTAAATACCAAATTAAATTAATTATTGCTAAAATTAATAGTTAGTTATTATCGTAAAACATCAATACTTAGAGAATTAGACATATGTATGCTTGGTAGTATGGAAGAAGTACAAACGCCATCCTTTGGATATATCCAAATTGATCACAAACACCAATCAAGTACGATCCACAATTATTACAAACACCAAACACTCCTACCACACCTATGCGTTTACATCCTCACACCACAAAACAATATTTAATAAAAGTCAGAAACATTAATGAAGCAGTATCAGTTGAACTCCCTTTGTAGCCTTGTATGAAAAAAGAAATTTAGATAAGCAGCTAATCAACAACCATCATGAGGTTTGAATAACGGTGTCACATATGGATGGTAACAAATAACTTAGTGAGTTTACCAGTGAAGAATTGGCTTTGTTACCTCTTGATTATCTGATAAAATACTCAGCATCTTACGAACTTTTAACAATATATGGAAAGCTGCCAGTAAATTAGCAAAATCATTTTTACCTACAAATATCTTTATCATGTTTTGTACATTATAACAGATCGGAATGGAAAACAAAATTTGATAGTCCTGCTACTAGTCAAAGTAAATGTGGATTTGGCAACAAAATTTTGTTATCTAAATTTGAATGTCTAATATAAGCTGACACCGGCATTGATGGTGAAGGTGTCTAAGAGAAATCCGTCAATCGCCACTTGCAGAAAGCGGTCCTTAAGAAAGCTGGACAACCATGCACAGAATCGACTGGGCATACCATAGGATCGACATTTACTTAGAAGCCCCTCATGCCAAACACGATCAAAGACTTTAGAAATATCCAGTGCAAACCCCATGATGTTCGATTGAGTTGTTCCAAAGATATGGGTGGCATAGGCTAGAAGGTCTCCCGTTGATCTGGACTTTCAAAAACCATATTGATGATGGCTGATAATGTTGAAGCCTTCCAGATACTTTAAGGGCCGGTTGTATAAAGCAATTCTGAACTTAGGTTCAACGGAACGCCGATCAACCTATGAACTACGTTCATTCAATATTACGTTGTTCAATATAAATTGAACCTTAGTTCAGCTGAACTAAGATCAATTTATGTTGGCATGACTATTATTTAGTTACTTTTATTTTATTTTAGATTTTTGACATAAAATATAACCTTTTATTTGATATGGCGTTTGGCGGGCTTGCTTTCCAAGCTTTTCTATTCGGTGTACTCATAAAATATTGTTAAAAATAGGAACTTAAATATTTAAAATTGTATTTGCAGACTGGCGATACATTTCTAAAGCGAATAGAGCTTATTGATTCCATAAAAAAAATATATATATTATTAGATACGTACGTTAAAATAAATAAAAACAAACAGCTGTGTTTTTTGTTAAGCGTAATCTTTGGAAATATTCATTGTCTGTTCATTTAGCAAATTGATCAGGATTTTTCCGGTATATGCGTGTTCACAGCATTGACTGCAGTATCCACAAAATCCAAAAATCTTCATCATCAGTTATAATTTCATTAAACTCCTACATTTTTATAAACAATAAGATAACGATAATTTACTGTATTGTATAATATGACACTGACCTGACACAAGAAATATATTTGAAGTTAGAAAGTGCTTGGATCGACAGTTCAACTTCTGAACCGCCAAAAGTGGACGTTCACGTGAACTCCTGATTTGAACTGAGATCAGTGTAAAATATTGTTTGTACAACAACTTTTTTACTTTGAACTAGAGTTCAAGAGTGAACTACAGTTCAAAGTGTTTATACAACCGGCCCTAAAAGTTGTTGGGAGGCTTTCTCCGGTAGTTTTGATATAACTGAAAGCAATGCGACTGGTCGATATAGTTAGGACTCGCTCCGTCTTCCAGCATGATGGAAATATTCCTTTTTGTAGGATAAGTTGAAAAGTCCACAAAATACTGGTGTTAGTTCATCGGCGCATCTCTTGAGGAATTTCGTCTGCATCAGAAGCTCTTTTGACGTCCAGCCCTTTCAGGACCCGTTTGACGGGACGCTGATGGAACACGATTTCGGTCATTTCGGATTGAACTGCAGGAATGTTGGGTGGTATTCTTCCATAGAAATCCACAGTGGAATGCGAAGAAATTAGTTAAGCAAGTAAGTTTGCTTTGTTTGTCTCCGGCTGTGGATGCTATTGTACCATGGGGACGTGTTAGAGGTGGAATAGTTGATTTGGTAAAATTTTGGCTGACAGCCTTAGCGACTGACCAATAGGACCTTGATCCGTTTGGACTGTCAAAAAGTGTTTCTCATCCTCACCTTATGAGCTTCGTTGCTTTGATCTATTATTAGCTTACATTGGTTCAGAGCGGTAACAAAGATGGTACGATTCTTAGCGGTAGAGTTTTTACGCCACTGTCGGTAAGCCAGATTTTTTGATCTGACAGCAAGCTCACAATCCTTGCTGAACCAGGGCTAGCCATTGGACGGCCGTATTTTGGAGGAGAGGATAAATGCTTCCATGCTACTTAGAATGATGTCGGAGACATCGATTTGGATTTAAGGCCCATTTATAAACTTGACGGTGACGATTGACGGTGCGGTTTGACGGTGCCGTAAAAAGCTATAAATCCAGCTTTTTACGGCACCGACGATAACATAACCTGTTTTTCTCGGCTTTTCCATATTTTTATATGATTATATTAATTCTGGTGTTTATGTGATCTGAATGATACTATCAACAGTACACTTTGGTTAATAGCATGGTATAAAATAAAATAATATTTACTAAATATCACGTGACAGGCAAACACGATTTTCATTGGCTGTGGAAACTTGCTACGAACGTTGCTACGACCGTCCGCCGTCAAAGATAAAATTGGTTTATGTCGGCCGTCACCCACCGTCAGACTGCACCGTCATCGTCAAATATAAATGGCCTTATGCATTTCAATATGTTTAAGCTCTAACGTCACCGTCAAACAGCACCGTCAATCGTGCTAAATCCAGCTTTATCCTTAATTCAAAACAAAAATAAAAATAAATCAATATGTAGATAGCTATATTTGCAAGTCGACCCTGCACCCATTTATTGCAGTTTAAAGATTTAGAAGTATCCACAATGGGTATTTATCAGGTATTGATTTATTGCAATAACACTCAACGATATATTTTGAACACAACTATACAGTCAGTTCAAAGTATATCAAAGAAATATTCCAGGATGGTATCTTTATTGCAAAGGTTATTCGCACAAATGCGTCTGTATTACACCCGTTAAATAGCTGCGAGCCACCCTGTGTAAAAACCATATGGTTGTTCATAAAAATCGTTAAGTAGTATTTTTTTATCAACAAAAGAAATAATAAAAACTACATTTACGATCATATTTTATGTAAAAATTTACTACTTCATGTCCCTTAATTCGCGGAAAAATCGCAAGAAATCACGAACTTTAAAAACCTTTGTTCGACAAATTGTATAAAAAGGAAAAAATGCAACGAGATGGATTAAAAGTGTCATACCAGAATGGGTTCTCACATTTTACTAGCAGCACTTCTGTTTATTTCAATGGGTAAGAAATTTTAACAAATTTAATATTTTTGGGGTTACGATTCTGTAACCGACTTTTCGTTGTTATTATTATTACTAATTTGTTGTTATAAAGTTACTTGAATTTTTACATCTAATGGAATAATTGGCAAATACATTCGGCCATAAAGAACAATTTCTCGATTATTAACCAATTTGCCTCATAAAAGGATAACCAACAGTAATAGCAGAACAATGTATTCATGACAAATATTTTTTAAATATGGAGTTTCAAAAGAAAAAAATAATTTTAAACATCAGACAAACAATGGCCGATTGCTCCCCAGGAGAACATTTGGCCATCATAAGGGGAGAAATCAGCCAAACAACGCAACCGGTAAATTTACAAAGCTAAACAAAAAATTTTAAAAAAATCAATCATCTTCTCGTCGAATTAATAAAAAAATTAATATAACGAACGCCAAGCTCGCTAAACTAATTTATTACTTGGGCCTGATAAACAATAAGGGTTGCAAAATTATAACAAAAGTGATAGCACGCGACAGTTCTAGCTGATCCAGACTTTTAAGAGGAATTATTTTTATGGTATTCTCGTTTATTATACTTAAAATTTGCCTAACAAAATTAACCAAAGCGTTTTGACTTTCAATTTTATAAAATCTTCTCGACTTAAGTTCGTTAAGATCATTACGAACATCTTAATCTAAATAGTTTTCTGTATCGGTTGTTTATTGTTTTGTCTTTTAATCCAGGCTTATTAAATAAGTCTCGTTTTGGGCACTTATTTTTTTTTTCCTATTCCCGGTCAATTTCCACTAACCTGTTATTTTCTGATGTGTCAGTGTAAACTCTTGAGAGTCCAGGTAGGTTTTCGACTACTGGTCACTGGCCGAATGTATACCAGGTCTATATGAAGAAAACGTCATAATATTAACTAATATTTATAGCTGTTAAAATAACCCAGGAATAGGAACGGGAATATATACGTACGATTTAATCACAAAAAATAAAATTAAATATCTTGATTTTTAAAGAAAATACTGAAGAAAAAATCTTAACTATAAGTCTGTTTTTAACCTTCTCTTGTTAAAGCCACTCTGATGTACCAATAACGTGTTTATTTTATAATTCAGGTTGCGGATAAGAATGTTGGCAAAATTATCTTCCTTGATAAAAGCGGGAGATGTAAATAGATTTTAAAATATCTTAGGTGGCTAAATGCTCCCTGTGGCCGAATGATTCCCTATCTCCCCTAGGGCATTCTATTTAAAATAACAAAGTTAGGCTCACCAAAATGTATTTAAACTCGGCACATGGGTTTACGTCGGCCTCTTCAAGAGGTTATGATGCAGTTTTTCTATAAAATGTACAGGCGAGCCTATATTCAGCCACCTAAAAAATTACATTGGATTTCCTATGTTCAAATTAACGATGCATCATCCGGTATGATCTTGCTTTTGGCGCCGATATGCACTTTGTTGAATATTCGACGTTGGACGTCCGTCGCCCCCTACCTTCTTCCGATAATAACGCCCTAATAATGCTAATACACATTGAAGATTTTGCAATCCAAAAGACATCATGTTGATGGACCACCAGGATATAATAATTAATTAACTAATCCTTACTTATTTCTAGTTGGGTGTTTGAATGCCTCACCATATCCTGCTGGGGATGAATCTAAGCCAGAAACCACCGTATCACCTGATCCAAGCAAAACTGAGATCAAACTATTGGAGATAGCCGCATTGTGCTATCTTCGTGACCTGCTTAAATATAGTACCAATGTAGAAAAAAGTCTAGTAGAGGAGATTATTAGGGAAAAATCTCATGAAGAGCCAGCAGTAATCTGCCGCCGATCGTGGATAGGAAATCCCTTTAAAGCAAAATAGTAGGAAATCATTAAAAATCTACTTGGTCTAGTTATGTTAGGTATCTGTTCAATGTAATATCTATACATAAATATAGAGTGTTATATGGAAATGATTTATTATATTAAAACCCGCAAATCCTGATATGAAATCGAATTGAAGAAACATAACCATAAACGGCCTTTGAATTAATAAGCCAGATAAGCCAACTTATCTCAAAACCCGAAAGACCACGTGGTAGGCACAGATAGATATTAACAATCTAATAGGGTAGGCAAAGCCTCAAAAGACGTCAGTGAATGTTGATCGATGTTCTCATATACAGTGTGTCCACGGGTCGACGCATGAATTGGCGAAAAGGAATAAAAATTTTTGACTTGAAACTTGATCTTCTGGGGTTCAGCCCTGCTTGAATAGAAACAAATTTGTGTCATAATTTTAATTTCGAAAAATCAAGTACGCCTCGAAAAAAGAGGAAAAAAGTGTTACCACTAATAAAATGCATTTAATCTAGAATACGACAAAAATGCTCAGAAAAAAAAATGAGTACGAGTACAAAATTTGTTAACAATATTTAAGTTATAGGGCTCAGCGTTCCTCTTGAAAAACTCGATATGTTATGGGCCGATATTTGTATGATATATTAAGTTAGACATAAGCCAAGGTAGCCTTAACATTATGGTAAAGCTTAAAAAAACTATGTTTTAAATTAATTTGAGGGCCCAAAGTCACCTTAAGGTACAGATTGAAATAAATCACCCTTAACACAAGATTGACAGTATATTAAAGTCCTTTTTAAGACTCACCTAAAGGAATAGATCTTTAAGAACGTGGTAATCTTCCACTTACACGCGTCAATTGACCCTCTAATTAATTAAAAAACATAGTTTTTTTAAGGTTTACCATAACGTTAAGGTTCAGCTAAGGTATAACTTAAGGCAATATTCTAATATCGGCCCTAAGTTAATAATATAACTTGAGGATTAGTGTTTTGTAATTTGTCTCATAAAAAGGCTGGATTTTAACGCGTCGGATCCTCTTAGCTTTAATGGCATAACGCTAAATCTAAAAATAGATTTTAATGCCCATAATAAAACAACAAAAATATCTAAAAAAGGTTTCGTTTTCTTTTTCTTATAAGGCCACCTTTTATAAAACTGATAACCAACTGATATTATTATTTCGACCACAATCCCAGGGCAGGTTGATCAATAACACAGATGGTCAATTAATGTGTGGGGGGAATTATTGGTGAACATATTATTGGCAGTCATTTTTTTTAACGGACATTGGAATGGGCCTATGTATCTGGTTTTTTTACAAAATCAATTGGCAACAACAACGAACGAACAAGCGCGAACAAACCCGAACTTCTTATTATCAAACAACGTTTGAAACTTCCACCACTGGATTATTTAATGTTTGCATCCCCCTTAAATTTTTAATGAGTTTGTTTGAAGACTGTAAGAAAATAATTTTAAATGGTAAACAAGAACTTATTTTAGTGAGAGATAATTCTGACAAAAATGTCACCCTTAAGACTGTAGACCTACATCCGAAAATTCAACTTACTAAGTTAGCTCGGAATATACCACACATATATGTGGCGATTCCCCAAGAACTAGCGTTAACTAAATTAATTGATAGAGATAGTAACATAATAATTGCTTTTAGAAGTTGGGAATTAATAGAATATCCAGATTTATTTAAAGCAGGTCATCATAATAGGGAGGTGAAGACCTACATAAAGGTCAATACCCCGAGGCACGTGGCCCTATGCTTCCAGAAAGTTTTAAGGAATAAGTCAATGTCTTAATTTTCCAATATTAAATTACGAAATATCAAAATATTTTTAAATTCTAAGAGGTGAATTGCTGACTAATCATCTTTATTTAGATTTGATAAAAATAAATTTGCTACATTATATGAAATGTTCTCAGACCAATTCTTTCTCCAAAGGAATTTAGCGATCCTATAACATATATCGATTGTTCACATCAAAAAGAATCCATCGAAACCGGACAAGTTATGTTATGAGAATTGAATTTGAATTACAAGAGGATCTTACTGACGAGGTATTGGCATCTTGTCTTATTTTGCATGACACAATATTTACATATAATCTTTCAACCAAAAATATCAGACAACTGTAACGAAATTTATAAAATTCTGGGTTTGCGCCTTGATCCCATCATTATGAATAAGACATTGAAACTGAGCGTATTCTACTTTTTAAAAGAATTAAAGAGACTTAAACAACCAATTAAAACAGTATTCCGACCAGAAATCCATGACTAACCAATTTTTACATCTGAAAATATGAAGTTTCTAATTCTTGACATCGAAAATTAATTTTTTGCAAAGGAATTAGCTGCTTTTGATGGAACCAAAATATGTCACTATATCTTTAAATCTCCATTTAATATGAAGTATCTAGCACCCGACTTACATCAATCAACAAGCTGTTTGGTTATGAAAATCCATGGAATGAAGGATATACATCGATACACAAATTTTCTGCAATTACAAAAGATTTAACTGAAAATGTGGATCGGTTTTACGTTAAAGGTAGAGAGAAATCTGATTATATAAGAAAATATTCCTTAAGCCCAGTGATTGAACTTAATGAGTACCCTCCATTAATTGCTGAAGAACCAAGTGGTTTTTACCATTCTAAATCATCAAGTATTGGCGCCCTTACTAATGTATACAAATTATATGACGATACAATAATGATTGAATAAAACAAATATTATGTATTTATGTTTTTTTAGTTAAAAATAAAAGTTAGGTTTCAAGAACTACATATATAATTTCTTATGGTATAAACGTATTTACTTCATCGAACCTTAATCCTTAATTGAGTGAGTGAGAAAGTTCGTAAATTTAAAGTATGTAAAAATATACTGCATAAGCTTTTTCATACCTCCTAGCAATTTCCATACATTCTTCATATGTATAAAATCCACCAAATCGATACTCAGCTTCAATTTCAGCGTGAAATTCTAAATTGTTGAAATGTTGCGCTAAGATTCTTACAGCAGATGTTAGGTTATTAGCTGCTCGCTCATATACCATTAACATCTTGTCTACAAATGTGAAGACTTAAACAAAAGTTTTAACAAATAATTTTATAGGAAGATAAAATGTAATTCAAGGAAATTTATTTTTCAATACAAATTTTTACAAACTGATTACAAGCATCCGGATAAGAATTTAATAATTCCAATACACAACAAACATTTATATTGTATGGATTCTTCAAAGGTATAATAACATCATAAACATTTTCAATTAGATTACCAACTAACTAGAACATTGTAGTATTTCGAAAATTCCTGGATCTTTAAAATATCTATACGATGTTTAATCAGATTTGTTAATTTGACTTAACTCGATTATGGTATTACCAGCAAGGAAGATCTCGTTTCCCGAATCTTGAACAATCTTGGTTATTTTTGAATTATTAACCAACACAAAGTGAATTTCAAAACCATTCCCCCGGCAGGAATAAATAAAACTCTGCATGTATCCTTCATGACTTAGAAATGAAAGCCATTATTCCTCGCTAAGAATCACATTTTGGTCATACTTGACTCCGCGAAGTTTAATAACTGGAATATATTTTCACTCTAAAGAAAATCCAACGCTCACCCATTTGGATTTGGATTTGTTTATATGGTACATGGATTGATTGATTAGAGCACCATTGCGCTTCTTACTGAACTCTTCTTGCTTCTTGGATTGTTGACGGGATGATTGAAGTTTGTGGTGGGGGTGATTGATGGTGGGAGGATTTGTATTTTTTCGAAACATCACTTAGTTACCATGAATGAGCGTAAGATAGGATTGTTTATAGAAATTCAAGGTTATAATTGCAGTTTGAATTAGCAATTTATGATGGGATTTTCAAATTATTTGTTTAAATATCCATTTAAATGAAACATGTTATCTTCTGATGATATCAAAGTGGTAACCTGGGTTGAAGAATATCATGGATTAGAATGGTAATTTGGAAACATAAAACTTAATGAACTTGATGATATTTTAAAGAATGCAGAACTTATGTGAAGGGAAATGAAAAAGCTAACTTTATAAAAAGTTTTTGGATGAAGACTTTATTTATGCTATTCCTATTGTTCGAGAGTCAAAATTATGTACATTTAAGAAAATTCCAGAGTGTTATTTTCACAAAAAATGATAAGCCATGGTATTGTGCATTTGCAAATGTAAATTTATTGTATAATTATAAAAATTGTTATGAATAAACTTCAATAAACCAAAAAAATATTTTTTAATCCTTTATTTATAATATAATTATTCTTTAAACAATACATATCCCAATAAACATATAAACAATATAAAAACGATAATTAAAATAGTAATGAAAAATATTATACATGCGTTCGAATTACATTCTTCTGATTTCCCATCTAGTTGATTACATTTTTCTGCTTCTGTATAGGATCTATTGGAATAATACAATCTTAACTTATACTCTACAGCAGAAGAGTTATTGATTATATTATCATTTACTTTGTATGTAAATAGTCCATTATTTAAATTCATCCTATTCCATGTTGATGGCTAACTGTCATTATGTACACTATTAATCGATAAACATATAAATGTGTCTCGAACCCTGTTATCAACTTGTATAAACAGAGTTTATTAACAAACACTGGGAGAAATAAGAGTACTACCGTCAGCATTGTCATTTTCAAAGTAACTTATTTTTCATAGTTCTTAGAATTATATTCATCACGCACTAGTATTTTTTAAATGACTGCTACATCATTAACATCTAGATCATCAGTCTTGGGTTTATCTTCTAAAATATCTATATGTTTGTGTCTCCAAGCTAGAGTCCTAAAGGATTCCTGAATTATATAGCGTTTATCATCTTTTGGGGACAACGCAACCTTATTTATTAATTGTGTAAATATTTCATGTAATGTTGAACGGAATACATGCATTTTCCTAAATTTCGTTTGAGAATTTTCAAACATACCTGTATAATATTGCTTACTAATAGTATTTTGTATAACATATTCTACATATTTATATATACACAGTGTGTAAAAAGTCCTGGAACAGTCAATTATTTCAAAAATGGTGCACAATATAAAAAAACTTTCTGTATAAAAGTTGTTGGTCTTAAAGAAATTTATTAAACTTAGATCCCTGTAATTATACAGGGTTGCCCAAAAAGTCGTGGTAACCGAAACTTCATTTTTTTAAAATGGAATGACCCTTTTTTGATCACATTTTCTGATTCCTCTAAACATTCTAAACAACAATTATAGAACATGTCATATGGCTAAACCTATTAGTTTTAGAAATAATTTGAGTTGAAGGACATAAATGCGATAGGTACGATATTACCTTTTGCATTGTTTCGAGTCGGCTCAAATGTTTTACGTTAAAATTAAAAGAAAAACATTAAACTCGTGTAAAATGAACCTCACTCAAGTTGTGTCAAAATTTTAATAACAACTAAATTATTAAATACAAGCAGTAAAATTAACAATAACTTGAAAAGAACAAAAATAAAATTAAGTGTAAGTCGTTATTTAATTAAATGCTGAAAATGTCCTCCTCCCACAGTTTGACAATGGGCTAGGTTATAATAAAATTTGTCGATGACGTTTTGTAACATTTCTTGGTTAATAGATGCACATTCTTCAATAATTCTTCCTCTTAATTCATTCAGATCTGCAGGTATTGTCACAAATACTTTATTTTTTAGGTGTCCCCAAAGAAAATAATCAAGGGGCGTTAAGTCTGGCGACCTAGCAGGCCATTCTATGGGGCCTCTTCGTCCTATCCAGCGGTTAGGAAAAGTGTTGTTTAAATAATTTCTAACAGCTAGCCCAAAATGAGGAGGAGCTCCATCCTGCTGAAACCACGTATTGCGTAATAGTGGTCCTACTTCATTGTTTATTGCTGGCACAATTTCATTTTGCAGCATGTGGAGATACATTTCGGCATTCAAATTCCCCTCTATAAAGAAAGGCCCCACTAATCTGTTGCCAATAATTCCAGCCCACACATTTACTTTCTGGGGGTGTTGAGTATGTGTTTCTCTCATCCAATGGGGATTCTGATCAGCCCAGTAACGACAATTATGGCGATTGAGAGACCCGTTCAACATGAATGTTGCCTCATCCGTAAAAACTATTTGATTAAAAAAATTGTTATTTTCTTCATGTTTTTGCATCATTACTTCGCAAAATTCCAATCTACGATCAAAATCGTCTTCTGATAATTCCTGGACAAGAGTTATTTTATAGGGATGAAAATTACTGGTTTTTAAAATATTGTCAATTGATTTAAAACAAACATCAACTTGGGTAGCAGCTTTTCTGAGTGACAAATGTGGATTCTGAACAAAATGAAGTAATGTCTCTAATTTTTTTTCATCACTACTTGCCGACTTTGGTCTTCCGGAACGAAGTTTATCTCTGCAACAACCGGTTACCTTGAACCTTTGAACTGTTCTCACAACTGTAGATTTTGATATAGGCTCTCGGTTTGGAAAAGTTGTATTAAATAATTCCTTTGTCTCGATAACTGATCTTTGTCGGTCTCCAAAACCTCTTATTATTAGTAAAGTTATACGTTCCCTTTCGCTGAGCGACATTTTGAGAATTTACTTTGACAGTGACGCAAAAAAATTCTAGTACCAGCTTATAAAAATGCAAAAGGTAATATCGTACCTATCGCATTTATGTCCTTCAACTCATATTATTTCTAAAACTAATAGGTTTAGCCATATGACATGTTCTATAATTGTTGTTTAGAATGTTTAGAGGAATCAGAAAATGTGATCAAAAAAGGGTCATTCCATTTAAAAAAAATGAAGTTTCGGTTACCACGACTTTTTGGGCAACCCTGTATAATTACAGGGATCTAAGTTTAATAAATTTCTTTAAGACCAACAACTTTTATACAGAAAGTTTTTTTATATTGTGCACCATTTTTGAAATAATTGACTGTTCCGGGACTTTTTACACACTGTGTATATATACCTACCGTAGCTTACCGCGCCGTGATTTTTTATATGTCTACGGGGGTTTAGTGAACACACACACACATAAGTCGCGGTAAACACTTTATAACTTTTGAGATGTCGCGGTAAGAACCATTGTTGTAAAAGTATATTATATTATTAATTTATTGAATTTATGTTCATTATTTATCGATTCCAACCACATTGATTTTTTCGTCGTCGGGATTGTGTCTAAATATTCTAAACAACATACATGTTATGTTACAAAAACAGCGGATACCGGTCGTGATCGCAGACTGAGGCAAAACCATTTTTACTTACTAATTTTCTCAAAAATGTAGTATTGTAATGTAATACCGTCAGGCTCTTTAATTATGAATATGTTAGTTAAACTGTAATATTTTTTGTTGTCTTGACTGTTTTTTCAAATTATAGTTCCTATTTTATTTGGCTTGGGTTTTGGCCAATTTGAAATGAAATTCAAGTAAGTATCTAGTTAACGCTTCGGTTTATTTTCATACTAAACCATCGTTAGGACTATTTGTTAAATCTAATACTAACTTTTATTAGTAGTTGAGAATAAACCGAAACGTTAACTATTAAATTCTTGAATTTCATTTCAAAGTGACCGGAACCCAAGACATACTAACTATAATTTAAACTGCAATGTTTTTTGTTTTCGACATCATTTAGATATCAAAGTTCGCCAAGCAGGCACTACTTTATCAGAGTTTTAGCCAAATACACTTAATTTTTTTCTAATCTAAAACATTATTTGTACAGTTCAAGTATTTGAAGGTAATGAGAAAATTGCGTTAAAATACATAATGTAATAGCAATATTAATAACAATTAGAAATATGAATAATTTCCAAATTTTACTAGTTTTCATAAAAGATACCTGTAACATACCGCCTAGCAGAATAAAAATACCTGTAATATACCGGCTAGCAGAATAAAATAGCAAGAAGGGAATTTTTGTGACAACAGTGTTCATAGGTACTCCCCCACGTTCCTCAATGTAGGAGTATTTGTCTGCATCTAATATATTTTTGACCAAAGTCTTGAACAGGGTTGCCGATTTATCAGAAATACCTGGAATATCGGCCCGGTCAGTTATTTAGTCAGGAATGACCAGAGGCACGGGTGCTGCTACATCATAATGGTTCATATTGTTAATTGTCTCTTTTGTATTAAAAAATATAAACAGTGTAATTTCTTTAGTGTGGGCTTTCTATTTAATTAGGTTGTGCCATAACCATGATCATCGGGAAGTAGAAAAATCTACTTGTTAGTGCACACATTAAATTGCCATTGGCGCGGTCAAGTTCCGCCGCTAACCTGACTACAGTATATTTTCCAGACTTAAAAATATCTATTGCTAATAATTTTGGTTATTTTAGCAAAAATCTTTTTTCTTATTTACGAACAAATCCCGTTTAAAATATTTGGTAAATATTGGCAGAAGACACAATTTGGCAATTATTTCTTGAGGCGAGGTTTTTATACCTAAACAATGGCATCGGGTATGAGGAGCGAACTTTTACGTTCTTATTGGTAATAAGCCATAGGTAATAACGTTCGAATAATTTTCAGGGAAAATTGGTTATTTGGTTGTCATGTTCCCGCGGCAACACTGTTTCAAACATCAAGAAATAGAACGTTTCGTTCTGTGGCTACCAAAAACTATCTAAAGAATGCCGATGAAATATTATCGATGTTGTCAAATTACTTTACCAAAAATCTAAGTTTAATGAAATTTATTATTTATATAGTATTTGCAGCGAATCCTCAAGCTTTTTCGACAGTTGACATCATTAATATGTCATCGATCAGCTGTTTGGGGACTTAACCAAATATCCCAGTTTTATAGGAACCGTATTGAGCGTGTTTTGCTTTTATATTTTTCGAGTTTGATTAGTGCTAATACGTTTAGACGTGTATTTCCGTCGTTTTAGAAGTGTTTATTTTGTGTTGAAAACTTTGATTAATTACATATTGAGTTGTTTGTGTATCTGGTAAACCACAGTAAGTACTTGTCACGTTATGAAAAATTTATAGGTTAATAATTTATTTGTTTTTAGGCGAAAATAACAATTATGGAGCATAATTATTGTCTGCCTTCTACCTCAGCTGATGCCACCGTCAGAGAAACTAAGGTGAATTTTAATATTAATAAAAAAATTTCTAGATGTTTCATTTCTTTCTGATCGAGTTGAGATTTGTTTCAGTTAAATATCAGGTAATACTATTGTGTGGCGACTTGAATGTAGACAGTTTGGTTAGCTGGGAAAGTAGAAAATATCTGCACATTTTTTTGCAGAGAATACTAAATATATTGTTTATTAAAGTGGATGTTGAAATTTCAGTTCTTGGCACGAGTGGTTGCACAATAAGATTATTTCCTATAATAAATAATAAAAGATGTATTTAAAAATATAAATAGACTCGTTTCATTTTTAAAATAAACGTACGTACTATTGTAGTACGGCCCTGGAAGGTCCTGGAATGTCGTACAAACCTAGGCAAAATAAATAACCACAAATAAGCAGGCAAGTCATTAATGTCACGTGACACTTGACATATCTGGCGCGAGGATTCGCTGCAACCACTATACCTCCTATGAATACAGAATTTAACCTGTTAAAAAGTTAGAAAATATTCTTATTCAGACTGAAAAACTGAGAGAGATTCTGAGTTTTAATTAATATGCTCACACCTAACTAATGTTAATTACCGGACAAACTTAAAATATTAATTGAATTATTTATTTACTAGCAAATCTGACAACATGTGAATATCTATTTTCTGCAAATATTTAGTCAATTAATAGGATCACTACCGCCTCTACTTTGTTTCACAGCATTAAACAGAGACGAACATAAGCCATTGTCGAATATGTGATTCATTATCAGCTGCAGAGAGCGGTGGAGGTTACGCGTATTATGTAATTTATAGGCAAATTTCCTTTACGTTTTTCTTTGTATTGAAAATTATTGCAATGACATATATTATTCGTGAAAAATTTTGCATGGTCAATCTCGGGAAAATTTTTGCCAATGTTTATAAATACTTGTGATGAGGAAGACAACTCTCGCCGATCAAAATAAAATACGTACGTTGCGCCATCTATTACTAGACTATACTACATGAGCTTTTTCTGGGAATTCTAATTTTATTTTCAGGTTTTGGGGTAAACATTTTCTAGAATTCCTATGAGAAAAACCGAAAATAGTAAAGTATGATTGGAATTAGTCGGTAATGGTAATAGATGGCGCAATAATGACTACCTATATGTTTTCATGAAAAGAGTGATAACATTGATTTTTTGTAGAAGTGATTTATAATGAAAATATTAAATTTATAATTCTCATCGAGTCCATCTAACCTTTATTTTATTATCTAAAAAATACTTTATTTACCAATATGACGCCATCAATTCTTTAAATTCTGACAAAAATCAAGTTATATCCAATAATGGATGCATTTATAGAAGGGAATTACAACTTTCGTTTTCAATTCTAAGGAACAATGCTGCAGAAAATGGACCATTTTAATTTACAGCGCTGTATAATTTTATTTCTTTTAATAATTATTGGCGCAACGTAAAATTTGTGGCCCTAGGCTTCCTATGCCTAAATGCCTAATATATTTGTCTACAGTAGTTTATAGCGACGAAGTTCGAGGTCTAGAGTGGTTTATCGCGACATTGTGGTATTTAGCGAAACATTTTGCACCAAAAAATAAATTTTAAAGATACCTGGATTGTGTACCAAAATTGTTTTAAACACTCCTCCAAAATAAAATCTATTGGAATTTGACTTTTTTCGCAATTGTTGTGATACTCTATTTTTCGGGGAAGGAAAATTATTTTTCAATGGTCATATGAAGTTTGTATTGCGCTTTTAAGTAAAATAAGCCTTTGTAACTTATTCAATAATTTATGAAAACATTATTTGCTTTGAACATGCATTTTCATGTTTTTATAAAAATTGTCTGGCACAAAAAAATCTTAGAGACCACGCCCTATTGTCACCACTGTTTCTTATATAAAGTTGCTATGTAAGTAACTCTGAATAAAGATAAGAAAAAAGATAAGAAATAATACATAACCTCAACATATTTCATGGACAGATTTTGTCCCCTTTTGTTTCGTATTTTCTATGTATAGTAATTTTCGTGTGTAAACGCGTTCATGAAATCAAATTTGCATTAAAATATTCTAAAAGAGGTATCTACTGTAATATTTTTAAATTCTGCAAAAATAAAACATCACCTAACTTCAAGCAAAGTACCTAAACCAGAATCTGACTTTCCCCTGCTAAAACACCCGGATTTTCGACTAAGATATCTAATATTGTTTGGTTTACTTTCGAAGTTCGATTTTGTAAAATATCGCATATAATATTAGGCAATCCAAACCACGTGACTTTTCATCTGTCAAAATTTCCTTGGTGGGCAAACAAACCCATTGTTTGCATTGATTTAGATAGGTTTATTACCTTTCTTGGGAGTTTTAAACAATCTAAATTCTAAATATTTGCTGGTTCTGGCTAGTTCTGTTAAGACCATTTAATTGTGAAAACGTACCAGTGTGTTTTATCATGCAGAGTTCATATTTGAAGAAATTATTGCAATAATGCTCAGACGTAGACCAGAGGTATGTTTGTTTACATTTTGATTATACTTTCAATTTAAGATTCATGAGCATTTTTCTCATTTAAATAGTAAAATTCTATTCTTGAATATCATATTCAAATGATATAAAATTATAATTTGTTTTAGATTTCTAATGAAGCTGAAATTAATAAAGGATTTGGATCTTTCTACCATGGCAGTTGTTGATTTGGACTACACCATTAATGGGATTCTACCAGTGGCCTATCATCTCGTATTTCGATTTTTGTAGCCTTAACACATAGTTTTATTCACATGAGCAGATGAAAGCCTACAAAACCCTTGAAGCTCATTAATATTTTTCAGTCAGTTCTGTTATAAATCTTGGAACGAAGGTTGTAAATGAGTTCTATGTCATGCTTGGAAAGGTAATTAGTTTTGTTTACTTCAAGTGTTTGATACCTAGTGCAGGAGTGACCAACTTTTTTATAAGATCTTTCACTTTTGAACTAAAAAAATTTAAGGCGTGTCACTCAATTTTCGGAATGCAATTTTATGTTACTTAATGTATATAATATTCTTTTTCAGGTGAAGCATTCACAAAAAGCCAGTGCTAAACCAATTTTTGCTGTGGTATATATCAACAGAAATAAAGGAATGATTTTTTTGTACCGATGTACCTGCCGTTATTGTCCACGGAACTGCCCATTATCCCAATTGCAAATATGAACTTCGGTACAGTTTCTGGTTCGTTAATACAGAGGTAGCTTTACCTTCAGTGGTTCAAAGAAGGGATGGTAAATTTATTCAAATATGAACTCAAAACCTTGCTTACTTATTTTTATTTAATAATAATTTGTTTCCATATTTTCCATTTGGTAAATATATTATTTATATTAAATGTATTGTTTTATTTATACACTGATAAAAATGGGTTTCTTGGCCCAATGTCTTTGACGCTCTTGACCAATTTCTTCTGGTTACAAGAGCAACTCTCTTAATGCAAGGTAAAGTGTCTTGCTATAAGTGAACAGTCGCTCTTGAAATATTTTTTAAATTCTCTTGGTTTAGAGTTCTCTTGGGGCAAGTCGAAATATCTTGGGGAAAGACATGTTATAAATAAAATAAAGCAATACCTTGAACCAAGAGCGGAATCTCTTCATGATAAACCTACAAATTAAGGGACGTAAGATGAAAACCCGCTGGGTCTTATAGGAAGAAAACAGTGAATTAAAAACTCTTGGTAGTAAGCCGCAATAAAATATTTCGGTTTCATGGGAAGAGAATTTTCTCTTGACACAATCACTACCGTTCGGCGATGCGTGTGTCAAGGAAGGGGTAAATCATACCACTTTCCGTGTTGCGTCTTCACTTGTCTTTCGCTCTGCCTGTCGTTGGCAACGACCATTAAGTGGCTGTGTTTGTGGTAGTGCAAATTTGAGATTTTTTTATATAATGAGCATTCAAGAATACGAGGTCAACTCTCTATTAAGAAAATTGAAAGTGGAAAGATTAGAGCCTGTCTTTGAAGGTAAGAATAAATAATGTAATTCATTTATAAACATAAAACAAAACTCAACAATGACGTCCTTCTTGAATGACGATTTTAAAATTACCAAACATAATCGGTGTATATTTAGGAATGGATGTATCGTACAGGTTATAAAATTAAAGGTTTTTAAGACGTTTTCTTTAATTTTGCATAATGGCTGACTTGGAATCCCAGCGCGTTCTAAACCTGCAAACAGACTAGCCATTGTACACTAGTTCAAATTAAAAGAGTATTCTGTTATGGCAAGCCCCGTAGATCTTCTCATAAGATATTAATGATTTGTAGTAATAGCATAATAAAGTGCTGGAGATCGATAGCTTTTACTATAAAACCCTAAGATTTTAGAGCAAAACAAATTTGTTTTACAAAATATAAAAATAATATAGGCACTGATTAGTTTTTAATTTATTTAACCTAACCTAACCTGGAACTGTAACTTTTGGGAAAGTGAGTTCTTGGGCCATAACTAAAAACACCAATTTTTAAGGGACAAACGAGCAACAAAGAATTTATGCATAGCGCATTAGCTTTTTAGGTACATATCTAATAATAATACTCATATTTGGTTTTAGCAAGAAGAAGATGAGCAACCCCTAGCGAAAAGACCCAGAGATGACGAGAGTCACCCTCCGCAATTTTTAACAGTTCCCAACTATTCCTTAGCCCAAATGTTACCAGTGTCAGTGAAGATTTTTTTTTAAAGTTAGTGATATAATAAAAGAAACAGTTATATTTGGTGTTTATTAGAATATAAATAAACAACAAAAAAAAATTCGGATTTTTTTTGCCTATCATCACTCATCTCAATATATCGTAACTCCACAATTAAAATATTATTGGAAACCCACTACCTAGCAGCGCCCTCGCGCCCCTCAATAATTTCAGTTTTATATGAGTCGTTATATATGAACTTTTAAAATAATCTTGCTACTAGTTATTACTATTTTTAACACAACATACAAATCGACGAGAAGCAAAAATGATTTTTTTTAGTAATAGAAATAAGAAATAAATGTATGTTCCTAAATAGTTAATCAATTTCCAAATTTCACTGTTTCCCAATTCATTTTTGCTTCTCGTCGTTTTGTACTTATTGTGTTAAAAATAGTAATAACAGTAGCAAGATTATTTTAAAAGTTCATATATAACGACTCCTATGAAACTAAAATTATCGAGGGGCGCGAGGGCACTGCTAGGTAGCGGGCTTCCAATAATTATGTTCTTGATGGAAGACCGCTGAAGCTTGTGCCAAGCGCATTTTCAATTGAATCAATGTAAAAAAGGAGACAGAAAATACTTAAGGCTTTAGTTCAACAGCTTAGGAATTGAGCCAAGATAATAAAATGTTGAATACGCAACTACAAATCGGTTCTCAAGAAACCTGCTCTTAAACGAAAAACGTCGAGCTTTTGGTTCAAGAGCACTTTTAATTGACTCAATATAAAAAGTAACAGAAACAGAATATTCGGGGTTTGGAACCAAAACCGAAAATTCATTATTCGAGAACATTTTTTTGATTGATTTTGATTCAGGAACTTTTTCTCTTGGAGCAAGTGCTTTATGTTTGACCTAAATTCCAAAGAACTTGAGACAATAGATTATCGATATTGCGCTAATAGAATCTCGTATGTTGCCTGCATGGCGTCATTACTTAACTCCTTAAGCCATTGTCCTAAATGCCATCGCTGTTGGCTAAAAAAATACTGCCTTTGGATAGAAAGAAAAGAAAGAACTTACAACAAAAGAATTAAAGTTTTCTGGCAAAAGACGGCGCATTTGGACCTATTGAAAAGCGCGCGGCTTTTAAGTGAATGTTATAGTCTTTTGGTTTAAAGTATCCTTTTTTTCAGTGTATATATAATTCAGTGCGTATCAAACATTTAAATATAAGTACTTATACTAAATATCCTTATTTAACATGAATTGTTTTAAAAAATACCTATTATCAAAATGGATTTATTTACAAATTGTATGTACTATATGTTCTACAAGATTCAAAATATATGTTTTAAAACTATGTAAGTATATTTTTAATTATTATAAAGGTTAAGTAGATAAAGTGATAGGAAAAAATATTTTAAAGTTCTCTTCGAGTAGGGCCATTTGAATAGCTAACTACACTCTCTGGTTTCTTAAAATTGATTCTGTAAGATCTTCCCTCTTGATAGCTGCTCTATTAATCACATATCCCGCCTTTTCTTTGATAAATCGTTTATTTGTGGGTAATGAATAGTCTATTTTACTGCAAATCAAATGAAACTAAGGAAATGGTCGCGACCACGACGGCTTCCACAATTTGACCACAATACACGTTGTCGGTATTTTTCTTCCACAAATACTTATTATATACACTTAAATGAATCTATTCTAATAATAAATTTGTTAACAAAAGACCACACAATCACAGTAAAACGCTCAAAAACCGCTACGAGCTTAACAGTAAACATATGGACACGACCTTTGTTTGCCCACCAGATAACCTAAAAATTTTATTTGACAGGTCGTTGGATTGGTCAATAGTATATTTAGAACTTGAAACAATTGAAAATCCGACACAGAAGAAAATAATGGAGTGATCCAATCAAGGCACGCGGACTCGACCAGTGACCACAACCGTATTTAATAATTCTCGTCCTATTACTTAAATACTATCTTTTACTAATTACAGTGAATAGAAAAAGACAGAAATATAGTCGGAGTATTTATCACGACATTTCGTTTAAATTGAATGCGATAAATTTGGCGGCAATATATAGAGTGCGTTAAGACAATACACCCGGCACCGGAGTGATTCCGATTCCAGTGCGACTGCGACATCCGTTAAATGTGGCTTGCACACTGTCCAGATAATTTTTAAAAAGTAACACAGTTTAGGGTAGTTTGAACAATAGTTCTTTGAGGGTTGATATTGCGGGTTGAAGTATTCTTTGACCCTAGGCCTTCTGTGATTTATTGGAGTCGACAAAGACAAAACAACCTTGGCTACTCGATTACATCACAGAACGCATTAGGAATAGTTATTTCTGGAAAGGTGGATTTATAATCAGTTCAGTAACAGTTATGCTCGTTGCTTAATATTTTTGATTTGAAAAGTGCATTATTTAGAAACAATTATATAATCTGACCAGCTATGGCAACTGTCATTATTAAAAATAATTATTATTATTTAAACATTTTTTTATTTTAAGCTAAATACAGCTCGTGTAGTAAACTCCTCACTCGTAAATAAAACCTTGTATGTCTTCAGGCATTTGTTACACAATGTAATATTCCCTGCTTCTGAAAATTTTCAATACAAAATGATATTGATTTAATTATTATTGCACTGTGCGTTACCGCGACCTTATGTGGTGGATAGCGTGACGTCGCGGTAAAATTTGCTTTAATTTCAGTAGTTTAGCGAACCATGGCAATTTAAATATTTGGCAACATCGCTTTGGTGCGCTAGGTACCGGAAGATAACGAAATTAAAGCGCGACGTCTCGCTAAACACCGCAATGTCGCGACAAACCACTGTAGATGTCGAATTTTGTCGCTGTAAACTACTGTAGGTATATATATATATTCACAAGTAACAGATGTTTCCCTTAAAATTTTCAAACGGGAAGGGAAGTCAAGTGGCATATCATTTTAAAGGTTATTTAAATCTCTTTCCAATTGTCAGTTCGAAGTATATCAAATAAATATTCCAGTGTGGTATCACTTATTATTTATTGCAAAGGTTATTCGCACAAATGCGTCTGTATTACACCCGTTAAATAGCTCCGAGCCACCCTGTATAAAAACCATATGGCTGTTCATAAAAATCGTTAAGTAGTATTTTTTTTATCAACAAAAGAACAAATAAAACTACATTTACGATCATATTTTATGTAAAAATTTACTACTTCATGTCCCTTAATACACGGAAAAATCGCAAGAAATCACGAATTTTAAAAACCTTTGTTCGACAAATTGTATAAAAAGGAAAAAATGCAACGAGATGGATTATTAAAAGTGTCATACCAGAATGGGTTCTCACATTTTACTAGCAGCACTTCTATTCATTTCAATGGGTAAGAAATTTCAACAAATTTAATATTTTTGGGGGACCAAATACATTCGGCCATAAAGAACAATTTCTCGATTATTAACTAATTTGGCTCATAAAAGGATCACCAAGTTACCTTATCAGTAATAGCAGAGCAATGTATTGACAAATATTTTTTAAATATGAAGTTTCAATCAGGTAAACAATGGCCGATTGCTCCTCAGGAGATCATTTGGCCATCATAAGGGGAGGAATCAGCCAAACAACGTAACCGGTAAATTTACAAAGCTAAACAAAAAATAAATAAAAATCAAATCTAAAATTACACAAATAGATTGTTTATAGTTATATCTTCATGTCGAATTAATCCAAAAAATAATATAACAAACGCCAAACTCACTAAACTAATTTATTACTTGGGCTTGATAAACAATAAGGGTTGTAAAATTAAAACAAAAATGATAGCACGCGGCAGTTCTAGCAAATAATGTCTCTGTTTTACTTCAGTTATGTCGTCAATTAGGGGAAATAAAAAGTTCTAGATAGGTCTTTCGTCTTAAGACGTTAATTCTTATACAGTGAGTCCCAGAAGAAATGTCTAAATTCATTTAAAATTCAGCGGTAAGTTTTTTCAAAAAACGCTCGTACCCGTCGATTTTGATTTTTTACTTTTTTTTTTTTGTGGTAATTTCATGTATACAGGGTAGCTCAAAAATAAGTTACGACCATCAACTTCATTTTTTCAAATGAAAACATATATTTTTTATTTCATTTTTGAATTTTGCATTGAATTCTAAGCATGTTTCATGTACCATGTCCTATACATAAACTCAACAGTTATTGAAAAAATTAGGATTGAACATATCTATAAGTAAGACCTGTTTATTAAAAAAAACACAACAAAATCAAATTAAATGGTTGGAAACGTGCAAAGAGAGTTTATTGATCGTCTTGGATATTGTCAAGCCGTAAATGGGGCACATTTTCAACATTTAATTTGATTTTGTTGTGTTTTTTTTAATAAACAGGTCTTACTTATAGATATGTTCAATCCTAATTTTTTCAATAAATGTTGAGTTTATGGATAGGACATGGTACATGAAACATTCAATGCAAAATTCAAAAATGAAATAAAAAATATATGTTTTCATTTGAAAAAATGAAGTTGATGGTCGTAACTTATTTTTGAGCTACCCTGTATACATGAAATTACCACAAAAAAAAAAAAAAAAATAAAAATCGACGGGTACGAGCGTTTTTTGAAAAAACTTACCGCTGAATTTAAAATGAATTTAGACATTTCTTCTGGGACTCACTGTATGGTATTCTCGTTTACTATACTTAAAATTTTCCTAACCAAAGCGATTTGACTTAAAGTTTTACAAATTCTTCCTGACTTAGCTTCTCCTCATTAAGTTCATTAAGATCATTACTAACATCTTAATCTAAATAGTTTTCCTTATCGGTTGTTTATTGTTTTGTCTTTTAATCCAGGCTTATTAAATGTCTCGTTTTGGACACTTATTTTTTTCCTATTCCCGGTCGATTTCCTCTAACCTGTTCTTTTCTGATGTGTCAGTGTAAACTCTTGAGAGTCCACGTAGATTTACACCAAGTCTATATGAACAAATGTACCAGCGACCAAAATATTGTAGAACATCATAATATTAACTAATATTTATAGCTGTTAAAATAATCCAGGAATAGGAACGGGAATATATAAGTACGATTTAATCACAAAAAATAAAATTAAATATCTTGATTTTTAAAGAAAAAATGGGGAACATATCTAAAGAAAAAAATCTTACCTACTAGTCTGTTTTTAAACATTTCTTATTAAAGCCGCTCTGATGCACCAATAACGTGATAATTCAGGATGTGCATAAGAATGCTGGCAAAATTATCTTCCTTGCTAAACGCCGGAGATGTAAATAGATTTTAAAATTACTTAGGTGGCTGAATGCTCCCTGTGGTCGAATGCTTCCCTACCTCCCCTAGGGCATTCTATTTAAAACAACAAAGTTAGGCCTAACTTCCGGTATAACCGGAAGTGATAGATCAGTTAAAATAGCTACGTTAAAAAGATCACCATCTTTTATATCGAGTTTCAATTTTCTTTGGTTCCTGAGATCTTTTAATGAAAACCATGAATGACCCTGTATGCAGAATTTTTTTGTGGTCTAGTGCAAGAAAGTTTCCTAGTAACAACCCCGAACACACCTCAAAATCCCATTGATTTCTTATAATGATGCATCGATGATTTGACAATAGGAAATCCCATGTAATTTTTGAGGTTGCTGAATATTGGCTCCCATGTACATTTTATAGAAGAACTACCTCATAACTTCTTGAAGAGACCGACACGATAAACACATGCGCCGAGTTTGAATACATTTTGGTGAGCCAATTCTAAGATATTCAATTAAACGTGACGGCAAAACCACGAACCTCTCATAGTTCAGGTAATACAGCAAACACCAACAAATAATTTCTATGGCACTATTGCCAAAAATTGACGTAAATCTTAACATAACGAATAATGAAAATGTATTATCACTGACACTAATTTTCGTTTCGTCAATGTTAAAATTTAATTTGCTTGTGTTTGCTGAACTATGAGATTTTCGTGGTTTTGCCATCACGTTTAATTGAATAGCTTAGGCTCACCAAAATGTATTCAAACTCGGCACATGGATTTACGTCGGCCTCTTCAGGAGGTTATTATCCGGTTTTTCTATAAAATGTACAGGCGAGCCAATATTCAGCTACCTCAAAAATTACATTGGATTTCCTATGTTCAAATTAACGATGCATCACCCGGTATGATCTTGCTCTTGCCGCCGCTATGCGCTTTGTTGAATATTCGACGTTGGACGTCCGTCGCCCCCTACCTTCCTCCGATAATAACGCCCCTCCTAATGCTAATACACATTGAAGGTTTTGCAACCCAAAAGACATCATGTTGATGGACCACCAGGATATAATAAGTAATTAACTAATCCTTACTTATTTCTAGTTGGGTGTTTGAGTGCCTCACCAAATCCTGCTAGGGATGACTGTAAGCCAGAAACCACCGTATCACCTAATCCAGACATCACCGTATCACCTAATCCAGAAACCACCGTATCACCTGATCCAAGCAAAACTGAGTTCAAACTATTGGAGATAGCCGCATTGTGCTACCTTCGTGACCTGCTTAAATATAGTACCAATGTAGAAAAAAGTCTAGTCGAGGAGATTATTAGGGAAAAATCTCATGAAGAGCCAGCAGTAATCTGCAGCCGATCGTGGATAGGAAATCCCTTTAAAGCAAGCGTGAAGCTTGCTGCTGAAGGAAATCATTAAAAATCTACTTGTTTTACTTATGTTAGGTATCTGTTCAATGTAATATCTATTCATAAATATAGAGTGTTATATGGAAATGATTTATTATATTACAACCAGCAAATCCTGAAATGAAAACGAATTGAAGAAAAATAACCTTAAACGGCCTTTGAATTAATAAGCGAGATAAGCCAACTTATCTCAAAACCCGAAAGACCACGTGGTAGGCACAGATAGATATTAACAATCTAATAGGGTAGGCAAAGTCTCAAAAGACGTCAGTGAATGTTGATCGATGTTCTCATATACAGTGTGTCCACGGGTCGACGCATGAATTGGCGAAAAGGAATAAAAAATTTTGACTTGAAACTTGATCTTCTGGGGTTCAGCCCTGCTTGAATAGAAACAAATTTGTGTCATAATTTTAATTTCGAAAAATCAAGTACGCCTCGAAAAAAGAGGAAAAAAGTGTTACCACTAATAAAATGCATTTTATCTAGAATACGACAAAATGTTATTAAGAAAAAATGATCAGAAAAATAAATGAGTACGAGTACAAAATTTGTTAACAATATTTAAGTTATAGGGTTCAGCGTTCCTCTTGAAAAACTCGATATATTATGGGCCGATATTTGTATGTTATATTAAGTTAGACCTAAGCCAAGGTAGCCTTAACATTATGGTAAAGCTTAAAAAAAACTATGTTTTAAATTAATTTGAGGGCCCAAAGTCACCTTAAGGTACAGATTGAAATAAATCACCCTTAACACAAGATTGACAGTATATTAAAGTCCTTTTTAAGACTCACCTAAAGGAATAGATCTTTAAGAACGTGGTAATCTTCCACTTACACGCGTCAATTGACCCTCTAATTAATTAAAAAACATAGTTTTTTTAAGGTTTACCATAACGTTAAGGTTCAGCTAAGGTATAACTTAAGGCAATATTCTAATATCGGCCCTAAGTTAATAATATAACTTGAGGATTAGTGTTTTGTAATTTGTCTCATAAAAAGGCTGGATTTTAACGCGTCGGATCCTCTTAGCTTTAATGGCATAACGCTAAATCTAAAAATAGATTTTAATGCCCATAATAAAACAACAAAAATATCTAAAAAAGGTTTTGTTTCCTTTTTCTTATAAGGCCACCTTTTATAAAACTGATAACCAACTGATATTATTATTTCGACCACAATCCCAGGGCAGGTTGATCAATGGTCAATTAATGTGTGGGGGGAATTATTGGTGAACATATTATTGGCCGTCATTTTTTTTAACGGACATTGGAATGGGTCTATGTATCTGGTTTTTTTACAAAATCAATTGGCAACAACAACGAACGAACAAGCGCGAACAAACCCGAACTTCTTATTATCAAACAACGTTTGAAACTTCCACCACTGGATTATTTAATGTTTGCATCCCCCTTAAATTTTTAATGAGTTTGTTTGAAGACTGTAAGAAAATAATTTTAAATGGTAAACAAGAACTTATTTTAGTGAGAGATAATTCTGACAAAAATGTCACCCTTAAGACTGTAGACCTACATCCGAAAATTCAACTTACTAAGTTAGCTCGGAATATACCACACATATATGTGGCGATTCCCCAAGAACTAGCGTTAACTAAATTAATTGATAGAGATAGTAACATAATAATTGCTTTTAGAAGTTGGGAATTAATAGAATATCCAGATTTACTTAAAACAGGTCATCATAATAGGGAAGTGAAGACCTACATAAAGGTCAATACCCCGAGGCACGTGGCCATCTGCTTCCAGAAAGTCAATGTCTTAATTTTCCAATATTAAATTACGAAATATCAAAATATTTTTAAATTCTAAGAGGTGAATTGCTGACTAATCATCTTTATTTAGATTTGATAAAAATAAATTTGCTACATTATATGAAATGTTCTCAGACCAATTCTTTCTCCAAAGGAATTTAGCGATCCTATAACATATATCGATTGTTCACATCAAAAAGAATCCATCGAAACCGGACAAGTTATGTTATGAGAATTGAATTTGAATTACAAGAGGATCTTACTGACGAGGTATTGGCATCTTGTCTTATTTTGCATGACACAATATTTACATATAATCCTTCAACCAAAAATATCAGACAACTGTAACGAAATTTATAAAATTCTGGGTTTGCGCATTGATCCCATCATTATGAATAAGACATTGAAACTGAGCGTATTCTACTTTTTAAAAGAATTAAAGAGACTTAAACAACAAATTAAAACAGTATTCCGACCAGAAATCCATGACTAACCAATTTTTACATCTGAAAATATGAAGTTTCTAATTCTTGACATCGAAAATTAATTTTTTGCAAAGGAATTAGCTGCTTTTGATGGAACCAAAATATGTCACTATATCTTTAAATCTCCATTTAATATGAAGTATCTAGCACCCGACTTACATCAATCAACAAGCTGTTTGGTTAATGAAAAATCATCATTGTATTCCATGGAATGAAGGATATACATCGATACACAAATTTTCTGCAATTACAAAAGATTTAACAGAAAATGTGGATCGGTTTTACGTTAAAGGTAGAGAGAAATCTGATTATATAAGAAAATATTCCTTAAGCCCAGTGATTGAACTTAATGAGTACCCTCCATTAATTGCTGAAGAACCAAGTGGTTTTTACCATTCTAAATCATCAAGTATTGGCGCCCTTACTAATGTATACAAATTATATGACGATACAATAATGATTGAATAAAACAAATATTATGTATTTATGTTTTTTTAGTTAAAAATAACAGGTTTCAAGAACTACATATATAATTTCTTATGGTGTTTAATTCATCGAACCTTAATCCTTAATTGAGTGAGTGAGAAAGTTCGTAAATTTAAAGTATGTAAAAATATACTGCATAAGCTTTTTCATACCTCCTAGCAATTTCCATACATTCTTCATATGTATAAAATCCACCAAATCGATACTCAGCTTCAATTTCAGCGTGAAATTCTAAATTGTTGAAATGTTGCGCTAAGATTCCTACAGCAGATGTTAGGTTATTAGCTGCTCGCTCATATACCATTAACATCTTGTCTACAAATGTGAAGACTTAAACAAAAGTTTTAACAAATAATTTTATAGGAAGATAAAATGTAATTCAAGGAAATTTATTTTTCAATACAAATTTTTACAAACTGATTACAAGCATCCGGATAAGAATTTAATAATTCCAATACACAACAAACATTTATATTGTATGGATTCTTCAAAGGTATAATAACATCATAAACATAGATTAGATTACCAACTAACTAGAACATTGTAGTATTTCGAAAATTCCTGGATCTTTAAAATATCTATACGATGATTAATCAGATTTGTTAATTTGACTTAACTCGATTATGGTATTACCAGCAAGGAAGATCTCGTTTCCCGAATCTTGAACAATCTTGGTTATTTTTGAATTATTAACCAACACAAAGTGAATTTCAAAACCATTCCCCCGGCAGGAATAAATAAAACTCTGCATGTATCCTTCATGACTTAGAAATGAAAGCCATTATTCCTCGCCAAGAATCACATTTTGGTCATACTTGACTCCGCGAAGTTTAATAACTGGAATATATTTTCACTCTAAAGAAAATCCAACGCTGACCCATTTGGATTTGGATTTGTTTATCTGGTACATGGATTGATTGATTAGAGCACCATTGCGCTTCTTACTGAACTCTTCTTGCTTCTTGGATTGTTGACGGGATGATTGAAGTTTGTGGTGGGGGTGATTGATGGTGGGAGGATTTGTATTTTTTCGAAACATCACTTAGTTACCATGAATGAGCGTAAGATAGGATTGTTTATAGATATTCAAGGTTATAATTGCAGTTTGAATTAGAAATTTATGATGGGATTTTCAAATTATGTGTTTAAATATCCATTTAAATGAAACATGTTATCTTCTGATGATATCAAAGTGGTAACCTGGGTTGAAGAATATCATGGATTAGAATGGGAATTTGGAAACATAAAACTTATGAACTTGATGATATTTTAAAGAATGCAGAACTTATGTGAAGGGAAATGAAAAAGCTAACTTTATAAAAAGTTTTTGGATGAAGACTTTATTTATGCTATTCCTATTGTTCGAGACTCAAAATTAAGTACATTTAAGAAAATTCCAGAGTGTTATTTTCACAAAAAGTGATAAGCCATGGTATTGTGCATTTGCAAATGTAAATTTATTGTATAATTATAAAAATTGTTATGAATAAACTTCAATAAACCAAAAAAATATTTTTTAATCCTTTATTTGTAATATAATTATTCTTTAAACAATACAGATCCCAATAAACATATAAACAATATAAAAACGATAATTAAAATAGTAATGAAAAATATTATACATGCGTTCGAATTACATTCTTCTGATTTCCCATCTAGTTGATTACATTTTTCTGCTTCTGTATAGGATCTATTGGAATAATACAATCTTAACTTATACTCTACAGCAGAAGAGTTATTGATTATATTATCATTTACTTTGTATGTAAATAGTCCATTATTTAAATTCATCCTATTCCATGTTGATGGCTAACTGTCATTATGTACACTATTAATCGATAAACATATAAATGTGTCTCGAACCCTGTTATCAACTTGTATAAACAGAGTTTATTAACAAACGCTGGGAGAAATAAGAGTCCTACCGGCAGCATTGTCATTTTCAAAGTAGCTTATTTTTCACAGTTCTTAGAATTATATTCATCACGCACTAGTTTTTTTTTAAATGACTGCTACATCATTAACATCTAGATCATCAGTCTTGCGTTTATCTTCTAAAATATCTATATGTTTGTGTCTCCAAGCTAGAGTCCTAAAGGATTCTTGAATTATATAGCGTTTATCATCTTTTGGGGACAACGCAAACTTATTTATTAATTGTGTAAATATTTCATGTAATGTTGAACGGAATACATGCATTTTCCTAAATTTCGTTTGAGAATTTTCAAACATACCTGTATAATATTGCTTACTAATAGTATTTTGTATAACATATTATACATATTTATATATATTCACAAGTAACAGATGTTTCCCTTAAAATTTTCAAACGGGAAGGGAAGTCAAGTGGCATAAGTATCATTTTAAAGGTTATTTAAATCTCTTTCCAATTGTCAGTTCGAAGTATATCAAATAAATATTCCAGTGTGGTATCACTTATTATTTATTGCAAAGGTTATTCGCACAAATGCGTCTGTATTACACCCGTTAAATAGCTCCGAGCCACCCTGTATAAAAACCATATGGCTGTTCATAAAAATCGTTAAGTAGTATTTTTTTTATCAACAAAAGAACAAATAAAAACTACATTTACGATCATATTTTATGTAAAAATTTACTACTTCATGTCCCTTAATTCACGGAAAAATCGCAAGAAATCACGAATTTTAAAAACCTTTGTTCGACAAATTGTATAAAAAGGAAAAAATGCAACGAGATGGATTATTAAAAGTGTCATACCAGAATGGGTTGTCACATTTTACTAGCAGCACTTCTATTTATTTCAATGGGTAAGAAATTTCAACAAATTTAATATTTTTGGGGGACCAAATACATTCGGCCATAAAGAACAATTTCTCGATTATTAACTAATTTGGCTCATAAAAGGATCACCAAGTTACCTTATCAGTAATAGCAGAGCAATGTATTGACAAATATTTTTTAAATATGGAGTTTCAATCAGGTAAACAATGGCCGATTGCTCCTCAGGAGATCATTTGGCCATCATAAGGGGAGGAATCAGCCAAACAACGTAACTGGTAAATTTACACCGCTAAACAAAAAATAAATAAAAATCAAATCTAAAATTACACAAATAGATTGTTTATAGTTATATCTTCAAGTCGAATTAACCCAAAAAATAATATAACAAACGCCAAACTCACTAAACTAATTTATTACTTGGGCTTGATAAACAATAAGGGTTGTAAAATTAAAACAAAAATGATAGCACGCGGCAGTTCTAGCAAATAATGTCTCTGTTTTACTTCAGTTATGTCGTCAATTAGGGGAAATAAAAAGTTCTAGATAGGTGTTTCGTCTTAAGACGTTAATTCTTATACAGTGAGTCCCAGAAGAAATGTCTAAATTCATTTAAAATTCAGCGGTAAGTTTTTTCAAAAAACGCTCGTACCCGTCGATTTTGATTTTTTACTTTTTTTTTTTGTGGTAATTTGATGTATACAGGGTAGCTCAAAAATAAGTTACGACCATCAACTTCATTTTTTCAAATGAAAACATATATTTTTTATTTCATTTTTGAATTTTGCATTGAATTCTAAGCATGTTTCATGTACCATGTCCTATACATAAACTCAACAGTTATTGAAAAAATTAGGATTGAACATATCTATAAGTAAGACCTGTTTATTAAAAAAAACACAACAAAATCAAATTAAATGGTTGGAAACGTGCAAAGAGAGTTTATTGATCGTCTTGGATATTGTCAAGCCGTAAATGGCGCACATTTTCAACATTTAATTTGATTTTGTTGTGTTTTTTTTAATAAACAGGTCTTACTTATAGATATGTTCAATCCTAATTTTTTCAATAAATGTTGAGTTTATGGATAGGACATGGTACATGAAACATTCAATGCAAAATTCAAAAATGAAATAAAAAATATATGTTTTCATTTGAAAAAATGAAGTTGATGGTCGTAACTTATTTTTGAGCTACCCTGTATACATGAAATTACCACAAAAAAAAATAAAAAATCAAAATCGACGGGAACGAGCGTTTTTTGAAAAAACTTACCGCTGAATTTAAAATGAATTTAGACATTTCTTCTGGGACTCACTGTATGGTATTCTCGTTTACTATACTTAAAATGTTCCTAACCAAAGCGATTTGACTTAAAGTTTTACAAATTCTTCCTGACTTAGCTTCCCCTCATTAAGTTCATTAAGATCATTACTAACATCTTAATCTAAATAGTTTTCCTTATCGGTTGTTTATTGTTTTGTCTTTTAATCCAGGCTTATTAAATGTCTCGTTTTGGACACTTATTTTTTTCCTATTCCCGGTCGATTTCCTCTAACCTGTTCTTTTCTGATGTGTCAGTGTAAACTCTTGAGAGTCCACGTAGATTTTCGAACAAACCCGAATGTACACCAAGTCTATATGAACAAATGTACTAGCGACCAAAATATTGTAGAACATCATAATATTAACTAATATTTATAGCTGTTAAAATAATCCAGGAATAGGAACGGGAATATAAGTACGATTTAATCACAAAAAATAAAATTAAATATCTTGATTTTTAAAGAAAAAATGGGGAACATATCTAAAGAAAAAAATCTTACCTACTAGTCTGTTTTTAAACATTTCTTAAAGCCGCTCTGATGCACCAATAACGTGATAATTCAGGATGTGCATAAGAATGCAGGCAAAATTATCTTCATTGCTAAACGCCGGAGATGTAAATAGATTTTAAAATTACTTAGGTGGCTGAATGCTCCCTGTGGTCGAATGCTTCCCTACCTCCCCTAGGGCATTCTATTTAAAACAACAAAGTTAGGCCTAACTTCCGGTATAACCGGAAGTGATAGATCAGTTAAAATAGCTACGTTAAAAAGATCACCATCTTTTATATCGAGTTTCAATTTTCTTTGGTTCCTGAGATCTTTTAATGAAAACCATGAATGACCCTGTATGCAGAATTTTTTTGTGGTCTAGTGCAAGAAAGTTTCCTAGTAACAACCCCGAACACACCTCAAAATCCCATTGATTTCTTATAATGATGCATCGATGACTTGACAATAGGAAATCCCATGTAATTTTTGAGGTTGCTGAATATTGGCTCCCCTGTACACGATAAACACATGCGCCGAGTTTGAATACATTTTGGTGAGCCAATTCTAAGATATTCAATTAAACGTGACGGCAAAACCACGAACCTCTCATAGTTCAGGTAATACAGCAAACACCAACAAATAATTTCTATGGCACTATTGCCAAAAATTGACGTAAATCTTAACATAACGAATAATGAAAATGTATTATCACTGACACTAATTTTCGTTTCGTCAATGTTAAAATTTAATTTGCTTGTGTTTGCTGAACTATGAGAGTTTCGTGGTTTTGCCATCACGTTTAATTGAATAGCTTAGGCTCACCAAAATGTATTCAAACTCGGCACATGGATTTACGTCGGCCTCTTCAAGAGGTTATGATGCAGTTTTTCTATAAAATGTACAGGCGAGCCAATATTCAGCTACCTCAAAAATTACATTGGATTTCCTATGTTCAAATTAACGATGCATCACCCGGTATGATCTTGCTCTTGCCACCGATATGCGCTTTGTTGAATATTCGACGTTGGACGTCCGTCGCCCCCTACCTTCCTCCGATAATAACGCCCCTCCTAATGCTAATACACATTGAAGGTTTTGCAACCCAAAAGACATCATGTTGATGGACCACCAGGATATAATAAGTAATTAACTAATCCTTACTTATTTCTAGTTGGGTGTTTGAGTGCCTCACCAAATCCTGCTAGGGATGACTGTAAGCCAGAAACCACCGTATCACCTAATCCAGACATCACCGTATCACCTAATCCAGAGACCACCGTATCACCTAATCCAGACACCACCGTATCACCTAATCCAGACACCACCGTATCACCTAATCCAGAAACCACCGTATCACCTAATTCAGAGACCACCGTATCACCTAATCCAGACACCACCGTATCACCTAATCCAGAAACCACCGTATCACCTAATCCAGAGACCACCGTATCACCTAATCCAGCGACCACCGTATCACCTAATCCAGAGACCACCGTAACACCTAATCCAGAGACCACCGTAACACCTAATCCAGAGACCACCGTAAAACCTAATCCAGAGACCACCGTATCACCTAATCCAGAGACCACCGTATCACCTGGGCCAGAAACCACTGTATCAACACACAATCGTAAGATCATACTATTATTGGAGATAGCCGCATTGTGCTACCTTCGTGACCTGCTTACATATAGTACCAATGTAGAAAAAAGTGTAATAGAAGCGGTTATTAGGGAAAAATCTCATGAAGACCCATCAGTAATCTGCAGCCGATCGAGGATAGGAAATCCCTTTAAAGCAAAATAGTAGGAAATCATTAAAAATCTACTTGGTCTAGTTATGTTAGGTATCTGTTCAATGTAATATCTATACATAAATATAGAGTGTTATGGAAATGATTTAGTATATTAAAACCCGTAAAGCCTGAAATGAAAACGAATTGAAGAAAAATAACCATGAATGGCCTTTGAATTAATAAGCGAGATAAGCCAACTTATGTCATTTATAGTTATATTAGTTATTAACAATCTAATAGGGTAGGCCAAGCCTTAAAAGACGTCAGTGAATGTTGGCCAATGTTCTCATATACAGTTTGTTCCCGGATCGACGCATGAATTGGTGAAAAAGACTCAATCATATCATACCAATCTAGATGATAAACTAAAAAGAAAAACAAAAGTGGCGTATGGGGTGTCGTTGTATTTGGAATGATACATATAGCCGAAAATATACTGGGTGTTCCATTTAAAAATCCAAAGATGAGGTCATTTCCGGTTAAGCCGGAAGCGACAACATGGAGTCCGTTATGTCATAAAATGCAAAATAATATCACATACAAAGCCCACCAAATTTTATTTCGATAATTTAATTTAATAATTCGATAATTATTTTAATAAGTTATAGGGCGTTCCTCCTGAAAAATTAGGTATATTAAGGGCCGATATTTGTATGTTAAGTTAGACCTAAGCCAAGGTAGCCTTAACATTATAGTAAACCTTAAAAAACTATGTTTTGAATTAATTTGAGGGCCCAAAGCCATTTTAAGGTACGTGGTAATTTTCCACTTACACGCGTCAATTGAACCTCTAATCAATTAAAAACATAGTTTTTTTAAGGTTTACCAAGGCTCAGCTAAGGTATAACTTAAGGCAACATTCAAATATCGGCCCTAAGTTAATAATACAACTTGAGGATAGTGTTTTGTAATTTGTGTCATAAAAAGGCTGGATCTTAACGCGGTCGGGTCCTCTTAGCCTTAATCCGCTAAATCTAAAAATAGATATTAATACCCATAATAAAACATAACAAAAATATCTAAAAAAATTAATAATCACACACATTTATTAATACTGCACAATATATGCATCCTCACGTTGGCATACAAAATGCGTATAATATAGTGAGTGTTGGTTATTATTATAACGCAATTATATATTTTAACGACAATCCATATCTAGTAAAAAATTTTGAAAAAAAAACAGTTTAAATACCAAAACAAATTAATTATTGCTGAAATAAATAGTTAGATAGTATCGTAAATCTTCAGTACTTAGAGTGTTAGACATATATGTATACGTATGCTTGTTATAGAAATAATGTCTCAAGTTGGTATACTAAAATACGCTATTTTGATACTTATATTTAATTATGGTAAGTTAATAAATTTATAATTTTCTTTACAATATGATAAGAATTATTGCAAAGTGGGTGAAATTTTCGATTTTTTTTGATTTTTAGACGCAAAAGGTCAAGAAATTATTTTTTTATTGCAGATAATAATAATAAATGACTTTATTTATAATAATACAAATACAGGGTGTTTCTTAATAATTAAAAAAGCACAAGAATAAACCCGAGCAATAAATACATATTTGGGTGATTTTTTGCAGTTTTTTTGTTTGGTATCGAGACACGTGGTAAAAATTCATTATTCACAAATAAATACATTTCTGGAATTTTTTTGGTGACACTATAATTTTTTAGCTAAACCTGTGCCCACCCGTAGTTACGTGCCTGCTAAATACCCTACCTGATCACATGTAAAGGGCTACGCAGCCTGTTAAGCAGTCGGTGACGTCGTCTCTTGGTAAATTGGAATTTCAGGCGATTCAGTCGAGCGATTAACTCGATTATTAAAATCGCTCGAGTATCAAGTACTCGATTATTAAAATCATCGGTTTTTCCCAACACTAGTACTAACAATAAAAACTAGTCTTAAATTTTTTTTAAATAATTTTATTTCCTATTTTTCAACGTAACTTCCACGTACTTGCCCAAGCGGGGATTCCGGGGGGAGGGGGGTAATGGGAGCAGTTCCTGGTTACGCCACTGATTTAAATATTATACATTGATGACTTAGCAAACTCAAACAAAGATATACAGTGTGTCTACGTAAGTTTGGCGGCATATTGGAAACTTTTTTATCATTAATTTTTCGAAAAAAAATTATTCTTCATAAAAAGTTCTGCATGGTCCAAAACCTAAAATACAACCATCAGATGTTAAATTTTTTCAGTCGTATACGAGGTTTGTCAAAAAATGTGATTTTTGCTCTAGAGTAAACTACCTTTATTTTTGACAATATCGAAAATTGTTATAAAGGAAAGATGTTTAGAATTAAAAATAGCTTTCAAATATTCAACATTGTTTATTTACATTTAAAAAATATTTTTTCCTGTATTTTCTCTGCGATTACGGTGGAAAAATAAGTTTACACATTAATGCATTACATTTAATAATTATAAATTTGATAAAACAATTCTAAATAAACTTTTAAAAAAAAATATGTCTTAATTTTTATTGAACACTGATAACCTTTAAGTTGCTTAATCACTAGTTCTATTCGATGCATTTAAATGAATAGCAAGTTGTATGTATAATTTACTTTGTTACAATAAATACTAATGAACAATCTCTATCTTCAATTTACTAATGCCTCCACACATCCTTCATTTCTGTTCATACATGTAACAGTTCTATTACAAAATTCTCTTAAGACATTGCTAACCATATGGGGAGTTGTATTACGAACCGCTTCTGCAATTATTCTCTCTAAATTGTCAACATCTTGAAATGGCCTTTGAAGGTAAACCTTTTGCTTTAAGTAACCCCACAAGAAAAAATCTGGGGTTAAATCTGGAGACCGCGGAGGCTAAGGAATTTCCGAAAAACGATGGAAAACTCTTCCATTGACAATATTTTTAATGTATTGACGTACATCTAATCTGATGTGACATGGGGCACCATTCTGCTGGAACCATATCTGCTGACGTTCAAGTAAGGGAAGGTTGTCAAGAAAAATCATTTATTTTATTGTTTAAAAAGCACAAATAACGATCCGCATTCAAGGTTTTTCGGGGAAAAAAAGGTCCAATTATTTGATTTTATACATTCCGCACCACACGTTTGTTTTGAACGAATATTGGTCCTGAGTTTTCAACGTAAAATGTGGATTTGTATCACTCCACCAATGACAGCTTTGGCTAGACACTGTCCCATTTGATGAGAGTGTTGCTTCATCCGAAAAAATAATACACCTCGACATAAATGGGTTATGTACTAAGATTCCCTGTATGTCACAACAGAATTCAAATCGTCTATCATTATCTACTGGTCTTAAAGTATGACTTTTTGAGGTTTGTAAGGGTGATATTTGTATTTTTTTAGAGTCTTTGAAACTGAAGATGCCCTTTTTCGCAAAGGATATTTAGGATGCTCAGTTGCAGTTACTTGCAACGCAATGTCATTGTCATCATCAATGTCAGTTTTTTGCTAAATTTATTATGTACATCTCCACAAGTCTTAAATTTATTAAATATTTTTCTTACAGTTTCATTGTGAATATTTTTATCTGGATGTCGGAAATTAAAAATGTCTGCTGCTTCTCGAAATGTTTTATACATATCACCCACTATCAGCACAATCTCAATTTTCTCTTCCAGACTTAATGTTGGTGGCATGTTTAACTTTTCATAAACAAATACGTCTGTCAAACACAAAACTGTACAATACGGATCTCTGAAAACCATGAAAAACACTGTTAGACTGCCTAAAAAAAGTGTTTATACCGTGGCACTTTTTGAAATACGATTGTTGACGTTTTTTCAAATTTTCGATATTTAGACAGTTCGCAAAGCCTACTTTAAAATCAGTTTTAAAAAATGCCAGTGCATCCTAGATTAATTATGCATTAATGTGCAAACTTAAATTTCCAACGTAATCGCAGAGAAAATGTAGGAAAAAATATTTTTTTAATGTAAATAAACAATGTTGAATATTTGAAAGCTATTTCACAACATCTTTTATTTATAACAATTTTCGATATTGTCAAAATTAAAGGTACTTTAATCTAGAGCAAAAATCACATTTTTTTGATAAACCTCGTATACGACTGAAAAAATTTAACATCTGATGGTTGCATTTTAAGTTTTGGACCATGCAGAACTTTTAATGAAGAATAATTTTTTTTCGTAAAATTAATAATAAAAAAGTTTCCCATATGCCGCCAACTTACGTAGACCACATAATATAACCATTATATTGCCAATACGAACGTTCCAAATTACAAAAAGTGTCCCCGCTATGGGCTATCGCTTGGCACCACTGAGTTTGCGCAGTAGGGTGGAAATTTTATAGATCGCGTAAGAGCCGGCTCCACATTATTTGTTTTTGTTATTCATCGCCATCTTTGGTTCTTGATGCGTTTTCAAATTACAGAATAAAAAGTGGTTCATCCACATTGTTGTCGGTATATTAGTGGTTATAAACTTTCATTACCTAACAACAATTTTTGTAAAGGAGTTTTTAATTTGTGGTGATTCGATTCGCTGTTTGTTAGGTTAGTAACTTGTTTTGTTTAAGATGAAAGGACACAAGTGCATGGTGCTTTTTTGCAAAAGTTGTGGATCAATACCAGGTATAGAGTATTTCAGGTATGTAGGTACATAATATATACGAAAATATTTTGCTTATCACATTATCCGATCTTCGGAACCGAATTTGACTAAAAAGCTTATAAAAAAAAGAAGAGAGTGTCACTCGTATACAATATAATATATATGTGGTCACTACCTAACCTTAAAATTAATGTATTTTTAATTTGGTGCATTAGTAGCTGATAATAAGTCCCAAAATAGTCAATATAGTCATTCATTCTTTAGAAAAAAGTGAGGTTAAGAAACATACGACGTCGGATGAAAGTTCAAATAAAGCTCATCGTGTCGATTGTTACAAATATTCGGACGGAATTTTGCACCAAAAGTTTCCACCAATCAGTGCACCGTCGGACATCATATCGTCAGAAATCGTATGCATGGAACGCTGTCTTAAATCGAACTAACCAGTGAAATTTTCATTAAAAAAGTTGAAATCCGGTCCTGTCGAATGTTTATTTTCACAAGGAAATTTCCGAACTGCGCAAACTCACTATTACCCGTTCGATGTCCATAGCGGGGACATAATTTCAGATGGTATTAGCAATATAATGGTTATATATATGTGACGTAGACACACTGTATAAGGAACTTAGATGGTAAAGCAATAGGTTTTCACTAAATCACTTTCAACAATTAAAAAAAAAACACTAAATCTAGTGAAAACTAAACCTGGCAAAACTGTATCGAGAGCTCGTCTTGTAAAGTTTGCGAGAGGAGAGTACGAAAATCCCCATATCGTGGTAGAAGGGGAAAGCAAGCGAATTAGGCTACAACAGGAAAATCTGTCTTTATTTAATTTATAGCTGGTACCTACATTACGTTCTCCTTTCCGCCCGTTAGGCGTCTGACTATAATAGTTGTTTGCCAAACCTGTATACAGGTTTAATACATGTAATGGAATATTTAACTGGAACAAATATGGACACTAATTTTTTTTAGAAATTCAATTGATATATGGACAGGACCCACCAGCAACAGGATCTCCGGCAGGAGCAGGATCAACGGCAGCAGCAGGAAACACGGCAGCGTCAGCAGCAGGAACCCCGGCACCGCAAGCATCCTCACCCAACACCGGTCCCGCAACAGCATATGACAGAATTTGGAATCAACTGAACCTGACTCAACAATTATGGTCTTTTTTGGGTAAAACAAGTTCTGATGTTCGAATAAATACAACTAATCGGTATTCTCCTAATAGTAGATAAAAACTGTATAAAATTATTGTTAAGGTAGAAAATATGAAAATAGATAAATAGAAAGAAGTAAAACTAGTATTATTGTGACATCCTGATAAGTTAATAATAATTGTCCTTATTATTTCTAAGCATGAAGTGTTTGCAGTGAGTATCAGCCAATAGCTTTAGATAAATTGGTTTTATGCCAATTTGTAAAATCTAAACCAAAATGGCAAAAGAAAGAATAGTAAGTGTCGTAATCGCCATTTTCTATTCGAATAGAGACAACATATTCGGATAGGGATCGTGAAGTATAGTTGTTGCAGAATTATACCGTTGATTCTTAATGCCATAAATAAACTACCTGATTAAACCCTATTGTATACGCCCGAACCTCTTCAAAGCTCAATAAATGGGATCAGGGCCGGCTTAAAAATGTATACCATACCACATGATTTATTTTTATAATTTAAAATAAATAGATAGGTATTTTTAGTTTTAGGTACCTATAATAATGATAACAATTAATGATAATTGAAAATAATATAATTTAAAAGTATAACTATTAGGAGTACAATAAAAATTAATTAAATTCTAAGAAACTATTGATAATTTATTCAAAATTCTACTCTGTATCACTATTACTATCTTCATCTAAGTCTAAACTTATAATTAAGGTTTGAACATTTGTAATCATACAATTGTAAGAATTTTCCACCTTAAGTACATGCTGTACACAGTTTTTCCAGCTGTCTGCAGAAACTTTTCTTATTTCGTTTTTAATTAATTCTACTACAGATGTATTTAATGTAGGAGAAATATTATTTCTCCTAATATTGGATTTTAATTGGTGCCGTATTAGCTCAATAGGATTGAATATACAATAGGACGGAGGAAGACGCAACACTGTATGTCCGTTTTCTGCTGCAAGTTTGTCACACTCGTATTCCTTATTTATTTTAAAAGCTTTTAATACTTCTAGCAGTTCTCGTTTTTTGTAAGTTTCTTCAAAATATAAATCATTTTCAATCATAAAATTTTGAATTTCTGCTTTTGTATTATTAGAATTGGGAATGATTTTTGCTTGCCGACTATGATAACTAGCATTGTCCATTACAATGACGCTATTTTCAGGTATATTTTTAAGGAGTTTATGTTTAAACCACTCCTCAAAAAGTTGTGCGTCGGTATCTTGATGGTAATCTAAAGAAGAATCTGCTATGTTTTTAGCTGAAAGCAACAGACAATTTGGAACAAACCCGTTCTCTGAACCAGCATGTAATAGTGTGATTCTTTTGCCTTTATTTGATGGTGCCTTTGTTTGACATTTTTTGGAAGAATCATCCCAACATTTTCTTGGAGTGTCATGGGTATCGAACCATGTTTCGTCAAGGTAAATAATTGGACGATTTTCTTCTCTAAATTGTTTAACAGCTATTAAATTTTTAAGTCTCCATTCCCGACACTTGAAGATGCCCCCTTATCAGCACAATTCCAAGGACGCCACATTCTACCACTAATAAGCCAAACTAAACGCCGGAAAACCACTAAGGATTAAAATTATTAAAAATCACTTTGTATTTATATATGCATCAGTCATAGGTATAAATTGAATTTGTATCCCTGGTCCGGCTCTGCTCGAAAAGGTTTTAAAATTTGGGATTTCCTTATTTATTTTATGGTCGAATAGATAATGAGGTTTCTTATCACAAGCATGAGACCCTCATTGAGGAAAAAAAGTAAACCATTTTTACAAGAGACCCTGGAGTTATTAATACCAGCAGAGCCGAGCCCATTCAATGAAGAATCGGAAAAATCCTCGGAAGAAGTGGATGGATCAGTCTTCTGATGAACTATAATAACTAAATAATTATTATATTCCATATACAGGGTGTTCACTTGAAAACTTCCCACCACGGATTTATCGAAAACCACTGATTAAAAGAAAAAACGCCGAGACACGTCAAAAGATTTGCCAAAGGGGACAACTTTTGAACCAAAAACTACTTCACTTCCTTTTACCCTCTGGCCCCCGGGGTCATCTACTTAAAAATTTTAAATGGCAAGGGGTAGCAAGTAATAGCTTGTTTGAAAGGTTTTTCAAAGTGCTTTATTTTGACGTTTGATTTTTTAAAATCGGTCGATTAGTTTTCGAGAAAATTAGAAAAATCTTTATTTATCTTAATTTGTTCAGATAGAAAAAAAAGCACACGAAAATATCACTTTTTATTTCAATAAGTATTCAAAATGTTGCCCGTTATTGGCCAAACAATGATATAGGCGATTTTCAAATTCCTGACGGACCTTTACAAAAACATGTTGTGGGAGATCATGGCAGCTTTCGGTGATGCGTTGACGAAGTTCATCCAAACTGTTAGGTTGGGGAGTGAACACAATAGATTTCAAATGGCCCCATAGAAAAAAGTCTAATGGCGTAAAGTCAGGAGATCTAGCAGGCCATTCCATAGGCCCTCTTCGCCCTATCCATTTATCTGGAAACTCGCCGTCTAGCCATTGCCGAACCGGAAGAACATAGTGAGGAGAAGCGCCGTCTTGCTGGAAATATATTTCAGCCTCATCAAGTATAGGGTTTCCATCGTCTTCGATTTGGTTTTCAATGGTTTCAGTGATAAGCGGATTGATGGTATTTTCCAACATATCTAAATAAATGCCTCCATTAATAAACAATGGCCCAATCACTTTGTTTCCTAAAATGCCTGCCCATACATTAATTTTTTTGGGAGTACTGAGTATGCCCTTCTACAAAAGCATGAGGATTTTCATTGCTCCAATACCTGCAGTTATGCTTATTAACAAATCCATTTAGATAAAATGTGCATTCATCACTGAAGCAGATATTCTTTACATGAATGGTATTATGATTAATCGCTGCAGTCATTTGTTCACAAAACTCAACTCGCCTATCGAAATCATCTTCGGTTAACTCTTGCAATATTTTCATTTTGAATGAATGAAATTTATGTAATTTAGTAACTGTGTGTACAGAGCCTAATGAAATACCAGTCGCATCAACAATTTTGCGTAATGAAGTATTAGGATTTATGGCAAAATGACCCAAAACTTCAACTTGAGCGGCTTCATCCAAAACCAAAAACGATGATACGTTTTTGATTTGCAACAGATCCAGTTTGAGTAAATTTAGTAACAAGGTCCAAAACATACCTATGCGAAGTTAACTTTTCCGGATGTCTGGCGTTAAATGTAACGGCAGTTTGCCGAGCACATTGATTTTGGGCACCATAAATTAGAATCATTTCCACTCTTTCCGCTAGTGTGTAAACCATTTTGGAAGTAAAATCTGAATCAATAAATTAATTTTCACTATCCCAAGATTGTCACAAAGGTAACTGACAGCAAATTAAATTGTTTCTTTCCCTTACCAACTATAAAAAAACTAAACAGGTATAAGAATAAAAACAGTTCGCCTATGTTATCTGTGTTGATGAAAAGAAGGCGGTAAAATTTTTTCTAATTTTCTCGAAAACGAATCGACCGATTTTAAAAAATCAAACGTCAAAATAAAGCACTTTGAAAGACCTTTCAAACAAGCTATTACCTGCTACCCCTTGTAATTTAAAATTTTTAAGGGGATGACCCCGGGGGCCAGAGGGTAAAAGGGGGTGAAGTAGTTTTTGGTTAAAAAGTTGTTCCCTTTGGCAAATCTTTTGACGTGTCTCGGCGTTTTTTCTTTTAATCAGTGGGTTTCGATAAATCCGCGGTGGGAAGTTTTCAAATGAACACCATGTATATATATTTTAAATGTTATAATTATTTATCAAAAATAATTATTTATTTATATTATTATACATATATATAAATATCCCACCAGTTTCATTTATAGAGATTAAAGTTTAGTATCGCTATCGTCTAAGTATTTGATTTAAATATATGTTTCATGTTCCTGAGCACTTAAAACACAACGTACAAATAAGAATATTCAATTTGAATCAATAAAACTAAAGAAATAATTTTGGCTGTCTAGATCGGTCAAATACCTCTATGTGAGTCGGTAAGATAATATAAAGGATAATAAAAAATAATAATCATGCAATTTTTAGAACAACGCCGACGCCATTTTGATTTAGATGCGAATAGGGACTAGATAATATTCTGGGATCGATAGGACCTGATCTGTGTAGATTACACAAGAAATTAAATACATAACTTAACGTAAAAAGAGACATAACTGTATAAAACAACTGTCAAATTTCTGCTAAGCCCCCATAATTTTCGATACATCGGCATCGTTCGAGTTTTATTTTTATTTTTCTATTTAGTGGAGTCGTTCCGGTATTCGAAAATCCCTTGACGAAATCGAGTAATTTTTTTCCCCCAATCGATACAGTAGGATCCCCTCGACATTCTGAAATGATTTGTGTAGGGCGCCGCATGGGGGGGTGGGGGGCACGGGTTCACGCCCCGTAAATCTAACCTACAACGGGAAATTGGAAATAACTCAACCGGTTTTGATGCTACAAGAAAAATGTGAAAGGCAAAATTGAAGAGCTTGACAGAGCGCGTAAGCTCGAATAAACCCGATCCCGATATCTCAATGAGTTCGCGAATTAACGCGATTTTCAACTGCAAAAACAATAAAATTTAATTAATCATATCTCGAGAAGAGGCGGAGTTGGGGCATAATTTTTTCGCGAATTAACGGGTGATACCGAGTACTTTGATGGGCCGGATGCTGGGGTTGGTGGGGCAATTAGGAGGGGAGTAAGGGGGATTGGAATTTTTTTACATAAATGCTAATAAGTAGTTTTTTAATCGAGCTACGGGGATCAGGCCTGATTCAATTTGTTCATTTTTTTATCAGCTACGAGGTGGGATTGGCGCAAAATTTTTATTTTCCCAAATGCGCGCTGGGCGCGGCATACAAGAGATGGCCATCTCCGAAAATACTTTAGATATTATGTTTAATTTTGGTATGTGTTAATAGGATATAGAACCTCAAATTTTAGTTAGAAAAGTTATTCAATTGTTCCACCAGTGGCGTCGCTGCAAACATGTCCTTTGATATTTTTTACAAAAGATGTGGATATTTTTTCTGATTGGCCTGTTCAATTCTCCATGAAAACGGTTTCTTGAGTTTTCTCGTCAGACGCACCGTTCTTGATTAAAACCACTAAACTCATATTGAAACTCATTATTTTTAACATTGATAAAATAATTAATGATAAATTTTTTTCATAAAAATTGTTGGAGTGGGCAATTCGATGCGAAGACGGGCGGAAACATGCCTTTTAATTTTTATTTTCGTAAAAAAAAAAATGTTAAAAATAATGAGTTTCAATATGAATTTAGTGGTTTGAATCAAGAACGGTGCGTCTGACGAGAAAAACTCAAGAGACATGGAGAATTGAACAAGCCAATCAGAAAAAATATCGACATGGAAAAATATCAGTGGCATGCCATCATTTTTGTAAAAAATATCAAAGGACATGTTTGCAGCGACGCCACTGGTGGAACAATTGAATAACTTTTCTAACTAAAATTTGAGGTTCTATATGCTATTAACACATACGAAAATTAAACATAATATCTAAAGTATTTTCGGAGATGGCCATTTGGGAAAATAAATTTTTTTTTCGCCAATCCCACCTCGTAGCTGATAAAAAAAATTAACAAATTGAATCCGGCCTGATCCCCGTAGCTCGATTAATAAACTACTTATTAGTATTTATTTAAAAAATTTCCAATCCCCCTTACTCCCCTCCTAAATTTTACACTCTCTACCACACACGCGTTATAAAGACCTTTGGAATTAAATGATCAAAACATATATATTTTACAAAATTCATTTTATTTCTACATTGGAATTGAAAAGCTGTGAACAAATCTAAGCAGAAATTTCCTTAAGGGCAGAAACCAAGTTCTTCAAATGTCCAAAGCAGACGCTGCATGGGTCGACATCGGCATCTTCTTCGTTGGTGAAAATTGGTTTATGGACACCGTGGAAAATGGGATCTTCTTCGTTGGTGAAAATTGGTTTCTGGACACCGTGGAAAATGGAATCTTCTTCATTGGTGAAAATTGGTCTGTGAACACCGTGGAAAATGGGGTCTTCCTCGTTTGTGAAGATTGGTTTCTGAAGTTCATGGAAAATTGGGTCCACCTCGTTGGTAAAGATTGGTTTAACATAATAGATGGGTTCTTCTTCGTTTGTGTAGATGGGTCGGTGTGCAATTTCAACAGTTTCCTCGTTGGTGAAAATTGGTTTGTTGGAAATTTGAACCGTTTCTTCATTGGTGAAGAATGGGAGATTGCTTATCTGAATGGTCTGCATGCCTTGAATAAAACACAAAAATCACAATTCACTCTAAATAAACATTTGACATCGGGACAAGGAATCAAAATTTCAAAAGGGTTATCAATTTAGTTTGTCCCACTTTTAAGAGCCTGTAGCTTTTTTTGTATTTTGAGATTAATTTAATAACTAGAATTATATAATAATTATTTCATAATCTATATTATTCTACATTACCACCTCCATTTTCGATACATTTACGAAACACTTTTACAATGTGACTATTTATTTTTAATAAAACTTCTCTATTAGTTTGAATCTGAATGATGACGTTTTCAATTCTAATATACAATTCATTCAACGAACAACATGGTGGTCTATTATACAGAATAACACGGTGTATTATAAACAATATTTTTAATATAACCCCAAAAGAAAAAATCACAGGGTGTCTGGGCTGTTCGCGGGCATTTTATAGTACCCGATTTTCCAATCCTTTGGACTTATTTTGCGTTTAAATATACATTACTGGAGCTACACTGTGTGGCGGCGCTCCATCTTAATGCCATATTAAATTTCTTAGGGTTAGAATGGGTAAATTATCTAATCAATTCCCTCATGCAGCATATTCAAATACCGTGGGCCAGTTAAGGAACCTTCGAAAATTATTATATTTGGAGTGAACCCGTCTATTGGGAAACTGAATCCTATACCTCCTAAGTGCTAAGGTTGCACTGTCCGTTTGACGAAAAATATCAAACATAAAACTTTTTCCCCCTGAATAATAATATCTCATATTATTTGGTTTTTACATACAAAATAACTTTTCTACAAAATTCGAAACGACTAATAATGCTGAGAATGACAGACTGAAATATAAATAAAGATAAAATCCATAGCAACCAAAACAGTTGCATAGCCATCTTGATGCTTTTTAACAATAATATATTTTTACATATTTTTGTGAATGTTTGATGGAATGAAGAAAAAATGCATATGTGTGTTATATTTTTGAGATCGGAAGAAAATGCGCAATCTAATGTGCTTCTGATATATACATTGTCCCATTTAAAAGAAAATAATAATTGCTTTTTGGTGTGACACATGACATCTACTGTCATTTTTAACAACACTCATAAAAACTTCGCTAAAAATGCTACATCTTGTTTTTTGAATGAACGCGCTAACCCAAAATACAAAAAGTTCCAGCTCTTGAAAGTGGGACAAGCTAAATTGTTAACCCTGTACATATGTTGGAGCCCGTGGAAAATGCTGCACTTGCTCTCTAACCGAGTGCAGTTCCTAAATGTTGCTGTTGCAATAGTATGTGATGTAGACAGAACACATTGAAAGAGCTCCAAAACAACATTAAGAGAAAGAGTGTAGGAATTTTTAATTTTATTTTCAGATATTTTAGAAACAAATTGTTATACGCAGATAAAACACTAAAGGCCAAACTTCATTCCTGTTGAGCGTAGTTGATACTTAGGGTTGTAACGCAAAAATCAAATATGCTGGACTCAAAATGTGAATAAATAAGAAAAAAACTTCGACTTCCTTACCCTTTTTTGAAATTAATAAAGTTAATAATAAACAGATACTTACTTGGCATGATTACCATTGCAGCAACTAAAAGCACAAATTTCATCATGTTTAAAGAATTTCGGTTCTTTCACACTGACTGTACAGCTAAAATGTTAGTATATCTAATTTTTCACTCGAACGCTATATATACTAAAAAGACTCAAGAAGGTTCTAATCGATAAGGCGATAATTATCTATTACCTCAATTAAATATAATAAATTTTAATCCTAGGAAAACTGTGCATTAAGTAAGCAATTGTTGAACAGATTAATCGATAATCCTCGCTGGAGTTATAAAATCTAATGACGGGTATAATAATTATTCCATATTTTCGCATAACGACAAATATGGGAAATATTTAGATTACTTTCGAAAATACTATTAGCATTATAATTTCCTTATGGGCTTTTAAAATGAGCACTTTTCACATATAAATTAAGCAATAAAGGATAATTCTGAACCAGCAACTGGCTGATGACAAGATTCAAGACGGACATAGAAGTCAACTTCGAATGTGACAACTTTCCCGATGGTGCATAATATTAAGATTCCTGGCGCTCGAAGACAAACTTTATATATAGAAAACTGGTTCTCTGGGCTAGAAAAAATACATCCAAGACCAAGTCTATTCTTTTTTCTTTAAGGCCGAATGCCAAAGATGACTGCGTCGTCCTGTTTGAGAACAGTGTCGACTGTTTGACGTCGTCTTTGGATGAAAAAATGCTGGGGGTTGTTTTTGACCAGGGCGTAAAGTGGGTTTGTCATATAGAAATATTATGTGCTAGGCTTCGCAGTGGGTGTTATGCTCTTAACTTCCTTCCGAAGCAATGTAGCCAACCTGTTTTACTAAAACTATACTACTCAAATATTCACTCTCATATTCATTATGCTATAATAAATTGAGGTTCCAGCTCACAAGTAAATAGAGCGTTCTTGTTACAGAAATATGCGGTACGTATCTTGTCATCATTAGGTTACAGGGAATCTTGTCGAGCGGCGTTCAAGGATTTAAAAATTTTAACTGTGGCTAGTATTTACATTTTTGAGTGTTGTGTTTTTGTATTTAAAAATAAAACTCATTTTTTGCGCACTAGAATGGATCACTCACATAATACCAGAACAAGAGATCTTCTGCTGCCACCTATTCATATAGTACTGTTTTGTTTCAAAGGTCGGTGTCATATAACGGGTACAAGTTCTTCAACGCGCTGAGTCCTGAGCTAAGAAATTCTCCTAATATACTTAAATATTTTTAAGAATAGACTCAAGCATTTATTAATAGAAAAAACTTGCTGTTATTGCTGTTAGCTTAATTACCCTACAATTATTTTATTGTTTAGACTTTAGATATAGAAAATTTTTGACACTTTCTTCAATTATTGTATATATTTCTCTTTTTACAGTTAAATTGAAGAAATAAATGAATTAATATTATTATTATTATTATTGTTATAGCTTATGCTGTTGTTTTGTATAGTTAAATTCCTCAACAATAAAATATAAAGTAAATAAATCTATATTTTACCAAATATTTACATACACAGCAGTTGTAAATATTTTATTTAATGGGAAAAGAAATACATCTTGCACACATCAATTTTATTGTGAAGGGGGACAGTTTTAAAGGATATTTGCAGCCCTTGGGGTTTAACCCCCTGGAAGGGGTAGATGTTAGTCTTAAAATCTTAAATGGAAAGGAGGGAGGGTCAAGTGGAACGTTATTTTAAAGGTTGTTTAAATCTCTTTCCAATAATATCCTAATTTCTTATTTTTTGTGTAGTACTTTCCAAGTAATTATGCTCCAATGATGGAAGTAATAAGAATCTTTATTTAGCCGGTGACTATGCCCCTGGTAAAGAATTGGGAAGGGTGTCACCCGGAGTGACTACCTACTGATCCCTAATCGTTCTACCAAAAGAGCAGTCAATACATTAATGTTTGCAAACGGCCATAAAATATAATGTGCCATTTGATCCCCCCTTCCCATTAAATATTTTAAGGGTAACATCTAAACCCCGAAGGCTGCAAATATTCTTTAATAGCGCTTCTCATTCTAAAGAAAAAGTCCTAATTTTAAAACAATCATAACATACCACGTTGTTTTAATACCAAAAACAAACATAATCGGTTTAATATCGAATGATAATAAACAAACAGTGTAGATCCCTGCTAAGGCAACAACAAATTCAGATTAAACATATTTTATTGTCTAAATAGCCCCTCCGATCAAACAGAAGGGCTTTTGGTCCATATGCCAGACCCTTACAAGCTATTATATATACTATTGTATCAAAAAAAGGTCGGTGGTATAGAAGCCACAAATCGCCAAAGGGTGGCTTAAGGGTTTATATTTACCGCGAATATAGGGGAAGAGTTTAAATAATGACAATTTCTTGTAATTTATTAGATGTAAACTTTTGATATAATTTTGTCATTGAAATTACGGAAAATTACAATTTTATATTGGTCATTTCAGAAACGACATTAATAATTTCAGTAACAAGCTTATACAGGGTGTTATGGAAATGACGTATTATATTTAAATGGGTGTCCTAGAGAAGCGCTACATATTTTTTTTTTAATCGAACGTTTAAAAAGTGGGGTAATTCACCCCTAAACCCACCCGGTTACTACTCGGCACATTCATATATGATCATATTACATTGCCAAGCTGTGTAATCAACAGATGTTCAAGCCCAATGTTGCCAACTGTGTAAAAAATGTAAAACTTTAGATTATTATAAAAATAATATTTAGTTAACCTAGTATCCAAATAGAAGTGAATCCAGATGCCAGTACACTAGCAAGTAATCCAGGGCACAGACATCTTCAGGCTTTTGTTTTTTTTTTTCTATGGGAAAAGCTTTATGCTCATCACGTACCCTGATGATAATGTGGAACTGCATAATAAGCTTATACCCACTAAACCCCATTCGCCCTCTTATTTCCAATCTCTCGGAATATTTGCACTAAATCACTTAAAGAAACACACAGACACCCATGAGTTTCCAATTTTTTTTTGAAGATATGCACTTATTATTAGATTACACAAAAGCAACAAATACTAACGCATAATTACACTTTACAATAATCTACCGTACACATAAAACAACAGCACTATGGGATACAAATTATTTCGCAATAGAAATTCAGAAATAATAAAAACGCTAATTTCTAATGGGCTAATCAAATTTATTAATCCTTTACTGAAGAAGAATGATAAAATAATTATGTTGATAGACCCTTCCATCCCTTTAAAATAAATAGTCTCGTCTAACTAGCGCGGTTGCCATTTCCGAGACTATCATTATAAAAAAAAGTATTACAGAAGGAAACTCTGCATTTTATGAATATAACCTTATAAAACATCGGAAGTGGCAAAGCTGTATTTTTAAGTATTAACCCCTGTCGCGTAAAGAATATGCAACCTGTTTCTCCAAGATCAGCTGTTTAAAATTAGCCGGCCGTTTTCATACTGTTTCAAGCAGATTTGTGTGTTAAATTGTATGTTAATACTTAAACCCGAGTTTAAATTATTAAGTTATTTGTTCTTTTCGCGCCGGCAGTTCCCCAGTCTAGCAGTTCAATATCGATCGAGGGAACACGTGTTATTTAGACAATAGGGCGTACTTTTGTCTACACAGTAGCACTTTAAAATACTAATTCAGATTGAACGGTACTTAGATGTGTTGTGACGCGAAAACTTGTGTGATTTTGTGATGTGAGTACTTGGTGTTTTTTATAAATTAAGTTGGTTTTAAATAAGTCCGAAAAGGTAAATAACAAATGAGAACATACCTGGCCATTTATAAGCTCCGCGGCGGTTCGTTCAAGTTTATAAATCAGAGATTGTTTTCCAGCGAACTGAACTGAACGTAAAAGTTTATAATAATGTACCCTATAAATAACTTGCAATCTGTCAAACGGTTATTGACTTTCTAAAGACTTTACCCTGAAGATATGACAACACTGTTGACATATGTTGCTTTGTTTATCTTCCTGACAGGGGCACCACGTGGTCATTTTTGGTTTGACATAAGGTCATGTACAGGGCATATTAAATTAAAGCGTAATTTTTGGATATTTTTCTTCAATTTGTTTTCATCTCAGGAATTGCCGATTTAAATATAATACGTCATTTCCATAACACCCTGTATAATAGCTATATGGGTATATTTGCACATGCAAATATATCAAGACGTAGACGAACAAACCCAATTAACAATTTCTGTCTTTATAAAGCTTGTAAATGTAAAAAATACCAAGATATAGATAAGTTCAAGGGAAAATATATTTTCTAATTTCTTAATTAACTTACTTTTTAACTAATATTTTTGCATACAATTTTGTGATTGTATAGATTATATAGGGCAGGGCGCTGGCTGCGACACTCCGGGTACATAGAAATAAATGTAACTTTATTACGTTTTAGGGTATTTATTTTTTTCATAAAAATAACAATTTTCTCATCACTTTTATACAAAAATGGCGCACCTAGGCAACGTCGCTCCGAGCACCTCGAGCTCGAGATTTTTCCATTCCTAGTGAATGTGTGAATAAAAAATGAAATGACACAATATTATGTTAGATATTAATTTTATTACATTATATGTAATAGCTACATATAATTCAGGTTACAACAGGAGTTCTAACTTAACCTTCTTCTTCTTCAGGTGCCTATCTGTTCCAGGCGTTGGCTATCATATTGACTAATCTAACTTTGTTTACAGCTGCTCGGAATAGTTCGGTGGTTGTCAGGGAGAACCAAGTTCTCAAATTTTTCAGCCATGAAATTTTTCTCCTTACGGCGCTTCTCTTTCCTTTCACTTTCCCTTACAATATGCACTCCAAGAGATTATATATTTTTTCATTTCTCATGATGTGACCTAGATATTGTAGTTTTCTTATCTTAATTGTACTCATGATTTCCTTTTCCTTTGACATTCTTCTAAAGATTTCAATGTTAATTACGTGCTCTGTCCATGATACCCTTAGCATCCTTCTGTAGAGTCACATCTCGAATCTGTTTCGACATTGTTTCTGTCAGTGTCCATGACTCCACTCCGTATAGCAATACATATAGCAGCGTAACATTCTTAGTTTTGTGTTCATGGTTAGGTCTCGGCTCTTAAAAACTGCTGACATTTTAATCAATATATTTCTGATCTTTTCAATTCGGCATTTAACTTCTTGCGAGTGGTCCCATTGATCGTTTATGGTGGTGCCGAGATATGTGTATTTTTCAACTCTTTCAATTGTTCCACCCTTAGCTGTCGGATGGGAACGTTGCTCTTGCTAATGATCATATATTTAGTCTTATCCATGTTGATATCCAATCCATATTGGTGGATACTTGTTATTAATATATCCATTAGTTGTTTCAGGTCTTCCATATTATCGGTAAATATTACTGAATCATCAGCGTATCTGATGTTATTTAAACGCTGCCCATTTAACAGAATTCCTTCTTGTGCATTATCCAAGGATTTTCTAAATATGTGTTCCGAGTGTAAAATTGTAATGGCGACAATACACATCCCTGTCTTACTCCACTTAACCTATATTTTTTAAAATATTATAAACTTACTAATATTTTAACGACTATGAAAAGCCCAGACTACTAAAAAACTAAAAACCAGTAATGAAAATATTTATAAGTCAAATAAAAATATTATTTTTGCATAAATAAATACAAAACCTTTCAATAAAAGAAAATATATATTTTTGACAATAATTTCTTAATTGATTAAATGGATGCATTGGAAATTGTAAATGCAATAATTTCTAAAACAGTTGCACTTGTTGCTATGTGCGATGAGTGCCGCAGCGAGCGCCCTCTACAATCCCAAACAATCGACGGACGTGACTCAAAGTCTATATTTTTATCCAGTTTACGGCAAACATGGCACAATCTTACCATATTGAGTTAAGAATTAAGTGATTTAAAATCCTTGAAATAACTCAATATGTATGCGGTTGGAAGATTTTGGGGTATAAGAATGGGGATTACTCAGGTAGTTGATTTATCTAAAGGTTAACGGTCTAATGTAAAATATACTAGACTATGAGTACACTTGTCCCATAACGTTGCAACCCGTAATTTTGCACAAACAGCACAGAATATAATTCTCGAATTGTTAAACAAAGATAAATTTTTGAAATGCTTCGAAAAGACCTTAATCGGATACAATTTCAGCTTTCTCTGCAATTCTGTTAATGTTTCCAGGTTATAACATTACTTAGCCAACTCAACATCGAAATAACGGAAACGTCGAGCGCTCCCAAAGAGAGAAATGGCCGTTTTCCTTCCTGGGGCCATTGAGAGCTTTTTCTTTGTGTAAAGTAATAAATTTTCGGAGGCAATGGTCACTTTTAGGAAACAAGAGAAACGTTTTTGTGGGAATTATTTTATATTTCTGCTATAAAATATTTTATAATAAAAAGAAGAATTAGGCTTTAACGGTAAATGTTAAAGTATCAATACAACTAGGGTTACCAGACGTCGGGCTTCGTCATTTTTCAGAAATTTGCTAACCCGTCCGGCCATTTTCTTTCCATCCGGCTTTTTCTAGCAACTGAGGCGAACGGTCAACCATAAAAATTTAATATTTACTCGCGAAATCGCTCGTTATTTTAAATCTTATACAGGGTGGCCAATTAGTGCGACAAAGCTCAATATCTCTTTTACCGCTAGGGATAGCGGAAAACTTTTTCACGAAAGTTATTAAGCGTTAAGAGGTGCAGCTTTTAAAATTATTTTCAACCATACAGGGTGCTCCAAAAGGGCGGTGTGATAAAAATTTCATATTTTTTAAATGGGACACTATGTATATTTTTACATATTTGAATTCACCGTAAAATTCTGTACATAGCACCGTAATTATTTGTACACATTTTTGCAACGTTGGAAAATTCCTAAAATTTGTGCAAAAGCATGGTTCAATGAAATGTGTAATATTTCTTAATTTATAATAATTTGAAATAAAATATTTTTATGTCGGAAAGAGGAATGTTGACAGAAGTCTCCTATGATAACACATATCAATATTTTTATACAGGGTATTTTCTATGGATATGCCAACATTACGAACTTGAAACCTGAGTTTCGTAAGTTTTTTAAATGAAACACCCTGCATATGATTACTTTATCTTGTAGATATTTTAATCCTCTCTAATTTTTATTAAGGTCTTAATATGCCTATCTCTACCAATCTTGGTGGTATTTTAATTTTTATTTAAACTCGAGCAAAAAAAAGTGGTTGTATTTTACCATTGTCCTTTTTCTAGTCACCTATGACAAAATAAAAACAAAATGTTTTAATTTAAAAAAAATTATTTATTCATACGGGAGGATACGACACAAAAATATTTTAGCGATTCAAGATTGTGGACAATTTCTAAAGTAAATTATTAGCTAATTATTTGTTCATATAGTGATCCCCACTAACTTGAACACATAATTCAATACGTTTTTCAAAAGAATGTTTCTAGACATTTGCCGAGTAATACTTTGGAAACAGTTGAAAATGTGTAGAAAAATGACTCATTCTTTTGAAAAACGTATTGAATTATGTGTTCAAGTTAGTGGGGATCACTATATGAACAAATAATTAGCTAATAATTTACTTTAGAAATTGTCCAGAAGCTTGACTCGCTAAAATATTTTTGTGTCGTATGCTCCCGTATGAATAAATATATATTTTTTTTAAATTACAACATTTTGTTTTTATTTTGTCATAGGTGACTAGAAAAAGGACAATGGTAAAATACAACCACTTTTTTTTGCTCGAGTTTAAATAAAAATTGAAATACCACCAAGATTGGTAGAGATAGGCATAGAAAGACCTTAATACAAATTAGATAGGAATAAAATATCTACAAGATAAAGTAATCATATATAGGGTGTTTCATTTAAAAAACTTACGAAACTCAGGTTTAAAGTTCGTAATGTTGGCATATCCATAGAAAATACCCTGTATAAAAATATTGATATGTGTTATCATAGGGGACTTCTGTCAACATTCCTCTTTCCGACATAAAAATATTTTAGTTCAAATTATTATAAATTAAGAAATATTACACATTTCATTGAACCATGCTTTTGCACAAATTTTAGGAATTTTCCAATTTATTTGGCAACGTTGCAAAAATGTTTACAAATAATTACGGTGCTATGTACAGAATTTTACGGTGAATTCAAATATGTAAAAATATACATGGTGTCCCATTTAAAAAATATGAAATTTTTATCACACCGCCCTTTTGGAGCACCCTGTATGATCGAAAATAATTTTAGAAGCTGCACCTCTTAACGCTTAATAACTTTCGTGAAAAAAGTTTTGCGCTATCCCTAGCGGTAAAAGAGATATTGAGCTTTGTCGCACTAATTGGCCACCCTGTAGATTTTTTTATCGTAGTATCAGGGAAAGTAGTAGATTTTTTAAATAAATTTAATGTGTTATTTTCGTTGGTTTTTGTCGTTTTATTAAATAATATAATCAGTGTTTATTCTTGCGTTTTATTTGGTTAATAGTAATTGGACTGACCTTCGCACAACGTGGTTATGCTAAGACAGATTTCCTCCCAGCAAATTAATAGATGAAGCCAGTGGAATTGCGTGTCCTGCCATGCCGATGTTTGTGCATTCAAAGAGAAAGATGAGACAAGTGTGCTATCGGCAGCAAAGCTAAATATCGGATTTTTAGTTTTCACTAGAAGGTCGTTAATGTAAAGTAAGAAGAGGGTGGGAGACAATATGGATCCTTGAGGAACACCGGCATTGATGGTGAAGGTATCTGAGAGAAATCCGTCAATCACCAGCAGAGAGCGGTCCTTAACAAAGCTAGACAACAAAGAATGCACAGAAATGTTGGAACAACGGAAATGACGTTAAGATTTTGGTAAGCTAAAGATTAGTTTATTTATTGAATGTTGCGCATTAAAATATTACAACCGTTTCATTCATTTTTAAATAAAATATGATATAAGATACCTAAACAAATAAAAAAATTTAAATAAAATTTCATTGATAATATGGGATTTTCTTTTATCCATTTATAGCCGTTATATTGGGGTAAGGATAATGTCTAAATTACATATAAATTTTATTTTTAATACGTTTTATTATGCGATGTAAGAAAATAATAAAAACACGTGAACCATTGTATTTCATTAAATTACACTAATTTACATTCCATCCCTTATCCGTAAGAGCAACATACACTCATGTGCAAAAAAACGGTCATTATAAAATTTTGATTAAGTTTTAGGCTTGATCATTTTTTTTATTTTAGTGACCTGTAGGTACGTACAATTATCAGTTTAACTTGTCTTATACAAAATTTTTACAAACAACAAAAATCTTTAAATAAATAGTATATTACGTACCGAGGTGGAAAGTGTTTCGTTCCTGTTGAGACAGTAATGAAACTTTTCACCGAGGATTGTATACTAATTTATTTACAACCACATCTAACATTCACTTCTTATTATTTTGAATTAAAATTATTAATAAAAGGTAAATGTTGACTTTTCAATTGAGAAATTAGACAGAAATTTCAAATAACCGCAGGTGGTAAAATAACGTAGATAATAATACACATCAAGATGGCAAATATCATTTTTTGAATATGGTTCACTAAAAATATATTATTTTCACAACAGAAAAATGCTATCAGATGAGGAATTTGATTTTGCTGCTACTCCACCAGAAATTCGAGAAGCAGCAAAAATAGTAGAAGAAGATCTTCTGCCAAATAAAAGCCGCCCGAGATATGACAAGGCATATAACTGGTTCAAAGAATGGTGTACGGGAAATAAAGTTGAAAATCCTGTTTCTGAGTCGGCGCTACTAGCTTATTTCAGTGAAAACGCCAAGACAAAGAAGCTATCAATGGTTTGGTCACAATATTCAATGCTGAGGACCACTCTATCAATTTGGGAAAAAGTAGACATATCTAAACACGCAACGCTATTAGCATTTTTAAAAAGGCAAAACAAAGGACACCATGTTAATTTTTTATAAATGTCATTAGGTTTATTTTTTTTTTAAAATTCATTGTCGAAAATCAATATCATCCATGGTGTGTTATATATTTGAAAGGAGAATTTAAAATAGTATATTTTTAGATTAAAATATACAGGGTGTTTCATTTTTAAAAAAATCAGGTTAGGTCCGATAACTTTTTTACCTGACCCCGTATACTTATTCTGAAGATTATTCAACAACCAATATAAGGAAACTTCTGTATAAAACATTTTCCTGTATCTCTTTTAACTAAGAAAATATAGGGTAATTTGAAATTGTAAATTTTTTTATTTTCCCCCGTATCTCTTAAGCGAGCGAAAATTTTAAAATGTTGATTTTACCATTTTAAGATTGATCCAAAAAGAGCTCATGACACCTACATTACTTTTTTGATAGCACTAACAATAACGGGTCGAAAATGGAACACCCTATACTTGACTCTTGAACCAAATTTATATTTTTTGACAAACCTCGTATACGACTGAAAAAATTCTGAACATCTGATGTTTGCATTTTAGGTTTCGGACCATGCAGCAGACCTTCTTTAAAGAATAATTTTTCTCGTAAAATTAATAATAAAAAAGTTCACATATGGCGCCAACTAAAGTAGACACATTGTATTATAAATTAAATTATTGACTTTGGACGCTGAGTTACCAATCTAGTTATCTGTTATCTATGGTACCTACCTCGCACCAAATGAGCACTGATTTTATAGACATATTGCGCTGATTATATGCGCTGGCCAAATATCAGAATTAGATTTAGATGATCATTATAAACCACCCAATTCATCCGGTCAATTATTTAGACTTTTTCCATTTTCCCAAGTCACTACTTAAATCCTTCCATATATCAAGTTGTCTCCATTAAGTGAAAACAAAGCGAGGCACATCCTAAAGACGTTAAATCGTGGAAAAGTGGAAGGCCAGCAGTAATGGAGAGGCGGAGAAAGCCCAGATTCCATTTAAGGATCGAAACTCTTATTTAGACAGTTAAGCGAATAGCGTATTTTTATTATGGTTTTATTAAAGAGCAAGGTATACAGGGTGGATAATTAAACGATTTAGATTCCTGAAGATGTATAACTGTGGTGTGTTCTTCCAAGAGAATTATAAAACTTTTTTGGTTTTACATTGTTTCAGTATGTTTAGTTGCCAAACAAAAAAGAGAGGACGTAGAGAATAATGTTGGTGGAAGTGTTGGCATACCACTTTTAAAATATCAGAGCAGATACAGTGAAAGCACCACAACGTGCAGCTCTATAAGCGACTATCTCCTTCCAAACGGTGAAATTTTTTGGAACGCGGGCAGAATTATTTATACCAAAGACTCGAAAATATCTCCCATAAGCGACTATGAAGCTCCAATAGCCGGTCGAATTACATTTTCACGTACATTTTCGGTGATTCCCGTTGAATTTGTGGGGATTGACAGCTATCTTTACTTTACAACGAGTTTTTTTTTTTTAGTTTGTGCTCTAGTTTCGTTAAAGAATCGCACGCGTGCGTTTATTGAAAAAACGGATTCTTAACACTAAAAGAAAAGATGGAAATAGTGGATGAAATTGATAAAGGAAAACTATTAACTCGTGGTACAGGATCGCGATTTCACATAGGAAAGAAGCAAGCTAAGATGATAACAAAAAACAAACAGGACATCCGACGTTTATGGCAGTCTGGTGTAAATGAGCACCAAAAAAAGGAATTTTTTCTAATTAAATATTTAAACGTCAATACAGTGAAACCTCTCTTGGGCGGACAACTACCGGACCGTCTAAATGTGTCCGCCTAATAGTTGTTATTAGGTAATATGTAAATGCAAAATTATTACTATGTATATGTATATACAAATAAACACAACATAACAAAAATACACTAGTTTTAGTTGGGATGTAGTACTAAAAAAATCGAATAACGTAGTTTGACGTGTTTGCGTTTGCGTTTGCGTTTGTTACAAACTTCCAAAAAAAACAATATTTTCTTTCAGACTCAAAACGCGACATTTTTGTGTCATTGTTTACGATTTTAACCTTACAACTCACAAATAAACGGCGGACTGCTGTCGGGGAATCACACATACTTTCATTCGGCGAAGTCCTTTCGCTCTGCTACGCATAGTTTCCGGTCTGTCTTCAGAGAGGTTTTGCACCGTACTTATTCGTCTTCCAAATACTTTAAAACATTTTTGTCCGTTTAAAGGAGGGTTTTCGCACTCTTTGTATGAAAACAGCCTGTCTACGTCCGTCCAAAGGAGAGACCGCACAAGAAAGATAGTTCCGGACTATGAAAAAATGCCCGCTTAATAGAGATGTCCGCTTATCGGATGTGTCCGTTATGAGAGGTTTCACTGTATTTCCGAAACCGCTATTTCCAGACCTATGGTTGCTTATACAAAAAGTGTTGTTTTTATCATATAATTCGAAATTGACACAATATACTGGTTATTCCACGTTAAAAAATCTTAGATGAAGTCATACCTCCAACCTGAGTCACATATACAAAAATTTTATATTTATTAATATGCTGGTACAAAAGCTGGAACTGTGACTAATCGGTTATGGGAGATTTCACTGTATTAAAAAATAATAAGTACATAGCAAAACAATTAAGAAATTAGGTCGCATGTTCAAATAAGTAGTTTTAAGACAAAGGGACTTATAATATTCGAAAATTGCAAAGTACAATATTTTTTGTTTTATGTGCAATATAACTATTTTGATTTTCGATTTATTATCAAGACTTAGATTTTTAACATTACGCTCGTCAACAAAAATTGTTTGATGAAGATATTTTGAAAAATTAATGCACACACGACGTTTAATAAATAAAAGTGACATTAGCTTGTTATTTGTAAAAAATGCTTTTTTTATAAAAGACGTGTTTTTGTTACAAAAAAATCATAGAAATTGAATGTTAAAATGAGAAAAATAAATAAAATTGTGGTGGTGGAAAGCGTTTAATTTTTGCCGAATGAAAAGGATGGTTTGAATCATATCTCCAGACAGGAATGGAACTTTTCACCGAGGTTTGTATGCTATTTTATTTACAACCATACCTTTTAAATGCAAATGATGTTTTTTGTCACAATGTGAGAAATTAACGAAGTAAGTATATAAGTATAACCAAAAACTTCGCCACCATCCACAAATTAAAAACGCCAAGTTGTCAAGTCATTTTGGTTATTCAATGAATGTTGACATTTGTCTGGAAGTTGAGTGGCATTTACCCAGGTGAAAAGTGATCACTTTCATAGATATCGAAGATGTCGAAGTTAAAAATATGCTTCTTTCAAACTTTTAAAATGTCAACATTACATACGTGGTTGTAAATAAAAATACGAGCGAACCTTAGAGAGCATAAATAATATTTTTAATGTAAAAATGGAAGTTGGTTTTAGCTTTGATTTCAATAATTTCTTTGCAGGGCCTAGAATATTATAATAATAACTGTATTATTTTGACACAAGGTTTAAATGGATACATACCAGTTTGTCAATAATTTATTCAAATTATACAGGCGTAAGTGTAATGCACATGCGAATTCGTATGATGCTCATATTATTAATTTGTGCCTAATTAATTATAGGATATTAACTTCAATTTGCCATACATACGACATTTTTTTGTATTGTAATAGTATATTACGTACAGAGGTGGAAAGTGTTTCATTTCTGTCGAGAGAGGCGGTAGCTGAGGCGCCAAGCGGCGAGGTTAACTAAATCTCGAGACAGTGATGAAACTTTTCATCGAGGTTTGTATACCATTTTATTTACAACCGCATCTAACATCCACTTCTTATTATTTTGAATTAAAATTATTAATAAAAGATAAATGTCATTTTGACTTTTCCATTGAAAAATCAGACAGAAATTTCAAATAGCCGCAGGTGGTAAAATAACGTAGGTAATAATACTCATCAAGATGACAAATATTATTTTTTGAATATGGTTTCCATGTCACTAAACAATATATAATTTTAACAACAGAAAAATGCTATCAGATCAGGAATTTGATTTGATGCTACTTCACCAGAAATTCGAGAAGCAGCAAGAAGAAGAAGAAGAAGATCTTCTGCCAACTAAAAGCCGCCCGAGATATGACAAGGCATATAACTGTTGCAAAGAAGGGTGTACGGGAAACAATTAGGGAAAAAGTAGACATATCTAAACACGCAAAGCTATTAGCATTTTTAAAAAAGTGTGTTCGTATATAATTTTGGGATATCGATTTTTTTTTCTAAATTCCAAAAAAATAATTTACTTTCCATCCGGGTGGAAAGGAAAAGTAAAAAATCGTTCTTCCACCTTTCACAGATAGATGAAATGTCATTATTACATGCATAGTTGTAAATAAAAACCATTTTGGCACATACATCTTTGGAATATTTGCCATTCTTAAAAATCATTTAGAATCATCGGTTGTATTGTGAAAGAGACAAATTTTTCATACTATGATGTTAGCATCCGAAAACATTAAAAATTTCCCATACAACCTTATGTAATTATGTTAACGATATGAATCATAAAAATGACTCTAGGAATCACAATCTGAAATATCATCACGTCATTAAGAAACACCCTGTATTATACAACACCCTTCTTTCTGACTCCTTTTTAACTAGTTTTTTAGCTATTGCCTTTCCTTTTGTATGTTATATCGTTACTTCATAGCATCGCATTTTCGCTCGTTAAATCAAGCCCTAAACGTTGCCGCTAGATAAAATTAAAAAGAAGAACGAACTACTTTAGTTTAGATTTCCTCCTCGGAAGTTTTTGCCGTGCATTTCGAGCTCATTCCCGAATGATCCATTAAGTAAGGAAGCAATTTGGTGGGAGTTAACACATCAACGCGGCCTGCAAAGCGATCTCGACGGACGACTTTATTCGACTTTAACTCCCGACTTCCGGAAAAGCACTCAGGCGCCAGTTGAAGGAGTTTTCTGCCGAGTTTTGCGTTTTTTGTCAGCAGTCAGTGGGGAAACTCGAACAAACCCACGAAATTTATAGCATACTAAGTATCGAGAAACATCTTGTCGATAAAAAAAAAGTATATCAATAAATATACACAGGGTGTTATGGTATTATATTTAAATCGGCAATTCTTAAGATGAATACAAATTGAAGAAAAATATCCTTAAATGGCGCTTTCAATTCATTCAGCGGTAAAAATGACCTGACGTCAAACCAGTGTGCGGCACTGCGACACATACGAATTCTCACCGGTGTTGTCAGAATTACACTCTTTAAGTTTGAAATACGCAACTACGTAACTAGGTCAAATGTCAATGACCTTTCGACTTTTGAGTAATTGGCTGACTGATTTTTTAATGTAATTTTATTTAGGCCACACACATACACTTACCTTGTCGGTCTTATTTAAAAATTAGTGTCAATTTCTATAAAAACTTGTACAGCGTTTTAGTAAAGAAACCGGCACATCACATAACCCATAATCGCAAAACTTCACATGAACAATGGCCGCCATAATGCACAAAATTCACTTGGAGACATCGTTTTTACTAACATTGGCTTGTCTCGCCTAGATTTGTATGAACTTTTGTTTTTAGTTAAAAAACACATTGTAAAATGTAAATAACATTTCTTTGAATTAAAAATGACATTTGAACTGAAACATTTAAAACACGAGCTGTCAAAAAGTAGAGATGTATTGCAATGCTTGTTTTTCTGGTAGATTCCAGCGCATTCACCAAAAAAGGTTGAAATAAATAATTATAATAATCTACAGCACTTATTTATTGTTTTCCTTCACTGCTGTAGATACCAATAAATATTAAAAAACTTGTTAATCGCTGATCTGGTGATCATTCGAAAAGCTTAAAAAAATTAAATCGATAGTTTCACAGCGGGATTTTAAAACCAAAGATTAGCCATCTCTACTTAAATCGACAGGGTTAGAAGGTGGCATTTGCTTATTGGTTTATTATTAAATTATTTGTTATTTATTGAACTAGTCCAACATAAGTAAAAAATTTAGAGCTTACTTATGAATATTATTTATAAAATTAGGATAAATACAGGACCGTATCCCAAAATTTCCTGATGTTGTTAAAAAACCCTCGAAACGTCATTAAACCACAAGGTGTCATACATTGTTGCATTCGGGAGAAACAAACTCTCAAATTCTAATATCAGGAAAACAGGACCGTATTTAAAAAAAGAAAGTTGATACTGGCCCTTCGAAGACGACTCGTCGGATTACAAAACAATGAACGCTGTTAGATAGAGCGGAAAAAATGGCAATGTAAAAGTGCAATTTACTTTAGAATTCGATCTAAAAAAAAAACAGGAAAACAATTAAACGATTTTTCACAATTTCGGTTTTTTCTGGATATCTCCGGAACTATTCGGAATTTTAAAACTTTCTAAACGGCATATTATTAGGCACATAAATGCACAGCTTTACCTCCATTTAATCGACTTCGTATCTCTTACGGTTAAGTTACCGGAAATTATGTTTGAACAGAAAATGCCTTTTGTTTCACTGAGACACAACTTTTCAAGTGCCTGTCATATTATACTAATATCAATTTTTGTCGCATAATGCCACTATCTGATGACTATTATTTTACCAAAGATGAATAATTAATTCACGCGCTGGTGCCTTTATTATCCCCTTAAATACACGACAACATTCCACCCCATATGGTTGGTAAATTGCCGGGATACAATCGCAAACGCACTTATAAGCACTCGTGCTTAATGAACTAACCATTTTCAAACAGTTTGTCATTGTGCGAATGTAATTGCGTTGTTATATCATCATTAAACGATGACGGGCGGTGCGTTCTGTAAAATATAGCTTTCACCACTTTAAATTACCCGAATTAATATTGTACGCTGGCTGGTGGGTTTGTTACTTTATTGTTCTGGTGGATATTATTGGGTTTGTTCGATCCTATTATTCGTTTTTATTACAAGTCTAACCTACGATAGACTGTGAATCACCATGTATAAGTATACCCAACCAAAATAATTTATAAATAATCAAAAAAAAAAGATGTTTCATTAATTGATTCAGCCGACATTCATAACTAATATTATGAGAAACAATACTACGTTATATTTCTTTTCCACTATAATCTTAAAAATGACATGTTTCGCTATCACTGTAGCTTCTTCAGATTGAGAATGAATGAATACTTTCCTATATCTAACAAAGGGTACAATCTTAAAATATTATTACAGGTATAGAGATGGAGTAGGGGATATAATAGTAACAGTGGGATTTTACAAATGGTCAGTAAAGTGATTATATAAATTATTTTATAGATTTATTTATACATGTAATAGCGGATTAGTGAAATAAATTTAACAAAGGAGAATTGTTAAGGTCTATTTGATCATTCAGTAAATCATCGGTATTTTTAGGTTTATTTATTTCCATGGATTCTAACAGATTAAGTTTTATGCCTTTATTTTCAGTATGTAAGATTTTAAAATTTGAATCAAAATTATGTTGTTTTTCTTTTAAATGGTTGGAATGTTTTATCTTTTATGTAACTATTATAATGTTCTTGTATTCTTTTTCCAAAATGTCTCCCTGTTTGGTTAGTGTATGTTTTCGGACAATCTTTACATTTTAGTTTATAGACCCCTGATTTTCTATTTCTAGTTTTATTATTTTTTATATATTTCCCTAGCGTGTTGTTAGTTTTGTAAGCTACCCTTAGGTTGAGTTTATTAAGCACCTTTTTACTAGGTTTTCCAATGAAAGTAACAACTTTAAATTTACCTGCTGACGTTTTACTATTTGGGAAAACTAAATCAATAGTTTTTTTCTTTAAGATTTTGTTTATTAAATTCGATGAATAACCATTATTGACCGCTATTTGTTTAATGATATTTAGTTCTTTATGAAAATTATTTTTATTAAGTGGGAGAGTTAATAGTCTATGAATCATACTGTGGAAAGCTGCTAACTTATGTCGTGTTGGGTGACAAGAAGAATTATGGATCGTTGTGTCTGTATGAGAAGGTTTGTTGAAAACTGAGAAAATATGTTTATTATTTTCTCTTTTTATAGTTAAATCTAGGAAGTTAATGGAATTCTGGTTTTCTTCCTCTATTGTGAAATTGATATTTTTATGTAAACTATTGATATATTCGAGAAATATTTTTAACTGTCTGCCCGTTCCGAGAAAATATGTTAAGATGTCGTCAACATACCTGTGCCAGTAAAGAAACTGTTTACAAAGAGGGTGTTTACTAATTTTACTTTCAAAAAAATCCATAAATATTTCAGCTAGTAACGGACTGAGTGGGTTCCCCATAATAAGACAATTTTTACTTGTATGAAACCTATCGTTAAATTGGAAATAATTTTCTTCTAGGCGAACAAACTGATTATTTCTAGTTTCTTTATAAAATTGACATTCTTTCAAGTAAGGAGTTGTTCTACCATAATAATTGTTTCGTCTATAGGAATGCTAGGAAATAAATTAGTAACATCAAAGGATACCAATTTAGCATTGTCAGGAACATTGATATTTCTAATTTTATTTACCAAATCAAGTGAGTTTTTAATTGCAAATTTACCGGAAAAAGTTGTGTTTGTTCTAATAATATCAATTAGACTTTTTGAAAGTTACGGGACTGAACAGAGAAAACTAACAACGCTTTAGGGAAATATATAAAAAATAATAAAACTAAAAATCGTAAAAATAGAAAATCAGGGGTGTATAAACTAAAATGTAAAGATTGTCCGAAAACATATATTGGCCAAACAGGGACATTTTGGAAAAAGAATACAAGAACATTATAATAGTTACATAGATAAAACAGATTCTAATTATTCCAACCATTTAAAAGAAAACAACATAATTTTGATTCAAATTTTAAAATCTTACATAATGAAAATAAAGGCATAAAACTTAATCTGTTAGAATCCATGGAAATAAATTAACTTAAAAATACCGATGTTTTACTGAATGATCAAATAGACCTTAACAATTCTCCTTTGTTAAATTTATTTCAGTAATCCGCTATTACATGTATAAATAAATCTATAAAATAATTTATATAATCACTTTACAGACCATTTGGAAAACCCCACTGTTATTCTTATATCCCCTACACCCTACACCATCTTTATACCTGTAATAATATTTTAAGATTGTACACTTCGTTAGATATAGAAAAATATTCATTCATTCTCAATCTGAAGAAGCTACAGCGATAGCGAAACATGTCATTTTTAAGAATATAGTGGAAAAGAAATATAACGTAGTTTTATTGTTTCTCATAATATTGATTATGTTTCACTCTTAGTGCACTAATACTATTGTTATAAATAAACAAAATTAAAATTAGTATAACCAGGCATCGTATTTTAATAAAAGTAACACCATTTGCATGAGAATAAAAATGGACCATTGCCAAATTCGAGACCTTAATCGACTAATTCATCAAAATTCGGCCTCTGTGTGCACCAGATTCCATTAGCTTCTGCCATTATCTCCATTATTTTCCATAATTAAAACGATATGGATAGAATAGCGTTCTTCTAATATTCTTTTCATATTGAAATAACCCTGTCATTATTACAAAATGATTTTGTTGGCCGTTACAGTAATAGACCATGGGCCAGCAATTTATCATTGTAAGCCGGAGGGAACGTTATTTATTATCCTTTAGGACTATTTGTACACTTAAAAGGGCTTTACTTCCTGACCACCATTGTATGGTAAGAATTAATTGCGTTTTTTGTGTTTTTTTACTTCCGCAATAATGATTTTGCGATTTTATATTGAATCGCAGGAGTGAGTTGTTGATTTTGCAGCACCGCATTGCCTATACAGAAATATGTTATTTTTTATTTATTCGATTGAAGTAACACCGTTACTTGATGAAGATCCACTATAAAAACTAAATAAATACTACCACCACAATTGTTCAGACAACACAGTGTCTTCTTCGTTAGGATAATCATTTTTATCCGTTAAAATTTCTATAAAATGAATCGCTTTAGAGTTAATTTGATAAATATTGGCCCTTAATTAGTACGCGGTTTACGGTAATCTCATAGTTTTCAATGATGCCATATATCAATGGTAATGTTCATAATAAGGTTACAAAATAATTTTTCTCAAGATTTTTAAATGGAACACCCTATATATTATTTGGCTATTGGATGTAGGATTCATAAGCAATTTTATTTTGTAATACAAACATGCGTCACAATTATGTTGTTTAAATAACATAGGCGCCTAAACTAATAATTGTAAACTACAGTAAATGTTCAAAATGTCTTCCATTTTGATTTGTGCATCAGTAGACACTTTCTTGAAAAGGTATGTTTACATCCCTTAACATTTAAGAGCTGCATTTAATCACAGGTTGCCAAGCAGGCACTTTTTTATGCGAACGTTTAGCCAAATATACCTAATTTTTTGGGCCACCCTGTATAATGTAAAATATTTTTAAAACATGCCGCTCTTAATCCAAGACCTCAAGCTGTTTTAGTATTGTTGATAAGTTCTTCGATAACGATTTAATCTTCTGTCCCCGCTTCGTTTGCGGACCCGGTATATCGCCTATATCCCACCATACAATAAGGAACGCATGTTTTGTACCACTCCTGTTTTCTGTCTAACGTATTTTAGTTAAATGGCGCGTCAAAACGATATTTATCTTACTCGGATGGCGTAAGTAAAAGATAAACCGCTTTTAGGACTTCCTGCAGAACACTAGAACAATTTGGGACGCTTTTGGCACAGTTTAAGAGATTCACGCCCCGGAATACGGAAAATTGGTCGAGGATATTTACGATTTATATCGTCCAATAGCCGAGAAAACTGACTCCAAGCATCCGCCACATAGGGTCGTTAAACTACGGAAATGATCCAAGTTATTCGATATCTTTCTATGGAATGCTTTTATTATTTTCTCGTGAAAATATTATGTTGCAAAATGATACATACTATATGAAGTTTAAAGGTTTGATAAAGTATTCTTTCTAAATCATAATCAAAAAATTTAAATCACAACATCAAAAGTGTTTGAATTTTAACCGTTCAAACTACAATATTATAAACAATAAATTAATTTCGGAATCTTGGTCAGGATGTTTGGAAACCAATAATATAGATCAGGTATTACGTAATTTTTACAACACGATCTAAGTTAATAAGTGAGAACGTTCCTTCGTTCAAGGTGAGGGGTGATTTCCCTGTATATTTTAAACACGAAACTATAAATATTTTAAAAGAAAAAAATAAAGCTAATAAAATGTATAAAATTAATCAGGACCCTCTTTATTATCGAACATTTTCATTACTGAGGAGAACCTCCAAGCAGTTGATGCGTAGGGATTATAAAGACTATATTAGTAATATTGAAACTGAAATCAATTCAAACTCAAAAATGTTCTGGAAATTTATGAAAAATAAAAAGAAAAGCAATTTAAATTTTCCTAAGTCTGTATTTTATCTCGATCGCTTTGCAAGCGAGGGTAACGAAATTTATAACTTATTTGCAGATTATTTTCAGGAGGTATATGTTCCTGGGCAGCATGGTAATCAACCAATATTTTCTGATACTAGTGGTAGTAATCAATTTTTAATTACAGAAAAACAAATATGTGATACCATCGCTGATCTGGATCATAAAAAGTGTCCCGGTCCCGATAATGTTCCTGGCATATTCATTAAACAATGTAGTGCTTATCTTGTTAAGCCTCTTTTGCACATATATAACATCTCATTAATACAGGGTATTTTTCCTACAATGTGGAAAACATCTCATATAACTCCTTTACCCAAGGGAGGTGATAAACATAACGTCAAAAACTATAGACCCACAAGTAAAGTATACGTTTTAAGGAAAATATTTGAAAAAATTATTCATAACATTATATTGGAGCAAGTTAAAGATGTTATTTTAAAACAACAACACGGATTTTTTCCACGTCCATTGAGAGCAATCTGGGGGAATTTACAGATTTTATTTTAAGAAGTATGGATGATAGGAAGCAGATTGACGTTGTGTACACAGACTTCAGTAAGACATTTGACAAAATTAGTCACTCCATACTGATGGAGCGTCTTGCTGATGTCGGTGTGAATAGCAGCTTGTTGAGGTGGATTTGGTCCTATCTTAGTGATAGACGACAGATGGTCTCCGTTGGTGGTTTTTATTCTAAACCTTTTAACGTGCCATCTGGTGTGCCTCAGGGCAGTCACCTTGGTCCCCTGTTTTTTATCATATACATTAATAACATACAACAATGCTTTAAATTTTCTACATTTTTGATGTACGCAGATGACTTAAATTTTTTTCGAATTATCTGGGTGCCAGGGGATTGCCATTTGCTGCAAGATGATTTTAATGCCTTGGTAAAATTCTGTGAATGTCAGAGTTTATTTCTTAATCTAAGGAAATGTGTATCGATTACGTTTACCAGAAACAAAAATGTACACAACTTTCGCTATACTGTTAATAATAGTGATCTCGAATCAGTTAATGAAATACGCGATTTGGGTGTTATAATGGACACTAAGTTAATTTTTAGTTTTCACATTGAACAGGTTATCAATAAGTGTAATCGATTTTTAGGATTTATTATAAGAAATAGTTTAGATTTTAATAATCCTCAAACAGTTCAAAACTTGTATTATGCGTTTATATTTAGTAAACTTAGTTTCGCATCGGTTGTTTGGTACGCGGTTTACAAGCGAAGGCTGGAAAGTATTCAAAATAAATTTTTACGGTTCTTATCACGAAAAACAGACATAGCTATAGTCAATAGCAACTATAAGCCTATAATGGAGAGATTTTCAGTAATGCCACTTGCTGAAAGACGAATGGTTTCCGATGTAGTTATGATCTACAAGTTGGTGAACGGTCTTTTTGAGTCGCCAATGCTGAGGTCAAAGTTTTAATGTACCGGTTAGGGACTTAAGGCTTCAAAATACTTTTAATATTCCACTAAGAAATACAAATTCCGGAAAAAATTCTCCTCTCTCTAGAGCGACTAGGGCATGTAATAGACTTTCTTTAAGAATGCAAATGTTCGATATGTCCATAATTAGATATAAAAAATGTGTAAAATCAATGCTATAAATATTCATAAATTTTAGGTTAACATAATTTAATGTATACTTAATTTAAGCATTAATAACTCCCACTAGCCAATACCACAACGTGGATGCTATATTGGGCTCAGTGCATGTTGTATCCCTATTTTTGTAAATAAATAAATAAATAATAATCGAAACAAAAAAACTCGGAAAGAAAAACTTAGTTAAATTTACTAGAAAAATAATAAAACCATAATTTATGGCTGTATATCTGATTGGAATAACTCTCATTAAGAAATTCCATTAAATTATAAAAAAATTTGTAAAATTTACTAAAGAAGTTTCTGTAAAATTTACTAAAATATTCTGTATAAATTTTGATTATTGCATGTCATATTCCCAAGCGGTCACCCATCCAAGTGGTACCTCGGCTTGTGTCGTATGACTTTTTCGACCTATGGTATATTTGCTGTATGATTTCTCTACCAATCATCTGTTACGAAGATTGAAATTGCAAGGATCCCTTGCATCTGACTTAAGCCTGTTATTCTTGTAAAAAAGCATTTTTACAACACTTCATTTAAACGTGGTTATTTTTAGAATAAAGAATATTTAAATAATAGTCAGTGAAATGTACCATACATTTTAAAATCTTTACCTACTGGAGTTATAAATAATCATTTTAGCTCCATTCACCAATAATTATACAATTTTGGGTTTCCATTTGATACACCCTATATTAATAGTTATCAAAATTTAAAAACTTACCTTTGCTGCGGGAGCCGTTTTCTTAAAACTAGATTTCAACGTCTGTAAATGATTTGGCAACGCTGCCAACCTACTGGAAAGTTTATTTTGCTTCTGGGTCTCCTGAGAATAGTCCTCCTTATCTTTGTCTTTGCTGCTATTACTTATTTCGCCAGTTTTTTCTACTTCGCTGCTCTTTGTTCCTCCAGTTCTTGGCGTCATCTGGGTTTCGAACCGCCGCATTTTTTCCATTTCTATTTCCCTTGCGATAAGTTGTTTATTAGAGTAGGAAAGTATTCTTCTTTTATCGTCGGTTTTGTCAAAAATAACTATTTCTTCAATATTAGGTTCTTAAAATAAAAAATTAAATGTCATCATAAACGTAATAAAATGATCCTGTACAATATTTAAACTAAAATTGACAATTAACACACAAATTTATTTGTATATATACATTCGCCGGCATAAAATTCCGCCACCCTGAAATTTTGGTCAAGTTTGATATTTTATAACTTTTTTTTTTTTTATGCGATTTTCATAATTTTGTTATGAGTTTGTAGATCCATTTATTGTGTTTTTCCTTAATTATTTTATAAAGTAACATTTTTCGATTAGGCTACAATATACAGGAGTAAATCAAACTGTTGTTTTTGTCGTAATTTCAAAACACCCTGTAGGAAAATTGAGGTGGATAATTTTATTTACATACTGTTTGTTGTAATCTTTAATGTATTCTAAACATTATGTTTTTTGATTCATTCCATTATCTCATTTCTGCTGCGAGCTGCAAAATTTTTAATGAAACGCTGATTTGAAGCCTATTTTTTATTAAGAAAAACAAACACTAGGTATATCATAAAGTTAATTAACAAAAACAATTTTAACATCGTGTATTTCCTCCTCTCGCAGCAAAGACAGCTTTCAATCTTCGTGGCATTGAATAAATAAGGTTATTTATCCTTTCTTAAGGGATAGCCAGATATTCTTCGGTCAGCGCCAGTCGTAAGTCTTGCAAGGTTTGTGGGTTGTACAGGACGACGCCGAACGGCCCTTTTAAGTTGATCCCAAAGATGTTCAATTGGGTTGAGATCCTGGCTACATTCGGGCTATTCCAATCTTGGAAATCCAACTTCATCCAGATATTCGCTCACTGCATGTGCAACGTGAGGTCTAGCATTATCACGCATTAATGTGAATTGGTTCCCAATGAAAGGAGCAATTGGAACAACAACTTCTTGGAGGATTTCCTCAATGTAACGGTGTAACGGAAATACCCGCCCAAATCATGACTGATCTTCGATCTCTTAAAGAACTAACGGCGACAAAGTGATCATAAACTGCAGTAGTCATTCTCCTTTTGCCAGAGCCTTGCCGCCTAGCAAAAATTCACGTCTGTAAATACCCATTCCAGGCATCTCGAACTGTAGACCATTCTCAGAGTACGAACGACATAACTTTTGCTACGGCCATCCTTATTAACGCAACAATTCTACCCGCGTCTGCTGGAGTTAATACCATATTGACACACAACAAATTATAATATTGTCACTGTCAAATATTCTGTCACAATAATCGAGTACTTAGCCAACGTCGATACTTTTTAACCGAAAGCTTGACACACATTTTCTAAAAATATCATCGTTTCATTTAAAATTTTGCAGCTCGCAGCAGAAATGAGGTAATGGAATGAATCAAAAAACGAAATGTTAAGAATACATCACAGATTACAAGAAACAGTATGTAAATAAAATTATCCACGTCAATTTTCCTGCAGAGTGTTGTGAACTTACGACAAAAAACAACAGTTTGATTTAGTCCTGTCTAATATAGCCTAATCAAAAAATGCTACTTTATAAAATAATTAAGGAAAAACATAATAAATGGATCTACAAACTGATAACAAAATCATGAAAATCGCATGGAAAATAAAAAAGTTATAAAATATCAAACTTCACCAAAATTTCAGGGTGGCGGAATTTTGTGCCGGCGAGTGTAGTTTGTTGTGGTTGCTTGTTCTGCTTACCTAAATTATATTGATACACGCCATCGGCTTGTCTCTCCTGAATATAATTCAAATTGTAATCAGTCATGACCCCAGAAACCCTAAGTAAATTTTTTCGTTCTTCTTGTGTATACAGATGTAAACTTACGGGTCGAAACGGAGGTGCTACGATTTTTAACATCAATGGGAGGACATCGAGGACAAGGGGTAAGGCTGCGCTATAGCATCGGACTGAAGGGGACATGCCTCGCAATACTTCGGCTACTATCGCCTTTTGGCGGGTTTCTTTAGCTCGAAACTAGAAGAAATTTAAAAATATAACAGACATTCTTGACAACACTGCAGCGTTAGAATACATTATGACACATTTCTAAAATGCAGGGTGGTTCCTAGTAAAAACCGTAAAAACGTACGTACAGCGTTGCTAGAGTGATTTCCTTAAAACATTATAGTTCGATGTTATTAGGAAACTATAAATAATTTTACTAGTAATATAATAGTATAATATTTTTACCTAATAGGTACATGACAAATGCATTTAATAGAAATAAATAAACTTTCAATATAGGTTTCAGAGTCAGGCGGTAGATCTAGGGCAAGCCGCAGAAATTTGTCATCATTGATTTATATCAATAACGATATCTGATCGGGACAAAATGTAAACAATTCTGTTTTCCTTTCATATTAAATATCTTTGGTTCATATAGGGTGTTATGGAAATGACGTATTATATTTAAACCGGAAATTCCTGAGATGGAAACAAATTGAAGAAAAATATCCAAAAATGGCGCTTTAAGTTAATATGCCCTGTACATGACCTTATGTCAAACCAAAAATGAACACGTGGTGCCCATGTCAGGAAGGTAAACAAAGCAACATATGGCGAAAAACGTCACTGCAACTTGAACAATGTTGTCATATCTTCAGGGTAAACTCTTTAGAAAGTCAATAACCGTTCGACAGATTGCAAGTTGTTTATTTTTCAGGGTACATTATTATAAACTTCTACGTTCAGTTCAGTTCGCTAGGAAACGATCTCTGATTTATAAACTTGAACTGACTCGAACGAACCGCCGCGGAGTTTTTAAATGGTCAGGTGTGTTCTGATTTATTCAATTCGAATGACACCCGTCAGATCTGGACAGCTTAAAAGTTTCTAAATGCCACTTACCACCCTTTAGAAAAAAAATGCAATTTTATTTAGCTTTTCGGACTTAAAACCAACTTAATTTATAAAAAAAACACCAAGTACCTAGGTAACTTGAACAAAAACAAACCGGCACAATAAAATCACATAACACATCTAAGTACCATTCAATCTGAATTAGTATTTTAAAGTGCTACTGTGTAGACAAAAATACGCCCTTATTGTCTGACTGGTCTGGGAAATAATGTATTTAACATCTAAAAATTTTAAAAATAAATAATACGTTGGTTCCGTCGATCGATATTGAACTGCTGGGCTGGGGCACTGCCGTCGCGAAAAGAACAAATAACTTAAAATCTGCTTGAATCTTGGTAAAAACAGTAGGAAACCGATAACGCGTGTGAAAATCGGCCGGCTTCTTTAAACAGCTGATTATGGACAATAACGGGTTGCCTGTTCCTTTCGCCGGCTGGGGTTAATATTTAAAAATACAGCGTTGCCACTTTCGATGTTTTATTTAAGTGATTTAGTGCAAATGTTCCGAGAGATTGGAAATAAGAGGCCGAATGGGGTTTAGTGGGTATAAGCTTATTATGCAGTTCCACTTTTATCATCAGGGTACGTGATGAGCTTAAAGCTTTTCCCATAGAAAAAAACCTGAAGATGTCTGTGCCCTGGCTTACTTGCTAGTGTACTGGCACCTGGATTCACTTCTATTTGGATACTAGGTAAACTAAATATTATTTTTAGACGAATCTAAAGTTTTACATTTTTTACACAGTTGACAACATTGTTCCTGAACGAACATCTGTTGATTACACAGCTTGGCAATGTAAAATGATCATATATGAATGTGCCGAGTAGTGACCGGTGGATTTAGGGGTGAATTACCCCACTTTTTAAACGTTCGATTTAAAAAAAATATATGTAGCGCTTCTGTAGGACACCCCAGGAGTCACCCATTTAAATATAATACGTAATTTCCATAACATCCTGTATATTCTGAAAGGACCCAACACTCTTTAGTGTTAAGAAAACAATTTTCAAGCAACTCGTTATTCGTCATTCTAAAAACGTCGTAGCAACATTCCGCCTACTTTTAATGAGCGTGTAAATTATGCACGCATTGCATTGGCTTGAGCTGTGAGCTCTTTAACTCCGGACATTAAAAAAGATTTCATCGAATAGCAGCAAAGTAATTAGCGGGGAGCTCTACTTAAGCATTTGACTGTGTTTATACCTGAGAAAATGCAGCTTAAAACGAGCTATTTATTTTGTAAATGGGGATGTTATTACGGTCTTACATTGGAAGAGGATTGTTTTAAAAGGGGGTGCATTTAAAAATCCTATTAATGTTTTCAGTTTGTTCGGTGTGTGATAAAAATCTTGAATAAGCGAATGAAAGGAAAGGTGTGGTATGGGGGAAAATTATCCATAGATTGAGTCGTATTCCGGTGAACAATGATAATAAACTTCGTAGCCCTTTAAAAAATGGGAAGGCCTTTAGAAGCAATCAATTCGGATTTTTGCAAGAAAGTAGAGATTGCTTTGAGAAACTTTTCAAATTTAGTCAAAGTCAAGATTCCAACAATAGCAATTCATTAAAATATCTACTATCGCTGAAACATTATAAATATATTTGAACCAAGCATTGTCGCAACTCTACGTGATAAAGTAAGCATGAGTAAAGTTTCAGCAAGGCGAGTTCCAAATTTGATTACTCCAGAGCAAAAGCTGCTAAGGCAGCAAATTTCTCGAAATCATTTAACATTATAATAGACATTCCCATGACCCAGGAAAACGGGCATATCTTACTTATCTGAATTTGTCCTTGTCTGACTTTAAATAATTTTTTGATGGAATAAAGTCGCTGAAGCTCAGGTGGCCCAAGTACGTTGAGGTTAAGGGAGAATTAATGCTTTTAGGTATGAATCTAATTGAAAAATCAGAAACTGTAACGTTTTATACACAGGGCACAATAATTACAGTAAACAAATAGTTTAAATGCTATTATTTTTATTTACAACCAGGTAAATAACTTAAAATTTTCAAATAATTGGGCATCGTATTTGTGGTCTAGGAAAAATTGTGTACGAGGGTGTCCCATTTTCGAGACTTTTATAGGGTATCTCCGTAATTGTTAGTGCTATCAAAAAAGTAATGTAGGTGTCATGTGCTCTTTTTGGGTCAAACTTAACATGGTAAAATCAAAATTCGAAAGCTTTCTCTCGCTTAAGAGATACGGGGGAAAATCAAAAAATTTACAATTTCAAAATTGCCCTATATTTTCTTAGTTAAAAGAGATACAGAAAAATGTTTTATATAGAAGTTTCTTTATGTTGATTGTTAAACAATCTGCCGTTCTCAGAATAAGTATACGGGGTCAGGTAAAAAAGTTATCGGACCTAACCTCATTTTTTTTTTAATGGAACACCCTGTATATTTTAATCTAAGAAGATACTATTTTAACTTCTCCTTTCAAATATATAACACTCCACGGATGATATTGGTTTCCTAGGCGATTTATTAAACTTTGTTACTTTAAACCACAGTAGACCATGAAACAAAAGCTAATATCCTAGAAACTATTAACATTTGACGTCAATTTCATTTTTACATATTCATTTGCGAAAATGAACATTTTGAAAAATTTTATATAATATCAGTTTATATTGAAAGTGGAAAAAAACGAAGAAATGGCGCAAAATGTATATTTTGTTCGGTATCCGGAAAGACGGTAACCATTTAAGGACATATTCCGACCATTTGCGATGATTCCCGTTATTTTTTATCTTAATCTGAATATTTTATTTCGTTTCAAAGTAATAAAGTTTAAATAAATCGCCTAGGAAACCAATATCATCCATGGTGTGTTATATATTTGAAAGGATAATTCAAAACAGTATATTATTAAATTAAAATATACAGGGTGTTCTATTTAAAAAATGAGGTTAGGTCCGATAACTTTTTTACCTGGCCCCGTATACTTATTCTGAGAACGGCATATTATTCAACAATCAATATAAATAAACTTATCTATAAAATATTTTTCTGTATCTCTTTTAACTAAGAAAAATAGGGTAATTTTGAAATTTTCAATTTTTTGATTTTCCCCCGTATCTCTTAAGCGAGCGAAAATTTTCAAATTTTGATTTTACCATTTTAAGTTTGATCCAAATAGAGCGCATGACACCTATATTCCTTTTTTGATAGCACTAACAATTGCGGATATTCCCTATTAAAGTGTCGAAAATGGGACACCCTGTACGTTGATTTTCTCAAATCCGGCGTATTCTTTTTTCTCACACTCGGTGAATATCTCATCGTTTGTAATCTACCACTTTCAACAATCGTTATGTAATATAGTAATAATTTTTTCAACAATGAATGTAGCTGCGGTAACAAACACTAAAATACCCGTATTTTATTGTTAAATTGTTGACTTTGACTGTTGGAAATTCTCGTACAAAATCCATTTTTCTCAAACCAGTCACCAATCATAATTTGGCTCCTTAATACAACAAACCAACAAACCCATATTTTATTGTTAAAATATTGACTTGAACTGGTGTAAATTATCGTGGAAAATCCATTTTTCCCAAACCACTCCCCAGCCATAATTTGGCTTTTTAATATACAGAATAATTTTTGTCAGATTTCTTCTTCTTTAACATGGGATCGCTGCTTTGCAAATAAAATTTTAAAATGATCTCGTAAAAAGCCTAAACAGTGAATTACGTCTAATTTTTCAATTGCGATTACATTTTTCCCTCAAACTTGACAGAATTCAAAGCAAGGACGGCGGTAATAACTAAGTCATATAAAATTAAAGAGAAAATCTGGAACCCGCGCGGACATTTTTTAACGCGTTTTCATTTCTTAAAAGGTTTTCCAGTCGGGCTCGGACCGCAGCTATCTTGCAGGATAATATCTCATTAATAATTTGACAGGCGGCTTGTTTAATATTTTTCGCAGTAAATTATTGCAGTGTTTGCGACAACATTAAGTAATGTATAAATTTGTGAATATGTCATTCCAGCATAAGCCCTTAAGTTTCGTACTATTTTGAGATGCTGGGTCGTATACACCTGCCTATAACTATGGATACGTACATCTTATGGGTACGCAGTAAAAAGTTAAATTTCATGAGTGAAAAAATGGGTTGGTACGCACAGTTTACCGGTCATATTTTTAAAGGTTGCTCGTCGGTGGTCTTGCGCACAATGTTATCGCCGTCATATAGGCAACCCCGCCGTATTGGTGCCGGTTTGGTTGCCAACCAACGACGTGAATCAATGACGGCCGTCCAGAACCGAAACCGGTCGTAGCGATGAAACGATATTAAAAAATTATCGATACGTGGACAACAATATCAAAATTAATTCTAAAAGTGGCTTTTCAGTGATGGCCACAAGGCCTTCCTTTATGCGAAAAAAAAATGTTTACTACCCAGTAAAGAAGGTCTTGATGTGCCAAAATCAGTGGCCGCTCGTGGACAACAATATCAAAATTAATTCTAAAAGTGGCTTTTCAGTGATGGCCACAAGGCCTTCCTTTATGCGAAAAAAAAAATGTTTACTACCCAGTAAAGAAGGTCTTGATGTGCCAAAATCAGTGGCCGCTCGTGACCTATGATACACAAGTATGGTGAAATTATTTTTAAAATTTTATTTTTGTGTAACGACCAAACAATTACTTTCTAGGCGTTTTAAATGTAGAAAGAAAAGAGGTAATAAGAAAATGCGTTAGGTAAAACATATTTTAATTTATTTTTTAATTTTACACAAGGAAATACAACTTTTGGAAAATAAGAAAGGTTTTCTTAGTGTGTATAGTGCTTAAACGTAAAGTCCGTTCTTCGGTTCTTAATTGTAGAAAATTGATCAATAACAGCCTCATTAAGTTTGGAATACCCTCTATAAATTGTTTTTCATATATTTCATTTTTAAACTTTCTAATATAGTCCCTAGATTTACTCTTTGTGGTCTGTGTTAAATTAATTTCGGGTTTAGGTCTTCCCGCATTCTTTACTTCAATTTTTGCTCCAAACTCAGCTCAGCTAAACTTATTTTTTAACTTAATAAATATATAATATTAAAATATTAAAACATACACTCTCGAATTTCTAACTAGATGCACGAACAGACAACGGCGTGGCGCACAGTAAAATTGTGGGCCTGTCCCATGTTAAATCGCCATAGCCCCGCTGTCTCCCGCCACCTGTTACTACAGAGAAACTGCATTATGTCCCGCCTACTTAATCGCACATGCGAGCAAGTCTCGTCATAATCGTCATTAACCTCGACCGAGGCACGGTTGTCGGATCGAGAGCCTATAATATACAGTTTGGTTGACGGTACGGTAAAATATTAGGGAGGCTCGGGCTTTATACGATAATTGACGGTACGATAAAATATTAGGGAGGGTCGGACTTTATACGATCAATAATATTCGATGAATATAAATTAATATATTTTTTTTTGTTTTGGGGGTGCACGTGCGCATGTGCTCCTGTGGAAGAACCGCCACTGGCCAAAATATATGACTTGTAATCATTTTCATAAACTGCCAAGTACGATCCTGTTCGCCGGTTAAGGTAAATCTGTGGGGTTGTGCCAGTAAGAGCAATTTAGCAATAATCCAGCGATTCCAAAACAAAGTACTAAGGAGCATAGTCAATGGCCCTTGGTACTGCAGAAATAGTGACCTCCATAGGGACATGGAAATGGATACCGTTAGCCAGGCCATTATCGAGTCATGAACAGCGACTTCTTCATCACGTCAATGTCGAGGCTATCCAGCTCCTTGACAATACGAACCAGACGAGGAGACTCAAGAGGATCAAACCCTTCGAGCTGGTGTAATTGTGTTGGTACAAAAGCAGAGATCAGTGCTTGGGTACACATTAACATTAGTGTAATTAGGATATTAGAAAAAAATAAGGAACTCTAGTGATTAAGTCCTTAGTTATAAGTTTCGTAGGTGTAGTAAATTAGGTTTGAAAAATATTGCTCAGTGATCTAAGTTGTGATCAGATTGTAATTTGCAGTAAATGCCAATAGAGGTGTTTTATAAATAAAAAAATAAAATAAATCGAGACATTCACCACCATGGGCCGCCGCGCGAATGTCGACTTTACTTTACGTCTTTAAAAATACATACCAAATTTGAAAAAAAAAATAGAAAAAACAATTTTCCGCTAAGGAAATAAAATATTATTGATGTATAAAGTTGACAACTTCCAGGAGGGGGCAAATGCCCCGTCTTGCCCCTCCCAAACGACCCCATGCATGTACACTTTCATTTTTCCAACTTCCATCATAAGAATAATACAGTGTATTATTATTATGGAGAAGGCAAGTTGTCTTACCCATTCACATAGATATGTACTTTCCACGCCACGCCAGCCCTAAACCCGCTTGAATGGCCTATAATAAAGAGTTTAACCACCATTTAAAAAGTTTAAAAGGAACCAAGCACAATGAACTTTATTCACATTGGATTTTGTCGTTTAAAAGGAACCAAGCACAATGAACTTTATTCACATTGGATTTTGTCAACGAAAAAATGTTTTGAAATTATGTTCGCATTTTAAAAAATGTATCATTTCAGTAGCGACATCTCTAACAAATAAAGTGTAACGCAATATCATTGATCCCAATTCAGGGGTCTTCTTTGTGAATTCGCCAAAATACAAAAACTTCAGAATGTGTTGATACAACCACAACAAATTTAACATAAATAATAAATCGGCATAACAAAATGTAAAGCCGGGTCTAGAGCAAGAGCGAGCGAGAACGAGATCATGCTTATATGAATGCTTTAAAATCTGACTAAATCTCGCTTTCGCTCTTTCTTGCTCGCTCATTTGGCTTGGACCCGGCTTTACATGTTCTTGGGTGCATTTAATTTCCTGGCTCGATTCTGGAGTGTATAATAGCCAATAAACCCGAAACTATAATATCGATACATTACATTTTTAATGCTGAGAATTTTATGACGCATCACCCTGTATTAAAATAGACAACTAAGTTCAACTAAGCACTAGAATAATTTCTATATAGTTCAACTTGGTTCAAATAAACCCAAACAATCTCGACATTTTTAAATAAAATACATAAACATTCAAAAATCTCGTAGTAGCCAGAGGCATGCCTTTTTTAGCTATGGGGGAGTCAGAAATAAAAAATTATAAAACCTGTAGGTAACTTACCTCATAACCTGCCGACGGATAGGTCAACTTGTGCTTCTGAGAACTGGCAAACACAAAATGCCAAACAACAAAGGCATAGTTCAAGAAACTCATTAGAGAATAGTTCTGCACCGAATAAATTTGCTTACTAACGACGTCATTGAAACAAAACCAATCCAAAGCGGTCGAAGTTCCTTCGAGCGATGGATCATTTATATTCAGGTTCGGAAAGTTCTCGTAAACCCCCTGAGCTACCCTCTCGTGATCACCGAAGTTACTCATCGTATTTAATATTTTCTGCATTCGCTCCGACGTCGTGGCTACGGTAGTACCCCCCGTCGCTTTTCTAGTTCTCCGAATTTCAAATATTTCGTTCCACACAGCAAATAGCCCTTTTTGCATATCTTTCTGCCCTATACTTGCTTTGTAAACTTGAGTAAGCCCTATGGGTTTGCTAAGGCCTTTAAAAAAGTGTAAAACTGATAGGCAGGATCTAATATCATTGTTGGACTTTTCTGCCAATGCCATCATTGCACCCATATCCGTTTTTATTTGTTGTCTACGTGCTATTTCCATTAATCTTTCAGCAAGGCGAGCACTAGAAGTTTGCGGAAAGTTAACTAAGAATGCTATTTGTCTTAAAGGGCGCAATGCCGGCACATAAACATCATTACAGATACATATAATAGGCCTTTTAAGTATCGTTTGCGCCTTTTCTTTACTCTTGCCCTTTTTCCCCTTGGTTGGTGCAGCACCCAATATAAATTTAACCAAGAACTCTATCGAGGTCTGCGGAGCACCATCGATTTCATCAAAGACTATACAGTTCGGGCGCCTCTGTTGATCTACGACAGAGCGCATTTGCGTAGCGTTTTCTAAAGCTGTCCGAAAGGCGTCTGTGCTCCGGTCATCGGAAGCGTTTATTTCTATGACATTATAACCTGCGTGTTTTGCTACCATGTGAGCTAGCGTCGTTTTTCCTAAAATAAATAATTACTCATCACCTATTATTTCACAAATAAGATAAAATGCCTACCTAAACCCGGTGGACCACATAACAATGCTACTTTATGCTCAGGTCGCCCATGCTCGTCTAATTTGGTGTTTAACTCGTTAAAATTGAAAAACTTCTGTTTCTCATTCTGAGCTGTAGGCACGGTTTTGATCTTCCGCGTTCGATTAAAAACAACTTTGTCCCACAATTTCATCCACCTTAGCATGGTACGATTTGTACTCTCATCGCTGAGAAGTTCTAAGTATTTTCTTGGTTTGTATAAATCTACCCACAGCTGCTCTTCCTGATTAGTTTCGTTATGCATTTGTGCGTTTTCTACAACTGATTGCTGTTCAGTAACGGGCTCCTTTCTTAACTAAAAGGAAAAGAAAAATTGCTCAAGTCATAGGTACAGAGAGTTTTTTTTTAAACATTTTTCATTCAAATCATTAGGCATTTAACTTTTAATTAAGTACTACATGATTTTAAAATCAAAACATACCAAATCTTGAGCTTCATCCCAAATTTTCTTAAATTGATCACCTAAAACGTTTTGAAAACTGTTTTCCTTCATCACCCGTTTCATTTCATCTCTTTCAAAATCCTCAGAATGGAACCTTACATAGACACTATTTCCATCAAATCCTTTTATTTTAATAAAAGGATATTTAGGCACTTGTGCTGATAAGTTACGCTTGTCTCTTTCTTCTTCGTTAAGTTTTGCTCCTTGCTTCATCGCAACAGATGATAAGTTATGACTTGTTCTATATTCATTACGTTTCCTCAAAATTAAATTTATTAGTTCCAGATCCTGTTTTACTTTATCATCACCCTTGTGCCTTTTGGCCTCCGAGTATTCATCAGCAAAGTCTTCATCAAAGACAATATCATCGATATCACCAAACAAATCCTGCGCAGTTCTTTTCTTAGAATTTGATTTATCTATTCCGCAGCATTCAGCCAAAGATGTAGCTTGGATTACATTTTCAGACTGAACATTAACTCTTGGTTCTTCATCAAAATTTATTTCGTCTAAATTATCATCATTTGGTAATATTGGGCAGGTACTGCCGAAAGATGCATTGGTGTTGGTTGGCTGGCTTTTACGGGCACCTTGTTTTAGAGATGCTGACGTACCTCTCGAAGGACTGCTAAAATCCAAGCTTTTTCTTACTTTAGAAGCCGGTAAAACATCAACATCTTCATCTAAAAATATTTATATTAAAATATAACCTCTAAAAACTGCACAGGAGGTATTACCTTCATAATCTTGTTCCTTTAACAAATCGAGTTCATCGCCGTACATAAGCTCAAATTCTTCATCGGCATCAGGATATTCACTCATTTTTGCAAAAAAACTTGAGCAAATACAAGAAATAATTAATATAACACACAAATCTACCCAACTTTGGCGCCTTTTTCCTGACCTAAACTAAATAACAAAACAAATTTGCAAATCAGCTGATAATTTTTTTAGAATATGGACATCTTTATTATGCAACCAGTAATGCAGTTCACCATTGATTTCTTCAAGACAAAACACGGCACGACATTCATTGAACTAATGTTTCGGTTAGCTAAGCATAGAGGGCGCATCCGTATTAAGTAAAGTACAGTGACTTTATAATATTTAGTGAGCACCATACTGAAGAAAAACCTCCTCAAATAAATTTAAATGCAATAAATAGCAGATATTATAATCAATATGGATCGAAGCTCGAAAGGGAAAAGTGTTGCTAGAAACTGCGTGAAAGCAACTACACGTCGACGCGGCAGGCTGCTTCCCTTGAAATCACGGATCCTATTATTTTGAAACGTTTTTTATTTTAATTTCTTGAATTTATTTAATATGGTCTTGCTCAATAAATAAAGGGTCTAAAATTGACCAGTTGTAATTTTTTCAACAACTCAGATACATATAACATAACCTCGGCTATCATAAAGCTTTGTTGTGAAATAATTTGTTTCCATACGCTTTAGATTTGATATTTGTGTACTTGTTGCGTTTCCAAAAAATTAATTTTTTCTTGAAATTATGAAAGCAATTGTTGAACATAGTAGGGAACGTAAAAAGATAACATAACTAACTGGCCTGGCACCCCTGTATTCTATGGCGTGTTTTAGGACGAAAACAAGTAGTGTGTAGTTCAAATCTATATCTATATCGTGCGAACAAACCCGAAAAAACATATGGAATTGTAATAGCCACGTACGTCACTAGGTCAAATGCCAATGACCTCTTGACGCCTTACATCGGCTGAGCGACATAGTTACATATAGCGCCGCACGCTTGCGTCTGTTAGTTGAAGACCAACCAGCGGGCGAATACATTGTGTCTCGTCGATCACCAACTCACTCTTAGCAATCCGCTCTGTTTTTTCGGTTTACGCGTGTATCTTGCCCGTCCATAAATAATCTTTGAATATTGTTATTATTGACGCGTTTCTTCTGGACGTCAAATTTCGTCGCGTGTAATAAAATATAATAATCTGTAGTATAATCTGTATTATTGTATTTTCGAAAGCTAACTATCGGTTCTGTTTCACTATTACAGTATGTACATAAAGTGTTTCCAGGAGTGTTCCCATGAAAAAGAAAAAAAACTGATTGTGTTTGTGTCTGGATTTTTTCGCTCTTTATTTTTATAATTTTATATGGAATTTCGGTTTTACATTAAGTTTGGCAACATTGCCATTGGCTCTTTGTGAAATGTTGTACAGTAGCGCGGATTGACCTGTGAGTAAGAGTGTTTATTACCCCACTCTAGGACGCCCAAGGGGTCACCTATTTAAATATAATACGTCATTTCCATAACACCCTGTATGTATAAAGATTTACATCAATTTTGGCAATAGCTTCATAGAAATTATTTGCTGGTGTTTGCTGTATTACCCGAACTATGAGAATTTCGTGGTCTTGCCATCACATTTAATTGAACAGCTTAGGATTGGCTCAACAAAATGTATTCAAACTCGGCACATGGGTTTACCATGTCGGCCTCTTCAAGAAGTTATAATGCATTTTTTCTATAAACTCTACAGGGAAGCCAATATTCAGCCACCTCAAAAATTACATGGGATTTCATATGGTCACCTCAACGATGCATTACCCCGTATAGTATTGTATCTTGTATCAGTAAATAGGTATAGACTTTTTCAATTACTTAATATTAAAAAATTGAAGGGGAGTCCTGGAAGAGGGGCGAAATAGTTTTGATCTCCTAGGAGCGACAAATCTCTTAATACGCCCCTGCATACGTTCTACTGACAAATTCAATTTAACTAGTTAATTACCAACCAATTGAAAAAATGATGATGGCCATCATTGTATCTTACAAAGGCCAGCCAGGCCATACAACGACGAAATGAACTGTTTATTAACGGTACTCACCGGCATTTGATCGCAGCACGAATGTGCTGTCCTACATTTATACCGTGAATTATTTTTTAGTTTCGTCGGTGATGATTTTTGTTATTGTTCTGTTTTGCCATCGCTGGTAAGTAAACATATTTTTGTTCTTTTTTTTTGTTATGTTTCCTCGCATTCCCCCTCTTTTCGATGATACGTCGACTGGTATCGTATAGCTGTACCGGTAGGAACCTAATTTCTGCTGGGAAAAGCTGATGGCCTTTTCCTGGGATCATCACCCGAAGTATACGTCGAAAAGCAATAAACATTTGATGGATAAAGCCACTTATTTCGTCCTGCAAGTTACAAATAGAGAGAGTGAGAGAGGGAGAGAGAGATATTGTTGGGACATTATAGCAGTATCTGCTATAGGGGTACTAAGAAAAGTTCTCTCCTAATATTAAAACAAAATACTTTTTTTCGCACTTGCGCCATATTTCCTGCAACGACTTAATTCCTTCCGAAAAAGTGATTCCGTTGGCCTGCACAGTCGGGACCTTGTTTTGGGACCAAACAGGAGTTCTATTCCTGTGGAACTAATACCAAAGAGTAATGTACATTAATAAAATGACCTCAAGGGTGTCCCATTTTCGACACTTTCTGGAGAAAAAACAAAAGATTCCGGTATCAAATTTGGCATGTCTTTGTTTTTAATTTACAGGGTGATTTTGAAAATCTTTGCTTTTTAGGTGTTAGGTATTAACTTAGGCAACAACTGATCTTGTTAGAGATTTTTACATTCAGAGGCGTAGCTAGTTTTTCTCTAACAAGTTTAATTTTTGACATATTAACAAAAGTAAAAATTTTCAAAATGGGCACCCTGTATATTATTGTTTTATACAACTGAGCATACTTTGGGATTTACCAAAATATATAGTTGTTTATATTTATCATCAAAATTTCAAAGTGGTTGGTAAAACGTCAAAACGAAACTTTTTAGAAAAAACTAGCTAAGCCAATGAACTTTGCGTAAAAATCTCTAACAAGGTCAGTTTTACCTTTTTGATAAGTTAACGCGTAACGGAAACACGTGGGGTTTCTAAAAAGCGAAAATTTTCAAAATCACCGCACCACAGACAGAGTAAAAATTACGATAGCTATGACCTTTCGTTTTGTTAAAAAGTGGAACACTAAAGTGAAACCCACAACATTCTATCTTTGATAATAACTCTGGAACACCCCCCAGAAAGAGTCGAAAATGGGAGGAAACCCTGTGGAGATTAATCAAAATGTCTTGGCTCGCGTCAAAAAATATCCTACTCTTTCACGATATTTTCTCGAACCAGTCAAACTAGAAACATCAAACTGGGATTAGATATGTTTTATCTCTTTCCTTTAATTATTTTATCGTAGGCAGGAGATTTCGCACGTTAGTGGTCCACATTGGCGTAACTAGAATGATTTTGTAGGGGGGGCCTGGCCCCTAGTCTAGTAGGATTTTAATGACAAGTGTCACTATGACGTATGTATGGCTTCGAACTTCGGAAACACTGGGGTGGGCACCAGAGCAATCTGGGGTGGGCATGGTCCACCTGGCCCCCCATCTAGTTACGCCTATGGTGGTCCATTTGTTTTCGATTTTTTAAAGATCTCTTTAAACTATGGACTATTTTCCAAAAATCAGCTATTCAGAGGAAGTAGGGGAAGTTTGTCGTGAATTATATTGACGTCTAACGTGTGTTTAAGAACATTTTTGATTGGCTTCTTCCTCTATATTTTCGGCCACATTCACACCTTATATACTGTATCAGTTTTCCTAGTACTATTTACTATAAATTATTTAGCGATATTTGTGAGTGGTTCGGGCTTTGCTTAGCCCTATCCTAGATCCGACACTGGATAGGACCACAACCCGGGATCTAGCACCGTCTTTTTCAGTAGGTTTTGAAAAGAATATATTATCTTTAAAATCTGTCGTAAGAAATGGGATTTCTTACAACAAATTACCCAGCGAAAAGAGCCTCAAATGGACAATCGAGAGAAAATACAAGTTTTGACAAAATTTGGCTAAACAAGGAAACTTATTTGATTTTTCAATACAGCCAGACAAGAGAATAGAACCTTGTTGGGTTGTGTGCTGGCCCGAGACTCATCCAGAAAGGTACCCTCCCACGAAGGGTTCGTTATCCACTCTTCTGATTTAGATATATTGGTGTTTCCTTGCATAATTGCACTCCTATGTGTTTAATATGTTTTACTGATTAGTTTGGTATAAATTAGTGAGCAGGTAACAAACGTGAGTTTATTGTATTAGAATTTACAAGCATATATTCGAAATAAATGAGTAGGCAATCTGCTGCGCCAAAACTTTATACAGGGTGTTCCTCTGTGACATGCTAATATATGGTATTATGACTTATTATATTTAAATGGGTGACTCCTTGGGTGTCCCAGAGAAAGTCTACATACTTCTTTTTTTTCTCGAAATACTAAGGTAAAAACCCTTTTGCCTACAAGCTGTGGCGCCGCTCCATATGGTTTTAGTTAGCAACAATATAGGTCACTAGAGTAAACTACAGTGATGCTCGATCACACAGCCACCTCAAAGGATTTCCTATGTTCAATCCAACGATGCATCACCCGTTCATATTTTTCATATGATTATTAAAAAAAGACAAACATTAAAAAAAATCAACACCCTGTAGCGAAAAATTTAATTTTTATATATATTCAATAACTACAGTTATTTTCAATCAACATAAAATATGATCATAAAATTGAGTTTTGCATATCAGCTTCCTATTAGGTATACCTACAAATTTTATTGTTGTTCGGTTATATTTAAAATGTGCTTTTCTAAATAATAATACATGTCTTCGATATTTTTAGGTTGTATGTTGCACATGACTGAAATACATTTTATCCATAAGTGGTGTGTATACAGTTAATTGAAATAATTAAAATAAGTATTGTGGAAATATACAAAGTCCAAGACAGGGTAAGTCACTTTTCTAATTAAATTAATTTGGGTTATTGCTAGTAAAATTGTTTATTTTGCAATTTATTTGTCAACAACTATTACATGAATAAACAATTTTTTATAGGATTTCTTTTCGTCAAAGCATACAGTTTTTTAAAATATCAAGATATTATTATCATTATTATTTCATTCTGGTAGCTGGTAGCCGCGGATATGTGAGGAGTTGCGTTTAAATAGGTCATTTAATTTATGAAGTTAAGGAAGTTATTTTTAATAAATTATAATATCACTATAAGCCATTCCCAACGGTGGCCAGCAGTTTAACGAGGGCTTCGAACCACAATCCCCGGTCATACGCTGCTCCCCCAAGGGTTATCAATCCTTGGTTTCTCACATTGCGATATGACCTACCGATTGGGGAGTGCGTACCGACCCCCATACCCCAAGAGATATCCGATCTCGTACGACCTTGTTACCGAGGCGGCTTTCCCCACCGACCACCCCTTATACAGGGTGTTATGGAAATGACGTATTACCAAACCAAAAATTACCACGTGGTGCCCCTGTTCGGAAGGTAAATACAGCAACATATGGCCGTGAATCTTGAACAGTGTTGTCATATCTTCAGGGTAAACTGTTTAGAAAGTCAATAACCGTTTGACAGATTTCAAGTTGTTTATTTTTCAGGGTACATTATTATAAACTTTTACGTTCAGTTCAGTTCGCTGGGAAACAATCTCTGATTTATAAACTTGAACTGACTCGAACGAACCGCCGCGGAGTTTATAAATGGTCAGGTTCTCATTTGTTCAATTCGAACGACACCCGTCAGATCTGGACAACTTAAAAATTTATAAATTCCACTTACCCTTTAGAAAAAAAAATTCAATTTTATTTACCTTTTCGGATTTCGGATTTAAAAACAACTTTATTTATAAAAAACACAAAGTACTCACATCATAAAATCACATTAGCTTTCGCGTCACAACACATCTAAGTACCGTTCAATCTGAATTAGTATCTTAAAGTGCTACTATGTAGACACAAATACACCCTTATTGTCTGGGAAATAATATATTTAACAGCTAAAAATTTTAAAAATAAATAACACGTTGGTTCTCTCGATCGATATCGGCCGGCTTCTTTAAACAGCTGATTGTGGACAATCGGGCTATATTTAAAAATACAGCGTTGCCACTTTCGATGTTTTATAAGCGACTATCATAAATTGCCGAATTTCCTTCTTTAATATTACTTTCTTGTATAATTATACTCTCGGAAATGGCAACTGCGCTGGATCTAGTAGCGGAGAGTCCTCGGAAAGACGACTGGTCCGAAGATGGACTAGACCATTATTTCAACGGGTAGTTCCTGTCAATTGTTAACATAATTGTTTCATTTTATCTTTAGTAAAGGGTTAATGGCCCATAGAAATTAGCGTTTTTATTATTTCTATTGCGAAATGATTAAGTGCTCTTGTTCTGTGTGTTATTGTAAAGTGTAATTATGCGTTAGTGTTGGGGTTTAGTGATAAGCTATTATGCACTCCCACACTATCATCAGGACACGTGATGAGCATAAAGTTTTTCCCATAGAAAAAAGAACTGAAAACGTCTGTGCCCTGGATTCCTTAATCGCGCCCTGGATTTACTTTCTAAGTAAGCTAAATATTTATTTTTATAAGAAACTAAAGTTTTACACTTTTAAACATTTTGGCAACATTGTGCCCGAACATCTATTGATTACCCAGCTGAGCAATGTAATATGTTCATATATGAATGTGCCGAGGAGTTGTGTGTGGGTTTAGGGGTGAATTCCCCACTTTTTAAACGTTCGATTTAAAAAAAAATATGTAGCGCTTCTCTAGGACACCCCAGGAGTCACCCATTTAAATATAATACGTCATTTTCACAACACCCTGTATTAACGATGTTCTATAGAGGTTACATGTTTCGCCCAACTGGGTATTATCAGACCTTAAAATAAAATCAGCACCACAATACGAACAACTGCACAGATAAGTTTAACTTAATATTTTGATATTTTATTAATTATATAATTTTTTTTAATACAAAGTTAAGGGTTTTAAGTCGAACTTAAAACCCTTAAGTTTGTATTAATGAGCCCATATTTTGTTTAGTAAATGTAGCTGTTTGTATTTTTGCAGCACCACAATACGAACAACTGCACAGATAAGTTTAACTTAATATATTATTAATTATATAATTTTTTTTAATACAAAGTTAAGGGTTTTAAGTCGAACTTAAAATCCTTAAGTTTGTATTAATGAGCCCATATTTTGTTTATTAAATGTAGCTGTTTGTATTTTTGTATTGTGGTGTTGATTTTATTTTAAGGTCTGATGATGCCCAGTTGGGCGAAACATGTAACCTCTTTAGAACATCGTTAATAGATTTATGTAATTCGTGAGACCGTGACGTTCAGTTTACTTCTTAATAGTTTCAAATTTAAGTTACGCCCATATTTGTAGTTATACAAGCATATTAATAGATATTGGTAGCATATACTGCTTTCGAATTTAACAAGCATTTAGATGATCTCATTCATGGCACATTGCTGAGTGAAACGGTATAAGTAACTTTTAACCACATTTACATACAGATACGCCCCTTTGAATTAACACGGCAGTACTAGGATTGTCCGAGAAGCAGTGGCGGTTCTTCCACAGGAGCATATGCGCACGTGTACCCCCCAAAACAAAACGAATAAAAAATATTAATTTATATTCATTGAATATTATTTATCGTATAAAGTCCGACCTCCCCAATATTTTATCGTACCGTCAAACTAAAAAAGTCCGATCTTCGCTAATATTTTATCATCCCGTCAAACCAAACTGTATAGATCCGGCAACCGTGCCCCGGTCGAGGTAAATGACGATTATGACGAGACTTGCTCGCACGTGCGATTAAGTAGTGCAGTTTCTCTGTAGTAACAGGTGGCGGGTGGCAGCGGGGGATAGCGGAGCTATGGCGATTTAACATGGAAAAGGCGCACAGTTTTTGTCTGTTCGTGCATCTAGTTAGAAATTCGAGCGTGTATGTTTTAATATTTTAATATTATATATTGATTAAGTTAAAATGAATAGTTGACGATGGACTATTTAAGAAATAACGTTAGCTCTTTGAGTTTGGAGCAAAAAATTGAAGTGAAGAATGCGGGAACACCTAAACCCGAAATTAATTTAACGCAGACCACAAAGGGTAAATCTAGGGACTTTATTAGAAAGTTTAAAAATGAAATATATGAAAAAAAAATTATAGAGGGTATTCCAAACTTAATAAGGCTGTTATTGATCAATTTTCTACAATTAAGAACCGAAGAATGAACTTTACGTTTAAGCACTATTGTGTAGGGTCGATAAATGTTGTGTATTTCGATAAATGATACTCGATATGATTTTAAACCATTTTATTTAAGGATTTATACTAGAAAAACACTGAAAATATGAAGAATGCCAACTTGTCAGTCTCGTCGCTCGATTCGTTCTCGTCATAAAACAGTTAACTATTGTTCTCGTCTTGGTTGCGCCTAATGACGTAGCCGTAGATGGCGTAGTGATATTAGACATCATTCGGTTTTCTTAATAACTCGTAGATGGCGGTAGTAGTATTGGACATCATTCGGTTTTCTTGATAGCTCGTAGATGGCTTTAGTAGTATTAGTAGTGGATTGTATAAATATTGTTACGAGGGTTGCATGCGATGACGTTAAGATCCGACAGCTATACACACTAAGAAAACCTTTCTTATTTTCCAAAAGTTGTATTTCCTTGTGTAAATTTAAAAAATAAATAAAAATATGTTTTACCTAACGCATTTTCTTATTACTTCTTTTCTTTCTACAATTTAAAACGCCTAGAAAGTAATTGTTTGGTCGTTACGCAAAAATAAAATTTTAAAAATAATTTCACCACACTTGTGAACCCTGTGATCATAGGTCACGAGCCGCCACTGCACAGCAGTACTAGGATTGTCCGAGAAGGAAAAATCGCTATAATGCACCATTGAAAGCAACGATTAGCAGCATCTACATAAATTTTATACAATAGACAACGATGTTCTATTAGGCTAATATTTTAAAAGTAAAATCAAACTTCATTATGATTAGATTATTTTATCGCAAACAAAATAAATAATCCGTGATTATTTAAAGATCTTTATCTATAATCAATAATGTTTATTTTAGGTCTATATAGCACGAATTAATAATAATACATACCGAAAACATAATCAGTGATTATCAGTAAACTTACTGATACTAACTAGCAAGAGAAGTAAATAAAAATATCACAGTATAACCTTCAACCTTAGAGATGATAAAGAACCATCAGTCAGCATTCATTAGCAATGAACCAAGTTAGAAGTTAACATCATCGGTGGCAAATTCTTAAAAAATATTAAAACAAATTCCTATATGAAAGTATCTTCTTCTTAATACAAACAAATCCTTCATTTTAAACAAGAAAATATGTTTTTCACAGAAATTAATTTATATTCTCTCTTATATACGACTTTTTTCACTTTGTGTTCGGGCTTCGTGTTACTTTCTTCGGCGGCCGGTTCAAATAGCCACTTAAAACTTTTTACTCCCGGGGAGAGTTTGGTTTACGAATGGAGATCGACAGTGTTGTTAAATGAAATTGAGGAGGCTTCAAAAAATGTGGGATTTTCACTTGAAGGAAAAGTTGTTGTAAGTGCACTATGGGGAAGCGGAGATAAAATCATACTGAAGTTAGAGGTAAGGCTTATTAGAAAAGTAGCACTTAATTTTATAAAAAAATATGAGAAGTAATTAAATGCTTTGCCGTTATTAAAATTGGTTCGCAGCAAAAATAGCCATTAAATCATTTGATCGGCATAAAAAGATTTTGAGAAAATGCTACAAACTGTCAATAATTTAACGGATATCAGTCCGCTTGTAATATCATGTGTTTGCTTAATTAACAGTCGAGCTGTGGATGATTACTTGGTCAGCAAGATTTTACAATTGGTCAGTAGAAAAAAACATGTCTAGAAGCAGTTTACTTCAAAGGTTTGCATATTAAAAGAATGGTTATCAATATAAATCATTGGATTGCGTTTGTTTTGAATAATCGGCAAAGTTCGTTATTGTGGGCGGAGCAAAAGCAGTAGCGTGATACGAGTAGCTAATTGCGTGCGTGTGTTTTCATTCGGTGTAGCAGTCAAGGCCCAAAAGGTAGCTGGGGCGTGTTTTCACTTGTTTTCCCAGGGCACTGTCACTATTTCACGTTTTATTACTTTGATGACCAAGATTAAATATTTCGCTTATCCGCTGATTGCTTACCAATATCTGATTAAAAGTGGTTCGCTCATAGCAGCTTATATATTTAATTTGCGTACAAAAATAATTTAGAGCACTCAATTACTGACCGATTCAGAAATGTTTGCTGTCCATAACTTGCTGAGCAACTACCCATTTTGGCTGACCGATTACATTTTTCTGTTCGCAAAAATAAGAATATTTTGCTAACCAGTTAAATGAAAAAATGAAAAATATATCGATTTTCAATGTATGATTTTAATTATATTTTTTGTGGCGATTTAGTGGAGTCCACTTCGCAGGATTATGTACAGTAGTTATTCCTATGAGGGAGGATTCCACTACTCTTGCAAAAGCATCTGCTGTTCAGTTACAATATACAGGGTGTTACAAATTCGGCTTTCACCATTGGGATTTCGGAAACGGTAAGAGATACGAAGTCGGTTAAATTGGGGCAAAGTTGCCGCAAGGAAATCAAAAATAAATACAGGGCCTTTCAAAATATTTGGAAAAATTTAAAATTTTGCGTTTCGGCTTTTACCGACTCCAGTTGCTCTATGGCCCATAAGTTATGGGACACCCTGTATATGTAATTAAATTGAAATCACTTTTCTTAATTTATTATTATTTATTATTAATTAAGTATATTATAAAACATTTAATAACATTCCTTATAAAAATTACAATTTTTGGGTTATGTCTAAATCTAGAACTTGTTAAATAAACCGTGTAGACCCGTTATAAATATTACCAGAAGCTATGTACAGGGTGTCCCATTTTCGACACTTTTATAGTGTATCTCGGTTATTGTAAGTGCTATCAAAAAAGTATTGTAGATGTCATGTGCTGTTTTTGTGTCAAACTTAAAATGATCAAAATTCGAAAATTTTCGCTCGCTTAAGAGATACGGGGGAAAATCAAAAAATTGACAATTTCAAAATTACCCTATATTTTCTTAGTTAAAAGAGATACAGAAAAATGTTTTATTTTATACAGAAGTTTATTTGTAATGATTGTTGAATAATCTGTCGTTTTCAGAATAAGTATATGGGGTCAGGTAAGAAAGTTATCGGACCTAACCTCATTTTTTTAAATGGAACACCCTGTATATTTTAATATAAAAAGATACTATTTTAATTATCCCCTCAAATATATAACACACCATGGATGATATTGGCATCCTAAACGATTTATTTAAACTTTATTACTTTAAACCACAGTAGGCCATGAAGCAAAAGCTAATATCCTAGAGACAACTATGTTGACATCCTAGTTGTTATTAACATTTAATGTCAATTTCATTTTTACATATTCATTTGTGAAAATCACTTATCAACATTTTGGAAAACTTGATATGATATCTATCATCCATGGTGTGTGTTATAAATTTATAAAAAGCGTTCAAAATGTTATCTTTTTAGATTAATATATACAGGGTGTTCCATTTAAAAAAGTGAGGTTAGGTCCGATAACCTTCTTAGCTCACACCGTAGACTTATTCTGAAAACCGCAGATTATTCAACAATCATTATAAATAAACTTCTGCATAAAACTTTTCTCTGTATCTCTTTTAACTAAGAAAATATAGGGTAATTTAAAAATTGTCAATTTTTGATTTTCCCCCGTATCTCTTAAGCGAGCGAAAATTTTCGAATTTTGATTTTATCATTTTAAGTCTGACCCAAAAACAGCACATGACATCTACATTACTTTTTTGATAGCACTTACAATAACGGAGGTACCCTATAAAGGTGTCGAAAATGCGACACCCTGTACATAAACATTACTGACCTAAATGTAACAGATTAGTCACCAATATATTTTTTTAGCTGATTTCACCAAAACTGCACGTCAAATCCCGAAAAGCTCCGTCCCCCGAAGGGTTCATTATCCACTCTTCTGATTTAGATTCATACAAAAGTCTACCCTTCATAGCATTATGGAATAAGGGAGCCATTGAAAAAATATTTCTTCCTGAAGATGAAAAAATGTCTCTAAAGAATTTGAAAAAGGGCCTTACTTCTTTACTTCAGGTAAATGCAAATTTGCATTAAGCCATAAGCTTCTACAAAGCTTTGAGAATATTCATACCTATTATCTTTTCAGCTTCAAATTTTAGATGGAGAACTCCTTGAATCAGATGCTTCCGGTCGCTGTACCGCATCCTATACGTCTACCTCACCAAATACCATTTTAAAAACTAAAACTAACTGCGTGTCGGAAGATTTAGAACACCAAAAACACTTTGATGAAATCCTGGGTGCCAAAATAGATTCAATAAGAAATACAGAATATTTGGCAGACGATTCAGGCAAATTTTTAAGAAAAATAATTAGCAAAGAATCCCATCGGCTTAATATTGAAGCCAACGAAGAGTTAGGAAGTAAAGTTATTGCTGAGCAAATTTTAAATTACGAAGGAACAAAAGCCTGTGATGCCATCGTTGCCAACAGTTATGAAGATGCTATTTCCAAAGTTACCAAATCTTTAACTGAATCATCCTTGCTCACCGAGTCAAATTCCTTTAATGAAGGAGCTCACAAGAACCCATTTTACAAAGAAGTAAATTTGATGAGAGAGAACTTAAAGACTGAACACTTGGGCAATCTAAGGTCTGCTAAGGCATTATTGCAGTTATTGGTGATCGCTAGAAGCAGTAGCAGCGAGGATATTTTAAAGGCTCTAAATTCTAAGAAGAACGTTCAAATTATGTGAGTTTTGAATTAAGAATAGGAACGTGAACGTGTTTTGACTACTACAGTAGCAGTGACGGTCGTGGGTGAAAATGTAGGGGAAGAGCCAAATATTAAAAAAAAAAAAATTTTAATTAACTATTTTATATATATTAAATCAATCCTTCTGTTCTTTAACACTGCATACTTGTCAATAATGTCATAGAAAGGGACGTTAAATTTAAGTTCTTCTAAAAGCTCTTTTTGAATAGATATACAACGTGTCCAAGATAAGGAGGGCCAGTACAGGGATCTCGGAAACCGAAAGAGATACGAAGTCGGTTAAATGGAGGTAAAGTTGCGCATTTATGTGCCTAATAATATGCCGTTTAGAAAGTTTTAAAATTCCGAGTAGTTCCGGGGATATCCGGAAAAAAACGAAATTCTGAAAAATCGTTTTATTGTTTTTTTGAGATCGAATTCTAAAGTAAATTGCAATTTTACATTGCCACTTTTTCCGCTCTATCTAACAGCGTTAATTGTTTTGTCATCCGACGAGTCGTCTTCGAAGGGCCATTATCAACTTCCTTTTTTATAATACGGTCCTGTTTTCCTGATATTGGATTTTGACAACTTATATTCTCCCGAATGCAACGATGTATGACACATTGTGGTTTAATGACGTTTCGAGGGTTTTTTGGGATATTTTGGGATACAGTCCTGTATTTCTCCTAATTTTATAAATAATATCTCATAAGTAAGTTCTAAATTTTTTACTTTTGTTGGACTAGTTCAATAAATAACAAATAATTTAATAATAAACCACAAATAAGTGAACAAAAATCATTCCAAAACAGTAATAAGACGAACAACGAAAAAAGTAAGGAACTACATAATCAGGTGTTCAAAATGATTTCCGCTATTCTCTAAGCACAAATAACATCTTCTAACTGCCACATAACAGTTTTTTTTTAGATAAAATAAAACATGCGATAGAATATCAAACTTTTCAGCATTTGTAAATTTATGTTCCATATTTTCTGGAAAATAGGAAACCTCTTAAAACGCTCTCAAACGATCACAATGGGAATGTCAAGTGAAACAAATCACGCGTCACCATCTTAATTTTTTTGTTTCAAGCGCCTACTTTTCTTTTAAATCCCGAATCAACAGAAGTTTGAAATAATATTTCTGTATTTTGTTCACTTATTTGTGGTTTATTATTAAATTATTTGTTATTTATTGAACTAAGCCAACATAAGTAAAAATTTAGAGCTTACTTATGAGATATTAGTTATAAAATTAGGAGAAATACAGGACTGTATCCCCAAATTTCTTGATGTTGTTCAAAAAACCCTCGAAACGCCATTAAACCACAATGTGTCATACATCGTTGCATTCGGGAGAAAAAAAGCTGTTAAATTCCAATCTCAGGAAAACAGGACCGTATTTAAAAAAAGGACGTTGATAATGGCCATTCGAAGACGACTCGTCGATTACAAAACAATTAACGCTGTTAGATAGAGCGGAAAAAGTGGCAATGTAAAAGTGCAATTTACTTTAGAATTCGATCCCAAAAAACCCCGAAAAACAATAAAACGATTTTTCAGAATTTCGCTTTTTCCGGATATCTTCGGAACTACTCGGAATTATAAAACTTTCTAAACGGCATAATATTAGGCACGTAAATGCGCAACTTTACCTCCATTTAACCGACTTCGTATCTCTTACGGTTTCCGAGATCCCTGTACTGGCCCTCCTTATCTTGGACACGTTGTATTTGCCAAAGATGAGAGTCGATCCTGTCCACGAAATAAAATTAATAATTTCTATCGTACCCGTCAATACAATTCATATCAAAGGCGCATTCCGCATTACCATATACCATATATACCACATCTAACACGTAATGGTTGCCACAGCAACCATCTATTTTAATAGCAATTTCCATACAATAAGTTGACAAGCTAGCAAAAACTCAGAGAAGCTCTTCAGCTATAGCTAGACACAAATAAGAATGCTGATCGCTCTTCCTACATTCGCGTAGATTTTAATTTGTATGCAAAACCAAAACTGGGTAACATTTTTCGGTTTTGTATTTTCTAAGGTGCATTGAAAAGTTCGAAGTGTGATTTTTGCGAAAGTTTAAGGTCAACTTAATATAAATATGGCAGGTAGAACATATTATAATCCCCCTATTTTTTGCTGTCCTTATTACTTAATATCACATTTCACTAAGATCGAGAGGACTAAAGTTATTTTATCTTTATCAAAAATGATAAAGAATGGGTGAAAATAAAATTAAAAAAACATCAAAATTTTATAAACAATATAAAAAAAATTACATAAAAAAACTAATAACGGCATTTTATAGAAAAGAGAAAAATAGAAAACTTTTATTTAAAGGGCGCTTTTCTAAAATCAAAACCTTTCGAGTTATTAAAGTAATTAATTTTAGACGTTTTTAACAAATCTGTTGCATCAAAAACAATTCGGCTACATCGATACTGGATACTGGATTCTAAAAAAGCTTAAAGGGGAACCCTTTTTTTACAGGCAACTTTCAGTAAATCGGAATTTAAAAATAAATAATCTCAAAAACACCTGTTAATTTTTTTATAGGTTTCTTATAGTATCTAATTAGAGGAATTATATACGTCCGCGCAAAAGATCATCGTCACAAAGATCTTGGTCTATTTTTGTATACCATCGATTTTTTAATAATTTTACTCTTCTGAATCATATAACGCCAATATTTGAAACGGAGTTATTTTAATCAGTCAGTATAACCATTTTCCTATTATTTATATCAGCCCTGTGTTAAGCCGGCGACTGACTTGTAACAAAACGGTGTAATGTAACATGTTACAAGGCTCGCTACGAATGTTACATTACAGCAACCCGTTCAGGTCATTTTTACATCGTAGCGAATACTCGTGCTTGAATGCACAGTTCGCGAGTGATCCACCATTCGTCGTAACAGTGACGAGGATCCCAAAAATTTGCTTTTTGTCTATACTTCTCAATAAGAAGCAGGGTTTTCTCACGATCCCACTGCATCCCGATTCACACAAAAATACAAAACCTCAGAAAATGAATTTTATTTACACAATAAAATTAGAAACAGCGCCACTTTCCCATGCGCTCGCAACGAACAAATTAATCCAGCGACTGACTAGAGCCGAACACATCAAAGGGCCGAATAGTTCGGCTCGCCGTTTTGTTACAAGTCAGTCGCAGGCTTTTACGAAGCTCGCTACGAATGTTCATGACATTACTCCGTTTTGTTACAAGTCAGTCGCCGGCTTTATACTGGCTTAAAGTTGTGGAATGTTCCTTATAGAATGTTAAAATACTAAGAAAATTAGTCATATTTTTAATCTACCTAGGTGTAAACGAAACTTGCACATCAAAATATATTTTTCCTTAATGGTTTGAACATTATTTTATCAATACAAATTGTAGTAGGAGTGTAAATTATCTTATAAAAGTAACTTTAGTAAAATGACGTGAAATGTAGAAGGGTAAAGTAAGAAATTATTGACTGGGGACACGTGACCGGCGATATATTTTTATATTCAAATTTAAATACTGCAGCTATAATCTAAAAAAAACTTTTAAAATTGCAGGAAGTAAAATATATGTATTTCGCCAATTTTAATCGTTTCTACAGAAATAGTTTATTTTAGTAAGTTATATGCTAAGGACTGAAAGTTGCCTGTAAAAAAAATTGTTACCCAAAAACAGTTCAAGTTTGTTTGTATCATTAATTTCCATTATTTTAGCGCTCAATTATATGATATATTGGGATACACTCAAACCAAGGACTCTCATCAAGCCGTAATGAAAAAACTTCACTTGGACAGCGAGGAACACGTAGAGCTGATAGAAAGATACTTATGGGCACTATCGTTTTCTACACATCCTAATGTCGATATTTTGGAAGACTTGCTAAATAAATATAAAAAGTATGCAACAATGCACGAACATGTTCAAGATACCCTTATTTTATCCTTAGCTGCAATGTCTAGAACTTTGGCATTAAGCAAGAAGTCATCCACATATGAAATATTAAAGGTAAGGAATATAAAAGATGGCTATATTAAAAGTTTCTTTTTTATAATCAGACACAAGCACTATAGGAAAAATCCTTTAGGGCACTCCGGGAGTGGTGCGTGTGCGCAAAAAGTAATTCAAGTTGGTTTTGAATCATTGGAGGTTATATTCGTTGGGAAAAACGTTAGTTTTTTTGCAGCTTTAGAACATTAAAGGTACGAGTGGAACGGAGGATTATTTTTGATAATTTACTCGAACGGAATAACCATTTGAAAAAGTGATACCGTTTACATCTTACTTATTCAAGGAAAATATTCTGGACTATGATCCTGTTATGTAAGATGATCAAATAATTGTGGCAATAATTCCAAAAATCTCGAATCACTTCAAAAAAGGGAACTGATGGCTCGCTACTTTTAATCAATCTCTATAGCTACGTTGTAGCTGATTCAGAGTTTGAAACTATGTCATTTATACAGGGTGTCCCGAATTTAAGGGGCAATACTTTACCACCATATTCTCTGGCTAAAAATAATAGAATTTTGTCATATGGGCATTAGTGCAGAAACGCATGTTAAGGGGGCTACGGCCCTTAGAATGGGGAACCCTGACGACGTTTTTTTCTAAATATTTTCGAAAATGTTCATAATAGAATTTTGAAATTAGGTATTGTGTATAAACTTTTGACGCTAAATCAGTTCATGTATTCAGAATTTCAAAATTTTAATCATAGGCGTCACATACTGGGGTGGTTAAGGGTTAAAATAATCCCACCTTTTTATTTAGTCATTCTTTTTTTAATATTCTTAAAAATTATGAAATATCAAAGCATTTTACGTAAAAGTGGATCTCTTAATTCATATTGATAGGACTTGCAGTTTTTGAGTAAAATCGTTCTGAAAAAAAGAATATTACGTTTATAAAAGAGTTCATTAAGAAATTTGGTGGAAAATGGTTCGTTTCAACATCTTCGTGGGCAAGGACGACTTATGGGGGATTATAATTTGGAAAGTGCACTTCAGCAAATAGAAGATAATCCTCAAGTCATCATATTGCTATCCATAATCATAACGAATATTTATTTTAAATAGGAAGAATGACCCAGATGCAGGGCCTTCATCCATATCATTACCAAAGGGTTCAAGAGCTATTGCCTAGAGATTTCCCACCCAGGATCGAGTTATGTCGATGGATTTTAGAACATCAAAATTTGTTAAACAATATTTTGTGCTCCGCTGAGGCAACATTTACTAAGACTAAATATATCCGTAACACTCACTTTTAGCACGATGAAATTCCGAAAGCAGCGCGACGAATTAATTGTCAATATAGGTCTTCCGTTAATTTATGGGCGGGGATAATTGGAAATCAGTTGATTGGTCTAATTGAAAAATAAAATAACAAATAATTTGAACAGTGAGAGATATTTGGACTTTCTTCAAAATCAGTTAGCAGGACTATTGGAAGAAGTACCCTTGACGTCAAGGTTAAGGATGTATTTCCAACACGACGGTGCCCCTGCTCATTTTGGATGGCCAGTTCGTAACTGGTTAGATGAGAATTATCCTGAAGGGTGGATAGGAAGAGGTGAACCAGTATCCTGGCCAGCGAGATCGCCGGACTTAAATCCACTCGATTATTATTTTTGGGGCCATATGTGCAACATAGTTTATGCAACGGAGGTGGATACCCGTAAGGATCTGCTTCAGCGAATTTTTGAAGCTAGAAATGAAATAAAAAGAAATCGTTTTCAAATTCTTCGGGCATTTCACAACATTCCCATAGAGCTAGACTCTGTATCAGAGAAAATGGAGGTCTAATTGAGCACGTTCTCAATGAATAATTCTTGTTTTAAATTTATCTTTTATGGTGAGACTTGACTAGGTAATTATTTAATAAAAATAATAGTAACTTCGTTACAATTTTTTAATTTTATTAATTAAGACTTTTATGAACGTAATTTTCTTTTCAGAACGATTTTACTCAAAAACCGCAAGTCCTATCAATATGAACTTTTAGCCATTTTTACGTAAATTACGTTGATGTTTAAGGAAATTAAAAAAATAATCACTAATTAAAAAATTGGGATTATTTTAACCCTTAACCACCCCAGTATGTGACGCCTATGATTAAAATTTTGAAATTCTGAATACATGAACTGATTTAGCGTCAAAAGTTTATACATCATACCTAATATCAAAATTTTATTATGAACTGTTTCGAAAATATTTAGAAAAAAACGGCGTCAGGGTTCCCCATTCTAAGGGCCGTAGCCCCCTTAACATGCGTTTCTGCACTTATGCCCATATGAGAAAATTGTATTATTTTGAGCCGGAGAATATAGTGGTAAAGTATTGCCCCCTAATTTCGGGACACCCTGTATATTACTACAGAAAATCTCAATTTTAAGATATATTTAAAACGTCTAATATAGTAAATCATTTCAGATTTTAAGAGCTGTAGAAGAAGCTATAATCAATGGATTAGATTATGCCAAAGATGAAGATCGTTACGTCTTTCTCAATGCTCTTAAAAATTTAAAATCATCATCAACCATACCGAAGCTGATTTCCCTAACCACAAATGGTACTCTTAAGGAGGAGGTCCTGGCTTGGAGAGCCCTCAAGTCCTTCGGCAATGAGTATTTTACACAAGATATTTTAAAATTAGCAGAGAAAACTTTTTATCAACTGGATAAGAAACACGATACTAGCTCGCGGACTATCGCAGCAGACATATTGCTTAGTGCAAGACCTAATGATGAAACGCTATCGCATCTTCTACATTTTGTTGCTAGCAATGACACAAATTATGAAATTAAACAATATGTCTTGCAAGCGATCAGAATGTTGTCGGAAAATTGTGCTAGATTTGACCAAAGAGTTCGGAATATTATTAAAACGAACAAGAAACTTAATAATTACTCTAGTTTGTCGCCAAGAGGATTGTCAACTGCTTTGGCAAGAAGTATTTTTGAGGGTAGTTCATCCAATGGAAGTCTAGTATCAATACAAGAAATTAAGGGCGGAATTGTTAAAAGAGGAGTAGTAGATCTAGTACTGGATAAAGATGGATTATCCAGGGAGATTTTTACGGTAAGTTTTTAATAGAACCAACGACCTTCCATATAAATGAACGAATTTATTCCTTTTCTAGATCTTTGTTGTCTTGAATTTCCTTCCTGTGATTTCATCTATTTTTCTTTTAGTTAGGTATTTTCTCTGGTGGTCTCACAAACTTTATGTCGAGCAATGATGAAGATAATGAAGACATCGAAGAGTCTTCAACTGCCGGTATGGAATTAGCTGTTATGGGAACTCAAATTAGACCATTTGTGTTTTTTGAGGGTCAGGGCGAACTTATGGGACACGTGTGGTCGGGCACTGCTTCCGAAATGACACCAGTTTTCCAAGTAAGTACATAAATTTAGTTTAAATAAGTCTAATAAAAGCTTCAACCCTAGAACTTAACGTTTGTGGTGTTCCAACACTACGATAAATTGATACTTCTTTATGGTTCGTTTATAAGTTCTTCATATAGTTTGTACAGAAGTTACCCTTAATTATTGGATAAGCAGTCACCATACGAGCGATGAAAACTGTTTTTTGAAACACGCTGTATAACTACACATTGAGAAAGTCAGCATTAAACTTCTTTCTACTGGTCATTCTTTTGTTTTAGGCATTAATTTTACTGCAAGATCACGAGGAATTTTTAAGACTCGGCAATGGATTCGTGGCGGAAATAAATCTGAAAGGAGCAGTATCCTTTGACCTATCTGGCAAGATTGAAATATCATTGTGGAACCGTAATGCCAAATCTTTGATTAAAAAATCGTAAGGAATATTTTCATTTAAAAAAAAATGTTTTTTGCACCTTGCCTGCAGGAGCGATAGGAAATAGTGTATTGAAATAACTTAATTTTTTTTCTATTCTTGGGGAAGAATTATTAAGGAGTTTTTTGTGAATCGTTATTTTTAAATATTTATCTCCGAACGTACTGTAAAATAGTATTATAGTGAAACCTCTCATAACGGACACCTCTAATCAGCGGACATCTCTATTAAGCGGACACTTTTTCATAGTCCGGAACTAGGTATATGAAATTCCATGAAAATCTACCTCTCTTGGGCGGACTCTCCTTTGGGCGGACGCGGACAGGCTGTTTTCATGCAAAGAGTGCGAAAACCCTCCTTTAAACGGGCAAAAAATTTTTTTAAGTATTTGGGAGACGAATAAGTACGGTGCAAAAACTCTCTGAAGACAGACCGGCAACTAATCGCGTATGCGTAGCAGCGCGAAAGGACTTCGCCGAATGAAAGTATGTGTGATTCCCCGACAGCAGTCCGCCGTTTATTTGTGAGTTGTAAGGTTACAATCGTAAACAATGGCACAAAAATGTCACGTTTTAAGTCTGAAAGAGAATATTGATGTTGTGGAAGTGTGTAATTTGATAACAATGATTTGGGCGAGTTCATTAACCTTGATAGCAATGTGGTATTAGAAGATGATAGTGACCCCATTCCTACCGATTATGTAGTCCACACTGAAACCACATCACTATCTGACGACTCTGATGAAGAAGTTGAATGCAGTAATCAAACAAATGTCATCAATTATCAACAAGCCATTAGTATGGTAAAGGAATTATAAGAGTATGCAAAGAATAAAGGTGACTCTACAGCAATGGAATTGTTATCGGACTTCGAATTACATTTTCTAGATTGCAAGTATAAAACGCAAACACGTCAAACTACGTTATTAGATTTTTTCAGTACTACATCCTAACTAAAACTAGTGTATTTTTGTTATGTTATGTTTATTTGTACATACCTACATATACATAGTAATAATTTTGCATTTACATATTACCTAATAATAAATTTCCTATGGCCGGACACCTTTAGACGGTCCCGTAGGTGTCCGCTTAAGGGAGGTTTCACTGTTTACGGCAGACTGGGTACAGTCTTACCATATTGAGTTAAGAACAACTATTTTTTCCGCAAACAATACTTAAATTTAATACACAAACACTGAAAACAACAAAGAATTTTATTCAACAATAACGACAAATATGACAGTTGTTAATCCGGTAGTGTCAAACGTCAAAGCAGCTATGCAAGACGGCCGTTCCAATAAGGGTTTTACACAAAGTACGTTCCGAATGCTCGAACGCGACGTAATGTCTTTGTCTAATTAACAGAAAACGACAAAGAACAATTATACTAGCTTTCAGAGCTCCCCGATTGTTTTTCTGGTGACTGGTTTACAACCTACCTAAGAATGTGAATATTTTTCAAAGACGGACAAAAGCCGTGTCCTCCTTGATTTAAAATCCTTGACTAATCTACATAAAAACAGTATCTTTTCAAAAAAATCCATCTAAGAAATAAAAAGTCTATGCTTGTCAGGTGGTATGAATATCAAATACCAATATGGAAAATTATTATTTCCAGACCACCCGATGATCCTTATATTATAAGGGCGTATTTTTGTCTACACAGTAGCACTCTCTGATGATTGGTATGTACAGTACGTTTCACGAAAATTGGATACGACTTAATGATTTCCTGGGTCGGTCCCATTGTGTCGACAAGAGCTTGGCAATAAAACAAGTGAAGTATGAAGGGACGGACTAAGGAAAGCAAGTAATGATATGATTATATTAATGTAATCAAATGAAATAACATTTTTTTTAAATATTACTAGTCATATTTATTTACATTTATAATGTCATTCTATAGATAGTTCTGTTTCGCTATCGCTATCCTCATCAAGATTAATTATAATTGGATTAATTATACGATCCAGACTAATATACGAATTTTCTACAGTTATTACGTGACGGACTGAATTTTTCCAACTACCTGGCGGAATATCATTAAAGCATTTCGGTATTAATTCTACAACACTAGAACTTAAAGTCGGAGAAATATTTTCAGACCTAACCAGTTATTTTAACAGGTGCCACATAATATGCTCTATGGGGTTAAAAATGCAATAATAGGGTGGGAGCCGTAGCACTGTAAGTCCAATTTCTTCTGCCAATGTGTCACAAACATATACTTTTTTTATACAAAATGTCTTTAAAACTTCTAAAAGACCACTTTTTTTATAACTTTCTTCAAAATATATATCATTCGCCGGCATGTAGTTCTGAGTCTCCAATTTTGTATTATTTGAGCTTAGAGCTTTATGTAATTGGCGACTGTGATAGCTCGCATTGTCCATTACTATCACGCTATTCTGAGGAATGTTTGGTAAAAGACAATTCTTGAACCATTCCTCAAAAACTAACAAATTTTACCACAAAAGGATATTTAAATATAAATTAAGCAACCTAACCTACCTGATGTGCCTATATTTAATTATAATTATTACAGTCCGGTCCTTTCCACATAATAATAACAAACGGTCATAAATAATGGGATGGCCCAGGTACTTTTACTGCAGTCATTAAGTTATATCCATTTATCGTGAAACAATCTTCACACCTAACCTGTACTGACGAGAACAAATAAGTTCGAAACCGATCTACAGGTGGTTGCATCCTATCAATGGAGAGGGCTTCCTTTTCTTGGTAGTACCATTCAATCTGAAATAGTGTTTTAAAGTGCTACTGTGTAGACAAAATACGCCCTTATTGTATAAGGATCATCGGGTGGTCTGGAAATAATAATTTTCCATATTGGTATTTGTGTATCTTTTGAATTGGTAAATGTAAGCACTTAATTAGTGATTGCAATATTTAGGCACTTTAGGTGAGCTTGAGCATGGTGCTTTGCCCAGCTGATATAAATAAGATACTACATCATAGATCTATATTTTTATAACTTATTTAATATGTATAATATTTAATATCATTTTTTTAGAGTTGGGTATATTGCAAATGGACTAATGAAAGTGGATACATCATTCGTGAAGTCCAAAGTAGAATTTGAAGCATCGGTAGAACCAAAATTGAACCTTGAAATAGATGCAGATTTTTCTAACAATGTCAAATTATGTATGAGGCTGTCTCAACCAGATTCCCTCTTTCGGTAAGTTCTTCTTACAAGTAGTGAAACATATTTAAAAACAGATTGCGAAAAAGGCAAATTTAAAATTTTAATTACTAAAAGTTGTTAGTTGCTATTTAATCCCAAGCAGAAAATACTTCGACAAATTTATCACCCATGTAAATATAGCACATATTATGCTGCTTATGAAGGCTACTTATGTGCTTTATTTTCATTTTCGTCCGAATTAAAAAAAGTAATAAAATTACTTGTGTCAAGAAAAGCCCTCCCGCAGGAGAGACCTCCGAATGCTAATTTTTTTTAAGACCACGCCCAAATATTGCTAACATTCTTGCACATAAATAGCGGTGAGTGTGAGAAGCTTGTTTTCTCTAAATTTACCTCTGCAGGTTTGTCTTGGGTTAATATTAAAGAGTGTTCTTGTTGCCCTCTTCTGGCAGATAAACAGTCTTTCCACCTCACCGCATCCTCCATACATAATGATGCCATATCTTATTTGTGTCTCAAAGTTTGCATGATAAATTATTTTTTTTGTCCCGGTGTCTATATATTTGGATAATACACGAAAGGTATAACATGTCCTATTTAACTTGTTGGCAATATTGGAAGTTATTTAAAAATATTTGAACACAATGTATTCAGAATGATTCCTCAATTTTAATTTCACAGCACAAGTTTAGTGATATAATTTATATTAATTTTTAAATAACCTATAATCGTCAAAATTTGTGTCAAGTTATCTGAATCCATACCTTACTGCATCAGTTTTTCTAGTATTTACTATAAACTATTGACCAAATATAGCAAAATTTGGGCGTGGTTCTCAATACCCGAACAAACCCATATCCGGCGATTTCTGGTTTGTTCGAATGACATTTTTTTATATATTTATAAATTCAGTCCAAATAATGTATTAAAATACTAAATGGTGAGTAAAAATCGTGCATTTGTATGACTAAAAGGGTGCAAAAGCACGTAATTTGTCCAGGTAATTGTACAAATTCAGATTGGCAACACTGATAGAGCTTTTCGCTAGATTATCATTATATAGGGTGTTGAAAAAGGTCGGTACCTCGGAATAACTCCGGTGCATCTCATTGCAGTGGAAAATATCTAGGGAAAAAGTTGTTTGGTTTTGAAGGAGGAATAATTTGCAATTTAAACCACCCCCCACCCCCTCGATACACCCGGGCGCGGGTGGGGGTGAGTTAAGATTTTCAAATGGAACCTCATATTTTTTATTGGCGTATCGTGTTCTCCAACCAAAAATAAACATCTTTCGTCCGAAATTTTTTTTTTTATTCGGGCCCATCCTTCACCAATAATCACCATGAGAAAGACAAAATCAGAACCGTGCGAAAATCAAGTTTTATCCCGGAAATACTCTTTGTTCTCACTGTCTTGTACTAAAAAATGCCCGTAGAATACAGACAACTTTTTCCACGGGCATTTTTTAGTACAAGACAGAGGAAAAGAGTATTTCCAGGATAAAACTTAATTTTCGCACAGTTCTGATTTTGTCTTTCTCATGGTGATTATTGGTGAAGGATGGGCCCGAATAAAAAAATTTTTCGGACAAAAGATGTTTATTTTTGGTCGGAGAACACGATACGCCAATAAAAATATGGGGTTCCATTTGAAAATCTTAACTTACCCCCACCCGCGCCCGGGTTTGAGGGGGTTAAGGGGTGGTTTAAATTGCAAACTATTCCTCCTTCAAAACCAAACAACTTTTTCCCTAGACATTTTCCGCTCCAATGCGATGCACCGGAGTTATTCCTGGATATCGACCTTCTTCAACACCGTGTATATTAAGTTTGTTTTCTAAGCTGTTTTTGCTTTCTGAATTTCAGGCACACCATAACAAAACTAGAAAAAATTCCTGGAAGCAAGCACCAACTAAGAATAACCAAAAATAAAAAGTCCACCAATTCCGGCAGAACATATGCCCTTAATAGAAAAAACAACGACATGTGTAGTGCTATATTTAGTTAACGAATATTATTGATTTTGGATTATTGAAAATAAAAAAAGTGCTGTGCCGTGTATATATCACATAAAGACAAAATATTTTCCACAATTATTTTAAAATGTAATATACCCATAAATTTAATATTTTTGAAATGGATATTTATTTCATAAGTATAGTGTTTTAAACAGTTAAACTTGTCATAAGTGATTTGAAAGAAAATCGATTGGTAAATTTTTATTCTTTTAATTTAATTTTTCCACGTACTATTCGATTTTTGCGAAAACTTTTCTCGTTAACACTCTCGCGGACCGTGATTGATTTTGGGCGTAACATAGAAGCAGTTCTTCCACAGGAGCACATGCGCACGTGCACCCCCAAAGCGAATAAAAAAATATTACTTTATATTCATTGAATATTATTTATCGTATAAAGTCCGACCCTCCCTAATATTTTATCGCACCGTCAACCAAACTGTATATTATAGGCTCTCGATCCGGCAAGCGTGCCTCGGTCGAGGTTAATGACGATTATGATCTAGACTTGCTCGCATGTACGATTAAGTAGGTGGGGCATAATGCAGTTTCTTTGTAGTAACAGGTGACGGGAGACAGCGGGGGATAGTTCCACATTATCATCAGGATATGTGATGAGCATAGAGCTTTTCCCATAGAAAAAAAAACAAAAACCTGAAGATGTCTGTGCCCTGGATTACTTGCTAGTGTACTGGCACCTGGATTCACCTCTATTTGGATACTAGGTAAACTAAATAATATTTTTATAAGAATCTAAAGTTTTACATTTTTTACACAGTTGGCAACATTGTGCCTGAACATCTGTTGATTACACAGCTTGGCAATGTAATATGATCATATATGAATGTGCCGAGGAGGGACCGGTGGGTTTAGGGGTGAATTACCCCACTTTTTAAACGTTCGATTTAAAAAAAAAATATGTAGCGTTTCTCTAGGACACCCCAGGAATCACCCATTTAAATATAATACGTCATTTCCATAACACCCTGTATATTTCGGTTTTTTATAATTAGATGAACAACAACCTCATTTTATATTCTGTCAACTTATCTGAATTACACCCGTCCGATAAAATTTTTGTATCCTTTATCCTCTCGGCCGGGTGGGGCCCGATAAAGCCTTAAACAGTCACTGATGACGTATAACTTCCCTGTGGGTATAGGTACCTATTCCAATTTTTATTTCCATAGCATCACTACAGGTACGATGTCAAAGTCAATTTATAACATGCTCTACAAATAATAATTTTCATATATATTAAACCAGTGTAAATCCACCAACATGTCCAAATCACGAACATCTAGAAGTCGCAGCCGCAGTGCACAGAAAACCGACAAAACCGATAAAGCAGGAAAAATAACGCGAAATCCATATTTAAATTTCATACGGGACTACAGAGTCGCCAACAAAGATTTGTCGGTCACTGAAGTCATTTCAAAGGGAGCCCAAGTATGGAGAACCATGAACGATCAACAGAAGTCGTCTTATCTAGCTATGGCAAAAGAAGCGCCCTTGAGAAAATACAGAAGTCACCGTTCTAGACGGCGCCGTCGTCGTCGTCGTCGTCGCTCTGGTAGAAGAAGAAGCCGAAGATCTACAGATGAAGAAAGCGACAATGAAGACGACGTATCTTCCAACAACGTATCGTCCGACGACGATGAGAAGGATCAAGAACAAGTTTCCCCTGCTGGTACAAGTAGTTCTCCTGCTCCCACCGATCAAAAATAAATTAAAGTAACCTGTGTCATTGTTTATGAAATATGTGATTAAATTAAAGAGTATCATGCATTACATAAGCGCTTTATTGTCATATAGATGATTTTTTTCAGGAATGATGAGGTATTTTAGGGCAAAGATGACGACTTTTGGAAAGGATATTTTCCTATACAGGGTGTTATGGAAATGACATATTATACTTAAATGGGTGACTCCTGGGGTGTCCTAGAGAAGCGCTACATATATTTTTGTTTTAAATCGAACGTTTAAAAAGTGGGGTAATTCACCCCTAAACCCACCGGTTACTCCTCGGCACATTCATATATGATCATACATTGCCAAGCTGTGTAATCAACAGATATTCAGGAACAATGTTGCCAACTGTGTAAAAAATGTAAAACTTTAGATTCTTATAAAAATAATATTTAGTTTACCTAGTATACAAATAGAAGTGAATCCAGGTGCCAGTACACTAGCAAGTAATCCAGGGCACAGACATCTTCAGGTTTTTGTTTTTTTTTCTATGGGAAAAGCTTTATGCTCATCACGTACCCTGATGATAATGTGGAACTGCATAATATACCCACTAAACCCCATTCAGCCTCTTATTTCCAATCTCTCGGAACATTTGCACTAAATCACTTAAAGAAACACACGGACACCCACGAGTTTCAAATTAGTTTTTTTGAAGATATGCACTTTTATTAGATTACACAAAAGCAATAAATACTAACGCATAATTACACTTTACAATAACCTACCCTACACATAAAACAACAGCACTATAGGATACAAATTATTTCGCAATAGAAATTCAGAAGTAATAAAACCGCTAACTTCTAATGGGCTAATCAAACTAATTAATCCTTCACTGAAGAAGAATGATGAAATAATTATGTTGATCGACAGGACAACCCTTTCAAAATAAATAGTCTCGTCCAACTAGCGCGGTTGCCATTTCCGAGACTATCATTATACAGAAAAGTATTACAGAAGGAAATTCTGCAATTTATGAATATAACCTTATAAAACATCTAAAGTGGCAACAGTCTATTTTTAAATATTAACCCCAGCCGCTGCAGTCGCGAAAAGAATAGGCAACCCGCTCGATCGTCCAAGATCAGCTGTTTAAAGAAGCCGGCGGGTTTCCTACTATTTTTTCAAGCCGATTTCTGTATAACCTTTGCCATAATAGCTTGCCGTGCTTTAATAAGTAACATATATCGTTTGTTTATTTTTTTTAATAATTGAGGATTCTACTTTCATTCGTATTTTTGTTGATCCTGTACTGTAGTTATTTTCTTTTGTAGTAAAAGTTATTTCGTTGTTAATTCAGTAAGTGCAAAGTAGATTCGGAGCGTTACATGAAAAGTCCCTCGTTTTCATCAAGAGGCCGAAACAGGCAGACGTTTCATGTAACGTCTACAATTTATAGCCTTTTGACGTAATAGTTTTTGTTTCGGTGTTTGGCAGCGTTTCACGAAAAGAACAGACTTTTCATGAAACGGTTGATTACCCTAAAATGCTGCGACATATAGATGCTACAAATTCTAAATACAGATTTGACAGTGTTTGTTTATATTTACTTGTTTCATCTTCAACATTTTGGCAATGTTTTAAAAAATTCACTCTTGATTTCTTATTAAATCGATACGTAATAGTAATAAAATATTAACCAAAAATATTTAACGCTCTTGCTCATAAACCTATTTTTACTTGTTTGATAAGGGCGACTAATTCAGATAAAACTGAAAATGGATTTCAAGTGTTTTAATACGAAGACGCGCACCATTCATGCACCGCGACGCTAAGCGTCTTTGTTTGTGCGTTCATTTTCTTCAAAATGTACGTAAGTTTTATAATTATCGTTCCTCTTTTGCTGGTTTTGTGGATTTACATAACTTTAGTTGTAAGGAATAATTTTGTCTCGAACACTTCGATTGAGGTTAATATAATTGACCACAAAGCGGTTTTAAATTCGGCAAATACTGCGAAAAACGTTACGGATGTGACGGAAAATAGGTTATATAAAAAAAAAATTAAATACCATGTTCCTAAATTTATGTTGGAGCTTTACGAAAAAAATAAAAGTGCTGGGAAAGAAGACGCTAAGCCAGACTTGGTCAGGAGTTTAATACCAACTAAAGCAGGTAAAAAAAATTAATAAACACTATAATTGTGTAATGTATCGTATGACAACGAAAAGAAAAGGATGCTAATCTGTAAATACATCCGTTTCGGCTTCTTTGGTTTTTTCTCCTTACAGAGATGAGAAAAAGTATGGATACCAAACTAATTTTTGCATACATTACCTGTTGATGTTAGTGATTTTGCCGGATAAACATATTTAGCCGATGATTGTTGTGTACCTAGCCTAGTTATCACATATTTAAGGCATTAACCTTAACAAATTATTTAAAAAATCATTAACACCCTATCTCAAATGTTAGGACGTTTAGATTATGTTCATATTAGGTTTTTTTTTTGAAAATAGACCCAAGAATAACCTCCTTAAATATTAGCACGTTATTAAAAAGCACACTGTATATTATCAAAATTTAGCATAATATCTCAAACCGTTTTCGAGATTTTTGATAAAACCTAAAACACCCTGTATATCGAAAACGAGGCATTTTTGGGATATATTATGTATATATGAGCTTTTCGACTTAAAACTGGTCCAGAATCACCATTAAAATAAGGAGAAGTAATTAAATGGTTTGCCGTTACTAAAATTGGTTCGCAGCAAAAAATACACATTAAATCATTTGATCAGCATAAAAAGATTTTGCTTGCAATAAATAAACATCGGGCTGCAACACTTGTTCTGCAAAAAATGCTACAAACTGTCAACAATTTAACCGATATCAGTCCGCTTGTAATATCATGTGTTCGCTTAATTAACAGTCGAGCTGCGAAATGATTGCTTGGTCAGCAAGATTTCACAATTAGTCAGTAGAAAAAAACATGTCTAGAAGCAGTTTACTTCAGAGGTTTGCATATTAAAAGAATGGTTATCATTGGATTGCGTTTGTTTTGAATAATCGGCAAAGTTCGTTATTGTGGGCGGAGCAAAAGCAGTAGCGTGATACGAGTAGCTAATTGCGTGCGTGTGTTTTCATTCGGTGTAGCAGTCAAGGCCCAAAAGTAGCGGGGGCGGGCTTTCACTTGTTTTCACAGGGCACTGTCACTATTTCACGTTTTATTGCTTTTCTTTTTGATGACCAAGATTAAATATTTTGGTTACCCGCTGATTGCTTACTAATATCAGATTAAAAGTGGATCGCTCATAGCAGCTTATATATTTAATTTGCGTATTCAGAAATGTTTGCTGTCCATAAGTTGCTGACCAACTAGCTATTTTGGCTGACCAATTACATTTTTCTGTTCGCAAAAATAAGAATATTTTGCTAACCTGTTAAATAATACCCAAATTAAGTACATATAATTAAATAACACCCTGTATAGTAATAAATACTGCGATAAAATTTAAATATTTTCAATTTTTTTTTAGAGAAACTTCACCAAAACGATGTTTTAGAAGAACTATCTGAAAACCATCTTTTAATATTCGATATTCCAGCTTCGAATAAAGAAGAACGATTTACAGGCGCTGAATTGAAAATTCTCACTCAAGTCGAAATCAACTCTAGGATTGAGATAGGTATTAATTCGTAAAATAACTAAATTTCTAAAACAAACTAATATGGCGTCGAAAAAAGTGTAAAAAATTTAATTTATACATTACATATACACATTTTATACGGATATCAGCCCAATAGCCTAACCATACAAACCCGAACGAATCAACATCTGATCTTACTTATGCTTACCTTTATGGGGTTTGTTCTATTTCAATCTGAAAGTGGGATCCCTAGCCCGGGCGTGCCGGGCATAGTAGGGAACAGGCCCTAACCACATGACCGATAATAATGTTGATATTTTACAAATTGTGTGTCTTGTCAATGATCAGTCACATCTACTGCATTAATCAATACTTAACTTTTGTAATTTGTTTTAAAAGTACTATCGTGCCGATAAAAAACTAAGACAACAAAATCACAAAACTGGGAACGTATATACATATCTCATAGACTATAAAAGGTGCTCGACAGCTGTAAAGGTAAATACACATAACTTTTAGGAAGTAACCCAGGTTACATAATTTAACGTTTTATATTTTTCGATACGAGGCATCAAAATATCTAATTTCTTTTATAAACTTGAGCGGCAGTAAATATTTTGGGCATTTTTATTAAGAAAAAGTCTAATACCTTATTTAAAATAGGTATATATAACGTCGCCTAAAAATAAAAACGAAACTAAATAATAAAAGAAATTTAATAGAAGGTTACAAAAATACAAACGCAAAATTTGTCGAAGCGACAAAACATTTTTAATATTTGGTCATAGAACCATTCCTGTTTATTACTTCTTGAAGCCTTTGCGGTATACTTAAAACTAGGTTTCTGCATAATTCGCCTGTTACTTCATCCCAATCTTCATTTATCCTGTAGCGTAATTCATCTCTGTTTCGTGGCCGCCGAAAATCATGTTTATACATTGATTTCACCATTTTACCCCAAATGTTTTCGATCGGGTTCAAATCGGGACTCTTCGAAGGCCAGGGAAGAACTGCTATATTATTTTCTAGGAGAAAATTTTGCACAATGCGTGCTGTGTGTATTGGAGCATTATCATGCTGAAATGTAAAATTTTGACCATATACAGCTTTATCGATGGTATCATCTGCATTTAGAATATTAACGTATTCAGGTGCAGTTAGTCTTCCTTCCACGATTTGGCAAATTCCTGGACCTCTAGCACTAATCCAACCACAGACATTTATAGAGAAACGCCCGCTTTGGTTTGTTTTGTGAGTGTATATCTCATCATACCGCATGCCGAAAGGCCTATACACTCGAATTCTTCCATTACACGATTGAAAAGTTTTCTCGTCAGAAAAATAACTATTTCCCAGAAAATATTCCGATTTAAATGTTCATGTGCAAATTCTAACCGGCCTTCCCATTAAAATTATTTTATTAGTAGCACAACGACTTCGTATATCGGAAATTCGAACCCTGTCTCTAGCAGTATTTGCAGAACCTGGAAAGTTCGTCTCTTCTTTCGCTTTTATTGCAGTTGCGAATGGATGATCCCTTAGATAATTAACTAGTCTTCTATCTTCATCTTCAGTAGAAATTCTAGGGGGACCTGAACCTGCTTTCCTAATAATAGTCCCATGCCTTTCTATTTTTTGTTTGCCAACAACACGGTATTTTGTTTACTTCCAGTTCGTCTGCAATATCCCTAATAAAAGCACCATCTCGCAACCGACTGTAGAAAAATTTGCTTGACAAGTTAATGATAAAGTGACAATCTATGTTGGCATGCAATATATGTAAATGACATTTTACTGGTACCAGACTCAAAAGTAAAAAATCCTAATAGTCAAGGAGAAAATAAGAAATTTTGCTGTCCTAGTTTTTTACCGGCACGATGGTACATATCTACATGTCAATTTTTTGTAGGTGTAAAGAAGACACTTAAAATATCAACATATGACGAAGCGACTAAAAAATACGCATCTCTACGAGAAATTAACGTTCACCAATATAACAACACTTGGCTATCGTTTGATTTAACTGATGAAGTTGAAGATATTTTAAGTGCGAACTCGCATAATAAATTCCTAAAAATCGTCATAACGATTTCTTCATTTTTTCGTCGATCGGAAAATAATTTAAAGTTATCTCTACTGCCGATAATAGAAAACTTTGATCACGATTACCCCATCCTACTCCTGTCTTATTCTATTGAGGAAGAGAAAAGTAAGAAACGGAACAAAATTTTAACTGAAAGAATAACTAAAAATATAAGAAAAAAGAGAGGAGCGGAAGAAGATTATGAAGAGGAAACGAATATGATTTGGAACGGCGATGCTTCCAAGAAAAATGTTTTGAAAAAATATAGAAGAAATAACTGTAGAAGAAGACCATTGTATATAGAGTTTTCGGACATAGAGTACGATTTGTGGATAGTTCAACCAAGTGGTTATGAAGTAAGCATTAACAATACTGGGTGATTCATGATAAGTACACTATTGGTTTCCCATATCTTCTAATCGTCCTCCACTCACCGTGAATCACCATGTATATAGGGTGTTGAAAAAAGGTCGGTATAGTTGTTGCAGAATTATATACCATTGACTCTTACTGCCATAAATAAACTACCTGATTAAACCCTATTGTATACGCCTGAACCTCTTCAAAGCTCAATAAACCGGCCGGCTTGAAAATGTATACCACACCACATGATTTATTTTTATAATTTAAAATAAATAGATAGGTATTTTTAGTTTTAGGTACCTATAATAAATGTAAAATAATGATAACAATTAATGATAATTAAAAATAATATAATTGAAAAGTATAACTATTAGGATAACAAGTACAATAAAAATTAATTAAATTCTAAGAAACTATTGATAATTTATTCAAAATTTAACTCTGTATCACTATCACTATCTTCATCTAAGCCTAAACTTATAATTAACGGTTGAACATTTGTAATCATACAATTGTAAGTATTTTCCTAAGGCTTGAAAGGCTACAAGAGATATTTGTTTCGTCTTTAATCAGCATTTTTAATTATTAGTTTGGCATCGGTAGATAAATGCCTTCTTTTAAAACTGACACTTGAAGATGCCCCCCTATCAGCACAATTCCAAGGACACCACATTCTACCACTAATAAGCCTAACTAAAATTACTCGCCGGAAAACCACTAAAGATTAAAATTAATAAAAATCACTTTGTATTTATATATGCATCAGGATTAGGTATAAATTGAATTTGTATACCTGGTCCGGCTCTGCTCGAAAAGGTTTTAAAATGTGGGATTTCCTTATTTATTTTATGGTCGAAGGGATAATGGGGTTTTATTGCAGTCAAAAGATCAACGATATAATTCTGTAAATATTATACCCCGGAATAACTCCGGTGCATCGCATTGCAGCGGAAAATGTCTAGTGAAAAAGTTGTTTGGTTTTGAAGGAGGAATAGTTTGCAATTTAAACTATCCCTCACTCCCTCAACCCCCAAGCGCGGGTGGGGGTAAGTTAAGATTTCCAAATGGAACCCTATATTTTTTATTGGCGTATCGTGTTCTCCGACCAAAAATAAACATCTTTTGTCCGAAATTTTTTTTTTATTTGGTCCCATCCTTCACCAATAATCACGGGCATTTTTTAGTACAAGACAGAGAAAAAGAGTATTTCCGGGATAAAACTTGATTTTCGCACGGTTTTTCCGATTTTGTCTTTCTCATGGTGATTATTGGTCAAGGACGGGCCCAAATAAAAAAATCTTCGGACAAAAGATGTTTATTTTTGGTCGGAGAACACGGTACGCCAATAAAAAATATGGGGTTCCATTTCGAAATCTTAACTTACCCCCACCCACGCCCGGGGTTGAGGGGGTGGTTTAAATTGCAAACTATTCCTCCTTCAAAACCAAACAACTTCTTCCCCAGACATTTTCCGCTGCAATACGATGCACCGGAGTTATTCCGGGGTACCGACCTTCTTTCAACACGGTGTATACATTTTTTTGCTCAATATACTACCAATTTTAACGGGTAAATTTGCCGTTTTGACCATTGTAATGTAAAATGACTGGCACTTTGCAAACCTGTTAAAGCGATGCTTTCACTATCAAACTTATACTAAAACTATAAATTATTTTGTCACTGCTCTACATAGTTTTTTAGGCTTACCAATGTCAAGGCAGATGCTTTTACCCGGTAGCAGAACATCTGAGTCCGACCAAACATGCCATCATGCAAGCACTGATTCACAGTGTTGATCCTTCAAAAGCTTCGAGGTCATGCTGTGTTCCTACAGTATTAGACTCTATTTCCATTTTATATGTCGACGACAAGGGTGTTTTAACTTATCGATATGCTTACAAAGATATGGTGGTGCTCGAATGTGGATGTCGATAGTAACTAAAAGGTAGTTATATCTAACCCCAAACAAACCCTTACTAAGAAACCATAAGAGATACGATATGGATTAAATTAGGAAAATGTAAAGGAATATTGAGTATATAATTAAATGCCATCGAAAAATTATGTTTTGGACGCAAAATAAATTTTGGAAATATAATTTCTATACAGGGTGTCCGGGAACATGTGGGAAATCTCCCGGATATGAAGAAAACACGTGAAAAGAATACTATAGGTTCATATAAACTTCTTTCGTATCGGCCTCCTCTTCGGAGATATGGGCTCCCAAAGAGCACCGATGGAATCAAGTTTTTTACACATAATTATTGAACCACCTGGTATATTTCAATTATTTTTTAATATGATGTATACCAGGTAAGACCCGTCAAATTACTACCCAAGAAACTGTTGTGAATTACTCACAGCTGCAGGGACGGACTAGCTGTAACACTCATGGGTCCATTTTTTTTACGCCCTGTATGATGAGAACTTTGGACAATGTTTTTTACATACCTTTAACTATTTGCTAAAAATTAAGTACTCTTCATTCATGTCGCTAATCCTAACCGTTTTCGAGAAAACGTCATTTTATTGACACTGGGTTCCCTAACTTCTCACGGATTAAATATGAAAATGCGGAATTTTGAGGTTCAACATTTCATAGGAACAAAGATGTATCTCTTACGGAGATATGCCAAATTAATACATGACGTAATTAAAATGTCGTTTTCTCGAAAACGGTTAGGACTAGCGACATGAATGAAGAGTACTTAATTTTTAGCAAATAGTTAAAGGTATGTAAAAAGCATTGTCCAAAGTTCTCATCATACAGGGCGTAAAAAAAAATAGGTCCATGAGTGTTACAGCTAGTCCGTCCCTGCAGCTGTGAGTAATTCACAACAGTTTCTTGGGTAGTAATTTGACGGGTCTTACCTGGTATACATCATATTAAAGAATAATTGAAATATACCAGGTGGTTCAATAATTATGTGTAAAAAACTTGATTCCATTGGTGCTCTTTAGGAGCCCATATCTCCTAAGAGGAGGCCGATACGAAAGAAGTTTATATGAACCTATAGTATTCTTTTCACGTGTTTTGTTCATATCCGGGAGATTTCCCACATGTTCCCGGATACCCTGTATATAGATATTTCAAAATAAGTGGTAGGTATTGTCTCTTTGCTACTTTTTAGCATTAGATTTTTGATCTAACGTTTCGTTTCTTCACGACCATCATCTGCGAAAGATTTTATTTTAATATGATTAAAAAACCTTTACATTGGCAAAACTTGTTAGAGGACTTTTTGATTTACTTAAGCACCTTCGGCTGTGAGTAAATCCTTTCAGCCAATATCACTGATGTCACAACCAAAGGTGTCTGGTTGGTTAATTAGCGTTAAAAAATCTTTCTGCAACCCACCAGACTTTATGAGACATTTTGGACTAAGAAACTCATCATCATTGCAGCATACAGAGTTATTTCAAGGATTCAAGCATAATAGATTTTATGATTACTGATTCTTAAAAATAAAGTACTGTGCTTCGATATAATACAAGATTAATCTAATCATGATAAACATAAAATGTTTTGATTATTAAAAAAATTAAGAAGTTCACGAAAATGCGAAAAGTTAGATCGAAAATCTAATGCTCTAAATCTAATCTTATCGAGAACGAAAAGTGATGATGAAAAAGTAGCATTTATTTAAAAATAATAAGAATAATAAAAATGTTTTTTTAAATTCGCGTTTTTTTTTTAAATCTCTGCAAAATAATTAAACGCGAGCAAATGCGGCATGATATCCCTGTAGAGTACATTATTACATGGGATCGTGTAGAATTCATAATATGCCCATACTGATTGTATCAATCCTAAAGGAAACAATGTGATTCAATAGGAAGACAAGAAGGAAGCATAACAAAATATGTTTTTCTTCATTTTTTAAATTTCTGCTCAATAATAAATGGAGCTAGGTGATTATAGTTAGGGAGACGGTGACAATATGGATTCCGTAAAGTGGAATATCAGTAATTTGATTCTTCGTGGAGTTTAGATCCCCCTCTACAACTTTTATATCTGATGAAATGCCGTAGAGCGTTGCTAAGAAGCGCTGTACCGATTTAGATAGGAAATTCTCAATAAATTCAAAATTATATCGAGCCATGTCTGAAAATGAATTTACAGCATCTGCGTGACCCCAAAGTCACGGGAAACACATCTTCTGATAAGTCAACCCTTGCATATACTTTTCTGAGCGTGTCAAAAAAAAAGAAAATTTTAAAAAAAGAAAAAAAGCGAATTAGAAGTTGAAACTTTCTAGAATGGAACATTATATGTTAAAGATTATGTGAAAAAATTTTTGTCGTTCCAGGTCTCGCCATAAAATCTCCTCGAAGGAAATTCGGAAAACGATCGTGACATGTCAGAAAATTGTCACACTACATTAGGTTTGTTCCAACACCCTATTTTTGTGTCGTTCTAGAACCGTCACGAAACTGTTGGAATCGATTTTGTGCGCAGGCGTTAATTTTGCACTGGTTGTTGCCGATGCACAAGGGAGGCAAGGTTGGTACGTTTTTGTGACCATTCTGTGTAAAAATCTCAGCTGATCGCCTGTCTGATTCTAGTAAAGAAGTTTAGTAATTAGTTAATTATCATAACATTCATAAATCACAACCCTACTTTTGTTGTTTTGATTTCTTCGTCTAAGCTTGAGTATTATCTTTTTTCGTTCCGTTTTGTTGTATCTAATAATCATGAAAGAGAATAACGTTTAATGTTAAGAATATCTTGTAGGTTTGGGAACCGGATTATACAAATTTAATAAGAATAAATTAAATAATCAAAATATTAAGCAACAACTCCTACAAAACAAGGCTAAAAGAACTGCATGAATGCCAGGAATACAAAAACAACGGTTAAAATTCTTAGGGCGCAAGTCAGTACAAGCGGTTCCTGGTCTTGGCCATGTATCGTTTTTACCGTTCAGGAACTGGTTTGCGAACGATCACAATTTGGTTGGAACACCAAAGGGATCGCCAGCTACACCGTTTTGTGTCGGTTGGAACGCCTTTCGACTACTACGCATGTGCGTGACCGTACATTGTACGATTTTTAGGGTGGTTATTCCTTGAAACCCAAATATTGTGTAAAAAAATTTCAGAAGAATCACACTTAGCTAGATGGAATTCTGACAATATTACATCTATTCGCTGAGCTTTGAATCCTGTAACTATGCGTAAAATCTTATTTGAAACGTCACCATACGTCGCACTTTCGCAATATTCTTTTTATCAGAAAATTGTTTACGACTCATCTCCATGGGAATACAGATCGATTAAGCCCACGTGTACCCATGTCACTTGAGACTTTATAATTTTTCCATTCATTTTTTTTGACACGCTTGGAAAAGTACATGCAAGGGTTGACTTGTCAGAAAATGTATTTCCCGTGACTTTGGGGTCACGTAGATGCTGTTAATTCATTTTCAGACATGGCTCGATATAATTTTGAATTTATTGAGAATATCCTATCTAAAGCGGTACAGCGCCTCTCAGCAATGCTCTATATGGCATTTCATCAAATATAAAAGTTGTAGAGGGGGACCTAAACTCCACGAAAAACCAAATTACTGTTATTCCACTTCACGGACCCCCTATTGTCGCCGTCTCTCTAACTATTATTCTAACGGTTATTTCTTTGGCACCCTTATACAAAAACACCCCGTATAACACGACGAAAATTTGCAGTGGGAGGGTGTAACGATTATGTCAGCTGACAACCCGGACTGCGTCGCACGGGGTTGCCATATGGATTCCTTAATTCTTTATCAGGTATTAACAAGGACGACTTTTTATATTTTATTAAAGCTTCCGCAATTTTCATAAAATAAAATGTGTTAATAATAATGAGATTAAATTTGTATTTAATTGGTTTAAGCAAAAACGGTGTGCCTCACGAGAAAAACACAAGAGGCCCTTTTCATGTAGAATTGATCGGGCTAATCAGTGGCGGCTCGTGACCTACTATAGAGGGGGTTCACAAGTATGGTGAAATTATTTTTAAAATTTTATTTTTTGTTGTTGTAACGACAAACAATTACTTTCTAGGCGTTTTAAATGTAGAAAGAAAAAAAGTAATAAGAAAATGCGTTAACGTCGTCGCATGCAACCCTCGTAACAATATTTATACAGTTCACTACTAATACTACTAAAGCCATCTACGAGCTATGAAGAAAACCGAATGGTGTCCAATACTACTAAGTCATTAGGCGCAACCAAGACCAGAACAATAGTTAACTGTTTTATGACGAGAACGAATCGACCCACGAGACTGACAACTTGGTATTCTTCATATTTTCAGTGTTTTTTAGTTTAAATCCTTGAATAAAATGGTTTAAAATCATATCGAGTATCATTTATCGACCCTACACAATGGTGCTTAAACGTAAAGTCCATTCTACGGTTCTTAATTGTAGAAAATTGATCAAGAACCCTAAGCCTCATTAAGTTTGGAATACCCTCTATACAAAATTTTTCATATATTTCATGTTTAAACATTCTAATAAAGTCCCTAGATTTACCCTTTGTGGTCTGCTTTAAATTAATTTCGGGTTTAGATGTTCCCGCATTCTTCACTTCAATTTTTTGCTCCAAACTTACAGAGCTAAAGTTATTTCTTAAATAGTCCACCGTCAACTATTCATTTTAACTTAATAAATATATAATATTAAAACATACACGCTCCAATTTCTAACTAGATGCATGAACAGACAACAGCGCGGTGCACACGCATGCGCCTTTCCATGTTAAATCGCGATAGCCCCGCTGTCCCCTGCTGCCGCCCGCCACCTGTAACCACAGAGAAACTGCACTACTAAATCGCACGTGCGAGCAAATCTCGTCATAATCGTCATTTACCTCGACCGAGGCACGGTTGCCGTATCTATACAGTTTGGTTTGATGGGATGATAAAATATTAGAGAAGGTCGGACTTTTTTAGTTTGACGGTACAATAAAATATTAGGGAGGGTCGGACTTTATACGATAAATAATATTCAATGAATATAAATTAATATTTTTTATTCGTTTTGTTTTGGTGGTGCACGTGCGCATGTGCTCCTGTGGAAGAACCGCCCTAATTAGAAAAATATCCACATGGAACAATGTGAGTGCCGTATCACTTTTTTTGTAAAAGATACCACAGGAAATGTTTGCAGGGACGCCACTGGTGGATTGCTAGAATAGCTTTTCTACCTAAAAGATCTGGCTTTCTATCCTATTAACGCATACCAAAATTGAAAATAATATCTAAAGTACTTTCAGAGATATTAAAAAAATAACGATTTTAAAATTTTTTTAACGGTTATCTAGTATGTTCAAATGAACTTTTCATCATAAACTAACCTAAGTAATAATACTCTGAAATATTAAATTGGCTTGGGAATTTTAATAATATAATTGAGATCTCAACCAAATTATAGGTAGGTACTCAATTCTGTAATTTGGCTTCATTTCGGCTTTGAAAAATGTTCGTTCCTAATACGAGAATTGTGAATTTTCGACGACATAATATTATTAAAAATATTCTCATAACTTCACCTGCGAACTAAAAATTTGGACTTTAAAACCTAAAATAAAGAATAACCTTGAATCAAATAAATGAAACTACAATTGACAACGCCGCATTCTTATTGCCAACGATTGTTTGAGGGTTCCAGGGGGTTGAAGTCAATTTCCAACGTGTTCGGCTAAGCCCCGTCATAGCAGGTCGATCGCGTGACATGCCGTGAAGGAAGGGCCAATATTTTGTTAAATCCGCATTTTCAGCAATGCGGCCGTGCATCGCCTACCTAGATTAATTCAACTTATGTGATATTGTTTTATTTAATTAGTCAATTTAGTATTTATAGAAGATTTGCTAGGCAATTTTATAGGATATAAATCGGCATCTACTTAGTGGATCGTGTTTTCAATTTATAATCGGAAGATAAGAAAGCAATAATTCCCAAGGTAGTTAAATAGAGTATTAGATCGGTGATAGAGCAAAAAGTATAGAAAAGTGCCTGAGTGTCGAAAATAAGTGTCAAAATGTATGGATTGAGTGTGATAATTAACGCAACATCTGCCTCGTGGGAGTACTTGCGAACTAAAATGGAACACATAAGCAGTAAGTATTTCATTTAGACCGACACCGGGCACACTATTACATAATCTAGCGCCACTATACAATGTACAGGGTGGTCCTTAATCAGAATGTGATTCCTTACGTCCAGTGCTGAATTTCTTGTTTAATCTCTGAATGACCATTCAATTTTTGCATGTGTTAATAGGATACTATAAAGTTTAGTTATAAAAGTTATGGTATCGATCTATCACTTCTACCAGTGGCTTTTATTTGTCCCATTTATATGCATCTTGTTATGTAATGTGTTGAGTGATGTCTATACGAAGAAAAAATCACTTGGCAGTGGCGGCGCCGGGGGTGGGGGCGCAACCCAAATTGTTCTGGCCCAATCGTTCGCCCAACCTGCGAAATTAGGGACAATAAGGACGAAATTATAGACAAATCTGTACCTATTACCCAAAATAATACACATTTTTGCTGCAAATGTTCAAAAATTTTCCGCCAGATGTAGTCCTCAAAGACAATTGCTGACACTGACAGTTGGCCATTTTTATTGAACTGTTAAAACAATCTTAGACTAGAAAATATACTAATCAAAAGTTACAATAGTCGTATGTTAAACAATTTTGGCGAGCAGTATATCCAAACAAGTTTATCTCCACGACACGTGATACGTCGCGATAATACATTCATTATATTATAATGTTATTATTCAGTACCACCGGATACGAAATTGTAGTACTGGCGTGTTTTATTTTTTTACCTTAGCAAAACGTACATGGCCTCCGTGGCGCAATGGCAGCGCGTTCGGCTGTTAACCGAAAGGTTGGTGGTTCGAGCCCACCCGGGGGCGAAACTTTTTTTTAGGTTTCCGTCAATATGGAATTTGAACTGATTTATATAAGAAAAGTCTCGTTTATTTTTGCCGGTTCTCGGCATTGAGAAATTATGATTGTCGTTTGAAACTAAGGATTTTGGGGAGCTTTGGGCCGATTTATATTTATTTAAAAATATTTTAAACAGTGCAATGACATTTATTACATTTTGATACATTGGGAACAGTGCATCAGAAGAAAGGATTTTTATATTTCAGGAGAAATGTTTACCTGGAACTTGTAGTTTCTAAGATAAGGACAAAGTACAGATCATTATGTACTTAATACAATTTAGAAATACTAATATCTGTATCTAGTAGTGATGTGCAACTTGGATACTTTTAAATATTGGATACTTCATCACACATCCTTCACAAAGTGTCGGATATTGAAGGGATACTTTTCTATAATTTAATGTAAAAAAGAAGAAATTTGCTTTTAAATGTTTCAATATATTTAGAGGATTACTCTACATGTTTCGGATTTTTTGGCCTTTTTCAAGAGCATTGCAGATGATTACTGTACATTAGTGTTGTGATCGCTCGAGCGAAAAACCGCTTGTCACTCGATTATTGAAATAACCGATATCGCTCGATTATTAAAAAAACCGCTCGAGTTATTTATTCAGGCGAAACCCGTCGCCCGTCACTTATTATCTTTCACTCGATACTCGAGCTTCGCTTGACGCCGGCGGAAATAAACCGCTGTAGTGTGATCGAGTTAAAAAACTGCTCGTATATTCGAACAGTTTTTCGCTCGATAGGAAATACTCTAGTTATAACTTCAGGCGAAAAACCGAAAAATATCGCCGGTTACTTGATAGACGACCTTCAGTCTACGCGCCGCGCCATCCGATTGGCGACGTTCGAGTTTGCCGCTGAGCAAGTACACCACATACGTCTTTCTTAAAGGCACATAAACGAGAAGGTGCATATAAAAAAGTATGCCGAATCCCTTAGCGGAGTCATCGCGACATGCATTTTGTTTTAACTGGCTAGCCAGCGGAGTAGTTTAGGTCTCCGATTGTAAATATTAAAAAATTAAACGATATAATTTTAAAATTTTTAATTACTATAAAGACCAGAAAACTTCTCAAAAATAACATAATAATAGAAATTGTTAATGAAAAATAACAAAACGAACAAAATGGTTAACAAAATATATAGAAAAAATCGTTGGTAATCTTATAGTATACATTTTTAAATCTAAACAGGAACTTTTTATTATTAAACTCAAGAAGGCTTCTTAAAAATAACATACATTATAGAAAATGTTAATGGAAAATAAGAAAACGAGCAAAATTTTCTTATTTTGCCAGTCGCGTAACCAAGCCTAAATTTTTGAAGTGCACACAGTGGGCACCTGATAATTTAAAGTGGAAGAATTTGACAAGCTATTTTAAATATCTACTTATTTTATGCTCGTAGATTGAGAAAGATGTGAAGAATAATAAACCCGAACAATAAATACGTATTTGGGTGATTTTTTGCAGTTTTATTGTTTGGTATCGAGACACGTGGTAAAAATTCATTATTCACAAATAAATAAATTTCTGGAATTTTTTTGGCTACTACAATTTTTTAGCTAAACCTGTGCCCACCCGTAGTTACGTGCCTGCTAAATACCCTACCTGATCACATGTAAACGGCTAGGCTGCCGGTGGAGCAGTCGGTGACGTCATCGCTTGGTGAATTGGAATTTCAAGCGATTAACTCGAGCAATTCACTCGATTATTAAAATCATCGGTTTTTCCCAAGACTACTGTACATTATTCATAAAGAACCAACCGCGGAATCATTCGAGGATACTTTTCTGTTTATTGAATGGCAATAAAACACTAACCCATGGGTTGACGCCCTAAAAAAAGGTCGTTCAGTGGCTCCAAGATAATGAAGAACTAAAAAAAGGGACTTGACCCATCATACAGAGTCCTTAAAAAAAAAGATCGTCAATCCGAAAAAAGTATCCGATAGTTTTAACTGAGCAAAGTATCCGATAGATACTGTTTCCACATCACTAGTAGATATCTAGTTAATGCACGACGTTCCAAAAATTACCATGACCACGAGCGCTTAGGATCAACGATCTAACTGAAACCAAATTCAAATACGTTTGTAATATATTATAATTTTTATCATCGTCGTCTTTTATAACAGGTAGTCCTTGCGTCGCTCGTCTAAAGAACCACCGGGAAACCACGGTTTTTGCAATAAGTAGTACTTAGCAGTCTTAGCACCGGCGAACCTTGTAAGGTTCGTCAAACTTCAATGTGTGTTTTTGTGATCATGTACGCAATGTTAAATAATTGAAGCCAATAAGGGTAAGTGGATATTTTCAGTACATTAATTATTGCGTGAAAGTATTGTTAATTTTGTCACCGAACCGTAGTAGACGTAACTATAACCTAACATAACCTATAATGTTCGCGCTGAAAGTTCTTCCGTTTTCTTTGAACAAACTACTTGTTTCTTTCTTATGCATGGTTAGCAAAGGATAGTCTTTGTATCAGGTAGAACCAAAATGTTTATACATACAAGATACAGTGGTCGGTGACGACAAGTGGACAGGGCCGGATTTAGGATCTGTAGCGCGGGTTCGTTCAGGTTAATCACCAAAAAACGCATTTTCAGCAATTAAAAGCTTAAAAATTAACGTTTTAACTGTTGAATCATAGAAAATTTACGTTCCTATAAAATTTAACATCATTAAGGGTAATAATAATACCTTAATGGCATTTCACATGTTTTATTCAAAATAATATAGTGTACAACAATTCCTCAAGGGTCCATATTGTCTCCCACTCTCTTCTTACTCTACATTAACGACCTTCTAGTGAAAACTAAAAATCAGATATTTAATTTTGCTGTCGATAGCACACTTATCTCATCTTTCTCTTTGAATGCGCAAACATCGGCTGCCGCGACGCACATCTTCGCAGACGGCATGAAGTATCACGCCTCAACAAAGACCTGGAAGAAATTTGTCTTGGGGTGACAGTAACATTACAAAACCGAATATAGTCCTGGACGGACACGCAATCCCACTGGCTTCATCTATTAATTTGCTGGGCGTCAATCTGGGAGGAAATGTGTCTTGGCATAACCACGTTGTGGCAATCGCCAAGATAGCTTCTCAGAAACTTGGTGTACTCTTCCTGACCAGAAAATTGTACACACCTCAACAACTTTTGACACTATACAAAGCTCAGATTCGACCATCGCTAGAGTACTGCTCTCATGTCTGGAGTTCTACACCCAAACATACACTTCGGCTACTGGATTCTATCGAAAAGAGGGCCATTCGTCTGATTGGAGACCATGAGCTGACGAAGAACCTCGACAGCCTAGAACATCGAAGACAGGTTGGGGATTTGACTCTCTTTTACAGATATTTTCATGGAAAGTGCTCGGCTGACCTTGCCCTCTTAATTCCGCCCAGAGCGACGAATAGCAGAAATACACGACGAACCACTGCCGCCCAACCATATGTGGTTAAGCTTAGTACTCCTCGAACTTCATTATTTAAGAATTCTTTCATCTGGAGGATTTCATCCTTAAGGAACGACCTGTCCGAGGTCGTTTTTCCCAACGAATATAACCTCCAACGATTCAAAATCAACGTGAATCGCTTTTTGCGCACACGCACCTCTTCCAGAGTGCCCTAAAGGATTTTTCCTATAGTGCTTGTGTTTGATCATAAAAAAAAACATGGAAAACGTGCCGTATCAATTTGCCTTGTAACAATTCATGGCTGCCTTGGGTTATCATAATAACAGTGAGAGATTATTTCTCACTATAATGGCGGATATTTCTCCCTGCGTGAGAAATTCTCCTATGTAGCATTTGTATTCAATTACGTTATAAAGTATAGAAAATATTTTTTTGAACGTCGCGCCATTCAAAATGTAATTCGGGTCAAATTAAGAAATTATTAAAAAATATTAATGCTGATTGCTATGGTTTCCCCGGGTGGGAAGTGAGTACTTTCCATCGAGGTTGAAAGAACCACCTAATATTATAGCTCACACGTGTTAAAAATCTTACAAATTTCAGATTTCCATCAAATATGTAGATACCCGCTCGGGTATCGTATTTGCAGAATTATACCGTTGATCTTTTGACTGCAATAAAACCTCATTAGCCCTTCGACCATACAATAAATAAGGAAATCCCAAATTTTAAAACCTTTTCGAGCAGAGCCGGACCAGGTATACAAATTCAATTTATACCTATGCCTGATGCATATAGTATAAATACAAAGTGATTTTTAATAATTTTAATCTTTAGTGGTTTTCCGGCGTGTAATTCTTAGTTGGGCTTATTAGTGGTTGAATGTGGCGCCCTTGGAATTGTACTGATAGGGGGGCATCTTCAAGTGTAATTTTTAAAAGAAAGCATTTATCTACCGACGCCAAACTAATAATTAAAAATGTGTATCAATCGTTGTTGAGTAGAAATTTTAATTCGAAGGATGCTTTAGCAGAGACGTCTACTTTGACAAAAACTCCTTTATCTTGGGTAAGAGACATAGTACTTAAACCTGTTAATCCTAGAAAAAACCGGATTGATTCTGGCACATTTAGAAGCATTGCCGAAAATCACATGGATTTATTAAGAAGAAAGATTTACCAAATGTATGAGGCACAAACTGTACCCACTTTGATTTCCCTCAAAGAGCGGCTGATTAAAGACGAAACAAATATCTCTTGTAGCCTTTCAAGCCTTAGGAAAATATTGCGTAAAATGGGTTTTAAATACCGAAGCAGCATTGATAAAAGACAAACATTAATGTAATATCAACGTTTACGGGAATGGAGACTTAAATATTTAACAGCTGTTAAACAATTTAGAGAAGAAAATCGTCCAATTATTTACCTTGACGAAAGATGGTTCGATACCCATGACACTCCAAGAAAAGGTTGGGATGATTCTTCCAAAAAAATGTCAAACCAAGGCACCATCAAATAAAGGCAAAAGAATCACAATATTACATGCTTTTTCAGAGAACGGGTTTGTTCCAAATTGTCTGTTGCTTTCAGCTAAAAGCATAGCAGATTCTTCTTTAGATTACCATCAAGATACCGACGCACAACTTTTTGAAGATTGGTTTAAACATAAACTCCTTAAAAATATACCTGAAAATAGCGTCATTGTAATGGGCAATGCTAGTTATCATAGTCGGCAAGCAAAAATCATTCCCAATTCTAATAATACAAAAGCAGAAATTCAAAATTTTATGATTGAAAATGATTTATATTTTGAAGAAACTTACAAAAACGAGAACTGCTAGAAGTATTAAAAGCTTTTAAAATAAATAAGGAATACGAGTGTGACAAACTTGCAGCAGAAAATGGACATACAGTGTTGCGTCTTCCTCCGTACTATTGTATATTCAATCCTATTGAGCTAATATGGAACCAATTAAAATCCAATATTACGAGAAATAATATTTCTCCTACATTAAATGCATCTGTAGTAGAATTAATTAAAAACGAAGTAAGAAAAATTTCTGCAGACAGCTGAAAAAACTGTGTACAGCATGTACTTAAGGTGGAAAATTCTTACAATTGTATGATTACAAATGTTCAACCCTTAATTATAAGTTTAGGCTTAGATGCAGATAGTGATAGTGATACAGAGTTAAATTTTGAATAAATTATCAATAGTTTCTTAGAATTTAATTCATTTTTATTGTACTTATTATCCTAATAGTTATATTTTTAAATTATATTATTTTCAATTATCATTAATTGTTCATTATTTTACATTTATTATAGGTAATTAAAACTATAAATACCTATCTATTTATTTTAAATTATAAAAATAGATCATGTGGTGTGGTATACATGTTCAAGCCGGCCCTGATCCCATTTATTGAGCTTTGAAGAAGTTGAGGCGTATACAATAGGGTTTAATCAGGTAGTTTATTTATGGCAGTAAGAGTCAAGGGTATAATTCTGCAACAACTAGGCATTTGGAACCCAACCGTTTTCTGACCCAGCATGTAAAATGCTTATTCTTTTTCCTTTATTTGACGGAGCGTTTGTTTTACTGGAACACTAGAAGAAGCACCATCAATGTTTTTCCATGGACGCCACATACTGTTTTTTTATACGTTTGGTAAAATAATATCGGTAATACAACTAAACTCTTCCAGCAAGAAATAAAAACTAACAAATTTTACCACAAAAAGATATTTAAATATAAATTAAGCAACCTAACCTACCTGATGTGCCTATATTTAATTATAATTATTACAATCCGGTTCTTTCCACATAATAATAACAAACGGTCATAAATAATGGGATGGCCCCAGGTACTTTTACTGCAGTCATTAAGTTATATCCATTTTTCGTGAAACAATCTTTACCTTTATTTTATTATTTCTAATAATAAGTCAGTATTCTTGCTTGGCTCTTCCTCTATATTTTCGCCCACGAGCCGCCACTGAAACTAAGTGCTTTTTGGGTGATTTATTAGGTTCTTTGTTGCTTTTTTGATAACGGTTATTTGTTAAAATTTTTATTTAGTCTAGAATTATGTTATCAATACGTACATATCTCTTTAATTAATAGATGGGATAAAGCTGCACTATGTTATCTGTCTTCTAATTATTTTTACCATACAACTTATATCATATTTTTAAATATCGAAAAGCATGAAGCTATGCTTTGTTTCAATCCTTACGTGTTTGAGATGGCATTGTCTACCAGCTTACTGTATAGTGTATAGCCCAAGAAACTCCTGCCAATTCCTTTGAGAGGGGCTGATACAGCGTTGCCAGATTATTATACGTTTATTATATTCTTCCTATTTTTCTTTTCATTTATATGCTTCGTATTCAAGAGAAATCGTAGCTTTACCATCATCTATCGTATGAATCAATGTTACAAGTACCACAGTTCACCAAGATGTTTCCTGTAGAATTAATTGTTAGTACTTAATATAGTATAAACAAATTTTTTCATTCTTACAATAATTTAGGAGATTTAATAAATACTTTTTGCTAAAACATTGTTAATTTTGGAAATAATACAGTAACAAAAGTACAACCAACCATTAATGAAAATGACAGGTATATATTTCTAGGTTTACATGATTGAGAAACTATGATAATTACGAGTAATTCCCTTATTATGAAATATACCTTCAGACACAACCATTTTTTGAATCTTTGAATTTCAATTTGTTCAGATAAGTGGTAAATCCCTATACCCTTTTAACCGCGATTAAATATCAACATGTCAAATTTTATTATCGATAAAATTCTTTATTGTTGGCTTTAATCTAAGTTATTCAGGAAATAATCTACCGTATACTACCACTCGACCTATAAATTTAAATGGATTAATCTATCCAAATATTTTTTACATGATTGGTTTTTATTAAAATATTGTGCATTCAACATTTTCCAAGCAAAATAATATGATAAAATTTATGGCTCTTGTGATATAATATATGAATAGGTATATCCTTTTTGTGTGTGTACATTCAATGTGGCACACAAAGATATTACAAACTACAGATAGAAAAATATACATTTCTAGCCTAGGCAACGCAACGACTACAAACAGTATTTCCCACCTCTTTCGGTCATTATTGCAGCATCCGACATTCCTGCAGTTCAATCCGAAATGACCGAAATCGTGTTCATAGGGTCCATATTGTCTCCCACTCTCTTCTTACTCTACATTAACGACCTTCTAGTGAAAACTAAAAATCCGAAATTTAATTTTTCTGACGATAGCACACTTATCTCATCTTTCTCTTTGAATACGCAAACATCGGCTGCCGACGCACATCTTCGCAGACAGTATGAAGTATCACGCCTCAACAAAGACCTGGAAGAAATTTTGGCTTGGGATGACAGTATCCGAGTCGAATTTAACGCTAAAAAACCCAGGCAGCAGTTTTCTCTAAAATGGTTAACATTACGAACCGGATGTAGTCATGGACGAACACGCAATCCCACTGGCTTCATCTATTAATTTGCTGGGCGTCAATCTGGGAGGAAATAGGTCTTGGGATAACCACGTTGTGGCAATCGCCAAGATAGCTTCTCAGAAGCTTGGGGTACTCTTCCGAACCAAACATTGTTGCCTTTCAGCCAACAAACAAGTAGATCTCTTCCATTACTGATTTTCAATAACATTTCACACAATCACAGCTCCACTTTCCAAAAGTTTTATGAATGAATTATGGGATCGGTAGTTTACAATACCTTAGGTGGCACACAAAATTTAGACGTAGGGGTAAAAAATGGTTTTGCCTTCATTGGTGATATCTGCGACTTTCTCAGACGTACCGCTTGTCAGGTATTGACTGAGTATTGACACTATGTTTTGATTTTCTTATGTAACACCATATATTTTTTTCGGATTTCTTGAGCAATTTCAAGCAAGTTTGAAGAAATTTAACTGACACTGTTGACACTGGCATTTTGACATGTGTTATTTAAAATTTACTGGTGATTTACAAAATCTAATTAGCTCCTGGGGCCCTGTTGCATTCGAAACATTATTTTTTCATGAGAACATACTGTTAATTGCTCAAGAAATTCGAAAAATATACATGGTGGTTTCATAAGAAAATCAAAACACTGTGTCAATATCTTACAAGCGGTAGGTCTGATAACGTCACAGATATCAGCAATGAATGCAAATAGTATATTAAGATAAAAGTTTCATAAGACATTATCTTAGAGCACGCGTTTAATTTAGAAAACGACCCGAGTTTTCTAAAGTACAAGTGCTCTAATTGTCTTATGAACCGTGTATTTTATAATACTTTTTCTATTCGGGGCTTTAAAGTCTGAGAAAAACTTTAAAAAATATAATAGATTTTTTCCATTTGAATTAATATTTTCTTCTTGGGTTGGCAATACTTTTATAATTTAATAAAATGTTACAATTATCAAATATGCCATGATAGAAACAATTGAACACAACGAAGCTTCTTCGCATGCGTCATAATTAAAAATAAATATATTAGGTACTTATTAAAGTTAATAAAAATGAGTCAGGTAGAAAGTTGTACTCCGTCAGAGATACGAGAAATTGTAGAAAATAATCGAGAAAAACTTTTAAAAAGAATATGCAAAACTTGAGTTATGATGCGAGCAGAACAAAGTTCAAAATATTGAACAAAATAATGTGTCGACACAGAATCTGACAGGAATAACAATTAATGCCCAGGAAATGTCTACAGTAACTATAAATATATATAAAGTAATATGTATAATACTATATTGAATTAAAAATAAAAATAGTACTTTATTGAATAAAACTTGAGAAATAGAGCATAATCTGGAAGATATTTCTATTATTTTTAGGTTATGTTGTTTCATAGTTGTGACTAGAAATTAGTTGACGGACAACGTCAGCATGTTATATATTTCCGAGTATAGGTATTTCAGATTGCAAGGTTAAAGGTTAGTATTTTAAAGTTTTCTATAAAAAAATTTTGTCGAATCCATAATACCTAGAAAACTAATTTCAACGAAATCGAAGTAAACCTAAAATTCGAACCCTACTTGCTCCCAACATAAAAAAAATAAATTTTCAGTTTCATAAAGTGGCAGGTTATTAAATTTTTTTGCATTTCTTAATGCGGCCATTATGAAACCCCAGGAAAACAATTTTTTATCCCTACGTCTAAAATTTGAAGCACTTTGATATATCACGTACGTTAAATATGTATAATTATAATTATGAGATATAATTACAAGAATAGAGCCTCCAAATTAGACATACCTTTTTTGTGTTTCAGTATAATATGTTAAAACCTGCTAAAATATTTTTCATCCTTGTATAATATCCAAATATTGCGTTCGCTAAAAGTTCTTTTGATTACTCCAATGGCACGTGGATGACCTCTTTTCGACCTAACGGAACCAAGTACAAGTCCAAGGTCATTTGAGATAATTACATTTACCGAAAGAACTGTAGTATCATTAATATACACAGAAATTAAAGTAGGTATACCATGAAACGGGACAGATTGAAAATTTTTGAAATATATTTTTTTTAAATTAAACAATATTCTTGACATTAGAGGCACGATAATAATTTAACAGTAGAAAAGGGTATATGATGTATGGTATAATATCCATATTATTTATACATATTTTCATTAACTAAACTGGGCAACAAAAAGATCGTCAGGTATATTTAAATTTTTTTTAATATGATGTACCAGGTGGTCTTACCTTCAAATTAATATCCAAGAAAGTGCTGCGAATTACTCACAGCTGCAGGGACGGACTAGCTGTAACACTCATGGAGCCTTTTTTTAACTCCCTGTTCGATAAGAACTTTAGACAACGTTCTTTTGACTAAAAATTAAGTACTCTTCATCATTGGCGTAACTAGAATGATTTTGTAGAGGGGGCCTGGCCCCTAGTCTAGTAGAATTTTAATGGCAAGTGTCACTATGACGTATGTATGGTTTGGAACTTCAGAAATACTGGGGTGGGCACCAGAGCAACCTGGGGTGGGCATGGCCCACCTGGCCCCCTCCCTAGTTACGCCTATGCTCTTCATTCATGTCGCTAATCCTAACCGTTTTTGAGAAAACGTTACTTTATTTACACTAGTCCCCTAACTTCTCACGGGTTAAATATGAAAAAAGTGTATATAATTTTGAGGTTCAACATTTGATAGGAACAAAGAACATCGATGACTTTTTCTCGAAAACGAATTAGCGACATGAATGAAGAGTGCTTAATATTTAGCCAATAGTTATACAGGGTGTTATGGAAATGACGTATTATATTTAAATGGGTGACTCCTTGGGTGTCCTAGAGAACCGCTACATATTTTTTTTTAAATCGAACGTTTAAAAAGTGGGGTAATTCACCCATGAACCCACAGGTCACTCCGCGTCACGATAATACTACACTGCCCAGCTGTGTAATAAATACATGTTCTGGCGCAATGTTACCAAACTGGAAAGTGTAAAACTTTAGATTCTTATAAAAATAAATATTTAGCTTACTTAGAAATTAAATCCAGGCCGCTGACACGAGTAAGGAATTCAGGGCACAGACACCTTCAGTTCTTTTTTCTATGGGAAGAGGTTTATGCTCATCACGTGCCCTGATGATAGTTTGGGACTGCATAATAAGCTTATACCCACTAAACCCCATTCGGCCTCTTATTTCCAATCTCGGAACATAACCGGCATATCGCCGAGAGAAAAAAATTCATAGTGAAACAGAACAAATTACACTAAATCACTTAAAGAAACAAACAGACACCCACGAGTTTCAAATTAGTTTTTTGAAGATATGCACCTATTATCAGATTACACGAAAGCACTAAACACTAACGCATAATTACACTATCGTACACATAGAATAACAGCACACACAGAAGATAGGATACAAATTATTTCGCAATAGAAAGTCAGAAATAATAAAAACGCTAATTTCTAATGGGCCTAAAACAATTTTTAATCCATTAATGAAGAATGATGAAATAATTATATTGACAACAGGACCTCCCCTTAAGTCTTAATATAGACGAGTCCAACCAAGGGTCGAGTGCTTCGTACATATTCGGAAAAATAGCGCGGTTGCCATTTCCGAGACAATAATTTTATAGGAAAGTAATATTACAGAAGGAAATTCCGCAATTTATGAATATAATCTTATAAAACATCGAAAGTGGCAACGCTGTATTTTTAGATATTTCCAAATAAGACAATATCGATCGACCGAATAAACCCGAAACAGATTGAAACGTCTAGTTACTAGAAATTTTTAGATGTTAAATACACCACCGGATGAAGCTTTATACAATAAGGGCGTATTGTCAACACAGTAGCACTTTAAAATACTAAATCAGATTGAATGGTACTTAGATGTGTTCATGAGATGCGTACAAATTTATGCGAAAACTAATGTGAATTTGTGCTTTTGTTTTTGTGTTTTGTGAGGTTATTGTGCCGGTTTTTGTTTGGATTATCTACTTGGTGTTTTTTCATAAATTAAGTTGGTTTTAAATAAGGCCGAAAAGGTAAATAAAATTGCAGCTTTTTTTCTAAAGGGTAAAGTGGCATTTATGTTGTTCAGATGCGACGGGTGTCGTTCGAATTGAATTGAAGAAATGAGAACATACGTGATCATTTATAAACGCCGCGGCGGTTGGTTCGAGTCAGTTCAACTTTATAAACCAGAGATTGTTTCTCAGCGATCTGAACTGAACGTAAAAGTTTATAATAATGTACCCTGAAAAATAAACAACTTCCATCCAATCTGTCAAACGGATATTGACTTTCTAAAGAGTGACAAACTGCTCAAAATTCACTGACGTTTTCCGCCATATGTTGTTTTGTTTATCTTTCTCCCAGTGTCACCACGTGCTTAATTTTGGCTTGACGTCAGATCATGTACAGGGCATATTAAATTAAGGCGCCATTTTTGGATATTTTTCTTCAATTTGTTTTCATCTCAGGCATTGCCGGTTTAAATATAATACGTCATTTCAATAACACCCTGTATAAAGGTCTGTAAAATACGTTGTCCAAAGTTCTTATCATACAGGGCGTTAAAAAGAAGCGGCCAATGAGTGTCACAGCTAGCCCGTCTCTGCAGATGTGAATAGTTCACAACACTTACTCGGATACTAATTTGAAAAAATGAATGATATTTAAAAAAAATGAAATATACTCAGTGGTTCAATAATTATATGTGAAAAACTTGATTCCATTGGAGCTCTTTGGGAGCCCATATCTCCGAAGATGAGACCTATACGAGAAAAGTTTATATGAACTTGTAGTACCCTTTTCACTTGTTTTTTTCATATCCGGGAGATTTCCCACATTTTCCCGGACACCTGGATAAATATTAATGCCTATTTTGGAGGCCAAGCAAGGACTTATTCTTTGCCGATGGAACAAAATCTTTGAAACATAGGTGGCGCAAGTATTTACAAGCTCCGGTAATTAATTAATCACCTTAATTTATCTACAATAACTTATTCTATTGGATAAGTTGTCCGAGTTCTTTTAACGTCAGTTAGCCGAAGAAACCCGGTATATGACGCAAATCCCGTTGGGCTAAAGTCTATAAAAGCTTTTGTATTTGAATATAATTACACTTTTATCATTTGTTTATTTACATTCTTATCATGAACTAATTATCATTTGACATAGCCCGATGCCTGAAATATTATTGCCCGATCGCTCAGTTATGTCTCGCCGTTTTATAGCATTACTATATCGTCAGAGCGTTTGTTCGGGAAGTTATAGTTACGCACGATTCCAGTAGTTTTAGTAATTTTTTTAAAAACTTTTCTGGACGAGAACAAATACAAGAACAAGGTAATTAAAGAAAATATTATTACAATTACACAAGTACATCTCCGAATTACTCCACCAAAATTTCTTGAAAATATTTTAAAGCGTTTTCGCACAGTTTAAAGACTCGCCCTGTATAAAAATATCTCGGTATGTAATTATTAAAATTAGATAAAAAGTGTATTTTATTTAATTGTAAACAGGACTCACAATGAGATATATTAAATCTTTCAAGATATACTGGGTGATTCATGGTTAATGGTAGATTAGACTTATGCGGAAAACGAGTAAAAGGGTCGTTTCAAAAATTTGGCTTCTTATACAGGGGAAATTACTTTTTATATTTAAACCGCCAAATCCTAGGTGAAGATAAATTGGAGAAATATAACCATAAATGGCGGTTTGAATTATTAAGCGAAATATACACTTTATATGAAATTTGAAAATTTACGTTCGATAACACCCTGTATAAACGCACCTGCTGCTTCGGACTAAAAAATAAATACACATAGATTCAAAAGTTTTGAAGCACTCTGATTTTGGCATGTTAAGATACCATTTTTTGTAGCCAAAAAATATTATCAAGACATTTCTTTAAGATTTTTCAGTCAGGAGACATTTTCAGTGGTGTATTTTGTTGGCGCTAGCCCGTTAAATTTTTCGGTTCAGTGTAAAAATTAATCGCCGAGTAATATCTGAAATTGATCGTGCAAGAATAGTAGCCTTAGTTGAGGAAGGTGATGTATCTCGCTTATGGAATCGCTATCTAGAGACAAATTCTGTGCGAGACAGACCACGAAGAAGGCGTGTTAGTAATGAACAGCAGAACCGCTATATTACGTTAACAATTCGGAGAAATCGTACTATGCCAGTCCCACAACTTCAGAGAGATGTTACGCATGCAACACTGAGAAGACGCATTCTTGAATCCGGTTTAAGATGTCGGCGGCCAGTAAGAGTTCCCCAACTACAATATGACCACCGAGTTCGCCGACTGCAGTGAGCTGAAACGCACTTACCCGAAGAATTTTGGAATTCTGTCCTATTTTCCGACGAGACCACGATTTGTTTGGTAAACGATCGTCGCCGGATTCGTGTTTGAAGAGAACTAACCAGAGCCGCCCAACTTGCCCATGCTCGCTCCTTGCCTCCATTCGCGGGAGGAAGCGCCATGTTTTGGGTAGGTATTATGTCTGACGGGCGTACTGAGTTAGTTCACGTTCAAGGCACAATGACTGGCGACAGGTACATCACGGATATTCTATCCTTATATTCGCACGTGGAGAGGGGCTGTTGGTAACAATTTTATGTTTATGGACGACAATGCCCGGCCCCATCGTATACTCGAGCTGTGGATGAATACCTAGAAAGTGAGGGAATCAATCGCTTGGAGTGGCCTGCCTTGTCCCCTGACATGAACCCGATAGAACATGCTTGGAATATGCTCTCTAGGGCAGTTCGCGTTAGAAGACATCCCTCTATAACTCTCCAGGAGGTTGTTGTCGCTGCTACCGAGGAATAGCTCTATCAAGCTAGCGGGCACTCTGTAGCGGCACCACAAAAGACCGGGTGGTTCTTTTGTAGCTCCTTTGTAGCTTTTTTGTTACGCCGGTCGCACATTTGTAGCTTGAGCCGGTTCCGAGAAAACCACGGATCCGCTAGCTTGAACCTCTATGGTAACGGGACAGGTTCAGACCCAACTGGTTTTTCGTAAATTTTTTGTAGCTTTTTTTGTTACGTTGGTCCCATTTTTGTAGCCCTTGCCAGTTTCGAGAAAAACGCGGATCCGCTAGCTTAAACTTCAATTGTAGCTGCACAACCTCGGACCAGGGTAGTTTTTTGTAACTTTTTTGTTACGTAGGTTTCATCCTTGTAGCTTGGTCGACAACGCCTCCGGGGTGCGTATCTTAAGATCTGTGTCATTTGTGGAATATCGCGAGCGCTCTTACGCCTTTGTCAGGTGTGATAAATTAAAGCGGAATAAAGAACCTTTTTTGAGGTACCCAAAAATGCAGGTATACGGTCTAGGAATTTTGGGGTAATAATTTAAATGGGACAGTGGCTTAAGGTACGCACCCCTGGGGCGTTGTCGACCAAGCTACAAAAAAACTACAAAAAACCAGCCTGGTCCGAGGCTGTGCCGCTACAATTGAAGTTTAAGCTAGCGGATCCGCGTTGTTCTCGAAACTGGTAAGGGCTACAAAAATCGGACCAACGTAACAAAATAGCTACAAAAAAGTTACGAAAAAATAGTTTGGTCTAAACCTGTGCCGCTCCCATGGAGGTTCAAGCTAGCGGTTCCGCGGTTTTCTCGGGCCCGGCTCAAGCTACAAATGCGCGACCGGCGTAACAGAGAAGCTACAAAGGAGCTACAAAAGACTCACCGGGTCTTTTGTGGCGCCGCTACAGAGTGCCCGCTAGTTTGATAGAGCTCCGAGGAATGGCAGGCTATTCCACAAGAACAACAACAACCTTACGCACGGCATGCTGGGTCGTCTTCAAGCTTGCATTGAGGCCAGAGGAGGAAATACACTTTATTAGAAGCTATATTTTTTTTTTTCGAAGGTTAAAAATGTTTTTAAAACTCATTGATTTTTATTTTAAACTTATCAATGAGCTAAATCTATTTTCGCGATGACGTAATTAGTTATTCGCGAATCAGAGTGATGCAAAACTTCATTAATGTAACTATTTTAATCCAGAAAGTTTTTTAGAAATGGTCTATAACGTATGTCAAACTTTTTAAACGGTCAAAAAACCTCGAAAGATGATAATTTTCCAAAAAGCTGGCTCTATTGAGGAAACCTGACAGTTTATATATAGGAATATGATATATTATCGTTTGAAAGCAAATTGAACCTTTTTTAATTTAAAAAAAATATACGGGGGGTTATATATAAAAAAAAAACAGCTTTTGACCCCTTTTAGAAACGGCGGAGATAAACATAATTTTAAAGTCCCCTGTATGATATCCAATCGAATTTTCCTTGGGGCTTAAATACATTAGGTTTCCTTACACACTAGGGGGGCAGTGGGTAGTGTCGAACCCAGATATATCTTTAATTGGTTTTGTTTAAAAAATAAGTTAATACAGGCATCTAGATTTTATGAGCTACCCGATATAAATAGGTTGTTCTCTGATCGAATTCCAATACAAATAAAAATCCCCTCTTATATTATAATATATTATTTATAATATATTATTTTTGCGAACAGATATAAAGAAGCCGACGTCGCCTCGTAAAGTAATTGGACCGATGAGGTCTTGGCGGCGTCGGACTGTAAAGAAGCCGTCGCTGGCAAAAAATAATATTTAAAATAAATAATTTAAAAGAGGATTCTTATTTCTATTGGAATTCGATCAGAGAATAAAATATCTCTGCCATTTCTTCTAAACACGTTATATTGTCGAAAATGCATTTCATATAATAAATTAATAAATGCGGCATTTTATCTAGTGTTGTGATCGCTCGAGCGAAAAACCGCTTGATCACTCGATTATTGAAATAACCATAATCGCTCGATTATTAAAAAAACCACTCGAGTTATCTATTCAGGCGAAAACCGTCGCTCGTCACTTATTATCTTTCACTCGATACCCGAGCTTCGCTTGACGCCGGCGGAAATGTACCGCTGTAGTGGGATCGAGTTAAAAAGCTGCTCGTATATTCGAACAGTTTTTCGCTCGATAGGAAATACTCTAGTTATAAATTCAGGCGAAAAACCGAAAAATATCGCCTATTATAATGATACACGGCCTTCGGTCAACGCGTCCATCCGATTGGCGACGTTCGAGTTTGATGCCAAACAGGGAACACGACATACGTCTTTCTTAAAGGTACATAAACGAGAAGGTGCATATAAAAGAGTATGCCAAATCCCTTAGCGGAGTCATCACGACATGGAAAGTTTTGTTTTAATTGGCTAGCCAGCGGCGTAGTTTAGGTCTCCGATTGTAAATATTAAAAAATTAAAGGATATAATTTTTAAATTTTTATTTACTATAAACTCGAGAAAACTTCTCAAAAATAACATAATAATAGAAATTGTTAATCAAAAATAACGAACAAAATGGTTAATAAAATATATAGAAAAATTCGTTGGTAATTTTATAGTAAACATTTTTAAATCTTTTTTTATTATTAAACTCAAGAAGACTTCTTAAAAATAACATACATTATAGAAAATGTTAATGGAAAATAAGAAAACGAGCAAAATAGTTAGCAACACATAGGCATCGACAAATTTTTTGGTAACCAAAAGTAAACATTCTTAAATTTAAACAAGAACTTTTAGGTAACTAAACATGAATTTTAAAAAATAATCACCTATTGTCTTATTTTGCCAGTCGCGTAACTAATTCTACATTCTACAGGGCACACAGTGGGCACCTGATAATTTAAAGTCGAAGAATTTGACAAGCCATTTTAAATATCTACTTATTTTATGCTCGTAGATTGAGAAAGATCTGAAGAAAAATAACTCTTGGTAATACTTTTTGTTTTAAAAAAGCACAATAATAAACCCGAACAATAAATACATATTTGGGTGATTTTTTGCAGTTTATTTGTTTGGTATCGAGACACGTGGTAAAAATTCATTATTCACAAATAAATAAATTTCTGGAATTTTTTTGGTGGCTACTACAATTTTTTAGCTAAACCTGTGCCCACCCGTAGTTACGTGCCTGCTAAATAATACCCTACCTGATCACATGTACAGTTCGACAAGCAAGTCTATAGCTACGCGGTATCGGTAAGGGGGAAGCAATATCTTTTAAAACATGGCCGAGTCATGGGCGTGCTATTATTATCTTAATAATGTAATAATATATATTTTTTCATAGCATGAATATATTTGTATCACCAGTGCAATATATTAGGCCTTTTCATTAATATTCCTCGCTTATTTTGGCATTTTCGCCAATAAAATCCATTTGATTTCAACATGCACCTCAAAGTTTCACGGGAAAATGGAAAGTTTATGTCACTTCTCAGCGGTTGTAGCAACTTTTTTAAGGCTGGAAATACTTTTAGTTCCAAATAAAACTTTTGTATTGTTCTAACAATGCCAAAGTCGAAGCCTTCGATTTTTATGACAGCAGAGAGACGGTCCCTTTTTTGACAGGATGACAACAATTGATTCGGGTTATTTTCATCCTTTCAGTATCTTCTTTGTGCATGTTTTTTACTGCACCCACGCTTACTCCCGTATACATTGCGAGCCTTTCTAGCTTTCGCTTAAGTGGCAATTTAAATGTATTAATTTGTGATTCCTCTTCACACACCCTGTACACATTGGCAATCACTTCGCGGGTTTGACTATGAAGGGTTTTACCAGGGTATATTCATTCATTATCACAGTTTTAAAACAAACCCTATCACTACGCTACTGGATGAAGCATATTGGACATCGCCGAACAAGCACGCTGGCACTATAGGCGTGTCACCTATCATATAACCTATTAAATTAGCTCTAGCCACCAGTTACCCATGGTTACCGTTGATATTGTACCATGTTGCCCTATTTTTAGATTAGAAGTACTTTAATGAAAAAATATTTTATTTTGCAATTAAATGTTAAAATAAATAGTATGAAAAGAATGTTTTAAGAACATTGAAACTATAATAGAATATTAGCTTCTTATATACTTATGACAATTTACTTTAAATGGGTAAATTTAATTTTAGGGTGTACTTGGTAACATGTTATTAAATTAAAATTTAATATCTGTGACAACATTGTTATCCCAAGAAATTTTTTTGCCCGCATTCCTTTTGTAGCTACAGTTAAAGTTGTCGACCTGTAAACGGCTAGGCTGTCGATCGAGCCAGTCGGTGACGTCATCGCTTGGTGAATTGGAATTTCAAGCGATTCACTCGAGCGATTCACTCGATTATTAAAATCGCTCGAGTATCAAGTACTCGATTATTAAAATCATCGGTTTTTTCCAACACTAATTTTATCACTTTTGGTTATTGCTAAATTAAAAATAAAAATATATTCAACAATTCAACAAGTCTATAATACAGTGTACAGGGTGCTACGAAATTATTTAAATTTTAACACAATTATTAATTATTATAATTGGTTCATTATTAACGAAATTACAGCATATTAATTTGAACCTGCCTTTTTGAATTATCGATAATTAATTGGGGTAATGTATTATTACAACCATGCATGTAATAATGACATTTCATCTGTCTTTGAAAGGTGGAAAGTTGACGTTTCCACCCGGGTGGAAAGTAAATAATTTTTTTGTAATTTTTATAAAAATCGATACCTCAAAATAATATACGAACACATCAACATACCTCGATTAACTACCGACTCGCTCGACAGGAATGAATCTTTTCACCGAGGTTTGTTTGTATACTATTTTATTTACAACCATATCTAACATCCACTTCTTATTATTCTGAATCAATTGATAGTGTGGTCCTCATGAATATTGTGACCAAATCGTTGATATCTTCTTTGTCTTGGCATTTTCACTGAAATAAGCTAGTAGCGTCGACTCAGAACCAGGATGTTGAACTTTGTTTCCCGTACACCATTCTGTGAAACAGTTATATGCCTTGTCATATCTCGGGCGGCTTTTAGTTGGCAGAAGATCTTCTTCTACTTTTTGCTGCTTCTCGAATTTCTGGTGGAGTAGCAGCAAAATAAAATTCCTCATCAGATAGCATTTTTCTGTTGTTAAAATAATATATTGTTTAGTGACATGGAAACCATATTCAAAAAATGATATTTTCCCTCTTGATGTGTATGTGTTTTACCACCTGCGGTTATTTGAAATTTCTGTCTAGTTTTTCAATGGAAAAGTAAAAATGACATTTATCTTTTATTAATAATTTTAATTCTAAATAATAAGAAGTGGATGTTAGATGTGGTTGTAAATAAAATAGTTTTCAAACATCGGTGAAAAATTTCATTACTGTCTCGAGATTTAGTTAACTACCGACTCTTTCGACAGGAATTAAACACTTTCCACCTCGGTACGTAATAAACTATTATTTCAGTAATTTTGATTTTAAAAAATTGCCACTTTAAACCGAAAGTAATGATTCTTTTATTGACATCTTTGTGAAATATTTCCGTCGTCCCTCCAAGTCACAGTCAATAGTTTGAATGTATGAAAATAATGTCATCCTGTTGTCTATTTTTATTTTACTTTATAATTTTTTTATTTACGTTCTTATTATTGAACAATTATCATTTAACATGATTAAATTATATAGCCTGGTCAGGTTTTCTCGCAGTTAAATCAGTTCGTGACATTATAACCGTCATAGAGGTATTTGTAAAAATTTTCCATTGACGTATTATTGTAGTGTTTATATAATTGTGTTAAAATGAGTCAAATTATAAAAGGTAACAGTAATTTTTCTAGCAACTTAGATAATTTTTTATTTATTTTACAATGGACTATCCGGAATATATGTATACAGGGTGATTGATGGTGGATGGTCTATTATACTTTTTTTTTTATAATTATACACAAGCACTAAAGGAAAAATCCTTTAGGGCACTCTGGAAGTGGTTCATGTGCGAATAAAGCGATTCATGTTGGCTTTGAATCGTTGAAGGTTATAGAATGAAGTCCTCCAGATGAAAGAATTCTTAAATAATGAAGTTCGAGGAGTACTAAGCTTAACCACATATGGATGGACGGCAGTGGTTCGTCGTGTATTTCTGCTGCTCGCCGCTCTGGCCGGAATTAAGAGGGCAAGGTCAGCCGAGCACTTTCCATGGAAATATCTGTAAAAGAGAGTCAAATCCCCAACCTGTCATCGATGTTCTAGGCTGTCGACGTTCCTCGTCAGCTCATGGTCTCCAATCAGACGAATGACCCTCCTTTCGATGGAATCCAGTAGCCGAAGAGTATGTTTGGGTGCAGAGCTTCAGACATGAGAGCAGTACTCTAGTGATGGTCGACTCTGGGCTTTGTATAGTGTCAAAAGTTGTTGAGGTGTGTACAACTTTCTGGTTCGTAAGAGTACCCCAAGCTTCTGAGAAGCTAACTTGGTGATTGCCGCAACGTGATTATGCCAAGACATATTTCCTCCCAGATTGACGCCCAGCAAATTAATAGATGAAGCCAGTGGGATTGTGTGCCCTGACGGCACTATATCCGTGTTGCGGTCGTCTGGTGTTCTCTCTAATCTTGGAACGAAACCATTGAAACCCTTTTATAAATTATAAGTATCTTGGATTATTTTATTATACTGAACTTTACATTTGTAATAAGCTAATAAAAAAAAGTGGACTGTATCTTTCTGCAGTCTAGAAGGATCTCTTCTTTTTTCTCCCAAGGTTGGCATTCCAACGTCACACCTTCCCGACCAATCGAACAAACCCCAATATTTGGCGTAAATGTTGGTGGCGCCATCTATGAACCGGATACTAAATGAGTGTAAACAAGGTTCTGTCTATACATGACGAATCGGAGAATAACAAATGTCTTATGCACACGACAATCCGTTTCTGTAATGTTAACCTTTTTAGAGAAAACTAGCGTTAAATTCGACTTGGTTACTGTTTATGAAGAACTAATCAACGGATCACTTTCAATATCAGGCAGCTTATATAAGTTGACATGCTCTCTCTTTTAAAAATATTTTCAGCCGTACAGCGCTGCCGCTTCTACTAGAAAGTATTATTGAGTTTGATAATTTAAATGAAACGGTCTGTGTATTATTTTTTGTAGAATCCCTATTCATTTCTTAGTAACTTTCCTTAATATTCTCCTATCCTACACCTATCTATTATCGTTCTCCAGATATTAATTAAATTAATTTTTTTTTGGGAAAGCGTCCGTCAAAAAGGGCTGATATTTTTGAACTCTGACCAATTAGTGCACTGTAGTTTGGTTGGAAGAAAGGTAATACCCAGAGGCCTCTGACTCTATTCACAAATATAGTACAGGGTGTTTCCAAATACAAATATTATGATTGTTTGTAAAAATGATAAAAAGTATGTTTTTTAAATGAAACGCCCTGTATTTTATCTGTTGTCCTACAAGCTCTTCAAAGTGTGTAATGTTGCTATACTTATCTCGAACAGTTTTTGGTTTATGTTTTATTTAGCAAATTTAATTACTAGAGAATTAAATATTTTTTACTTACTTTTTACGAACTGTTAATAATTTTGTAAGAAGTCAAAAAAATTATTAGTTGTATGTCGTCTTCTATGCTACAACTTAGATTTGGTTAAATAACCTTAAGCTTTTACGAATTTATTGTTCCAAACAATCAAAATACAATTATTTGTACAAACCCGAACAAACACCCTGTATATACTAGTATAACTAATATTTGGAAACAGGGCATCTGGGTATTACCTGACTCTCGACCAAATTTCAGTGAGCTAATTTATCAGAGTTAAAGAATATCAGCCCTTTTTGAAGGACATGTTTTCAAAAAAAAAAGGTAAATTTACTATTATCTTGAGAACGATAACGGAAAGTTATAGGGAAATATTAAGAATTCTTAAGAAATTAATAGGGATTCTAAAAAAAATACACAGGGTGCTTGTTCGGATTTGTTTGTTAAAATTATCAAAGTTGCTCATACTTTCTAGTAGACGCGGAAGCACTGCAGCGGGGGCGGGTTTTCACCTGTTTTCCCAGGGCACTGTCACGATTCAGAAATGTTTGCTGTACATAAGTTGCTGACCAACTAGCCATTTTGGCTGACCGATTACATTTTTCTGTTCGCAAAAATAAGAATATTTTGCTAACCAGTTAAATGATGCCCTTTTTAAAAGAGTGAGTGTACTTATACAGGGTGTCCCCTTTATTAATGGTACATGGAAAAACCACAGACTCCTTACGTAAAAATGTTAGGATTTAATTATACTTACCTATATCCGAAAGTTGATATTAACTGAGATACAGGGTGTTAAAGTTAAAACTTCATTTTTGTTTCTCTCTAATAGCATTCATAAGGTCATAACTTTTTGTGCCTCATGTGTATTTACGTAAAAAAGGTATACTAAGTTCAGGTCGCCCAGAGTTACCGTTTCGGAGATATTTATATTTAAATATATAATATATAATATAATAATAATATCTTGTTACTTCTTGCCAATTAACTTTTACATGATAATTAATATTTTAGTAATGGTACTTGGGAATAATAAATACAATAATTGGATTGTTCTTTAATTTACTTTAATTGAAATAACTAGAAATTATCGTGTCGAAAGAAACCAACAGCAATGAAAACACAAACTTACGATAAACTCGAAAATGAAACATTTTCTGTTCCATAGCAACTGCATCTCTAAATTTTATTTGTTTTCTCATAGGTTACTTTAAGAAAAAAATTTTGTTTGCAAATTAATAATAATTGAGCAGGGTGCACTAAACAATTTAAATGCAAATATCTCCGAAACGGAAACTCTGGACAACCTGAACTTAGTATACCTTTTTTGCGTAACAAATATGAGAAAAGTATTATTTTTATTAAAAACTTAAATACACTGAGGCACAAAAAAGTAATGACCTTATGAATGTTTGAAGAATGCCGCAGACAGCGCCCCCTACATTGTACATTAAAATTTCACAAAGAAATCAATTTCGCGTTCTAAAAAGACTATAATAATTGTCAAATTTTGTAAAAAACATTGGTTTCTCTTGAAGTTACGAGTATTAGAGAAAAAACAAGAATGAAGTTTTAACTTTAACATCCTGTATCTCAGTTAATATCAACGTTCGGATATAGGTAAGTATATTAAATCCTAATATTTTTACGTAAGGAGTCTGTGGTTTTTCCATGTATCATTAATTAGCGCACACCCTCTGTATAAGCAACCAAATTTTCAATCCGTTAACTAGTTCTTCATAAACGTCTAATGGGCCATCCACCATCAATCACCCTGTATACAGGATGTTTTAAAAAACATGTGTCATTGCCCGAGCTGCCATCAACATGCGAATACTTTGTTTAAAAGATGCAGGGTGTTGAAATTTTTTAATATTTTTAAGAGCGATGGCACATGTTTTTGGAAACCCCCTGTATATACAGAACGATTATTTCCCTACCAAACATGTTTCTAGAATATTCTAGATTTACGAAAAACAGCTGCGTATGCTTAAGTACGTATAGAGAGCCTGTGATGTTAAAACATTCTAAATGATTAGCATTCATTTTCTTCACGTCATCAGATATTAAAAAGAACTGATTTTGCAAATAATTAAATTTTCCATCTTTGTCGTAAATATGCCAAAAAGCTTTAGACTAGCAATTACGAGCCACTAAACCACTCGTTAAAAAGCAAATTTAACGTAATAAAAAACGACTTATCAAAATTATCGATCCATTATTTCGAAATTAAAATTTAGCGGGCTATTTTTTATAACTTTTGAATGGAGAAGTTTTAACTGTTATAATAGCGGAGTTGCCATATTTATTATTGTTTTTTAAATCTGCGTAATTTGCTAATTTATAATTTTATTTGTAATATTAAAATGTGATTAAATTGGGAAAAGGGATAGTTGGTACCGGGCAAGTCTACGTGTATAGTTGATATTTTTTTCTCTGGTCGAATTCCAATAGAAATAAAAATATAAAAATGGTTATATTAGTTTATTTGATTAGCCAAACTGTTAGTTTTGGAATGGGTTCACTGTCAGAATTTTTAGATGGAAACGCCGAAAGAAACCCTGTATCTTCCAAACAAACCATCACGGACCCATGTTGATTCAAACTTATTTTTGGGTAAGGAATCACCATAAGTGCGATGGCACATGTTTTTTGAAACACCCAGTATACGCATACGATATTTAAAGCCATAAGAATAGCCGGTTCTTATCCCGAAGTCAGAAAAAGGGCTACTGGCATTATCGCAAACTGTAAAATCTAAGTAAGGACGAAACAATTGCTAATGTCAAGCTGGCCAATGGTTGGAAGTCTGGAGTACATATATACAGGGTGTCCGGGAACATGTGGGAAATCTCCCGGATATGAAGAAAACACGTGAAAAGAATACTATAGGTTCATATAAACTTCTTTCGTATCGGCCTCCTCTTCGGAGATATGGGCTCCCAAAGAGCACCAATGGAAGCAAGTTTTTTACACTTAATTATTGAACCACCTGGTATATTTCAATTATTTTTTAATATGATGTATACCAGGTAAGACCCGTCAAATTACTACCCAAGACACTGTTGTGAATTACTCACAGCTGCTAGCTGTAACACTCATGGGCCCATTTTTTTACGCCCTGTATGATGGGAACTTTGGAGAATGTTTTTTACATACCTTTAACTAATGGCTAAAAATTAAGTACTCTTCATTCATGTCGCTAATCCGAGCCGTTTTCGAGAAAACGCCATTTTATTCATACTGAGTCCTATAACTTCTCACGGGTTAAATATGAAAAAGCTTAATTTTAAAGGTTGAATATTTGATCGGAACAAAGATGTATCTTTTATTGAAATACGCCAAATACATGATATAATTAAAATACCGTTTTTCCGAAAACGGTTACAATTAGCGACATGAATGAAGAGTACTTAATTTTTAGCCAATAGGTAAAGGTATGTAAAAAACATTGTCCAAAGTTCTCATCATACAGGGCGAAAAAAAAATGGGCCCATAAGTGTTACAGCTAGTCCGTCCCTGCAGCTGTGAGTAATTCACAACAGTTTCTTGGGTAGTAATTTGACGGGTCTTACCTGGTATACATCATATTAAAAAATAATTGAAATATACCAGGTGGTTCAATAATTATGTGTAAAAAACTTGATTCCATTGGTGCTCTTTGGGAGCCCATATCTCCGAAGAGGAGGCCGATATGAAAGAAGTTTATATGAACCTATAGTATTCTTTTCACGTGTTTTCTTCATATCCGGGAGATTTCCCACATGTTCCCGGACACCCTGTATATAACCATTTACAAAATACAAAAAGTGTCCCCGCTATGGGAGATGGCGTGGTACTATTGAGTTTGCGCAGTACCTTTTGAGACGGAAGAGCTAAAAGTTATAATTTACACAATTTCTCAGTTTTTAACGAGCCACTAAAGGCCGCAATTTGATATGCAAGAGACACAACTTGACATCGAAAGAGCCTCATGCGGCTCGCGAGCCGTAGGTTACCGACCCCTGGGTTAGTGGCTTTTTTTGTTTAAGATGAAAGGACACAAGTCCATGGTGCTTTTTTGCAAAAGTCGTGGATCAATACCAGGTATAAAGTATTTCAGGTATGTAAATATACACGAAAATATTTTGCTTATCACATTATCCGATCTTCCGAACCGAATTACACTAAAAAGCTTGTAAGAAAAGAAGAGAGTGTCACTCGTATATAATATAATATAATATATATATGGCCACTACCTAACCTTAAAATTAATGTACTTTTAATTTGGTGCATTACTAGTTGATAATAAGTCCCAAAATAGTCAATATACCTAGTCATTTCATTCTTAATTTTTGGTTTAGAAAAAAGTGAGGTTAAGGAACATACTATTACGATGTGGAATGAAAGTTAAAATAAAGCTCATCGTGTCGATTGTTACAAATATTCGGACGGAATTTGGCACCATAAGTTTACACCAATCAGGGCACCGTCGGATCATCATATCGTCAGAAATCGTATGCATGGAACGCTTTCTTAAATCGAACTAATCGAAATTTTGATTGAATTTTTCCTAACTAACCAGTGAAATTTACATCAAAAAAGTTGAAATCCGGTCATGTCGAATGTTTACTTTCACAAGGAAATTTCCGAACTGCGCAAACTCACTATTACCCCTTCGATGCCCGTAGCGGGGACATAATTGTCGATGGTATTAGCAATATAATGGTTATATATGTGGTCTGGAGACGCTTTCTGAGTTTTTATTCCCATATATCCGTCTTTCTTAAAGCGAAAAAGAACCAAACTCGGCAACCCTGGTAACAGAATCGCGGAACCCGAGGTCGTGGTTATGGTAATATAGTACAAACCCAGATGGTATACTGTGGTACAGTGACCAAGTGCCCAGTTCGTTCACCTATGGTATAGTAGTAGGTAGTAGGAGTTGTAGAGTACCCATACGCAACAGAAACGAACAACTATCTCCCTGTCCTGATAGCGTGTACCCATAACTCTTCTTCATGATAGAAGGTGTAGCACTAGCTATACGTTTAGAAAGTTAAGACCTCTCTAATTAATGGATGATAACTAATTTACATATCGCGTTTTTTTGCTACTTATTGTCCGACAATATTTTTTTATTAAGCGCGGCAAAATAGGATAATAAGTATTTTTTCTATTTGGTTCATAATGGCTACATTATGAAATGCAAAAAAATTGAATTACTTGTCACTTTATGAAACTGAAATTTTATTTTTTTTCATGTTGGCAACAAGGGTTCGAATTTTAGGCCTACTTCGATTTCGTTGATATTAGTTTTTTTAGTTATTATGGATTCCACAGAAATTTTTTATAGAAAACTTTAAAATACTAACCTTTAACCTCGCAAATAGATCATTTTTACTAGATATTTATCTGAAATACCTATACTCGGAAATATATAACATGCTGACGGTGTCCGTCAACTAATTTCTAGTCACAACTATAAAACAACATAACCTAAAAATAATAGAAATATCTTTCAGTTTGTGCTCTATTTCTAAAGTTTTATTCAATAAAGTTCTATTTTTATTTTTAATTCAATATAGTATTATACATATTACTTCATATATACATATTTATAGTTACTGTAGACATTTCCTGGGCATTAATTGTTATTCCTGTCTGTGTCGACACAATATTTTATTCAATAGTATTATTTATTATTTTGTTCAATATTTTGAACTTTGTTCTGCTCGCACCATAACTCAAAGGAATATTTTCTGAAATTTCCCATATTTCTAACGGAGGACAACTTTCTTCCTGACTCATTTTTATTAACTTTAATAATATAATTATTTTTAATTATGACGAATGGGAAGGAAGAAGCTTTATTGTGTTCAATTGTTTCTATCATGGCATATTTGATACTAAAATCTACTAAATATTAGGATTAGGATATTAGGATTTAATTATACTTACCTATATCCCAAAGTTGATATTCACTGAGATACAGGGTGTTAAAGTAAAAACTTCATTTTTTTTTTCTCTAATAACTTTGACAGAAACCAACGGTTTTTTACAAAATTTGGCAATTATGGCTTTTTTTAGGAGGAGGAACTGATTTTTTGTTGAAATTTTAATGTACAATGTAGGGGGCGCTGCCAGCGCCATTTTTTGCACATTTATTAGGTCATAACTTTTTATGCCTCCGTGTATTTAAGTTTTTAATGAAAATAATACTTTTCTCATATTTATTACGTAAAAAAGGTACACTAATTTCAGGTCGCCCAGAGTTACCGTTTCGGAGATATATGCATTTATATTGTTTAGTGCCTATTATTAATTTGCAAACAATTTTTTTTTTAAAGTAACCTATGAGAAAGCAAATTAAATTTAGAGAAGCAGTTGCTATGAAACCTCTATGTAGTTATTTGCTTGTTGATTATTGTAAAACAACTGTGTAAAAAAATATTTCATTTTTGAGTTTATCCTAAGTTAAGTAACAATGTTTGCAAATTCATAATAGGCACTAAACAATATCTCCGAAACGGTAACTCTAGGCGACCTGAAATTAGTGTACCTTTTTTACTTAATAAATATGAGAAAAGTATTATTTTCATTAAAAACTTAAATACACGGAGGCACAAAAAGTTATGACCTAATAAATGTGCAAAAAATGCCGCAGGCAGCGCCCCTACATTGTACATTAAAATTTTAACAAAAAATCAGTTTTTCATTCTAAATAAATCATAATTGCCAAATTTTGTAAAAACCGTTGGTTTCTGTCAAAGTTATTAGAGACAAACAAAAATGAAGTTTTAACTTTAACACCCTGTATCTCAGGTAATATCAACTTTGGGATATAGGTAAGTATAATTAAATCCTAATATTTTTACGTAAGGAGTCTGTGGTTTTTCCATGTCCCAGTAATTAGCGGACGCCCTGTATATACAGAGTCCGCAAACGAAGCGTGAACGGAAGATTAAATCCTTATCGAAGAACTTATCAACAATACTAAAACAGCTTGAGATATTGGATTAAAAGCGGCATGTTTTAAAAATATTTTACATTATACAGGGTGGCCCAAAAAAGTGTGACGCATAAAGTTATATTTTTCTAAACCACAGTATTTTATTGCATATTTAGGTTCGTATTACTATCGTTTATAAGTGCCTCAAATTTTATTTAATTTGGTTTTGTAGTTTCGGAGAAATAAATTAAAAATTTAAAAAAAAAGTTTTGCAGTCCTGAATAAAAAAATCAAAAAAAACAATCCAGAACTATTTTTTTAACCTCGGCATTGAGTGAAATTTATGACAAGAGGTCTAGAGATACTATGAATGTAATTGCGTTTATTTATTTTATACAGGGTGTTCGTAATAAGCTTTCAAAAACCCCACATTTTAAAATAATTTTTCTCAAGTTTTTCAAATGGAACACCCTGTATATTATTTGGCTATTTGACGTAGAATTCATAGACAATTTTTTTTTGTAATACAAGCATATAAGTTATATCCAGCCGTTTTCGAAATAATTATAAATATCATAAATTATGTCGTATAAATAGAGTTTTTATTGGGAAATTTTGTTATAGGCAACTAGACTAATAATTGTAAACTAAAGAAAATGTTCAAAATAGCCTCCTTTTACTATTAGAGTGTGCCGTATTTTAGTTATTTCGATATAAATTTTAAAAGCCTACATTTTTGCTACTTTTATTTATTTAATTTTATTTTTTATTCTTAATCGAGTTGCCATGATTTTTTTTGTTTAGATTGTCACTATGGCAGCCAAATAAAATTATTTCATTTGTTCAGTAGTCGAAATTAAGTACTAACTCACACAAAATGTCGAATTTTACAACTTTAGAAAAGGTAAATATGATTTTCATACGGGGCGAATGTGCAAGAAATTGCCTCCTCGCGAGCCGAGTATATGCTGAAAGATATCCAGATATTGAGAGAAAGCCGAGATCATAAACCTTCGAGAAGTTGTTGCAAATAAACTTATGCATAACAAATGTAAACCATTAAAAAGTTACCGCTAGATTTTAAGAAAAAGTAGCAAAAATGTAGGCTTTTAAAATTTATATCGAAATAACTAAAATACGGTAAACTCTAAGAGTAAAAGGAAGATATTTTGAATATTTACTTTAGTTTACAATTATTAGTCTAGTGGCCTATAACAAAATTTCCCAATAAAAACTCTATTTAAACAACATAATTTATGATATTTATGATTATTTCGAAAACGGCTGGATATAACTTACATGCTTGTATTACAAAAAAAAAATTTCTATGAATTCTACGTCAAATAGCCAAATAATATACAGGGTGTTCCATTTGAAAAACTTGAGAAAAATTATTTTAAAATGTGGGGTTTTTGAAGGCTTATTATGAACACCCTGTATAAAATGAATAAACGCAATTACATTCATAGTATCTCTAGACCTCTTGTCATAAATTTCACTCAATATTGAGGTTAAAAAATAGTTCTGGATTGTTTTTTTTTGTTTTTTTTATTCAGGACTGCAAAACTTTTTTTTTTAGTTTTTAATTTATTTCTCCGAAACTACAAAACCAAATTAAATAAAATTTGAGGTACTTATAAACGATAGTAATACGAACCTAAATATGCAAAAAATACTGGGTGTCCCATTTAAAAAAATATAACTTTATGCTGTCACACTTTTTTGGGCCACCCTGTATAATGTAAAATATTTTTAAAACATGCCGCTTTCAATCCAATATCTCAAGCTGTTTTAGTATTGTTGATAAGTTCTTCGATAACGATTTAATCTTCCGCCCACACTTCGTTTGCGGACCCTGTATATACGCTTTTTGTTCTGGCTCAGCGGTCCAGGAGTCCACCAATTTTAAGTAAATCGCCTAACGGATTGGCAAGACATAACTGTCATAAATATACCGTCATGCAATCACTTAAAATAAATTATCTAACAAATACAAAAAAGTTGTGTCGATGCTCCTTGAATTAAAATTACTGTAAAATAATGTCCTCGGTCAGCACTGCGCCAATTAATTATCGAATATTATTAAAAAATTCACGTTTTAATGAACAACAAGTAGTTATTTCATTAATAATAAACCAATTCGCTAAATTTTGTTTTACTGTTAAAATCCAGGTCCTAGAGTATAGGACAGAGTAGTTTACGTCCTGATATTATATCTAATTGTACAGGGTAGTATTATTTACAAAAAAACTGTAGGTAGAATTTCTAATAAATTTAGTAAAATAAAGTAAATTTTACAACGGTGCACGGAACAAACACTATAGCAAAATTATTATAGTAAAGGTTATTGTACGATTTCCTATAAAATATTGTATTAATTACAATTTTCTTTATTAATCCGTACCGAAATAATATTGTAGATACACATAATTTACGAAAAAGTATAGTGAAACCTCTCTTAGGCGGATACTGACGGGACCGTCTAAATGTGTCCGCCTAATAGAGGTGTCCGCCCATGAGAAATTTGTTATTAGATAATATGTAAATGCAAAATTATTACTATGTATATGTATGTACAAATAAACATAACATAACAAAAATACACTAGTTTTAGTTAGGATGTAGTACTAAAAAAATCTAATAACGTAGTTTGACGTGTTTGCGTTTTATACTTGCAATCTAGAAAATGTAATTCCAAGTCTGATAACAATTCCATTGCTGTAGAGTGACCTCTATTCTTTGCATACTCTTATATAATGGCTTGTTGATAATTGGTGACATTTGTTTGATTACTGCATTCAACTTCTTGATCAGAGTCAGTGTAGTTTGAACTACATAATCGGTAGGAATGCGGTTCCTTATCATCTTCTAATAGCACATTGCTATCAATGTTAATGATCTCGCCCAAATCATTGTTATCAAATTACAAACTTCCACAACATCAATATTCTCTTTCAGACTCAAAACGCAACATTTTTGTGCCATTGATAACGATTAACCTTACAACTCACAAATAAGCGGCACACTGCTGTCGGCGAAGTCCTTTCGCGCTGCCACGCATACGCGATTGGTTGCCGGTCTGTCTTCAAAGAGTTTTTGCACCGCACTTATTCGTCCCCCAAATACTTGTAAACATTTTTGGTCCTTTTAAAGGAGGGGTTTCGCACTCTTTGTATGGAAACAGCCTGTCCGCGTCCGCCCAAAGGTGAATCCGCCCAAGAGAGATTGATTTTCATGGAATTGAATGGAATGGTGACAGTAACCAAGTCGAATTTAACGCTAAAAAAGCCAGGCAGCAGTTTTCTCTAAAAAGGTTAACATTACAGAACCGGATATAGTCATGGACACACGCAATCCCACTGGCTTCATCTATTCATTTGCTGGGCGTCAATCTGGGAGGAAATATGTCTTGGCATAACCACGTTGTGGCAATCGCCAAGATAGCTTCTCAGAAACTTGGTGTACTCTTCCGAACCAGAAAGTTGTACATACCTCAACAACTTTTGACACTATACAAAGCCCAGATTCGACCATCACTAGAGTACTGCTCTCATGTCTGGAGCTCTGCACGCAAACATACTCTTCGGCTACTGGATTCCATCGAAAGGAGGGTCATTCATCTGATTGGAGACCACGAGCTGACGAGGAACCTCGACAGCCTAGAACATCGAAGAATTGTTGGGGATTTGACTCTCTTTTACAGATATTTTCATGGAAAGTGGTCGGCTGACCTTGCCCTCTTAATTCCGCCCAGAGCGGCGAATAGCAGAAATATACGGCGAACCACTGCCGCCCATCCATATGTGGTTAATCTTAGTAGTCCTCGAACTTTATTGTTTAAGAATTCTTTCATCTGGAGGACTTCATCCTTGTGGAACGACCTTCCCGAGGTCGTTTTTCCCAACGAATATAACCTTCAACGATTCAAAGCCAACGTGAATCGCTTTTTGCGCACACGCACCACTCCCAGAGTGCCCTAAAGGATTATTCCTATAGTGCTTGTGTTTGATCATAAAAGAAAAAAAAAGATTGAGGTGAAGTTTAAAATTTTTTTATAAAAATTGTTTACTAAAAATTTTTGTATTTTTTTACTAAAAATGTAGGTTAAAATTTTGCTACAATTTAATGGCAATTCGTACTAACCGTTATTCCAGTCACATATAGAGCCATAAATTATGGTTTTACTATTTTTATAGTAAATTTAACTTAAGTTTTTCGTTCTAAAATATAATCAGGAACCCTGTATAACCAACTACCTTTAAAGGAAGGTATTATTGCTGCACAATAAGAAAAGATCTGACAAGCTATTTATTAGTAATAACCTACTTTAGAACCAGAAACGAAGTCTTTTGTCTGATATGCAGCTGGTACAGGGAAGTGTTTTCAAACTGCCAGACAGCGAATGTGGGCAGATCTAGAAGGAATTTTTTTATACAGGTTTGGTGCCAAACTGCATCTCGCAACAAAGGCTCTTGAAAGTATAAAAATATTGTTTATAAAATATGAGGTTATTTTCTCTTCCCGAAGCATGATTCTCCGTTGTTGTTCGATGCAGTCCTCTACCCTTGGTTTTACACATTCTTACGAGATACCCAAATATACCGGCGTGAATGATGTTTGTTTTTTGCTCGCGATCTGTTAAAAAATAAACAATACTTTCTTTATTTTTTTATTAATTCATTTAGTACGGGGTGTCCCGTTTTCGGCACTTTTATAGGTTGCTAGTGCTATCAAAAAAGTAATGTAGGTGTAGAGATGTAAAATTACCGGTAATTTAAAAATCGGTAATATTACCGGTAATATTACGTAATATTACGGTAACATTGGTAATTTATAAAAAAAACAGCTTTTTAAGTAATACTAGTTTTTTTTATTTCAAAACTGTAAAAACATTACGAAAAACAATAAGAACGTTTTTTAAACTAGTCAGAGTCAGAATGGACTACGTAATAGAGTGGATAATGGTAAATCATCCTCATCATCATCCCCAACCTCGTCATCTGATTCTTCTTTCTCTTTCGTTAATTGAGTCAAGTCTATAACTTCGAAACCGATATCTTCTTTTTCTATTTCTTCCTCAGTATCTTCTACTATTCTCGAATGATCTTCTTCATTTAGTAAATTATAATTATGGGCAATATAAGTTAGTTTTCCGGCCCTCTCCACGGTTAGTCTGTTTCTTTTTTGCCGATGAATAAATCCATAAGTACTAAAGGTTCTTTCGGTTGCGGCTGTTGACGATGGTAAATTTAAAATGTCTACAGCTAACCTACTTATTTTAGAACTGGAGCAAATTCCTGCCCACCAAACAGATCCAGACATAGATTTTTCGCTGGAAATTACGAATTCCTTAGCAAAAATATTACCTCTAATTTTGTACTGTGCGAGTGCTTCCATAATAAGATCTACTTGTGAAGAATACTTTGGATGACGCCTTGCAGTTTCATAGATGAACTCCGTTGCAATTAAAATTTCAGCTTCAGTTAACTTCTCGCCGCGTTGACTTGGTTCTAATAGGTAAGCAGCAAGATGAACGGGTTTTAAACATATATTTTCTCGTTTTTCAAGAATTGAACACATTTTCTGGTTTTCAAACATAGTAATAGATAAATTTGATACTTTGTCACGTAATATAGACCTTATTTCAAAAAAGCAGATAAACTCTTTTGAGATTGTTGGCCCGTTAGCTTCAAAAATCGTTATCCACTTAGACATTGGCTGGAACAAGTCATAAGTTGCTTCTATTTGCAACCAAAATTCGTTTTGAAGAAGAAGTCTTACTGTATTTGATGAAAGAACATCAGAAATATCTGGGCTATCATCAACTGCTAAACTTTTTAATGAATGTTTAGTCTCCAAAAAGCTTTTTATACAAGAAACAAAGGAACCCCATCTTGTTTTCACCGGCAATTTTAAAGAGATGTATCGCCCCGTTTTGTTCAACTGGATTTTTTCAAACCTTGCATGTAAAATCTGCGAATTTTTCAACTCGGATACAATTGAAATTATGTTCTTTTTAAAATTGGAAAAATGGTCTAATTTCAAGAAGTCTTCAACCAGAAGGTTTAGACTGTGGCAAATACAACTATAATTAGTAATGTAATCGTACTTGCTGCTAACTATTTCACGAGCCTTTTTTAAAAAAAAAAAAAAAAAACAATATTTCCAATGTTACCGATCTTGCGGTAATATTACGTAATATTGTCACGAAAATAGGGCATCACCCTAATTCCCTTGAACTGTTTTATAATAATTATTATTTTTACTTTGAATCTAGTCCAAGCTTGTTTTGCAAACTGCACATAAACATGGGTTTGTTTTATTTATACTGGTCTAATTAAACAAAGGACGACCAGTATAAATAGCAGATCGACAAGCTTGGACAGCACCCATCATCTTACGAGACCCATCCTCTTACGGTCTTAGTTGGGTCCGATAAGAGCTGCACCCATACACGTTTCGACCCCGCCACTGTGCAGACGCCAAGCCAGAAAGTTACGCCCCTATAGTTGGTTAAGTTCACATAATGTAAGTATGGTAATTTAGGACTGTGAAAGTGCCGTTTATTTATGTATCAGGTTTCCCGCTAATATTAATATACGTCTTGTTTTTGGAAGACTTGTCTACCATTCAATCCTTACAACCCCCCTCGTGACATTTGGTGGAGGCGCCGTGTTCGTTCTCGTTGGTAGGTTCTTCCTAACCTATCAAATAATTTATTTTGTTTTTCAGGAGTGTTAGTGAATGTAAATATTTCCCTAAAGCCTGCTATAGTACTATCTTGTGCCAGTTTGCGCTGGCGAGATTAGTGTTATTCAGACTTTTGCTGATAGTAATATTACCTTGTGCCTAGTTCACGCTGGCGAGGTTAATATTTCTATAGTCCTTACGGTTGGTATTAATTTCTACCTTGGGCCTAGTTAACGCTGGCGAGGTTTAGAGGTTTTTATCGATAGTATAGAGGTTTTTTTATTTTTGCCAGTTACCCGCTGGCGAGCATAAGAATACTGATTTTTCACCCCCTATTATTTTCGTCATCTCCAGATATTATACGGTTCTTTTGAGATACGTACGATTGGTACTAATTCTACCTTGTGCCTAGTTAACGCTGGCGAGGATTTAGAATTTTTATCAGCGGTACATACGCTAGTTTTACTGTTTGTTGTGCCTAGTTACCAGCTGGCGACAAATAGTACACTAGTTGTTTATCTTGAATCAAAATATTTCATATTTTATTTCATCATATGGCCCGTAGAAAGCTCAATAGACACCAAAGAGAACGAAAAAGGCAAGAAAAGATCGGTCTTGTTGTTGCGGAAATAAAAATACGTAAGGAGACAGGTCTTCCGGTAACACCTACTTTTGAAAAATCTGAATTTTTTAGTTCCGCGGAAGATACGCGTGTAATCAAGTTGAAACAAAAATATTTGAGATTATTCGGAGACGACGAGCTCTGAATCATTAAATAATATTATTGTTTTTAAAGGGAAACTGCTGACCGTGCATAAGTAAATATAACTACACACATTTAATTATTATTCACGGTCAGGTCAAAATAAACAATTACGATGACTTCGTCATAATGCACAATATGAAACTATATGTTTACATTTCAGCCGGGATGGTAATTAACTAATAACTTACAAACGTTTGTTTATTTTAGACCTCACTTATTATACAGGGTATTAATTATATTTTATTTATTTTATTTTTTTTTGGTTATTTGGGGAAATATATTTATTTCTCCTTCCTTTTCTTTATATTGGCGACCAATGCCTACTGACCCTGCGGAACGACCTGTAACTAGATCCACTAGTAACAAACATAATATATATAAGCTATCCATAGAGTCCGAAGACTCATTTCGACCCCGCCATCGAAGTACCGAAGTTCATTCAAACCCCTTTTCACAATCCCCCCGTGTTCCTCGCTCACCACCACCACAAGCTGACGTATTGACCATCCCACAAGGTGAAAACGCCAATAAAGATAATAAAAGTAAGGACACGCAAGAAGGTGTTATTGTTGTGTGTGATTCCGAAGTTAGAAATAAAATTATTAGCGGAACACCAATCCCTGCCGGCAAGGATACCGAGGAAAGCAAGAACACTAAACCCTCCGTAGTAGGCATCCCACCTAACTCCGACCAGGAAGTAAGCCAAGGCGACCAGGAACACGACGAAGTATTTCTACAAAACATAGTAGGCCAGCACCAGCCCAAAATAATGGCGAACACCACCTTGGCAGACAGCCTAGCTGCACCCAAGTCGGCTGCCGTTCCTAATTTCTTATGCCCCTCAACATTTAACCCCTGCAATGGAGATACATTGGCATTCCTTAAACAATACGAGAGAACCAGCGTTGCCAATGGATGGAACGATGCACTGAAAATCTCTTATTTAGAATCATTTCTTGAAGGCGCCGCTCACATGTGGATTACAAGGTACCAAAATGACCAAAACAACGCAGCAAAAGAATGGAGGGACATAAAGGAGGACTTCCTACAAGAATTTGGCGAGAGCAAATCTAGGAGATCTCTTGAAAAGATGTTATATGCCAGAAAACAAGGAGAGTCTGAATCAGTCAGGTCGTACTATTTTGACTTATTAAATATGTACGGCGAGTATGACCCTAACCTAGATGTGGAGGAATTTACAAAATTTTTTGAAAATGGCCTAAGAGGCGAAATGTATACCCACTATCGACTCGTTCTGGATGATCAAATGGACTGGAGAAAATTTAAAAAACTAATAGATAGGCTCGAAGATGTACACGTTACAGCATGCATACCTACCCCGCAAGCATGTTGCAATCATCAAAACAATGAAGCCGATGTAGGAGGACAAAGAAGATTTTTCAGAAATCCCAATAGCTATCAAAATAGAAACAACTTCCAGAAAAATCCAAGGGATTTCACTCAACCAAACCCCCAGAGACAGGGTACAGCTACAGATTATCGGCGAAACAACTTTAACTCCGAGCGCACCCACAGAGAACAATATTCCCCGAGGAATAATGCGTACATTCCAAACACTAGGAATCATGATGGTCGTCCTAGATGCTACAACTGCAAACGAATTGGCCACACCGCTGCGGTATGTAGAAGTAATAATTTTAATGGACACCCAAAAGATATGGGGCGCCGTTTTTGAACCCGGACGTCGTCCTATCTACACACGGGGGTTCTTCTAAGCAACATAAAGAGCTCTTAACCTTAAATGTTTTAATTAATGGTAGGGAAGCTACGGCAATAGTTGATACGGGCTCCCAGAGGAATATTGTCACAAAATCCTATATCTCACAACTTGAAAACGACCGCAAAATACACCTGCTGGCAGCGGGAGGACACAGAGTACCTGTTCTAGGAACCGCATTTTTCCAACTACATTTTTCCACATTTTCCACTACATGTGATGCATTGGTAATTGACACGCTTCCATTTCCCTTACTACTAGGCCTGGAATTTTTGGAGCAACACTCGGCAACCATCTGTCTCAAATCAAGAACAATTGACTTAATTTACAGATATATGAAATATACCGTGCCTATCGAATCAACATCGAACATTGAGGAATCCAGTGAAGTTAATCCAGCTACCAACCACGTCCTAGCTACAACACTGTCCAAGGCAGATTTATACGAAAGCTACAAGGACGAAGCATTGAAAAACATTAGAAATTCATTTCAGAATTCTTGTAAAACCAGTAGTCAAAAAACCGATACGCCTATCCCGAACACATGTATACACACAACGCCCAATCAGCTACAGAATGACTATAGTGCATACAATAACAATGTGGTACACCTCTCAACTTACAGTAAAGTGAACCTACTGGAACAACGATCAAAGCATAGCAGTGATAATTTAATGAATGAAATTTCTTCACTAAAAATAGAAGAGAAACTTGAAGATTTATTTAATATACCCACGGACTATTCCCTGGCGCATTTTGGAGTAGACACGGTAATAGCTGAAACCTTCAAGAAGATATACCCAAGCCTAGAAAAGTGCTCTAGCGCATTGCCTGTGGGAGGCATAGCAACATTGCAGGACAAAGGGCGCTTTATATACTGGATTGTGGTCAAAAAATCGCCCTGGGAAGAATTTACTATGGATAAATTACAACTAGCACTAGAAAATTTAAAAACACACGTTACTGCTAATAAAGTAAGAAAATTAGCCATTCCTAGGATCGACTGTGTTACAGCTGGAATTAAATGGAAATTAGCCAAAGACCTTATCCAAACTATTTTTAAAGAAGTGAATATAGACATTATGGTGTGTAAAGAACCTTACAATGAAGAACCTTGGAAAGAATTAGGACCTATATCACATACCAACGAACTCAACGTGCAAAGAAAAATAAAGGAGGAATTGATAGACACATCAAAAAAGATATGCCTAGGTAAAGATGCCCTGGTCAATCCCGGCGAAACCAAAACCATTCCCATAAGTTGCAACATCAAGGATAAAAATCTCTCAAAATACATCTTTTTCGAAAACGAAAATTTCCTCATACCCAATAAATTACTAATTAACGAGGTCCCTAACCTTAGCCAAAGAGAACCTTGTGTCAAAATATTAAATAAAGGTACATACCCTGCAAGACTATACAAGGGACAAACAATTGGATTCATCGAAATTATCAATACTGTCGAAGAGGCGGGAAAACCAAATTCTGGATTTATGTTGTATCTTGAAACCAATGAAGATGACGAAATTACTCCTGAAGATCATGATTTAAGTCACATCAATGATTCAAGTTTCAAGAAAAAACTGGAATATCTACTTCAAGAATTTCGCGATGTATTTTCGAAGTCAACACGCAAAATGGGCCTAACAAACCTAGTAGAACATAAAATTGATGTCGGTGATTCTCAGCCAATAAAATGCCGACCTTACAGGGTGTCACAAAAAGAAAGAGAAATAATAGATGAACAGATACAAGAAATGCTGAAAAATGATATCATTAGACCCTGTCATTCGCCATGGGCTAGCCCAATAGTCTTAGTTAAAAAGAAGGACGAATCAATAAGATTCTGTGTTGATTATAAAAAACTTAATAACATAACTAGGAAATCCAACTATCCTATACCCAACATTGACGACATTATGACATATTTCGGAGAAGCAAAATATTTTAGTTGTTTAGATATGTTTAGCGGCTACTTCCAAGTAAAAGTAGAAGAAACATCCAAGCAGTATACAGCTTTTGTAGCTCAAGGACATGGATCCTATGAATTCAATGTCCTTAGTTTCGGACTATGCAACGCACCATCAACTTTTCAAGCTCTAGCTGATGAAGTATTCAAAGGAATGAAATGGAAGGACGTAGTAATTTACCTCGATGACGTCATAGTATTCTCAAAATCAAAGGACGAACATATAGAAAAACTAAGGCGAGTCTTCGAAAGGTTACGAGCAGCAGGACTCACTCTTAAACCTAGCAAATGTACATACGCTAAAACAGAAGTAAAAGTTCTCGGACATACCGTCAGTGAAAATGGAATTTCCCCTGACGAAGAAAAACTCTTGGCGATAAAAAACTTTCCCGTACCACGTACTCTGAAATCTACCCAAAGTTTCATAGGACTCTGTAATTATTATAGAAAATTCATAAAGAATTTTTCCTTCACCGCTAGACCATTACACGAAGCAACCAAGAAAACTGATAAATTTATTTGGGGACCACCCCAACAACAAGCTTTCGAAATTCTAAAACAAAAACTTGTAACTGCACCTGTCTTATCACATTTCAACCCCAACAAGGAATGTGAATTGCGGGTAGATGCTTCAACTATAGGAATAGGAGCCGTGCTACTACAAGAAGGCATCGATGAGAAGCTCCACCCAGTAGCTTATATAAGCCGAAGTTTATCCAAAGCCGAAAAGAACTATGGAATAACCGAACTAGAAGGGTTAGCTGTTATATGGGCATTAGGATACCTAAGGCACCTAATATATGGTCGACCAGTAAGAATTGTTACGGACCACCATGCGCTTTGCTGGATCCGCTCCTTAAAAGACCCCACTGGTCGTCTAGCAAGATGGTCATTGAAGCTGTCAGAATATGATTATACGATAATTCATAAAAGCGGGTTATCACACAAAGATGCCGATTGCCTATCTCGGAATCCAGTACTTAGTGCTGAAGAAGGACCAGTAGTGGATGTCGACGACATACCAACATTTATCCTACAGCCTAAAGACATTGCTCATGAACAAGCTTCAGACGAAGAATTAACAATTTTAATAGAGGCAGTTACTAACCCCAACAATGACAAACTACCTATAGGTCTAAAACGGAGAGCAACAAATTTTCGCGTGGAAAGTGGAGTCCTGTATAAGGTTAACCATTCACCAGAAGGGCCAGAAAACTTGTTGGTGATCCCAAAACACCTTATAAAGGAAATATTGTTTAGTCATCACTGCGACCCTCTTTCAGGACATCTAGGTATAGCAAAAACACTACACAAAATCAAAAATAGATATTACTGGACCAGTTTGCAAAGAGACGTAGAAAAATTCGTAAAAGGATGTGTCGATTGCCAGGCTCGGAAAGGCCAAGAAAATAAAAAACCTGTGGGCCTTTTACAACCTATTCCTGTAGGCACACCATTCGAAAGGGTTGGAATAGACATACTAGGACCTTTCAGGAGAAGCAAAACCGGTAAAACCGTTATTATAGTAGCCACAGATTACGCTACAAGATGGGCCGAAACAAAGGCCCTACCCTCAGGAAAGGCCGAACCTGTGGCAAAATTTATTCTGGAGAATATTATAGCCCGCCATGGAGCCCCAAAATATATACTAAGTGACCGAGGACAGACTTTCCGTTCAGAATTAGTTCAAGCACTAACAAAAAGTATGGGAACAGTTAACCAATATACAACGGCCTACCATCCAGCCTGTAATGGATTAACAGAAAGGTTAAATAAAACATTAGCAGATATGCTTTCAATTTATACTAATACGAACCAAACAGATTGGGACGTAGCACTTCCACTTGTAACCTTCGCCTATAATTCGGCCAGACAAGACACAACCAAATTTTCCCCTTTTATGTTAGTTTATGGTCGCGAACCTATTTTGCCTACAGAAGCAAATCTAATGCAAACAAATATTGCGACAGACAGTTTCAAGTTACGAGAAATGGCATTAGCGGCAAGAAATGAAGCAGTACAAAACATATATCGGAAGCAACACACTGACAAACAACGCTACGATGGAAAACATAGACATCTAGAATTTAAAGAAGGGGATAAAGTGAAAGTATTTACTCCAGTAAGAAAGGTTGGCAGAAGCGAAAAACTTCTGCTGAGGTGGTTCGGTCCCTACTATATAACTCAAAAAATTGGAGAGGTGAATTACGAAGTTCGCAGGGGACCTTCTCAATCAGCGAAAAAAGAGATTATCCATGTCAGTCGCATTTTACCATACAATGACCCATGGACTCCAGAAGTCATTCCAAGTGAAACGAACACATAATACCACACGAACATTATGCATTAATATAAACACATATCATACATAGTAGATAGGTAATTTAACTTTTATACAACCCCAAATGAACATAACATATATATATATTAACTAATCAAAACGCACACCCCTTTAACCTACACACCTTTTTATATGTACAGGTTATATCTTATTATCCTTGTTGTGGTGCACCACACCAACCCCCAGCGGTTAGAACTTTCAGCAGGAGCATATTGGAGACCACTCCCTACAGCAGTCATGTATGAAGCAACGATTCCATTAACATACAAGGCCAAATGGTATGAGATAGATGATAAAAATCCCACAAGTAAAAATACCGATTCGTGCAATACCAGCGAGTTAGAGTGTTCCCTCCATAACAGTCTAAACAACCTTGAACAGGCTTTCGAGACAGAATTTAACTCACTTCAACAAAGTTGGAATACAAAATATCTAAAAAACTACTCCAAATTGCAAAAAAATATTAGAAAAAAACGTGCTCTAGACTTTCTGGGAGAAGGATTATCCTGGTGTTGCGGCGTAGCAACCCAGCATAAACTAGACTCCCTAATAATGGACGAAAGTACACTTAAGGAACAAGTCTCTGAATTAAACAATGCCTTGTCTAAAAGTATATCTACCATTTCTCAAAGGTCTTCAAAATTTTTAGAATATGAAAACTCAGTTGCTATTGCTTTTAATACGACGGAAAAACATCTACACAAAGTAGAGACATATGCTGACCAACTAAAAAATTATCTTATTAAAGAAGACAATCGTCTAAATAATCATGTAGCCTCCATTTTACAACGACAGTTTAGAACCCTAAAACATCAAGTTAAAATTACTAGGGCTATTAAAAGGCAAGCTATATTAAATTCTTGTATGCAGCATCGAATACCAATATCTATATTAGGACCAGAAATCTTAATCCATGATCTTCAAAATTTAGAAAGCGAGTTAAAACCTTTTAGACAAAGCATTGCGATACCTCTAACACAAATTTCAAATTACTATCAACTAAACATATGCGACTGCTCATTTCTGGACGATAATATCTATATAAATGTAAGAGTCCCTATTAGACAAACATCCAATAACTGGGAATTGTTCGAACTCATTACCTTTCCATTTTCATGGAATAATCAAACCTGCCTAATTCAACACCAAGCCTTATATTTGGCAGTATCAGACAAAGGAAATAAGAAGCAACCAGATGTTCGCCAAATATCGGGCTCGGGGCTAAAACATTGCAAACCCTTTTATGATCGGTTATGCTATATTCCACGTTTTTCTGCGGACTCATTTCAAGGTCCAAATTGTGCCAAAAAGCTTTTTAATGGGGCATCCATCACTGAATTAAATTATCACTGTCCCATGCATTGCCACAAGTCAGATACAACTATTATCTCCGAAATAACTTCGGAAGTATACATATTAACTCACCCAAAGCAAAATTCCAAAATAATTTGTTTAAACACAACAACAAACATCCCGGTAAAATCCTACTCATTCCCTGGAGCAATAAAAATAGTTTTACCATGCAACTGCGAGCTTTTCACAGAGGAAGAGCTGCTAATACCGAAACGCTTCCCGTGTAAAGACAATCAAATCATAGAGGCATCAATCACGCATATCCTCCCAGCAGCTTGGTCAAACTTAAAGTCATTTATCCTTAACCCCAAATTGCATAATGCTCCCCAATATCTTGATTTTCAAGAATCTATAAACCCTAACTGGACCCTTACTATTCCTCACCTCAACATAACTACGACAAAGGATACAATCCACGACATAATTAGCACTGTTCGAAACCATATAAAATACGACATACCGACCAATCATAATATCACAAGCGGATCAATTTTTCTTATTTGGAACATTATATTATCGGTTCTATTGGCACTACTATTATTTAGAAACCAACACCAATTAATGATTTTGCCAAACCTAATCAACCCTGTGCATGGTAATAACGGCATTGACGAACATGACATTTTCTTAGGAATCCTGATTATAGCATTCATATTGTTTACCATGTATATTCTCACAAAATTTGTTTTAATTTTCTTCAAAGCCAGGAAGTCAAGGAAAAATAGTGCAAATACTACACATGTACAAAACGATTCTGATCAACAAGAATTTATTATAAAAATACCTAGTACGGAACTACAGATTCCAGTAGGTACAACGTTGTCATGCTCATTATCACAATTAAATAATATGTAATAAGTCTTTCTCGAATAACTACGGACATTTCTTAGATGCAAGAAAGTACTCGTCATTAACATCAAATTGTAGTTTCTATATATATTTTCTTATTATTTTTAAAATAAAATCATTCACCCGTGTTATCTGAGAGTGTATAAGTATAATAAAACACATAACAACAAAATTAAAATTCCATATCATCCAATACCTGACGAGGCACATAGCCAGAGGAGTAGTTGTTTTGATCTTTTACTTTTGTTGTATATGTATCGTTTTACCAAAACAGACTCAATGAATAATTAAAATATAAATATTGTAAAAGAGTATAGGGGGACATGGAAGATGACTTTATCAAGTTGAATGTCTGCCTAGACTCATTGATTAATCGAAATACTAAGAGGAATAATGAAAGGAATAATAAAAATTGTAGAAGGGTATAGGGGGACATGGAAGATGACTTTCCTAAGTTGAATGTCTGCCTAAACTCAATGAATTATGAAAATGTATAAATGTTGTAAAAGGGTATAGGGGGACATGGAAGATGACTTCACCAAGTTGAATGTCCGCCTAGATTCAAGAAGGGTCTGCTATAGAAAATATAGCTCGTTTTTAAAATATAAGGGAGTAATACGATGTGAAAACATGATAATTTTCTAGAGTCTAAAAAATGTTTTAATAAAATATTGTAAAAAACAAGGGTGAATGTTGATAAAAACCAATCACATACTTTCTTGATCTAAGAATTCCCTCAAAATTTTATAGGAAGGTATCTTGTTTTTCGGGTTTCATTAAATTAATTACACTGTTAAGAAAAATATTGCTAATTAAATAGCTTTACTGGTCACATATTTTTTTTTCTTTCATGTATGGACTCCACACGCTGCCAATACCTGAGCCAGACACACACCCACAAATGCAGCCAAAACTGATATATCATCATCCGCCATGCCCTGCAAACCGTACAAGCCCATGGACCCAGCCACCTGAGCCATAGCGTCCACTTCTCCAGGAGGAGAAGGTGTAGTAGTCATCATGTGGTCAGCTATGCTCAGCAGTTCGGCGGCCGAACTTCCAGGAGGGGGGGCCCCCACTTCAATAGGCCCCAGCTCCAAAGCTATGACCTCCAACCAGGAACAATGGTTATGGGTTTTTGTCCATTCCAACCAGGAACAATGGTTATGGGTTTTGTTCGGTATTACAGACATTTAACCAATGCGGTCCGGAACTACAATTGCAGTGACATGATGGACGGATTAAAGATAATAGTGATATAAGACAGTTCGTAACAGACAGACAGTGTCGGGTGTGTATGCGCTCAAAAACATTTCAAATTGGCGTGTGTCGGAACTCCAATAAAAGATGTTATAGTGACCAGTAATTTAATAAAAGGAAATAGACGGTTTTACGGTTTATTTTTTCCATTTCAGTTTTGCTCTAAGTAGAGTTTATTTCATGCGAAGCATCAGCGTAACAAAAACCGTCTGTTTCTATTAATGTTGCTATTGTTTATGTATAAGTATTATGTATTAGTTTTATTTCTTTATAAGCTAGGGGCTAGCTTTCAGACGTAATATTACGGTAACATTACCTCGGTAATATTACCTTTACATCTCTATGTAGGTGTCATGTGCTCTTTTTGGGTCAAAATGGTAAAATCAAAATTAAAAATTTTTCGCTCGCTTAGGAAATACGGGGGAACATCAAAAAATTTATTATTTCTAAATTACCCTATAACTTATTAGAAAAATGTTCTATACAGAAGTTTCTTTATAATGATTGTTGAATAATCTGCCGTTTTCAGAATAATTATACGAGGTCAGGTAAAAAAGTTATCGGACCTAACCTCAATTTTTTAAATGGAACACCCTATATATTTTAATCTAAAAAGATACTATTTTAAATTCTCTTTTCAAATATATAACACACCATGGATGATACTGGTTTCCTAGGCGATTTATTTAAACTTTTCTTCATTTTCCTTGTTTTCTTTCGGCATAGTAAAAGAGCCGTATCTTTTTAAAATATGTTCCAGTCGTCGGAATGGTTGCCGTCTTTCCAAATAGCGAACAAAAACAAATAGCGGTTTTTTCGACATTCGACTATAAACTGATATATCAAATTTGTCAAAATGTTGATAAGTCATTTTCACACATGAATGTGTAAAAATTAAATTGACGTTAAATGTTAATAACAACTAGAATGTCAACATAGTTGTTTCTACAATATTAGCCTTTGGTTCATGGACTACTGTGGTTTAAATTAGTACAGTTTAAATAAACCGCCTAGGAAACCAATATTATCCATGGCGTGTTATATATTTAAAAAGATAATTTAAAATGCTATTGGTTTAGATTAAAATATACAGGATGTTCCATTTTAAATAATGAGGTTAGATCCGATAACTTTTTTACTTGACCCCGTATACTTATTCTGAAAACGCCAGCTTATTCGACAATCATTATAAGGAAACTTTTGTATAAAATATTTTTCTGTATCTCTTGTAACTAACCGTAATTTTGAAATTGTCAATTTTTTAATTTTCCCCCGTATCTCTTCAGCGAGCGAAATTTTTCTAATTTTGATTTTACCATCTTAAGTTTGACCCAAAAGGGCACATGACACCTACATTACTTTTTTGATAGCACTAACAATTACGGGGATACCCTATAAAAGTGTCGAGAATGGGACACCTGTGAGTTTATAACTAGGAAGAGAGAGATACTTTGAACAAACAAACCTGCCAAAGACCAACCAATCTTCTATTGTAACTTGAACTTAACCACTCGTCGTATTGGGCTCAGTCTAACTTATATTTATTCAGAAATTTAAAAAACACATCATTTGACGTCATTTCGGAGACGATAATCACTTCTTCTGACCATATGAAGTCGTTAGTGTTACTAATAAAAATATTGGCCTATTCAGGAAGATAAGTTACTTCATTATGGTTTGGGGCGTTGCATTTTACAGACCCTGTAGATACAGTACATTTAATGCATCCTGCATGGGTATATATTACAATTGCTGCTTGTGACTGTCCATCACGAAGGCCGCTAAAAGATATCGTTACCATATCTAAAAATAGCTGCAGAAGAAGAGCGTTCAACGACCTGTCGATGAAGCAATTTGTGCGCTGCATAAAAAATAAGTAGGTCAGTGTTTTGTTATTTTTCTTTGTGCATCCTGCAGTAATGCTTAACTGAGCTCTTCTGCAGGTTAAAATCTCATCAGGAGTTGCAATAAAAGTTAATATGATCTTCAATCGGCGCAGAGCTGAATGGAAGATACATCAGCGGGGTATGATGGAGTCAGTACGAACGGAAAGAAATACGGCTTAACAAAATTATTCTGAAACGCCTGCATTAGGGTGTGACGTGGCAAGCTCACCATGCAGAAGAATATAACAAAATTCGTTAGGCTAAGAATTAAAATATGTATAATGTCATTCTTACCGTTTTTCATCATCATGTTATGAAAATTTGATACTTCTTGGCATTCTTTTTATAAATAATTATTTTTCCGAAAATCGTTCTGAAATATTAACATTTTTGAGAGAAAAAGTCAATATTTCCCTACACTTAGTCGTTGCTAGGCAACGGAAAATAACTGTTAGGAAATATTCATTTCCTTACTGTAAGGAAATATAATATAAAGACTCGGGCACTTGTAAAATAATTAAAACTAGGGATGCCGAGTGCGGGATTTGAACCCGCGACTCTCAGATCACAAGGCGTACGCTATACCACTAGGCCACCGAGCCTATTTGTCAAAAATAATAAATAGATATTTACATTCTCCATGCGCGAGTGTTTTCATGTCATGTAGACAGGAAAACTGTCTGAAGAATTTATTTATTTATTTGGCATTAAAGCTTCGGAGGACTTGTAAAAAAAATACGGTACATATCTCGGGCCGTCGGAGGCTTTTCCGGACTCGTGCGGTGGCCTGTAAAAGCCTCTTTTCGGCCCTTGATACGTAATGTACTATTTTCTACCCTTATGTTAGTAAGCATCTACTTTATCAGTAAGAGTCGAATAACACGCTGTAAGAGCCAAGCTCTGCTGTGACTTACGTAATATAGACGATGTCGGTACCCCGGAATAACTCCGGTGCATCGCATTGCAGCGGAAAATGCCTGGGGAAAAAGTTGTTTGGTTTTGAAGGAGGAATGGTTTGCAATTTAAACCACCCCCCACCTGATTAAACCCTATTGTATACTTCAAAGCTCAATAAATGGGATCAGGGCCGGCTTGAAAATGTATACCACACCACATGATTTATTTTTATAATTTAAAATAAATAGATAGGTATTTTTAGTTTTAGGTGCCTATATTAAATATAAAATAATGATAACAATTAATGATCATTGAAAATAATATAATTTAAAAGTATAACTATGAGGATAACAAGTACAATAAAAACTAATTAAATTCTAAGAAACTATTGATAATTTATTCAAAATATTATTTCTCCTAATATTGGATTTTAATTGGTGCCATATTAGCTCAATAGGATTGAATATACAATAGTACGGAGGAATACGCAACACTGTATGTCCATTTTCTGCTGCAAGTTTGTCAAACTCTTATTCCTTATTTATTTTAAAAGGATTTAATACTTCTAGCAGTTCTCGTTTTTTGTAAGTTTCTTCAAAATATAAATCATTTTCAATCATAAAATTTTGAATTTCTGCTTTTGTATTATTAGAATTGGGAATGATTTTTGCTTGCCGATTATGATAACTAGCATTGTCCATTACAATGACGCTATTTTCAGTTATATTTTTAAGGAGTTTATGTTTAAACCAATCTTCAAAAAGTTGTGCGTCGGTATCTTGATGGTAATCTAAAGAAGAATCTGCTATGTTTTTAGCTGAAAGCAACAGACAATTTGGAACAAACCCGTTCTCTGAACCAGCATGTAATATTGTGATTGTTTTGCCTTTATTTGATGGTGCCTTGGTTTGACATTTTTTTGGAAGAATCATCCCAACCTTTTCTTGGAGTGTCATGGGTATCGAACCATGTTTCGTCAAGGTAAATAATTGGACGATTTTCTTCTCTAAATTGTTTAACAGCTGTTAAATATTTAAGTCTCCATTCCCGCAAACGTTGAGATTCCATTAATGTTTGTCGTTTATCAATGCTTCGGTATTTAAAACCCATTTTACGCCAATGTGCCAGAATCACTCCGATTTTTTCTAGGATTAACAGGTTTAAGTACTATGTCTCTTACCGAAGATAAAGGAGTTTTTGTCAAAGTAGACGTCTCTGCTAAAGCATCCATCGAATTAAAATTTCTACTCAACAACGATTGATACACATTTTTAAATATTAGTTTGGCATCGGTAGATAAATGATTTCTTTTAAAAATTACACTTGAAGATGCCCCCCTATCAGCACAATTCCAAGGACGCCACATTCTACCACTAATAAGCCTAACTAAAAATTACTCGCCGGAAAACCACTAAAGATTAAACTTATTAAAAATCTTTTTGTATTTATATATGCATCAGGCATAGGTATAAATTGAATTTGTATACCTGGTCCGGCTCTGCTCGAAAAGGTTTTAAAATTTGGGATTTCCTTATTTATTTTATGGTCGAATGGATAATGAGGTTTTATTGCAGTCAGAAGATCAACGGTATAATTCTGCAAGTACTATACCAACATCGTAGCTCTGATAATAACGTTAGTTAACAATAGTGCCGACTTAATGGGAGGCACCCTGTATATGTAAAATATTGAATTTTATGGAATTCTGGGTCATGGAAAAGATAAAAATATAAATCATATAAACATAACATAATGTATTGAAAGTTTATTTTAAATTATACTTAATACAAGTAAATAAAATTTAGTAACAGTGATAATAAGAATAATCGCTTGATAATAAAACGTATTTATTCCTTGAAATCAGATATTTTACTACAGAAATTGAGGGATTCATGATACATGAATTTAAGCGAACTCATTTTTACAGAATTATTTTTAAACTTCATTTTTTTTCATTTGCAGTCGAATTATCACCAAATATGATATATTATAGTAAATATTTTATTTTTCGAATTCCTATAAAGTATAGTATTTGTTTTGGCCTTCGAAATAAAACGATTTGACGCATGGACTGTATATATTTTCTTCTTTATTAGGATTTGTTAAGAGAAGCCGATACAATTACGTGTTTTTCTGTCACCACCGTTTTCTAGACTTGCCGGTAGGTGTTGTCACTTAACAGTATTAATTAAATTTTTTTATTAATCCCTACCAAAATAATATTATAAAAACTATAGTTTTCTATTTCTAACCAATTTAGTAAAATCAAGCAACTAGTAAAATACAGGGTGTTTTTTAATTGAGTGCCGATACTTAAGGTTGTGAATCCTTGGGTGATTTTAAGAATAAAAGTTAATATTAACATATGCATTAAAGCTCATTTTTGACCTATAGAATGTTAAATTTTAAACAATAACTTTTTTTTATCATAATTATAATCACTCTTAGATATTTTATGAAATTTTGTGCACACCATTATCAAACAGAAATAAAATGTTTGTTTTGTAGTGTTTTACGTAGAATCCAGTGTCGTACTCAGATTTTTTCTACATTCAATAATAATCATTAAGGACCATAATCATTTACATTGGTCTTATCGGAGCGTCGGAAAACCGTGCATGTTGACACATTTTATTCAATTTCTTCTAAACCGCTCACGTTGGAGCAATGAAACTTTTGCGGTATATTTTGGCATATATGGGGTACTTTTATCCGAAATAATTCATTATACAGGGCGTCCCGTTAATAAGTTAAACAAAGTTAAACGAAAAAGTGAGGAAATGTGAAAAAATCAAATATTTTTTTCTACAACCTGCCGGTCTCGTAAAACTTATCCGATTCAGTTTATATTCTAGCATGTTATCAAGAAACTTATTTAGAAAAAGTCGTTGCGAGAGTTTTTTAATAAAATGTCGGGAAGTCATGTTTTTGATTTTTTTAAGTTGGAAAACATGGAAATTCAGGGTTTCGTTAACGAATTATTCGACCTGGGTCCTATAGGTCGACTCCAGGTTTGAACCGTTGGATAGGTCATCTCAAATGCTAATATTTCACAATACATCATAATGATTATAATTATGATAAAAAATGTATTGGTTAAATTTTAACTTTCTGTAGCTCAAGAATGAACCGCTTTAGGACATATGTTAATATTAACTTTTCTTCTTAAAATCACCCAAGGATTCACAACCTTAAGTATCGGCACTCAATTAAAAAACACCCTATATATCAAATATATTACACCTAATGTATGAAAATAATTTATTTATGACTTCGGTAGTTAAATATTTTAAAACGTATGGTAGATTTTACTGACGACTATTATTGTACTTTAAGTATTATTTATTGTAAAAAAGACTGTTGTAGTAAAAACGTTTTAAAAGAATAGAATGCTTAAATCAGATGCAACGGATTCCTGGGATTTCGATCTTCTTCGTTACGAATACTAACTTATACGGGGAACATACCATCGATCGATGAAGTCATGCGTAGGAATGCGAGAATGGATGGGTGACCGCTTGGGACTAGCATGTGTCAAAATTTTTACAAAAGATTTTAGTAAGTTTTACTTCTGTTGTTGTTGATTTACTTTTCATATAAATGGTTTACTAAATATTTTTGTAATTTTTACTAAAGAAAATTGTTAAAATTTTGCTATAATTTAATTGCATTTCTAACTAAAAGTTATTCCTGCCATATATACAGCCATACATGTTTGTTTTATTATTTTCATAGTAAATTTTAGTATTGTGATCGCTCGAGCGAAAAACCGCTTGATCACTCGATTATTGAAATAACCGACATCGCTCGATTATTAAAAAAACCGCTCGAGTTATCTATTCAGGCGAAAACCGTCGCTCGTCACTTATTATCTTTCACTCGATACCCGAGCTTCGCTTGACGCCGGCGGAAATATACCGCTGTAGTGTGATCGAGTTGAAAAACTGCTCGTATATTCGAACAGTTTTTCGCTCGATAGGAAATACTCTAGTTATAAATTCAGGCGAAAAACCGAAAAATATCGCCTGTCACTTGATACACGACCTTCGGTCTATGCGCCGCGTCATCCGATTGGCGACGTTCGAGTTTGACGCTGAGCAGGTGCACGACATACGTCGTGCACATAAACGAGAAGGTGTATATAAAAAAGTATGCCGAATCCCTTAGCGGAGTCATCGCGACATGGATTTTGTAAAGTTTTGTTTTAACTGCCTAGCCAGCGGCGTAGTTTAGGTCTCCGATTGTAAATATTAAAAAATTAAAGGATATAATTTTAAAATTTTTAATTACTATAAACACGAGAAAACTTCTCAAAAATAACATAATAATAAAAATTGTTAATGGAAAATAACAAAACGAACAAAATGGTTAACAAAATATATAGAAAAATTCGTTGGTAATCTTATAGTAAACATTTTGAAATCTAAACAGGAACTTTTTATTATTAAACTCAAGAAGACTTCTTAAAAATAACATACATTATGGAAAATGTTAATGGAAAATAAGAAAACGAGCAAAATAGTTAACAAAACAAAGGTATCGACAAATTTTTTGGTAACCAAAAGTAAACATTCTTAAATTTAAACAGGAACTTTTAGGTAACTATGAATACATGAGTACATGAATTTTAAAAAATAATAACCAGTTTTCTTATTTTGCGAGGCGCGTAACTAAGCCTAAATTTTTGAAGTGCACACAGTGGGCACCTGATAATTTAAAGTGGAAGAATTTGACAAGCTATTTTAAATATCTGCTTATTTTATGCTCTTAGATTGAGAAAGATGTGAAGAAAAATAACTCTTGGTAATACTTTTTGTTCGGGTTAAAAACGCACAATAATAAACCCGAACAATAAATACATATTTCGGTGATTTTTTACAGTTTTTTTGTTTGGTATCGAGACACGTGGTAAAAATTCATTATTCACAAATAAATAAATGTATGGAATTTTTTTTATGGCTACTACAATTTTTTAGCTAAACCTGTACCCACCCGTAGTTACGTGCCGGCTAAATACCCTACCTGATCACATGTAAACGGCTAGGCTGCCGTCGAGCAGTCGGTGACGTCATCGCTTGGTAAATTGGAATTGGATTATTAAAATCGCTCGAGTATCAAGTACTCGATTATTGAAATCATCGGTTTTTCTCAACACTAGTAAATTTAACCAAGCACAACCTTGGTTGTGTTTTGCGTTACGATAATTCAGTGTCGCAATTTTTGTAACTAATCAGAATTCATCTTGTTTGTCTACGACCAGACCAAAAGAGCACAATCCGCTATTCCTTTTTAGCGTAACTATTTTCATTTGTCCCAATTAAAGCAAAAACCAGTTTGCGTATAGCCGCGTGCAGATCCTTCTCTAAAACATAATAATAAGGCCCGAAGAAAATCTTCCGGCTCACACCTCTTTAGTTCTTCATCTGCTGAAGACCATCCGGATATAAAAGCCCCCTCTCGCTATACACAAATCTCGGTTACCGACATTTTACCGTAATATTTGATCCAATTTACCGCTATAATATAATACCAACAAAATGCTCAGTCTTTCTCGCTACTAGACTAAAATATTACGTTTTTAATAATGTATTTGCTAATTTTTCCTGCAAATATGAACCAGAAACTTTAAATTTGATAGTTTTCTGAACAGTGCGTTATTTTTTTTTTTCGGTGTTTGCTTATGTTAATTTAGAAAAGCAAGAGTTTATGTGTTAATTTTTAAAACAAATAATTTTTAAAAAGTGTAACGATGCCTTGTCTGAATAGTGCGAAACAGTGCTTTAATGTTAAGACTGATGAAATAAAGCAAAAGAAAAGGAATAAAGGAAAAGAAATAAAAGACAAAAATCACAAGTATAAAAATCGCTGGAGGAACTGTAAGTAAAATAAATCCTGATGTGAGTTAAAATTATAAAAACGCCCTGAAGGAATATCAGGCAGATTAAATTATTTTTATTTATTATAATATGATAGTCAATTATTCTTGTTTAAAAATATAACTTTGTTAAAATTTTCTCACCAAATTTTATAAAAAATATTTTATTTCTCTTTTCAATGAGGGTTGTTTCGTTTTAAACATTTCATATAAAACAATTGTTTTAAACATGTTTTAAACAATCGTTCGAGTTTAAAACAATGTTTTGTTAAAAATGTTTAAAACAGGTAAATTAAACACACGTTTTTTTTTAGTAAATTGATTATTTAACAGGAGTATACTTAATTTATGCAACAACTTGGTGTAAAAAATATTTATTGATAAATAGTAATAAAACTACTTACTAAAACAGTAATTTCCACTCAAATTAAAAAAATAATAAAAGTTAGGTACCTAATGAACAACATGCATAGAACTTTGGTATGTTCAAAAAACTACCAATAAGTGTATAGTAGTAGGTGCATTAGAATTTAGTTCTTTAAAAATTGTAACCAACTTGGCTGCTCTGACATTGCCTAGCTTAGGCCGGTATTAGACTATCAAATATATTTGACAAAGATCTTTTATAAAATATTTTGTAGCATTTCTTTGATAATATTTCTTTTATAAAAGTTTTTACTAGTATTACACTGTCAAAGAACTTTGACAATTTTTGAAGGGACTTGTCAAGTTTTTACACTTAAAAATGAACGATAAACGTGCATTAGCTTATCTAGCGTTAAGTGCTGCCGTGATTACAATGTGTTTAGTATTAAAAAAGAAAAAAAAAAGAGCAGGCGCCTTTGGGTAAAGCCCTGGGTGACAAGACGTAATTTAAGGGGTGTCCACCACAATCTCCTTCGGGAGTTACGAGTTGAAGGTATTAGGAGTTATAAAAACTATTTAAGAATGGACGAGGAAACATTCAACTTTATTGTTTTAAAGATCACCATTGATAGCCCGACAGAATACACATTTAAGGAATTGTATCAGCGTTGAAGAACGTCGTATGGTTACCCTTCGGTTTATGGCAACAGGAGAGAGTATGCTAGTAGTACAGCAGTCGCATACCTCAATGTACCCTTTCAGGCATAATCCCAGAAACTTGCAAGGCAAAAAATGAAAATAAATAAATTAATATATCCAGTCTTTTATTTCGGTTTTTGTCATCCGGGTGTTGATGGTTGTACAATATTTGGAACCTTTCATACTCCGAAATTAGCAATTTTATTGTTGAAATGCACTAGACAAACTTATTTTCCGCTATGGTATTATATACCAATACCAGTCGCAGTCAATGTCAAATTTATGCCTTATTGTCAGAAAATGAGGTTACCACCGTTACCAATCAACTATAAAATCTTTTATCAAAGATAATCGTCTGTTGTTATCTTTTATAAAATATCTTTTATAAAATAAATATTTTATAAAAGAACTGATATTACACTTCAAATATTTTATAAAATTTATTTTATAAAATATCTTTGTCAAATATATTTGATAGTCTAATACCGGCCTTATTGGGAAGTTTGGAATGAACTAAACCATAAGACGAATAAGTCTTTCTATGTGGGCGTACGAAGTAATAGCTGTATGTAGCTGTTGGACAAGTTCCATTGCTCTTGTATTTAAATGTTTACTAGACCGCCACCATGCTAATGGTTTTACATTTTCAAGTATCTGTTGAGAAAACATATATGGCATGAATGGTGCACACCTAGCCTGCAAATTAACAATCGTTGGCATTGCCTCTGAATGGTAGGTTTCTACATATTCCATGGCAATTTCTAATTGCCTTTGAGTTAGTCTATCTCCCCTAAAACGATGATCAAGCAAGTTTGCTAAAAAATGAACAGGAGTTAGGGCCATCTCCAAACATTCTATAACCGTATTTACGTCCCTCTTGAAAATTCCCCATTTAATTTTTGGGTTTCAAACGTCTTCAATAGTTCGAGCCATATTTCTGTCGCTTCTCCTATCGTATAAGTGTTTTTTGAACTCTATCTAGAGCCACAACAATGCAATTTTTTGTGATACTCCTGTGCATTAACTTTTAAATTAACGTCAGTAACTAATTTTATGTCGTTCTCAATAAGTATTCTGTTAGTACATACATCAAATAATATTGGCCAGCTTTTCAAATAACTCTCCAAGAAGTCTGATAAAGTGTTCTAGCGAATATCCTAAGGTAATACGAGAGCGGAGGCACCAGCTTCTTTAAATTTTGCGCTAGCGAAATGCACATTTCTAAAGTATTTACAAACTTTCTTTACGTTATTCTTGACTCCCAGCACTTCTAAATCATGAGCAAGTAAGTTGAATATATGAGCTGAACAACCATAAGTTATTATATCCTTTCGGTCTAATTCAAGAAAAAGGTTTTTCCTTTTAGTCATATTCGAAGCGTTGTCTGTTACTACACTGGTAACTTGACATTCATTCTCTTCTTCGCATTTTGTATAGCATTTTTCAGTAGTTGTAATAAATAGTCTGATGTGTGGCTACCAACCAGTAGAAGTAGACGATGCGAGAGCCCCACAGCGTTCTATCATCTAACAAACTAAGCATCTTGAGAATGTCATGATTCTCGGCAAAAATCCTAAATGTCGTAAAACTCTATGAATAGAATGGAGGTGTCCACTGGGAAAGGTTTAAGTTATCTTTTAAATTCTACTAAAAACATTGAAAACATTTTCAAACGTTTTATTTGTTTAAAACATGAACTTTAAAAGCAAAAAAACAACATGTTTAAAACAAAAAAAAAACGTTTAAAACAAAAAACACTTGTTTTGTTTAAAATTAAAAAATACATGATATTGTGCAACCCTGTTTTCAATTACTTCTATTGGTTTTAATTTTTTGTCAATAGAAAAATCTTTAAAATCAGTGTTTCGCTTTATTTAAAATTGTGTCGCTCTTATTACCTCCGCTTCCCCTACGTTGTTTTAATTGAAAAACTTCATTATGAAAAATAATTTTATTTGGTTACGTAATTTGTTGAGTGTAAGATCAAGGATATACCTTGACTTATTTTTTATTTTGAATCGATTCGAATTTCATGACCATTGTATTGAGATTTTATAGCAATTATTTACTTGATCACTATGGGTATCTTGTGTACGGTAATATTTACGAAGTTGGTTAAATAATGTGCAGTTTTTAAAGCTTGTTTAGAATCCAGTATCGGCGTTGCCGAATTGTTTATTATTTCATGGCGCTTTGTTAAAAATGTTTAAAATTAATTTCCTTCTCGAAATGTTTTGATTTTAGAAAAACGGCACTTAAATAAAAGCTTTATATTTTTTTCCTTCCTATAAAATGGCGTTATTAGTTTTTTATGTATACTTTCTTGGTTTTTAACTAAGACTAATAATATTATTATCCCCGGTACTATACAGGGTGTTATGGAAATGACGTATTATATTTAAACGGGCAAATCCTGAGATGAAAATAAATTGAAGAAAAATACATAAATGGCGCTTTCAATTAATGACCGGATTATATCACCTTATGTCAAATCAGACAAACACATGTGGGGCACTGGCGTAATATGTAAACAATCAACACTGAGGTCTGTAGGGTCAAAAGACGTCTTCATTGCGGCTGGTGTTGTCATATATACACGGCAAACTCTTTAGAAAAAAAAATTATAATTATAACAATTTTTAATTCATTTATGAACAAATATGATTCCAGAAAACAGACGGCGAAAGATGTTTTGCAAACAAATAATGGTAATATCACACACAAATTTCAAATTCGTTACAAGCACAGAAAAATAAATAGGTCAAACGTCATTGACCTTTTAAATAATAATTATCGTTCGAACTCATTAAAAAAATGCAATTTTATTTAAGACACATGCTTTCTTACCTTTACTTATTTAAATACAATTGTTAGTTTCATAATTTCACACAGAATCTAAGTTTTAGGAAACCTCTCACATAACCTCAAAAATAGCAGCTATTCACATGGAAGAATACACGCGAATGCTGTTTTAATTTTGGTCCTTTTTTCTCGCGTAGATTTATTTATATAACTAATTTAAAAACACACACTTTAAATACACACAATGAAATCCTTCAATTTAAAAATGACATTTTATCTACTAACCATAAAACAATTAACCTACGAACGAACGAAATAGATACCTTTAAAACTCGGAATAGAGATGGGCAATATTTGACAGTTTGATATTTCACAAGATTCTTCTCTATTACTTGCCTATTTACCGCGAGATCTCTTGCAAGGCGTTTAATTGATATGGCGTTAATGGAATTTCGACCAAATTGAATAAAATGATAGTGGTAGCTAATAATACTGCGACTGTACTTTTTCTTCTGAGAAGCTTAAAAAATTAAATTAGCCAGCTCTACTCCAAATGACAAGACCGACGATGATTTTATTTTCTTTCTCACGCGGCCATCTCTCCATCTCTTTCACATAATCCACTCGGCGCCGGACCGACGTAGGTCTATGGGTACAAGCGTGCGACTTGCAAGTGTCAGTAATAGTAGAACTGTTGATAACACTATCGGCTATCCGCTTTGTTTTCAGAAGGTACGCGTATATTAGTTGTAATGATTTTCGGGCTACGCGTCCAAACTTTGTATATTATTTGACATTGTTTTTATAGACGAACCTAAGTTGCTCAGTTAAAACGAGTAGTTTGTTTTAGACGTTTGCATTGACAGAAAAATGGAATGTCGCCGACGAATAAGTCAAATTTCGTCGCGTCGCGTGTAATAAAATCTAATAATCTGATCTGAGTGTATTTTTAAAAAACTTGTGCCTGGAGGTATAAAGATAAATATAAGTAGGTAGATAAATAATTTATTTTTATAATTTTATATGGAATTTCAGTTTTGCATTAAGTTTGGCAACATTGCACGTAACACCTGTTTCCTGATATGCCACCACAGGGTGACATGACGAACAAACCCGAACAAACGCCGGATGAGGTGTGGTTTATGGGGCTGGACCCCACTTTTAAAACGGTCGATTTGAGAAAAAAATATGTAGCGTTTCTCTAGGACACCCAAGGAGTCACCCATTTAAATATAATACGTCATTTCCATAACACCCTGTATCTTATGTTGGTATGTGTTAACAGCTAGAAGAATTATCCAAGATCCTTAACAGGACAGGAACAAACCCGAACAAACCCAAAATGTTAGATTCTCAAAAACATCCCGTATATCAAAAACAAGGAGGTCTAGAAAAATTCCGATTGCGGCATCTTTGGTTTCACACAAAAGAATACACCGCATCCTATCTTTACTAATAACGGAGAGAGAACAAGCCCCGTAAAACCATTGAAAAATGGACACCCTGTACAAATACATATAGAAAAATGTATTTTTCTTTATTTGCCGCAGTAGAGAAGAAAATGCAAAACCCGAATGATTTATTTTCCGATATTACCATAAAATTAAATCAATTTTTATTAGCCTATTTACCAATTCAAATGATTCACCATTGCGCCGAACTATCGCAGATGAAAAATACCTGTAAATTATATCCATTAATTTGATTGAAATTATGAATATGAGGAACAACAATCGCTGCGCAATAAAATAATATTATTAGGCACGGAGATACTTTTATTAATTATTAATACATTAAATATGAAAGTAGGTAACTATTAGGTTTATTAAGTTAGTGGGTTAAGAGGTCACAGTACCTACTAAGAAAATTAAACCAAAATTTTGTATACAAGGTTTGTTCGATTGATCTAAGAATAATTATTTTTAAAAATACATCCGTTCTGAAGCTCTTTCTAGATTAAATTATCCCTTTAAACATGGTGACGAGAAACAGCCACCTATGAGATATACAATGAAAACTCTCTTAGGCGGACACCTAAGGGACCGTCCAGATGTGTCCGCCTAATAGAGGTGTCCGCCCATGGGAAATTTGTTATTAGGTAATGTGGTTAAGCTTAGTACTCCTCGAACTTCACTATTTAAGAACTCTTTCATCTGGAGGACTTCATCCTTGTGGAACGACCTTCCCGAGGTCGTTTTTCCCAACGAATATAACCTCCAACGATTCAAAACCAACTTGAATCGCTTTTTGCGCACACGCACCACTCCCAGAGTGCCCTAAAGGATTTTTCCTATAGTGCTTGTGTTTGATCATAAAAAAAAAAAAAAGGTAATATGTAAATGCAAAAATATTACTACGCATATGTATGTACAAATAAACATAACATAACAAAAATACACTAGTTTTAGTTAGGATGTAGTACTAAAAAAATCCAATAACGTAGTTTGATGTGTTTGCGTTTTAAATTTGCAATCTAGAAAATGTAATTCCAAGTCTGATAATAATTCCATTGCTGTAGAGTCACCTCTATTCCTTGCATACTTTTGTAATTCCTTTACCATACTAATGGCAGGGTGGGTAAAAACTGCAAAAATGTTATTTTGCTTAAAAGTAAACATACTTTATTTTGATAGTTACGAAAAAAAGTCACTCTTAATAAACGTTTTTACTTGAATAATGAATAGGTGATACTTGTTTGTTGTCAATGTCTTTATTTAATGGAGTAATTATAATAATAATAATAATACGAACATTTGTATTAACATGAAAAGAATACGATAACGATTTCATAATTCAAAAACTCCACCCCCATACTCGACACTTTTTCTAATTGCTTTCTCAAATAAGTGAAAGAATTTCGGATTTCTTCCTGAGATATCGATTGGACAGCCTGGATAATTCTGCCCTTCAGCACTTCAATATCATTTGGTATTGCGGTTGCAAAAACAATTTGTTTTAAACGGCCCCATAAAAACATATCGGCCAAGGTTAAGTCGGGACTTCTTGGGGGCCCCAAAACTGAGCCGTTCCTGCCAATCCACCTTGGACCAAATCTGCGGTCAGGCCATTCTCTAACCTCGCGAGCGAAATGGGCTGGACAACCATCTTGCTGAAAATACATATTTTGTCGAAAATTTAATGGTAGCGTTTCGAGTTCATCATTGAAAAATGTATCCAGCATTTCTAAATATGATAATCTATTGCACGTGTTATCAAAAAGATATGTTGCCCTATAATGCCATGGATGGATATCGCACACCACACGTTCACTTTTGTGAAATATTGTCTTCTCGTCATAATTCTGAATTCGGGATTTTCTAAAGACCAGTACCTATCGTGCTGGGTTGCAACGGTTCCATTTGTTGAAAATGTACTTTCATCAGAAAACATGATACATTTATAAAATTCAACATTTCCACTTAAAATTTTGTCTTCTATCCACAGGCAAAAATCAAGTCGTTTTTATACGGATACAATTTATTTGTTTTAAGGATCTTCTCAATTTGACACGATTTCTAAGGGACGTCATATGATTTTCTTCAACAGAATGAAGAACTAAGACTGTAGCAGCATCATCATGGTCGTATTTCTTCTTTTTTTTCTTGAGGTCCAAAACCGAACCAGTTCTCTGGTTATCTAGCTTACCTAGCGGTATGAAAGTTGACTATCCCCATAACATTGTATTATAAAAACTCTTTGTTCAGTAGATAGCATTTCTACTTAAATGATAACTTCATTAAATAAAGACATTGACAACATATACCTATCACCTTAAGTGTCATTATTATTTTAACTAGGTTGACCAGTCAGAGGTGTGCCAGAGAATAATTTTTGGGAAATAATTTTTACATATAGGTAAACCTTGGAATTGAATGAATTGTTCTACTTCGGTTTGTTGTGTAGAAAACACATTCATTAAGAGTAACTTTTTTTCGTATCTTCCAAAATGAAGTATGTTTACTCTTAAGCAAAATAACATTTTTGCAGTTTTTACCTACCCTGTATAAAAAAATTGAAGTTTCTTATGATGAATCGTATTTTCTAGACAAGCAAAAACGTATATTAAGAGTGACTTTTTTCGTATCTTTCAATTTTTAGTCCATTTGTCCTCTTGTAAACCCCATCCGTGGACATCAAAATCAAAATAATAATTCAGATTGAATGGTCCCACCAAGAAAAACAAGCTTCTACTGGTAGGATGTCGCCACCTGCCAATGTTGTCCTTAACGTTGCGGGGGCCCCGGGGCCGTGCCCCAAGCGCCCCGTTATAGGTTCGGCACTTGCTTTTCTCTTCTTTCTCAAAGTGATAACGCCTTAATTCCCTCTAGTTGTTTTCAGAGCACGATGTATTTTCGACGACTACTTTTCACATAATCATTTACAATTATTATGATAAGAAAATATTGTACGAGCTGCTATTGATTTTTGATATTTATATGTCAACCAATAATAGACTTACCTGTTTAATTTATTATAAAATCAATAAATGGCACACTGACAATTAATTAAATATTCATTCGATGAACTGGTTCAGTTGTTAAAGGTAAATAAGAAATGCTAGTATGATAGCCTTTTATACAGGGTATAAATTTGAAAACTTCCCACTCTCAATATCTCACTTCCATACTTAATAATATTAAAAATCGGAAAGTGACGTCAATTTTATTATGAAAATGGACACTTTTAAAAAATATCTGCAGCCTTCGTTTTAACCCCCAGGGAGGTGTAATTGTTGCGCTTAAAGCCCTTGAAATCTTAGATTGGAAAGCCAGGAACGAGTGTGAAACTTACTTTACCAGGATTACCCGACGAAAGTTGTTAGCAAGAACACCAGTAAACTTTGCTTCGCACTTGGAATTACATTGCGACTAGGGAATCCAATCCCGCACCCAAATTTTAATCCCACAAACCTGCAGGATTGAGCCCAACGATCCTGCGGATCCGCGGGATTTGCGGGATAGCAAAAAATGAGCTGCGGTATTTTTGTTCGATACGTCGGGGATTCCCCGCCATGCTGGGCTATTCAAAATACGTTAAACAGAACAGTTTTCTTGCGTACTTGCAGCAGTTCCAGTAGTTCGTTTAGTTCTATTGCTAAACGCTCAGATATTAGTGGTTCTTCTGTGCTACCTAAGAAAATGAAAATTACAGATTTTTTTTCATCTGAGAAAAAAGTTTCGATGGGGGAAAGAGTGTCTCGAATGGTAGCTAAAGATGGTATACCCTTTGGAAAGTTTATCACATCGACCGATATGCGCCAACTATTCGAATCAGAGGGCCACAAATCGAAGCTGAACGTGCGTTTCAGGCGCAGGATACATGTGCAATAAAATAAGATCAAATCTAAAAGATGAAACATTAAACATGTTATGTTTTCTCCGAAAATACGTTCAAAATCAATGTAACATGTAACCGTAAAACTAGTCGCACTATTGTATTGTACCTATATGCCATAAATATTTTCCTGCTACTCTACTCTGTTTCTAATTGCATAAAACAACTTTTTATTAACATACAGCACCCACATCGAATCCCGCACGTTTAATCGCGCAAGGTCAATCCCGCGATATCCCGCATTTGCGGGATTGGATTCCCTAATTGCGACTAATCCCACTAAAGTGTGCGCCACAAATATTGAAGATGTAACCTGTAATAATGAAATTAAAATACAATAGCCCAATTAATTATCGAATATTCAAAAATCCACGTTCAAATTAATAAGCTGTTTTGTTAATAATTAACCAATTTTAATAAATTAATTTTTAACTGATAGGAAAAGATAACAGATTCTATAGTTTACATCCGACACGTCTAATTGTGCGGGGTACCGCATAAAATCTAAATGCATGTAAATTTCATAAATTTTAATGTGACATATCTTACAACAAAATTGAAGTTAATTTATTTTTTAAACTAAATCAATTAGAGATAATATGGGTTAAACACTGGCCCAAAAGTATCGCCATGCCACCAAATATTAGTGTTGGCAAAAACCGATGACAGAAATACACCACGAACCACTGCCGCCCATCCATATGTAGTTAAGCTTAGTACTACTATCTGCAAAATAAACTTTTTTTTTTTATTATAAAATCTCACTTCCTATGTTATAGGTTCTGTTTTAATTGCATACTATTTAAGCTCCTGTTTGTATATTTATGACTACGAATCTTATTCATGTTCTAATCTGCGTGTGTACGTACCTTGTTTGCCTAACATGAGATTTTTAAAAATAGATGCCACATGATATTTTCGATAACATAAGCAATACAAGTTCGATGTAGAGTCGCTATTGAAGTTAATGAAAAATGTTTTCGGAAAAAGATTTCTTATTATCTTATCCACTCCCTCCTTTGTTTTCTTGATTAATTCTAAGTAACAGTGATATCGTTACAGATGTGAGAAACACGTGTAAAATGGTTAATGAACTGTATCACACAGATGGGAAAGGATAGTATATTATGTGCTGTTTATTTTCGGATGGACCGCGAAAAATTGGGGTAAATATTCGTGGCGGAATTTCTGTTGCTGCTTTAGTACTTCGCCTTTTGTCAGTGGACAAATTAATTTATTTTAGCAGCAAGCCACAATACGGCACATTTGCTTCGGGTTTGGTGGCTGATTTAAACATATATATATATTTATTGAAACGACACGAACAATTAACAGCCATATGATTGTTATCGAAAGGGCCCAAAAGTAATTACGTTATTATATTAATTAGCAAGTTTTGTTAAAACTGGTGACATTTCTAAAATAAACGTGAAAACAACGTGGTGTCTGCGCCTACTATGTAGTGTAGTTATTTTTACTGCTGTGTGAGAACGTTCGGAAGCGCGATTTGCGCCACATTTTGGTGAGTTTTTAGTTTGTGACGTCAGAAAGGCATTTGCATTGCACAAACCATCAAGTGATTGAGTTGAAGCAGCTATTTTTATAACACATGCTCTCATTTAATTTCTTGCTTGCTTTTTTTTTGCTTGGAGTAGGTATCGATTAAATATCCAATTAACCGATATTTAAATATTTAGCAAGTGTTATCTACTATAAGTAAGGGGTGTTCCTTAAAAACTTGCCAATATTTTAGAGTAATTTTATGAAAAATTAATGAATGAAAGTTCGCAATGGTTTAAATTTTTCTACAGGGCAAGCGCGGGTCGGGGGGTGGGGGGGGGGGGGGGTCATGGGGGACATGACCCCGAACCATCAATTTAAGAGCTGCGTTTAATCGCAGGTCGCCAAGCAGGCACTATTTTATGCGAACGTTTAACCAAATATTCTTAATTTTTTCTGATCTAAAACTGGATTCGTAAAGTAAAGGATTGGAAAACGGTATGAAAAAATTGCCTTAAAACATATAATGTTATATGAATAATAATAACAATTTCAAATATGAACAATTTTCCAATTTTTGTCACATATCTTCCTGAAACTTGTTGATACCTCAATCGACATGTCAGATAAATATCAATAAATTAACTAAAAAACTTTATTGTTAACGGCTAAAACTTCACGAAAAGGAATATTGATCAGCTGATGACTCTCGTCTTTTTCTAACCTGCCAAAAAGCGGCATATTTTTTAATTAAATTGATGCAACATAGATGGATCTGATTGATAATTTGGGATTGTTTTAGATCCTCATCTCAATACGAAAAGTACCATATATACCGGTTTAACTAACGCTGTAGGGTATTACTTTTCGTAACTTTTCCACAATTCTATTGTTTTTAATTTCTTATTATAATTTATTCGCCCTACATAACATCTTGTTAGTTAAAGAACTAGAAAAACTATAATTAACAAATGAATCTCTGTTTTTTTTAACAGCCTGACATGGTATTTATGACCGAAACCAATGAACCTTTGTTCTAGTATTTCATCTTAAATGATAAGGGATGTAAATAGATATTTTAAAGAACGTGTTTACTTGTTCACAGATCAAAATATGAGACATTTTGAACATTTACTGTAATCTACAATTATTAGTCAAGGCGCCTATAGTATTTAAACAACATAATTTATGAAATTTGGAATTATTTCGAAAATGGCTCGAAATAACTTATAGGTTTGTTGTACAAAAGCATTGCTTATGAATTCTACATCCAATACCCAAATAATATACACGGTGTTCCATTTGAAAATCTTGAGGAAATGATTTTGAAATGCGTCGTTTTTGCAACCTTATTATGAACACCCTGTATAAAATATATACACACTATTAGATCCATACTATCTTTAGACCCATTGACATAAAACTCACTCAATGCCGTGGTTAGAAAGATATTTTTAGAATATTTTTTTGACTTTTGTTTCCAGGATTACAAAACATTTTTTTTTTAGTTTTTAATTTATTGCTCTTAAACTACCCAAGCAAATCAAATAACATTTTAGATGATTATAGAGGAAACTAACACGAATATAAATATGCAAATAATATACTGGGTGTCTCATTTAAAAAATACAACTTAATATTATTACACTTTTTTCGGCCATCTTATATAGGGTGTTGAAAAAAGGTCGGTACCCCGGAATAACTCCGGTGCATCGCATTGCAGCGGAAAATGTCTGGGGAAAAAGTTGTTTGGTTTTGAAGGAGGAATAGTTTGCAATTTAAACCACCCCCCACCCCTCAACCGCCGGGCGAGGGTGGGGATAAGTTAAGATTTTCAAATGGAATATTTTTTATTGGCCGAAAAATTTTTGTATTCGGGCCCATCCTTCACCAATAATCACCATGAGAAAGACAGAACCGTGCGAAAATCTCTTTTTCTCTGTCTTGTACTAAAAAATGCCCGTGGAATACTTTTTTAGTACAAGACAGAGAAAAAGAATATTTCCGGGATAAAACTTGATTTTCGCACGGTTCTGATTTTGTCTTTCTCATGATGATCATTGGTGAAGGATGGGCCCGAATAAAAAAAATTTTCGGACAAAATATGTTTATTTTTGGTCGGAGAACACGATACGCCAATAAAAAATATGGGGTTCCATTTGAAAATCTTAACTTACCCCACCCGCACCCGGGGGTTGAGGGGGTGTGGGGTGGTTTAAATTGCAAACTAATCCCCCTTCAAAACCAAACAACTTTTTCCCCAGACATTTTCCGCTGCAATGCAATGCATCGGAGTTATTCCGGGGTACCGACCATTTTTCATCACCGTGTATATAGAAAAATATTTTTCTGAAATACACCCCATGAATGTGAATATGAATGAAATTTCTAACTTACCTTGTATAGGAGCTATGCTGACGCACTATTGCAGTACCCTGTATAGATCTACCAAGACTAACCTACCCTTGGCTCAAATGACAGAGTTGTCAAAATTTTAAAGTTATAATGTCAAATTATCGTTTGAAGAAGGAGTCGTACCATGAGAAGATTTAAGAACGATAGGCCAGCTTTGGCCGCGGTTAGTATTCTCACTTTAATATTAAAAGGATGACCACGACTTAATTAATTATATTGATATTTTCAACAGACAGAAGAGATAGTGGTTTAAAACATTGAAATAAAAAAGACATTGTCAGAAGCTCGTCGAAATTTGTAATCACACTGTTGCAGGTAACCTAGATTAAACAATTTTAAAAATGAATTGCCTATTGTTAAAAGGGACCTAAGTAAGTCACCTTTTCGGTGATTCTGCATTATATGTCCATTTGATATCTTTTGGAGTATGAGGATATGCTGCTGTCAAAATTGAGCCGCTGCTAGCATTAAATGGCATTTTTAACTTTGTCTCTGCAGGTCAGTTCAGTTGCGTGCAGTTAAGTTTAGTTCCGCCGGGTGTTGTTCGACTTGGCCAAATGAAAACATTCTAGATAATTTATAAACTCCGCGGCGGTTCGTTTTAGTCAGTTCAAGTTTATAAATCAGAAATCGTTTCCCAGCGAACTGCAACTGCGAGCGCAACGCAACTGAACTGAACTTAAAAGTTTATAAATGGACCTTTAAGTGGCTTTTATAAACTTCGTCGCTGTAGTTCAGTTCAGTCGAGTTCAGTTCCGCACTGTCGTTCGACTTGAACAAATGGAAACATACCAGAATGTTTATAAACTCCGCGGCGGTCCGTTCGAGTCAGTTTCAAAGTCAAGTTTATAAATCACAAATTGTTTCTCAGCGAACTGCGAGCGCAGCGCTACTGAACGTAAAACTTTATAAGTGGACCTTAAGAGTTTGCCGTATTACCTGAACTATGAGAGTTTCGTGGTTTTGTCATGACATTTAAACACAAAGTAGATTCAAACTAGGCATATGGGTTTACCTTTTTGGCCTCTTCAAGAGTTTTTCTATAAAATGGGGAGCCAATATTCAGCCACCTCAAAAATTACATGGGATTTTTTATGTTCAACTCCTCAATTATTAGTTATATATTTAATTTTCTTCTTTTCTTTTTTATGGCGTGTAAATACTATTATGCATAGAGGAATAATACATGGACATTTCAGATGAATTATGGTAAATAAATAGTAATTTATTTTTATTCCGAATATTAGAAATGATCTGTACAGGGTGTCCCATTTTCGACACTTTTATCTCCGTAATTGTTAGTGCTATCAAAAAAGTAATGTATGTGTCATGTGCTCGTTTTGGGTCAAACTTAAAATGGTAAAATCAAAATTTGAAAACTTTCGCTCGCTTAAGAGATACGGGGGAAAATCAAGAAATTGACAATTTCAAAATTACCCTTTATTTTCTTAGTTAAATGAGATACAGAAAAATGTTTTATACATAAGTTTCTTTATATTGATTGTTGAGTAATCTGCCGTTTTCAGAATAAGTATACGGGTTTGTTCAGGTAAAAAAGTTATCGGATCTAACCTCATTTTTTTAAATGGAACATCCTGTATATTTGAATCTAAAAAGATAGCATTTTAAATTCTCTTTTCAAATATATAACACATATTGGTTTCCTAGGCGATTTATTTAAACTTTATAACTTTAAAATAAAGTAGACCATGAAACCAAAGCTAATATGTATTCCATTTAAAAAAAATTAGGTTAGGTCCGATAACTTTTTTACCTGACCCCGTATACTTATTCTGAAAATGGCAAATTATTCAACAATCAATATAAAGAAACTTCTGTATAAAACATTTTTCTGTATCTTTTTTAACTAAGAAAATATAGGGTAATTTTGAAATTGTAAATTTTTTGATTTTCCCTCATATCTCTCAAGCGAGCGAAAATTTTCAAATTTTAATTTTACCATTTTAAGTTTGACCCAAAAAGAGCACATGACACCTACATTAATTTTTTGATAGCACTAACAATGACGGAGATAAAAGTGTCGAAAATGGGACACCCTGTACTTGCGTTACGCCTAATAATTTGATAAGATCCGTTATTATGACTATTAAATAGCTATATAGAAAATGGATTGATTCAGCTCTTTAAATGAAAAATGTTAAGTATCTATAACATTGTTGAAACAGATGAAGTACCTTTTTAATCTAATTGATTACTACTCGTATGTTTACAAAAACATTATATTAAATCAATAAATCATTATTTTCAAAACTCTTACTGGTAAACCATTTACAAATTGATATTCAAAGTTTAAATTATCATGTAAGTATATTTTTTCAATATTCAGTGAAACCTGCCTTAGGCGGACACCTACGGGATCGTCTAAATGTGTCCGCCTAATAGAGGTGTCCGCCCATGGGAAATTTGTTATTAGGTAATATGTAAATGCAAAATTATTACTATGAATATGTATGTACAAATAAACATTTATTAAACATAACAAAAATACACTAATTTTAGTTAGGATGTAGTACTAAAAAAATCTAATAGCGTAGTTTGACGTGTTTGCATTTTATACTTGCAATCTAGAAAATGTAATTCCAAGTCTGATATCAATTCCATTGTTCTATCCTTTGCATACTCTTATAATTCCTTTACCATACTAATGGCTTGTTGATATAATTGGCGACATTTGTTTGATTACTGCATTCAACTTCTTCATCAGAGTCGTCAGATCGTAATGTGGTTTCAGTTCATAATCGGTAGGAATGGGGTCACTATCATCTTCTAATAGCACATTGCTATCAATGTTAATGAACTCCCATATCATTGTTATCAAATTACAAACTTCCACAGCATCAATATTCTCTTTCAGACTCAAAACGCGACATTTTTGTGCCATTGTTTAGGATTTTAACCTTACAACTCACATATAAAAGGCGGACTGCTGTTGGGGAATCACACATACTTTCATTCGGCGAACTCCTTTCGCGCTGCCACGTATACGCGATTGGTTGCCGGTCTGTCTTCAGAGAGTTTTTGTACCATACTTATTCGTCTCCCAAATACTCTAAAATATGTTTGTCCGTTTAAAGGAGGGTTTTCGCACTCTTTGTATGAAAACAGCCTCTCCGCGGCCGTCCAAAGGAGAGTCCGCCCAAGAGAGGTTGATTTTCATGGAATTTCATATACCTAGTTCGGGACTATGAAAAAATGTCCGCTTAATAGAGATGTCCGCTTGTTAGAGGTGTCCGTTATGGCAGGTTTCACTGTATAAATTTTAATAAGGAATTATCAGTAGCTGTCAGCAGGAGCTTCAATTTATTTGAAATAATTTAAGTTAAAGAGCAATAAATTTAATGATAATTTTAACTTATCGGATAAAAAGTAGGCCGAAAACTCGATAAGGCAGCCGAATTGTATCAAAATGTATCAATGGGCGCATTCAGCAGAGCCCATCAATTTGTAAGCAATTATTAATCATCTCCTGAATGCACTAAAAAAAATCGATGGGAAATCGGACGCCATTTTTTCCACCGAATTCCAGCGATTTGTGATTTGACAGCAATTTTTGTCAGTTTTGTTTGTCGGGTTGAGGAGTGAAATTTATAAAAAATGACAAAAGAAGTGAATTATAATTATAAAAATATATTATACACGGTCCTCCAGTGAAAAGAAGCATTAAAAATTAAATTATCTATTTCGTACAGAGAAAAATTCAATATTCGAAGAAAATATTTCGGTGGGATCCTAACCAAACAAAAAACTGACAACAAAATGCATTCAGCAGAACTTATAAATCGATGGGCTCTGTTGCTGACAAAAAAAAACTTACACCTATTATGTGTTATTGTGTTTCCATGGTATCAAATCGTCCAAAGCCGCCTGTTATCCATTGGCTGGACAGCCCCATCGATATGTCAGCGATTTTTTAATCGTTTTATTATCGTAACATTGTTTTCTAATAAATTACAAATGATCGTTTATTGTTACAGTGGACGATATGGATCAATATCTACAATACATAGGCGGAGGTGCGGGCGCTTTGGCCCTGACAGGAGTAGCAGCGGCGTCGGCATTTTATTTAGCTAGTCGGCCTTCTCCGCAAAGACCCTTGTTCCCCTTGGATGCACAGTGTCTTTTAGAGCCGGAAGAACAAGACGTAAGTCACATTTTATTATACGGGGATGGGCAAAAGTTGGACTGGGCTAAATACAGGGTGTTATGGAAATGACGTATTATATTTAAATGGGTGACTCCTGGGGTGTCCTAGAGAAGCCCTACATTTTTTTTTTAAATCGAACGTTTAAAAAGTGGGGTAAGTCACCCCTAAACCCACACACAACTCCTCGGCACATTCATATATGAACATATTACATTGCCAGCAACAGATTTTCAGGCACAATGTTGCCAAAATGTTTAAAAGTGTAAAACTTTGGTCTCTTATAAACATAAATATTTAGCTTACTTAGAAAGTAAATCCAGGACGCGATTAAGGAATCCAGGGCACAGACACTTTCAGTTATTTTTTCTATGGGAAAAACTTTATGCCCATCACGTGTCCTGATGATAGTGTGGGAGTGTATAATAATCGTATCACTAAACCCCAACACTAACGCATAATTATACTTTACAATAAAACACATAGAACAAGAGCACGTAATCATTTCGCAATAGAAATAATAAATGGGCCATTAACCCTTTACTAAAGATAAAATGAAACAATTGACAGGAACTACCCTTTGAAATGAATGGTCTAGTCCACCTTCGGACCAGTCGAACTTTCTTTCCGAGAACTCTCCGCTAGTAAAGCCAGCGCGGTTGCCATTTCCGAGACTATATTTATACAGGAAAGTAATATTATAGAAGGAAATTCGGCAATTTATGATAGTCGCTTATAAAACATCGAAAGTGGCAACGCTGTATTTTTAAATATTAGCCCGATTGTCCATAATCAGCTGTTTAAAGAAGCCGGCCGATATCGATCGAGAGAACCAACGTGTTATTTATTTTAAAATTTTTAGATGTTAATTACATTAGACAATAAGGGCGTATTTTTGTCTACACAGTAGCACTTTCAAATACTAATTCAGATTGTGATGTGAGTACTTGGTGTTTTTTTATAAATTAAATTGTTTTTAATGAGTCCGAAAAGGTAAATAAAATTGCATTTTTTTTTCCAAAGGGTAAGTGGCATTTATAAACTTTTAAGTTGTCCAGATCTGACGGGTGTCGTTCGAATTGAACAAATGAGAACATACCTGACCATTTATAAATTCCGCGGCGGTTCGTTCGAGTCAGTTCAAGTTTATAAATCAGAGATTGTTTCCCAGCGAACTGAACGTAAAAGTTTATTAGAATGTACCCTGAAAAATAAACAACTTGAAATCTGTCAAACGGTTATTGACTTTCTAAAGAGTTTACCCTGAAGATATGACAACACTGTTCAAGATTCACTGCCATGTGTTGCTGTGTTTACCTTCCGAACAGGGGCACCACGTGTTAATTTTTGGTGTGACATAAGGTCATGTACAGGGCATATTAAATTAAAGCACCATTTTTGGATATTTTTCTTCAATTTGTTTTCATCTCAGGAATTGCCGGTTTAAATATAATACGTCATTTCCATAACACCCTGTATATCTTATTACCTATTGAAATTTAAGTCGTTAAAGGTAAAAGATCGTTATGTCACCACTGTATAGTAAACAATAACTTTATATTTTCAGTAGTTATACAGGGTCGGTAATGATCGCGCCATAGAGTAACCACATATTCTACACACAAAAATAATAGATTTGTGCTAAACATGATTTAGTAAAATGTTGGTCGTTAATGAGATACAGGATAGATACAGCATACAGGGTGTTAAAGTTTAATTTCAAAATTTTTTTTTTTCTTCATAGATTAAGCTATTTTTGAGATATAGACATGAAAATTTGTAATTGGAGGTTTTTGAGGACGAGGAACATAACTTGTTACGCACTACATGGCCAATTTTTTTTGCGGGTAACTTTATTGGGAATCTGATTAAAATTCATCTAAAGAAAAATGTATACTTCATTTGTTTTGTTTAAATAAATTCGTTTCCCTGGACGGCTGTCCGGGCTCTTAAGACGGCCCTGAATGTAAAAATTCAATTGTTTCTGAAATCTTGACGTTTGGAGAATAACATTTATCACTGGATGCAAAATGAGACTGTAATTTGATAACTTAAAGCCTATATTCTCTCAATATTGACCGATTTTTGATAGGACAGATGAAATACATCGATTGAATGATATTTTTAGCTGCCCAATCGGCAATATTAAAAATAAACATATTTGTTTGTTTAATTATCTAAATATACATTTATTTGTATCATGAAGCAAACATATTTGTTTTTATTTCGATTCCACTTAAGGGTAGGATTTACCACCGGTAAATCTTTAGTGAAACATGGGCCCATGATTTTGAGAGTTGAAGGAAATGTTAAACCAAATTTCTGAATTTAAGTACATACAGGGTGTTATGGAAATGACGTATTATATTTAAATGGGTGACTCCTGGGGTGTCCTAGAGAAGCGCTACATATATTTTTTTTTTAAATCGAACGTTTAAAAAGTGGGGTTATTCACCCCTAAACCCACCGGTTACTCCTCGGCACATTCATATACGGTCATATTACATTGCCAAGCTGTGTAATCAATGTTCAGGCACAATGTTGCCAACTGTGTAAAAAATGTAAAACTTTAGATTCTTATAAAAATAATATTTAGTTTACCTAGTATCCAAATAGAAGTGAATCCAGGTCCCAGTACAATGGCAAGTAATTCAGGGCACAGACATCTTCAGGTTATTTTTTTTCTATGGGAAAAGCTTTATGCTTATCACGTACCCTGATGATAATGTGGAACTGCATAATAAGCTTATACCCACTAAACCCCATTCAGCCTCTTATTTCCAATCTCTCGGAACATTTGCACTAAATCACTTAAAGAAACACACAGACACCCACGAGTTTCAAATGAGTTTTTTTGAAGATATGCACTTATTATTAGATTACACAAAAGCAATAAATACTAACGCATAATTATACTTTACAATAACCTACCGTACACATAAAACAACAGTACTATAAGATACAAATTATTTCGCAATAGAAATTCAGAAATAATAAAAACGCTAATTTCTAATGGGCTAATCAAACTTATTAATCCTTAATCCTCCACTGAAGAAGAATGATGAAATAATTATGTTGATAGACAGGACAACCCCTTGAAAATAAATAGTCTAGTCCAACTAGCGTGGTTGCCATTTCCGAGACTATCATTATACAGAAAAGTATTACGGAAGGAAATTCTCCAATTTATGAATATAAACTTATAAAACATCGAAAGTGGCAACGCTGTATTTTTAAATATTAACCCCAGCCGCTGCAGTAATAGGCAACCCGCTGGATTGTCCAAGATCAGCTGTTTAAAGAAGCCGGCCGGTTTCCTACTGTTCCTACCAGAGTTTAAATTATTAAGTTATTTGTTCTTTTCGCGACGGCAGTGCCTCAGTCCAGCAGTTCAATATCGATCGACGGAACCAACGTGTTATTTATTTTTAAAATTTTTAGATGTTAAATACATTATTTCCCAGACCACTCAGACAATAAGGGCGTATTTTTGTCTACACTGTAGCTAAAATACTAATTCCGATTATGGTACTTAGATGTGTTCATGAGACGCGATTTTGTGAGATTATTGTGCCGGTTTGTTTTTGTTCGGGTTAAATAAGTACTTTGTGCTTTTTTATAAATTAAGTTGGTTTTAAATAAGTCCGAAAAGCTAAATAGAATTGCATTTTTTTTCTAAAGGGTAAGTTGCATTTATAAACTTTTAAGTTGTCCAGATCTGACGGGTGTCGTTCGTGAATAAATGAGAACATACCTGACCATTTATAAACTCCGCGGCGGTTCGTTCGAGTCAGTTCAAATTTATAAATCAGAGATTGTTTCCCAGCGAACTGAACGTAAAAGTTTATAATAATGTACCCTGAAAAATAAACAACTTGCAGTCTGTCAAACGGTTATTGACTTTCTAATGAGTTTACCCTGAAGATATGACAACACTGTTCAAGATTCAGTGACGTTTTTCGCCATATGTTGCTTTGCTTACCTTCCTGACAGGCGCACCACGTGGTCATTTTTGGTTTGACATAAGGTCATGTACAGGGCATATTAAATTAAAGCGCCATTTTTGGATATTTTTCTTCAATTTGTTTTCATCTCAGTAATTGCCGATTTAAATATATTACGTCATTTCCATCACACCCTGTATTTATGCAATAGCAAAACAAACACAATATTTTTCAAATTTTGTTTTTAAAACGGATTATTTATTATATTTAAATGGGTCACTCCTGGAGTGTCTTGTACTTTTTTATAATCTACCGTCTAGAAATGAAAACCAACCCTCATGACGACGCAGTAAATATTCGTGTTACGATGTTGCCAAACCTTCGGTCGCCCGCTACTTAGCAGGTTTTTCCCTTTCAAATAATCATTATAATACTTTTTTTTAGTAATTTTTCAAACAATATTCTTTATGTGTACCAGAGAGTAAAAAAATCTATTTTGTATTATACCAGGCATACCGTCTTTGTCATTTTCGATCTGGCAGCACTGGTGGCAAGGCTCAGTGCTCTTCGAGATGTGAAGATGGCTGTACGTCGAGTACGGTTAAAATCCCGAGCGTATTGCCATTAAAAGTGTACGATGATAAGGTGATTTTCTCCGTTTCATGGTTATTTTTCTGCAAATTGTTTTCACCTCAGGGTTTAAATATAATACGTAAATTCCCTAACAGCCTATATAACCTTTAATTCTCATTTTTTTTAAGTGTATCAAATTATCATTTACAAATACATACCTATGTAATAAAAAGTACATTAACTGTAAGCTAAGTGCTTTATCTTTTTTAACATGTGTGTTGTAGACACGTGATAAGTCAACTGGGCGATTACACGTGATTTTTTAAGTTAACAGTATTGGCACCAACTTTACATTAAATAACGTTAATAAAAATGTGATCGTATTGTGGTGGTCATCCATAGTATTATTGGCTACAACGAACTTAAAATTTGTGGCAAGCGTCCAAACGGACTGGATTTTTTAAATGTCCAGGGATCAGTAAACATTTTAATTACTCATGTTAAATAAATAGGTTGCAGAGATGCATGGTCATATACGAGCAGCCCTAACAATGAGACCATGGATTTTTTTTGATAATTACACTGGCCAACACACATTTTGGTGCCGGCGATTTTTTAATTGTTCCTGGGTAATTTTTGGGTGAAGAATCCGAAATAGCCATCAGATTTTGTCTATCAGATCTAGTTTTTATGAAAAGTAGCTTAACATACATTCATACCCATATTAGTCACTATCACCTACAAATTTTCTTTTATACGACTTTCTAGCATGAAGTTTACCGGTGTAGTCTCGCTGAAGGCTCCAACAGAAGTCGGCCATCATGTGGCTATCCCATCGTCCTTGATATCGATCTTCCATAGTTTTAATATCCTGATGGAATCTTTCTCCCTGTTCTTCACTACAGTCACCTAAATTTTCTGGAAAGCGACCTAAGTGACTATGGAGGTAGTGAACTTTTATACTCATGTTACAACCGAGAATATGAAAATTTGCAAGCATAGTTTCCACTAATTCTAAGTAATTGTCTGCTTTGTGATTTCCAAGAAAATTTTTAACTACTTGAACAAATGAAACCCAAGCGTTAGATTCAGCCTCATTCATTGATGTGGTGAACTGTGGATCTTTCATAAGTTGCCTTATTTGAGGACCATCAAATATACCAGCTTTTAGTATTTCCGTGCTAATCCTAGAAAACTTACTTGACAAGTACCCAAAACAATTTCCATCTCGATCTAACGCTTCCACAAACTGCTTCATAAGCCCCAACTTGATATGCAAGGATGGTAGTAAGATTTTTTCTCTCTTAACCAAAGGTTCATTCGCTACGTTTTGTTTTCCTTGAACGATAGTATCTCTTAAAGGCCATTTTCTCTTAACCCAGTGCTGATCTTTAGCTCTGCTGTCCCAAAGACATAAAAAACAGGGGTATTTTGTATATCCACTTTGCTGTCCAAGGAGAAAGTTCACCATTTTCAAATCAACACAAATTGCCCACTGATGTTCTTCGTATTTAATTTGTTTCAAAACTTGTGATATTGTTTTATACTCCTCTTTCATGGTAGTAGAATGTCCAATAGGAATTGAGGCATATTTGTTACCGTTATGTAAAAGGACACATTTTAAACTACGGTTTTAACTGTCAATGAAAAGGTGCCAATCGTCTGAAGTGTATTCTGGCAAACCCATTATTTGTAGGAGTCCTTTTATATCGTTACAGAATACCAGCTTATTTTCCTGAGTGAAAAAGGCATCAGATCCTTTTCTCTCTTACGATAAAATGTAACATTAGTGCCTGGATAAAGAAGGTTCTTTTCTTTTAATCTGGATGCAAGTAATTCAGCACACTCCTTTGAGAGGTATAGGTCTCTCACGAGATCGTTCAGTTCTTGTTGATTAAAACACTCAGGAGTTGTTAAATCTGCTTCAAATTCGCTGTCGTTTTCTGATTGCATTCTTTGAACTTCATCAGACGTTGATGTTTCTGTATCATCTTCCGGGATTTCAGGAAGACTGCTGAAAGTTGGAATGGGTATTTCCTTAGAGTGCGGTACAGGTCTTCTTGCAGAATCTAGATCAGGATATGTCCATTTATGTCGATTGTTCCTATTTATGCCTTTAATATTAACGAGACAAAAATAGCAGTCATCATAATGGTTATGTGGTTCCCTCCAAACCATTGGTACACCAAATTTCAGGCACTTTCTGTTTCCAATTGTCCACTGTCGCAAATGTTCAACACATGTTTTACACACTACATGTGGAGCCCAGGATTTATCTTGATCTCCTAAATGAACGCCAAAATAAGCAAGATAAGACCTTTTCACAAATTCAGAAATAGTTTTTCTACTTTCTTTCAAAGTGTATTCGCCACATACATAACAAAAAACGTCTGGATGGTTTACACAGCTACGCCTGCTGGAGGATGCCATTGTTTTAGTTTTAACACTATAAAACGACGAAAATGTACACAAAATTATGACACAACTTTATTTGCAAAAACTACACAATATACTAAGTCGAGAAGGATGAAGGTAGACAAAAGGTACTATGTTTCCAAAACCAATTAGTCGGGGTTGAGCAGGTATGGGGAGATCGGATCATAGGGAATTCCAAATATAAAATAGGTAATAAAATTAATAGGATTAAGTAGGAATATTGGTTTACTGACAATTTCAGGTATATCTGGCTAATTAGATCCTAGTTTTGAATACCAAATTTCTATTTTGAATTTTAAAGAGATGTAGATTTATTTATTTTTGCCTTTTATTAGAACTAAATTCAATTAGTCTCTATCTCAAAAACTAGAGCTGATAGAAAATATCTGATGCCAGTTTTAGAATCAGCACATTAAGTATATCTAAAATCAGTTCTCACATCTCAGGCACCAAAATTTTTTTTTATTTTGTTGGCCTGTGTTATATTTTATAAATAAAATTAACTTTGTATGTATTTTACTGGGCGAGGACAGTGCTCTATTATTCATAAACAGTTTTCTGGAGATAAAAGTGCAAACTTATCCTATTTAATTTATACTATTTAATTTATAAACAGTTTCCTGGAGATACAAGTGCAAATCCGTCCCAATACATCTTTTGCATTCGAGTATTTGTGCCCGAAAATTGATGTTTTATATTATCTTATGTCATACCAGTGCATTAATGTGTTTTTATACCTTAGATACCATCTACATATTGGATTATTTTATGCCCGTGCGGGCATAAAGTACACGTTATGACCCGTGCTGGCATTAAGACGCAAGAAACAGATTTCGATTAACTTATTCTTTATTAACAAAATATAAATTTACGTTTATAAATTATTTGGTTGTATTTACATAGAACTGGCAATTTTGGAAGGTTCCGCTGACAGCCAAAATTCCTGCAGCAAACGTGATCATGATTCATTGTCTGGGTCTCTAGTTTCTGTAAGGAAATGCGAAACCCAGATGGTACGCTTGCCGACATCCTTGAAACGACATTTTTCGAGGATATGCCATCCTCTAAATATCCTTCAGCAACTGTGGTACTCTTCAATCCACCATGGCGCTTCAGCGTAGTCATACTTGCTCCAGCTTCTGCTAAAAGAGTTGCCGACGTTCCCACCCAACCCAAATATTTTGCAATAATACAGGGAAATTTCCCAAATGTTTTTTCCAACAGGTCGTGCAGTACAGCGGCCCTGTCTGTAGCTTAAAAATAGTATTTTTCTGAGCAGCCATGTGGCCGCAAAGACTTATAAGTTTCAAACTATTCATTTCGTCTTCACCAATAATGGTGAAAACTCGTTTTTTGACAGTTTTGGTTTCTGGCATCGTTACAACAAAGACTGATTTTCCATCTTCTACATGTGTGACTAACATATTTACAAATTCTTGCGGCCGATATCCACCAAATAATAATTCGACCTTGTTCATTAAAAACGTTTCATTTGGTGCCTCATGAATAAATTTTAGGACATTTTCTTTAGATAACACACTGGATTTTTTTGGTTGATACCCTTTTGACCTTTGCTTTAAATACTCGCATAATTTGTGAAAATTACATATATTAATATTCTTATTTACCATCTAAGTCTTCTTTATCATCGAATATTTAGCCCACAGAGGAAAATTTTTCAGATAGATCATTAAAGTACCCCAACAGCACAGTTTCGTTAATGTTTTCTACAGCATTTTCTGACATCCACTTCAAAAATTGGTCATATTCTTTACCAGATTTTGCGTTGCCTTTTCAGCCTTTTTTTCAATTTCTTCGGGCAAGAAAAAGAAAAGAAAAGCTATTATAATGTCAAGGTAATGTAGCAGGTAAAAATAAAAAATTGGTAAATCAAATTAAATTTAAAAAAAATATGAACTGGTATGACATAAAAGTTTGTATGCACCACGGGTACTAATAGATATATACCCTCGGCTTTGTAAGACTATCGCCCTCAGGGAATAATCATCTGCTTAGTAGCCTTGATAAACAAATAACTATAATTTATACACAGTTTCCTGAGGATACAAGTGTTATATTATTTATAAACAGTTTCCGGGGATACACGTGCAAGCCCGCCGCGATACATATTTTCAAGCCGAGCATTTATGTCCGAAAAATTGATGTATTATATTATTTAATTTATAAACAGTTTCCTGGGGGATACGAGGGCAAATCCGCCCCGATTCACCTTTTAGAGCCGAGCATTTATGCCCGAAGAATTAGTGCCTTATATTATTTAATTTCTTGGGGAAGTGTAAACCCGCCTTCCAGTTTTATTACCGCTTCAGTTCAGTGCTTGCTGGCCTGATCCTATTTTACTATGTCTCACAAATATAGTGTTCACTCGGTATACGTAACGATATAAGGTGCGATAAACATTATGCCACAATTTAACAGAACGAGTTTCTTAGTAGAAATAGAGTTTGACTGAAAGGAAGCCATAACAATTTGTGAAATCCGCATTTCTAAATATACCGTTGTTAATTGCGTTAAATCCGGAAGTTCTTATTTAGTTAAACTATTGAAACATTTTTCTGGCCCATGAAGTCATGTGAACAAATTAAACAATAACGATTTTTAAAAAAATTACACTCTGAAATATTAGCATGTCATTAAGGAACACTCTGTATAATGTTGTTTAAGAGTCCTTGTTATATTTTAAATCGAGGTCATCCGTTTTATCACAAAATTAGGTTTGCATCAATTTTAGATTATACAGGGTGTCCCAGAATATGTGGGCAATCTCCCGGGTTCAGATAGAACACTTAGAAAAAACAGGAGAAGCTCCTATAAAGTTTTGTTCCTACGGCCTTCCCAACGGAGATACGGGCCCATAACGGACGTACCTGGAAATCGTTGTTTTTTTTAAATAATTTCTTAAGTACTAGGTGTAATTTATTAATTTTTTAGTATAATGGTTATTAGATGAGTCTCCTTAAAATTCGCCCTTTTAAACACATTTGGCTTATTTAGTTTGCCAGGGACGGACTAGACGTAAAACAAAAATGCTTTTTTTTGTACACCTTGTATGATGAAGGACGACAATAATATTTTTAGATACTCTAAACCTCTGAAAAAAAGGTACTGATCAATGTCGATAAAATGAACTGATTTCGAAAAAAGAGATATTTTTGTTCAATATGATTTATATTCAGTATGCGTAAATTCCATTACTAAGTTAGTAATTAATAAGACAAAGGAGAAATCTGCAAATTTCAAGACACTACCATAAACTGACATTGGCATAAATATTCTTATTTAAATCGGTACACAGCCCGGTGAGACTGCTTATGGGGGGGGTCGAAACACGTAAGAAGGCCATGGAAGTGATGCTAAGCCTACTCTGCTCCATACGCTCACATGTAACCTACTTTTATCTATCTGTTTCACTCTATCATTTAAGCGTCAATATCAGACTTACGTAGAGTTAATATGGAAAGCCAAAAAGTGATTGTTTATGCAGGCGACTTGATCCTGGTCATATTTGTCTCACTTTACTGAATTAGGGAAGGTTGCTGCAGACAAAGACAGGCATAGAATGCGAACAGCACGAATTGTTAAATAGTTTAACAAGCTAACTTCCTTCGTCTGGCGGGCATGGAAATCAAGCAACATCTGATATGATTTAAAATGGTGGAGAAGTGGAGAAGACGCATCTTTAAATTTTAAAATAATTTTTAATATTCTAATCTTTCACGAAAAACGCCGTTTCCTTTTTGGTGCAAGTGAGTAATTTGTAATTGAAGCATTCATTTAGTCATCTTTACTGAGAGTAAGCTTCAATAATAATTTCTTTTCCTAAATCATATGGGGCCCAAAAATATGCTTGGACTTGAAGCTTGAAATATTTGCTAGGACCTAGAGCCCACTTGAAGATGGTCAAATATTTTATGTAAATTATGATTTACTTCCTATTTTTTAATAAAACTACTTACAAGCTTATTTCTGAAGTTTAATTTTTCATTTGTAGTTACGTTCTTAGTTTAAAAAAATGATATAAGAGTGTGTAAGGATTATTTTAAAGTTATATTTACAGCTTAAAACATGTCAGAACCCTAATATTTGATTCAATCAAATAAAAGGGTTTGAATGTTTTTTGTTGGATAAATGTCACTTTAAAATATTGACAGTAATAAAAATTTTGACAAAAGTGACATTTGAAAAGCACGTGCGTTTGTCAGCTGATTCCAGACGGAATGGATGCCTGGTTTGTTCGTTTGTTCATACTTGCTTCGATGTGTTAACACGGCTGTTTGTCTTCTTCCTGTTTATAAGTATTCGTTGTCGGTACATGTGAAAAAACCATGACAACAATGAGGAAATTTTATGAATATCGAACAACTAATGCAAATGAACAAAAATATATTTTTTTCGAAAATAGTTCACTTTATCGACATTGATCAAGAGTATCTTAAGGTTTAGAGTATCCAAAAATATTATTGTCGTTCCTTCATCATACAAGGTGTACAAAAAAACATTTTGTGTTACGTCTAGTCCGTCCCTGGCAAACTAAATAAGCCAAATGTATTTAAAAGGGCTAATTTTAAGTAGACTCATCTACTAACCATTATACTAAAAAATTATTAAATTATACCTAGTACTTAATAAATTATTTAAGAAACAACGATTTCCAGGGACGTCCGTTATGGGCTCGTATCTCTTTAGGGGGGCCGTAGGAAGAAAAATTTATATGATCTTCTCCTGTTATTTTTAAATGTTCTATCTGAACCCGGGAGATTGCCCACATATTTCTGGGACACCCTGTATAGTATGTGAGTGATGTTTTGACCAATGAAATGTTGACTTTATGTGCCAAATTGCTCCGCTATTTTAGCAATTAATGTATCTTATAAATTAATGTTTTTAGTGGAATCTTACTGTAAAAATCGGTTAAGTCTTATTAATAACAACAACAGTACTAAAATATATTTTTCTTGATAAGTTAAAATATATTTAGGTTTTCAATTTTAATATTTTTGTGATTAGTCTATCTTGCAAATGAATATTTATCAAATTACATGATGGGCCAAAAAATTCTTCAGAAATTATTTACAAAAGCATAAATTCTCGTAAAATTAATTTAAATGTATTCAGATCGATTTAGAATATCATACAGGGCAGGCTAAAATAAGAAGTTATTTTAAACAAGTCGGAAGAAATAATTGAGACTCTTATATTCGCAACAAAAAACATTCTTTTACATTTTTTCATACTTATTTCACTCGGTTAAGCATTTGTGGCTAATTTTCTGAGTAAAGCAGTTAAGCAGTTAATAACTGAATATTATTGGACATGGAAACAAATTTATAAATTGAAACAGAATTGATATATATTTGGATGAATGAAATGTATTTCATCTTTAACGTGTTAAGAAATATGTGAAAAACATTATTACTGTCCAGTGTAAGTATTTTTCAGCTTAATAGGAACAACAGCAAGAGAACAAGGCTTAATTCTGCAAAAGTCCGCAAAATATTGTCCTCTTCAAATTGTTATTTTGTTGTAAGTTTCGTGTAGTTTTTTTATACAGGGTGTTTTTTAATTGAGTGCCGATACTTAAGGTTGTGAATCATTGGGTGATTTTAAGAAGAAAAGTTAATATTAACATATGTCCTAAGCTCTTCATTTTTGAGCTACAGAATGTTAAAATTTAAACATTAACACAGCCTACTCATTTTTATTTTTACAATATGCTTACGGTTTTTTTCTATTCAACCATTCAATATCAAAAATGCCCCTTAATGATTATTATGGAATGTAGAAAAAATCTGAGTACGTCACTGGATTCTACGTACAAAACTACAAAAGAAACATTTTATTCCTGTTTGATAATGGTGTGTACAAAATTTCATAAACATATCTAAGAGTGATTATAATTATGATAAAAAACCCTGTATGTAAAATTTTTTATAAGTTAAATAGATTTTATCATCGTGTTCGTCGTGATTAGTCAAAGATAAATAAAATCGAGATTAAACTATGCAATTTTTACCGTTGCGGTACGAAAATTGTGTTTTTTATTGTAATTTGGTCATGGAAATTTAAAAATTGAAATCGTTGATTATGATGACAAAAGAAAAGTAATATTAGTTTTTTAATTTAACTGTATTAGTCAGTAACAAATAATTATAAACCACGATACGATACGCTGCGGTGCGAGGCGCAGAATCATGTCAGCGAACTACGAGAAAAAAACTTATATTTTTTTATTTATATTTTTTCCGCCCCCTCTAGAATAGACGCGTAGGCATGTTATCAAGTATCGCCGGCATTCATATTTTTATTCAAATTTTTTAATTGGATACAGTCCTGTTAGGAACGTGGAGTCACTGTCATAAATCGACCTCGATATAATATTAGATTGAAGGTGACAGAAAACTCAATAGTCTATTTTTGTAGAGCCTAGGTATTTTCTGGCAACTCTCTAGATAACATTAATTTTATAAAATTAGATTAATCAGTTGTTTAGCAAAAATGTTAAATATTTGATACAATTTATAATAAACTTATAAGGTTTTTATCGTTTTTAGTAACTAAGTTATTACGATTAGTTGTTGTTGGGTAAAAATAATATCTGGGCGAGCTTCGAATCTTGAACAATTTCGTATCTTGAATTACATTGATAAAAAATTAATTTCCGTTGGTCTTAAGAACTACTCGAAAAGAACAACTTAGTTAGATTTACTATAAAAATACATCTCTATTAAGGGTACATTTTTTCATAGTCCGGAACTAGGTATATGAAATTCCATGAAAATCAACCTCTCTTGGGCGGACGCGGAGAAAAAAATTTGTTTATTAAAATATTTGGGAGACGAACAAGTACGGTGCAAAAACTCTCTGAAGACAGACCGGCAACCAATCGCGTATGCGTGGCAGAGCGAAAGGACTTAGCCGAATGAAAGTATGTGTGATTCCCCGACAGCAGTCCGCCGTTTATTTGTGAGTTGTAAGGTTAAAATCGTAAACAATGGCACAAAAATGTCGCGTTTTGAGTCTGAAATAGAATATTGATGTTGTGGAAGTTTGTAATTTGATAACAATGATTTGGGCGAGTTCTTTAACATTGATAGCAATGTGCTATTAGAAGATGATAGTGACCCCATTCCTACCGATTATGCAGTCCAAACTGAAACCACATCACTATCTGACGACTCTGATGAAGAAGTTGAATGCAGTAATCAAACAAATGTCATCAATTATCAACAAGCCATTAGTATGGTAAACGAATTATAAGAGTAAGCAAAGAGTAGAGGTGACTTTACAGCAATGGAATTGTTATCAGACTTGGATTTATATTTTCTAGATTGCAAGTATAAAACGCAAAGACGTCAAACTACGTTATTAGATTTTTTAGTACTACATCCTAACTAAAACTAGTGTATTTTTGTTATGTTATGTTTATTTGTACATACATATACATAGTAATAATTTTGTATTTACATATTACCGGACACATTTAGACGAGCCCGTTGTTGTTTTATTCCCAGGCTGTCACCCATCCAAATAGCAAACCGCGTCTTATGTCGCTTGACTTCTTTGATCGATGGTCTATTCGCTATATAAGTTATCTACCAATCATCTGTTACGAAGATTGAAATTGCAGTGATTCGCCTTTTAGTCTTGTAAAAATCATTTTTGCACTACATCATTTAAGGTCATTTTTACAATAAAAAAATACTTAAATTACAATAATGTATACATTTAGAAATATTTAACTACTGGAGCTATCAATAAATCATTTTCACTTACATTCGTTGTAAAATTTAAAATATATTTAAGTATTTACTTGATTGTATTAAATTTATTAAAAATACTAACTATAGTTTTTTATAAATTATGTGTACAATCTTATGTGGATACGGATTATTAATGAAAAATGTAATTATTGCTTTATTTTATGTGCTTTCGTTCTAGGGAAAAATATTACCGGAGCATGTAAGTCCCATGAATTGACCTAAATATCCCTTTGTCCCACAGAGGCCTCAAAAATCCCACGAAATGAGAAATATCCCACGAGTTGGCAACAGTGCTTTAGGGATACGCATTAAGAGCATTTATAACAAAAGTGGCTGATGATGTGACGAGCTCGAAACATCAGAAAATACACTTGTGTGATAATCGTTGAATTGCAAAGTCCAGGTCCCTATTGAAAATATCTGAGTTGGTAGCAATAACTTAGATGTCAAGCGTTATTTTAAGAAAACGTTAAGCGGGTTTGGTACAGAATGAAAAGCTATTTTTTGTACGAAACTGTATTTGGAGAAATACTTTTGATGAATTTCCACATTCCCTTTAATATCCCTAAAACTAAAAACTATTTGGCAACACCGTAAGGACATTATAAATTATTACAAATTTAAACGACCTCGTAACTCTTACCGTTTCGTATTTTGCGATAGTGTCTCGCTGTATTTTGGGCACCCTGTATAGCTATGTTACCCTCTAAAGGCTGATTCTCACTAACGTACAAAGCACCGACCCGCCAAAATGTATGAGACGCAATGACTATTTTGCCGAGCCGATACCGTGCCGTTGCCGAGCATGTGCCATGCACGATAGTGAGAATGAGCCTTAAAACGACAATGTATAACGTGAGACACAACAAGTTTGCATATTATATCGAGAACTGTTATAAATCTGTCAAATAAACATAAATTTAGTGACCGCGTCACTGACTTGAGAAATTTTGCACTGCATTGCCAAAATCAACAAAAATAAATCGATTTTATTGGTCGGGGGTTTATTTAAACATATCGCTAGTTGACCACTTCAGGTTATAGCTTTATTTTTATATCGGGAGGTGAGGCGATGTCGCTCAAAATTTTACAGACTATTTCGCGTCGCCGTAACTTTCGGTTTTACGAGTGTCGCGGCTGTTCTTCAAACAAAACACGATTTAGTGAGTTACAAATTGATTTGTTATTTTATAGCCCTCTTTAGGGGCGTACGCTATAAGTGTTTTTTAATTTTTTTTCAACAAATTACATTTTTTAAAATTTTAAAAACTGATTTGTTACATGGATAATCAGTTTTTTTTGTAGAACCTTGTAAAAAGTTTGAATTAAACCGAAACGTCGACAGAGGGAAAAATTGTTTTCCTACAAATCTTACCTAAACCAAAGTAAACTTACTAAAAAATAATTCGGGAGTCTCTAACTCTAATTAGTAGTGATGCTTCCACTTTTTGATAATGTCGAATACTGGATTCTACTCCAACATTTTTGGACGAATCCTGGCCCGGAACCGGATCCTGAGCCTAACATAAGATCATCCTTGTTTGCACTCTATGCTTATTAATTGCTTATGGCTTGTTTATTATTATAACAACCAAGCGTTCTAAAAAGATATCAAAGTCCATTTGACTGAAAAAAATAATAAATGTACTCTCCGCAAGCAATGTGAAAAAATTATTTTTCAGCCCATTTTTAATTGTAAATGTAATGTATTAATTGTGCCATTTATTCCAGAGGTTGTGTTTTGTTTTTATCTTAGATTCGTTATACAGTATGTCCACGGATGGGGTTTACAAAAGGACAAATATGTACTAAAAATTGAAAGATACGAAAAAAAGTCACTCTTAACGAATGTGTTTTCTACACAACAAACCGAAGTAGAACAATTCATTAAAAGGTTTACCTATGTAAAAATTATTTCCCAAAAAGTATTCTCTGGCACACCTCTGACTGGTGAACCTAGTTAAAATAATAATGACACTTAAGGTGATAGGTACTTGTTGTCAATGTCTTTATTTAATGAAGTTATTATTTAAGTAGAAATGCTATCTACTGAACAAAGAGTTTTTATAATACAATGTTATGGGAATGGTTAAGTTTCATACCGCTACGTCATGGAACAATTTACCGAGAAATCCCAATAACTAGGATGGCAATCTGCAAGTTAATAAAAAAGAGAACTGGTTCGGTTTTGGACCTCAAAAAAAAAAAGAAGAAATACGACCATGATGATGCTGCTACAGTCTTAGTTCTTCATTCTGTTGATGAAAATCCTATGACGTCCTTTAGAAATCGTGTTACTCAGTTTGAAGTTGTGAAAAAAAGTCAAATTCAGAAAATCCTTGAAGCAAATAAATTGTATCCGTATAAACTGCACTTTAATCAAAGATTGGAAGAGGGAGACGACGCGAAACGACTTGATTTTTGCCTGTGGATAGGAGAAAAAATTTTAAGTGGAAATGTTGATTTTTATAAATGTATCATGTTTTCTGATGAAAGTACATTTTTAACAAATGGAACCGTTGCAACCCAGCACGTTAGGAATCCCGAATTCAGAATTATGACGAGAATACAATATTTCACAAAAGTGAACGTGTGGTGTGCGATATCCATCCATGGCATTATAGGGCCATATTTTTTTGATAACACGTGCAATAGATTATCATATTTAGAAATGCTGGATACATTTTTCAATGATGAACTCAAAAATCTACCATTAAATTTTCGACAAAATATGTATTTTCAGCAAGATGGTTGTCCAGCCCATTTCGCTCGTGAGGTTAGAGAATGGCTTGACCGCAGATTTGGTCCAAGGTGGATTGGCAGGAACGGCCCAGTTTTGTGGCCCCCAAGAAGTCCCGACTTAACCTTGGCCGATATGTTTTTATGGGGCCGTTTAAAACAAATTGTTTTTGCAACCGCAATACCAAATGATATTGAAGTTGCTGAAGGGCAGAATTATCCAGGCTGTCCAATCGATATCTCAGGAAGAAATCCGAAATTCTTTCACTTATTTGAGAAAGCAATTAGAAAAATGTGTCGAGTATGGGGGTGGAGTTTTTGAATTATGAAATCGTTATCGTATTCTTTTCATGTTAATAAAAATGTTCGTATTATTATTAATATAATTACTTCATTAAATAAAGACATTGACAACAAGTATCACCTATTCATTATTCAAGTAAAACCGTTTATTAAGAGTGACTTTTTTTCGTATCTTTCAATTTTGAGTCCATTTGTCGTCCTCTTCTAAACCTCATCCGTGGACATACTGTATAAAACAGCTCGGTTGTTATCGCTGTGGTTCTGTTCATAATTTCTACAACACCTTTTTTAAATCCAGTTCCGAGCGGATCAGGTACGAAATCAGGCTCAACCCACCGGCATCGCTACTATTAATATTTTTGGGGATCTCAGCATCGGTTATGTTTGTGTTTATTTTCTAAATAGTATCTGTGACCTCTTCGCTTGTGTGTGTTTTCGGCTTTACAATATTTTAAAAAAAATAGGATGTTTTTTACCTTTCATTAAAAAAAATTCGGAAATTTTTTAAATTGTTATGGTTTCCTGCAATATTTTTTTATAATTTTATGGGATACGGTAGAACAAAGTTGAACTTGTAAATTTCATACGGACAACACAATACAGAAATTCTTAATGTCTTCGTGTGCTTTTCCCAGTTCAGCTTATTCTGTAGGGAGTTTTAACGACATGTTGTATGTTTGGAAAATAGCCTTGATAAAAATCCAATAAAGGAATATAATTTTCTCGATCTCTGTCTGACATTTTATCTGGATCACAAGATCAAAAAAACTATAAATGCCTAAGTTCATTCGAGAAAGGAATGAATGAAATGTCACTGCTGATTTCTTATTTGTTCTTATTTGTTTTTTCATAATTTATCATTTTATGATTCACACTTTACTAAATTTTTTTTTTTCTGATAGATTTTTATTTTAAAATAAATATGAATACCAATATAGAGAAAATTCCATTAGGCTTTAATTAATATTGCTATTTACTAAAAAAAGGGTTTATCTGGATTGTACAGAAATAGTTATAATGACACTAGATCCATTTAGTAAAATTTAGTCATCATACAGCTTTATGCAATGCAATTTATCGATTCGACTAACATTGCACAATTTTTCCCTATGGCTGGAGTTAATATCGTATATCCACGTTAATGTTTTTATTTCACTAACTCTGCCCACGCTAACTACATGTCCAGAAATTTATATGAACTGTTGGATATTCTATCCACATTAGATTTTATAGGTTTATTTCTATCAATGATCATTTTTCTATTTCATTGAAACAATAACGTTTTATCTTGAAATATTTTCTTGACAGATGTACAATAACTTTTCCTAGTCCAATCAATATGTTAAGTTTTGTACATACAGGGTGTATGGGAAAATCTGGGAAATCTTCCGGAGATGAAGAAAACAAGGGAAACGAGTACTACAAGTTCATATAAACTTTTTCCTATTGGCCTCCTCTTCGCAGATATGGGCTCCAATGGAATCAAGATTTTTACACATAATTATTGAACCACCAGGTATATTTAAATTTTTTTTTTATATGATATATACCAGGTAAGAGCCTTCAAATTACTATCCAAGAAAGTGTTGCGAATTACTCACAGCTGTGACATTCATGGCCCCTTTTTTTAACGCCCTGTATGATAAGAACTTTGGACAACGGTTTTTACATACCTTTAACTATTGACTAAAAATTAAGTACTCTTCATTCATGTCGCTAATCCTAACCGTTTTCGAGAAAACGTCATTTTATTTACACTGAGTCCCCTAATTTCTCACGGGTTAAGTATGAAAAGGCGGAATTTTGAGGTTCAACATGTGATGCGTTTTCGCGTTTTTTCGAAAACGGTTAAGGTTAACTGCATGAATGAAAAGTATTTAATTCTTACTCAATAGTTATCGGTATGTAAAAAACGTTGTACAAAGTTCTTATCATACGGGACGTTTAAAAAAAGGATCAGCTGTGAGTAATTCACAACACTTTCTTGGATAGTAATTTGAAGGGTCTTAAATGGTATACACGGTGTTGAAAAAAGGTCTGTACCCCGGAATAACTCGGGTGCATCGCATTGCAGCGGAAAATGTCTAGGGAAAAAGTTGTTTGGTTTTGAATTAGGAATAGTTTCAATTTAAACCAGCCCCCCACCCCCTCAACCCCCGGGCGCGGGTGGGGGTAAGTTAAGATTTTCAAACGGATCCCCATATTTTTTATTGGCGTATCGTGTTCTCCGACCAAAAATAAACATCATTTGTCCGAAATTTTTTTTTATTCGGGCCCATCCTTCACCAATAATCACCATGAGAAAGACAAAATCAGAACCGTGCGAAAATCAAGTTTTATCCCGGAAATATGGAAAAAGTTGTTTGTAATCCACGGGCATTTTTTAGTACAAGACAGAGAAAAAGAGTATTTCCGGGATAAAACTTGATTTTCGCACGGTTCTGATTTTGTCTTTCTCATGGTGATTATTGGTGACGGATGGGATCGAATAAAAAAAATTTTCGGACAAAAGATGTTTATTTTTGGTCGGAGAACACGATATGCCAATAAAAATATGGGGTTCCATTTGAATATCTTAACTTTCCCCCACCCGCGCCCGGGGGTTGAGGGGGTGGTTTAAATTGCAAACTATTCCTCCTTCAAAACGAAACAACTTTTTCCCCAGACATTTTCCGCTGCAATGCGATGCACCGGAGTTATTCCGGGGTACCTTTTTTCAACACCCTATATATTATGTTAAAAAAAATTAAATATACCTGGTCGTTCAAGAATTATGTGTAAAAAACTTGATTCCATTGGAGCTCTTTGGAAGCCCATATTTCCGAAGAGCAGGCCTATACGAAATAAGTTTATATGAACTACCTTTTCACTTTTTTTTTCATAACCGGGAGATTTCCCACATTTCCCCGGACACCCAGTATATCGGCAGCGATAAGAAATAAACTCTCCATGTTTATTAAAAACAAATTTCGTAATAATGGACAGTTTACATTTACTGTGCAGTTGCCAAAATGCATTTGCGTAACTACACACACCAGCATTCTTTAAAATCATTTGGTCTTAAAACTTATAGTTTACCGAAACCAAACACTCTTGTGTATGTTTCTCTCAAAATATTATTAAAAGGCACTTATATTTTTATATTATCTCGTTGTAATTTACAGCTTACGTCAATATTGTGAAAGACATGTGTGTGGTTAATGGTTAAAAGCAGGAATTCATAAATTAACTGAAATTATATAAACTTGAACGTGAAAATATTTTGAACAATAGCCAATATCACCACTGGGCAGTGCGTGAATCACTTAGTGACCGTTTTGAATCGCCCGAACCTCGACTGATCTCGGACGAATATGAAAATACAATTTTTTAAAGATGTTATAGTCGGTGGGTGTTGTTTTTAAAAAAAAATATTAGTGTCGCTTAAAGCAGAAGTGTAAAATTACGTGTTGAGGTGCGAAAATGAGTTGCTGCTGCAAAAGTGTTCCGCCCATCGGGACTCCGATTAATTTGAACCAGCAGTCGGATGTTTATAACTGGAAAGTAAGTCTTCTCTATTAAGTATACAGGGTGTCCGGGAAAATGTGGGAAATCTCCCGGATATGAAGAAAACAAGTGAAAAGAGTGCTTACTAACAAGTTCATATTAACTTTTTTCATATAAGCCTCCTCTTCGGAGATATGAGGAATTTTGAGGTTTAACATTTGATAGGAACAAAGACGTATCTCTTACCGAGATACGCCAAGTACATGATGCAGTTAAAATGTCGTTTTTTCGAAAACGGTTAGGATTAGCGACCTGAATGAAGAGTACTTAATTTTTAGTCAATAGTTAAAAGTATGTAAAAACCTTTGACCAAAGTTCTTATCATACAGGGCGTTAGAAAAAAGACAGCTAGTCCGTCCCTGCAGCTGTGGGTAATTCACAACACTTTCTTCGATAGTAATTTGAAGGGTCTTACCTGGCATACATCATATTAAAAACAAATTAAATATACCTGGTGGTTCAATAATTATGTGTAAAAAATTTGATTCCATTGTCCGAAGAAGAGGCCTATATGAAAGTTTATATGAACTTGTAGTACCTACTCTTTTCACTTCATTATTTGTAGTGTTGAGGGGCTAATTTAGTCCTAAGTAGATTAAATTTATTGAGTCCAGTGTCGTCCCGGGCGGCACCTTAACGAATATTATTGGAAAAAAAAGTAAGCCACTCACTTTTTGTAATTTTTATATTTTTCTCGGATTAAACAACTAAAAATACAACACTTTTGTCTCTTGAATTTTTTTCGTTTCTTACTTTGTTTCCGAGAAAAAAAAATAAAAACCACTTTGATGCATGTCCATGGAGATGCATGGACATTTTCTTTTTTAATCAAGGTTTGCTTTGGAATAGTATATTAAGATACAAGTTTCATAAGACATTATCTTAGATGCGTTTAATTTAGAAAACGAACCACGAAGCGGGGAGTTTTCTGAAGTACAAGTGCTTTAATTGTCTTATGAACCGTGTATTTTATAATACTTTTTCTATTTGGGTCTTTAAAGTAAAAAATTTCAATTTGAATTAATATTTTCTTTTTGGGTTGGCAATACTTCTACAATTTAATAAAATGTTACAAGTATCAAATATACCATGATAGAAACAATTGAACACAACAAACCTTCTTCTGATCCGTCATAATTAAAAATAAATATATTATTAAAGTTGATAAAAATGAGTCAGGTAGAAAGTTGCACTCCGTCAGAAATACGAGAAAATAATCTATGCAAAACTTTGAGTTATTGTGCGAGCAGAACAAAGTTCAAAATATTGAACAAAATAGTAAAAAAATAGTATTGAACAAAATATTGTGTCGACACAGAATCTGCCAGGAATAACAATTAATACCCAGGAAATGTATACAGTAGCTATAAATATGTATATATAAGTAATATGTATGATACTATATTGAATTAAAAATAAAAATAGTACTTTATTGAATGAAACTTTAGAAATATTTATAGCATAAACTGGAAGATATTTCTATTATTTTTAGATTATGTTGTTTTATAGTTGTGAGTAGAAATTAGTTGACGGACACCGTCAGCATCTTATATATGCAAGGTTAGAGGTTAGTATTTTAAAGTTTTCTATACTAATGCCAAGAAAACTAATTACAACAAAGTCAGAGTAAGCCTAAAAATCTAACCCTACTTGCTGCCAACATAAAAAAAATTAATTTTGTTTCATAAAGTGGCAGGTTATTCAATTTTTTTTGCATTTCATAATGTGGCCATTATGAAACTCAAATAATTTAACTTGATAGTTGTCAGCTACAAATAAAACTGTCAAATTTCAACAATATCGATAAGAGGATATTTAAGATATTTACGAAAACCCGATAAAAAAAAATTTTTAACACCTTGTATCTTGAAAACGAAGCATTTGCGGATCCAAAGAATCGTCTCTTAAAATTATTGCACATACTTTAATTAACAGCCTGTATGTATATTTAAATAGATAAAACTAATTTTATCCCAATCAAAAATGATATCCGACTAGATTGGCCCCGCTCCAAACTTAAAACGTTCCTAAACCTGTTTTTATTCCAAATATTTTACATAAACTTATTTACAGTTTTTAAGTTGCAAATTTTTAAATTGAATCTCAAGTTCGTCGACTTATGACAATATAATTGCTTGACCAATATTTGCCAATAAATCCTGATAAATAAATGTTTACTTGAAAACATTTACTAAGTCATCAGTGTCTACTAATTAACATTATAACACGTTACAATGTCTTACCTGCATAAATATTGCGGCGAACAGGTGCGAAGGAACTTGAAAATAATCAAAATATATTTCAAGAGGCGTAACATTTTAGAATTTAGTTTTATTACTCGTGCGATTTGTTTATCTGCAAGGGAAGCGTGTGCAAAAATTACACCTCCTCATTATGTAACAATTCAAATTTGAACGAAATAATTCGTAAAAATTCAGCTAGCCCATACTTAAAGTCAGTAGTCATAGTAAAATTTACATTATACCGTTGGTTGTTTGACTGCCATAAAACCCGAATTACCATAAAATGACCCAGATTTACATCTTTTCGAGCAGTACACATTTTATTTACCTGCAATACCTAATTATTATATCATTTCAAGTATTAATTCAAAATAAAAATAAATCAATACGTATATAGCTATATGTTCAAGCCGACCCTGCACCCATTTAGTGCGGTTTGAAGATATGGGGACTTACACAATGGGGTTTAATCAGGTAGTGATGATTTATTGGACTAAAGGTTATATGTAAGCTTTATTTTAAACTTTGCACGGCGTGCAACTCGAATAAGTACGACTTGAATAAGAAAATTGTATAACTACTCGAGGAAAGTCATTTCCTAACCACCTGAAGATGCCTTATCAGTGGCGGTTCTTCCACAGGAGCACATGTGCACGCGAACCCCCAAAACGTATCGTACCGTCAACCAAACTGTATATTATAGGCTCTCGATCCGGCAACTGTGCCTCGGTCGAGGTTAATGATGATTATGACGAGACTTGCTCGCATGTGCGATTAAGTAGGCGGGGCATAATGCAGTTTGTATGTAGTAACAGGTGGCGGGAGACAGAGGGGGATAGCGGGGCTATGGCGATTTAACATCGGAAAGGCGCACAATTTTAGTGTGCGCCGCGCTGTTGTTTGTTCGTGCACATAGTTAGAAATTCGAGCGTGTATGTTTTAATATTTTAATATTATATATTTGTTAATTTAAAATGAATACTTTGGCGGTGGACTATTTAAAAAATAACTTTAGCTCTTTGAGTTTGGAGCAAAAAATTGAAGTGAAGAATGCGGGAAGACCTAAACCCGAAATTAATTTAACGCAGACCACAAAGGATAAATCTAGGGACTTTATTAGAAAATTGAAAAAAAAATTATAGAGGGTATCCCAAACTTTAATGAGACTGTTATTGATCAATTTTCTACAATTAAGAACCGAAGTACGGACTTTACGTTTAAGCACTACCTCACTACCTACACACACTAAGAAAACCTTTCTTATTTTCCAAAAGTTGTATTTCCTTGTGTAAAATTAAAAATAAATAAAAATATGTTTTACCTAACGCATTTTCTTATTACTTCTTTTCTTTCTACATTTAAAACGCCTAGAAAGTAATTGTTTGGTCGTTACACAAAAATGAAATTTTAAAAATAATATCTCTCTTCCAGTACCTAAACAAAGACACGTCAATTTTATTGCGACGGGGACACTCTTAAAGAGTGGTTTAACCCCCTGGAAAGGGGTTACCGAAAAATGTTTTTCCGAATAAACACGAGTGTACTACTCAAAAAATAATAACTAATGGTATTATTGGAAAGAGATTGACGCCTGTGAGGCGGTTTCATCCTCTTCGCCGCAGAGTCTGCATTCAATGGATCCCTTGTTTATACCTATCCGTTGAAGGTGTTTTCGCAGGTGGCAGTGGCCTGTTAGCAGACCCATCAACTGTTTCAACTGGGACCGCGTCTGGGTTAGCATCCCATTCGATAGTATTTTCGATGGTTTTCCAATGACGGCCCGTGCGTGTATTTCACCAGGTAACCCTTGCCGTCGAGATAGGTGTTGTTTTTTCGACCATCTATCTAATGTTGATTTTGTTGCCTGTTTTGATATCCCAAAGGCCGGTTCGGGGCCCCTGAGACTAGACGCTAATTCATCCGCTTTCTCATTATATCCTAATATCCCAGAGTGACCAGGGACCCACAAGAGCTCCACCTTGTCCCCCCTGGCTGCCAGTTATTTTAGGTTGGTATGGCCCTCTAGAAAGGCACTCAGGGAGTAACCCATTTAAATACAATAAAGTATTTCCATAAAACCTGTATAATAATGAAAAACCACAATGAGATTTATTTTAAAAATGTATTTTTTTTTTTTGAAATTCATTTATTCAGAAAATTATTTAACAAAAAATTAATTCTTAGACTATATCATTTAGTCAGTGTTTAACACACTGGTAACAAGGATAACACTTAAAACTACACAACAATGTATAATTAAATTAATTATTAATTAGGAGGAACATAAATATATACAAATAAATACATTAGGAATTTAGTTTATATATCCACTCAATAATTTGTTGAATTTATTGTCAGGTAATTCATTGTATACACTTGCCGCACACTTGCTATACACATTTAATTGTAGAGATTAATTAACTCAATCATGGTACACATTATCAGATAAAAGATTTAATAATTTAACATGTCTAAAAATATATTTATTTTAGATTTCAATACGTCTTAGTTTTATTTATTTAGGGACGTGCATTGTTAAAAAATGATAAATACAGTACCTATACACAAGTTAAACATTTATTTTAAATTTAAAAAGCTTCAAGTTCGTATTACTTTTTTGAAAAACAGCTGCGTATATGTCGCATTACGTAATCTTTGTTTATTACAACAGTGGGATACGTCGCGAGAAGATCTCGTAGATTTTTGGTTCGATTTTTAATGGCTCGAAAATAATAAAGCAGAAATTTTGATTAAACTGTTCCAGGAAGAGAAATAAGTGATTGGCTCAAAATTACCATAATTAAGAATAGTTATTTATGTAACACATATTTTATTCCATTTTTGATGTTTTCAAATATTATTGACATTTGTAAGGTAACAACAACAATTCAGGGCCCAGGCAACGAACGACGCGGATGCTGTTTTTATGGCAACTTGATATTATAAGCATTTAGAGCCAAATTACTTTTTTAACTCGTTGAAAAATTAACAATTTTATGCATTCAATTGCGTAAAAAAATATACATAGTTTTTATAACCATCGTAGAAAAATACTTTTTTTATTCTAGTTTCAACAATATGTATATACTTTATTTGCCGCGGCGTTTTTAATGTTTAGAATAAGTAATATCAATTTTCTTGAAGTAGTCCATCTCAAAGTGGAGTGAAGTTATACGGAGGTAAAGAAACTCACAGTCTGCTCCACTAGTTTCTAAAACTAGTGGAGCAGACTGTGAGTTTCTTTACCTCCGTTTAGAATAAGTCTTTGTTATGAGTGATAGGCGTATTTTGGACTTCCATTTTATTTATTTACATGGCAACGTTTCAACTAGTAAACATCTTCAGTAATTTTCAGGTGAATACTACATACTACTATACAATATTCACCTGAAGACGACTGGAGATGTTTATGAATTGAAACGTTTTGATATAAATAAATAAAGACAATGGAAGTCCAAAATACGTCCATCACTTATGATACAGCGTTGTTTCTAACCTTCAAACAGACGTGTGAAATTTTTATATCCACCATAATTTAAGAAAATATTCGATTCCACTTATAGGTTGATGCTTGGTTTATTTATATAAGAAGATTCAATTGCTCCTCTATGTAATAGATTCCGAAAATTTAAACAAAAGCAAAAAAAATTACCATTTTTATCAGTTCATTACGGAATCAAAATTGCGGAAAGGCAATAAAATAAAGTCGGTTTCTAAATTAATATTTTAAAGAATTAATTTTCTTTCAGGGACCCGACGTAATAAGAGTATCCAGATTCTATAAAGATGCCAAAGAAGGAAAATTCGTCAGCTATCTGCATGCGGACGCAAAGACGCTGTATGAAAGTTTCAGGCGAGGATCAAAAGTATCAAGTGAGTAAATATTTCCAGAATCGTTTGTATCTGGATTGTTTTGTTTGAATTATTACAAAAACGATTAAACGAGAAATTAGAAAAAACGTACCTGCTATTTGATGTCTTAATTAAAATGGCACGATCGGTCTCGAAAAAATATTATTTGAACCCAATTGGCGCTATAATATGTTGAAAAGGAATTATAAATTCTGTTACGCCCCAAAAGTACATAGAGATCGACACGTCAAAAAAACGTTATCAAGATTACATCTGAAACGTCACAAATAAGCGAGACTAACCGTAATGGAAATATTTTGATTTATTTATTTTCCTCCGTAATCTTTTACTTTAACACCTGGTTAAAATAGTACAAAGCTACACTTCGGTTAAGACCACATATTATATAAACAGTATATTGTTAATACCATCTGCAATTATATCCCCGCTATGGGCATCGAAGGGGGCGTTGTGAGTTTGCGCAGTTCGGAAATTTCCTTATGAAAGTAAACATTCGACAGGACCGGATTTCAACTTTTTTATTGTAAGTTTCTGGTTAGTTAGGAAAAATATTGCAATGAAAATTTCGATTAGTTCGATTTAAGACAGCGTTCCATGCATACAATTTCTGACGATATGATGATCCGACGGTGCCCTGATTGGTGTAAACTTTTGGTGCCAAATTCCGTCCGAATATATATTGTATACGAGTGACACTCTCTTCTTTTTTACAAGCTTTTTAGTGAAATTCGTTTCGAAAATATTTTCGTATATATGTACATACCTGAAATATTTTATACCTGGTATTGATCCACGACTTTTGCAAAAAAACACCATGCACTTGTGTCCTTTCATCTTAAACAAAACAAGTCACTAACCTACCAAACAGCGAATCGAATCACCACAAATTAAAAACTCCTTGGTAATGAAAGTTTATAAGCACTAATATACCGACAATAATGTGGATAAACCACTTTTTATCTATAATAACAAACAAATAATGTCGGGCCGGCTCTGACGCGATCGATAAAATTTCTACCCTACTGCGCAAACTCAATAGGCCCGCGCTATCTCCCATAACGGGGACACTTTTTGTATTTTGGAACGTACGTATTGGCAATATACTGTTTATATATATGTGGTTAAGACAGCTCTAATTGGCATAAGCTTTACTTAACGCTGACAGTGCGTTTAATAACTTAACGATTCTCTCACTAACCTGATGTTTCAATCTTTATTTTATTTGAAAAATGTAATACTTATACAATATTGGCGATTTCAGGAGCTATTTTAGGATTTGTCCTATCTTAGGATACCTTCCCCTAAATTAACTTTTCAACAAAAAATAAATTATTCTTCATTGAACGATTTATTCCCATATCTCATATCATCAAGATTACTTTGAACTTGTATTTCTTTCCTTTTTTACATTTTTAGAATATTTATGAATATTGTCAAATATTTCAAACAAAACTCTAGTATTTTAAAAACAGTTTATTTTATGAATTTATGTTTAAAAATTAGGTGGCAACACAGGCCATTAGAAAATGTGTGGTATTTCCTCTGTTGATGGTAATTTTAAATATCTTAATCTTGTTGAATAGTTTTTAATAAATTTTAAAAATAAAAGCAGAGAAATTTACTTGCATGTGAGACGATCGTTATTCGTTTATTATTTAAAGTATGTTGTTACTCTACAGCTCCTGCACACGGACGTGGATGTATTAGTATTAATGCATGTACAGTTGTATTCATTGAAAATGGGGACAAGCTTACGACTAGTTTTTGCCATATTTCCGTAAATCAGGCTTTCCTGATTGTTTTTTAGGTTATGAGCTAAAAGCATTGACGGCGCTAAATAAAATAAAATCTAATTAAATGTGATAAATGAGTTTAATGTATAAAAATATTTCTTAGTAACCCAAAATTTTTAAATCAACGTAGCATAACTAATAACAACTAATAAAAACAACGAGTATAAAAATATCAATAATAATTATCCAAACTTAGTATTTGGTCCTATGACCTTGTTTTCCGACTATTTCAGCCAGTCTGTCTGGAATCGAACGAATGCAATTTACAATAAAATTTTGATCAAGCCCTTCCCAGCACTCGTGGATTACTTCGATTAAGTCATTAGAATTGCGAGGTCTAAAATTTCGCTTGTATATTTCTTTTACAATCAGACCCCAGACGTTCTCTATGGGATTAATATCGGGACTATAAGCAGGCCATGGCAAAACTTCCACATTATAAAGTTCAAACCACCCCCTTACCGCATTTAAGGTATGGACCGGGCAATTATCCTGCTGAAAGTCTAAGAAGTTATTTGGATATATTTGCCCAACAGATGGGAGCATTATATGTTCCAAAACAGACATATAATGTTCGGCGTTAAACCTTCACAAATCCAACCCCAGACATTCACAGAAAATCGTCCAGATCTAGAACTAACATCGCTCTGTACCTTTCGTCGAATCTTGTGTGGTCTGGGCGGTATACCCGAATTTGTCAATTAGATGTAGACTGAAATATCCTTTCGTCAGTAAACACTACCGTGTTCCAGAACTGATTGTCTCGATATATACAATTTAGAGCGAAGATAACCCGAGACTGTCTACGTTCATCTGTGAGCATCATTTTTTTCGCAGCTACCCAGTTTTTTTTAGCTCGGATTCTTTTACTTTGGTAGGTTGAGACCCAGGAAATCCTGTATCAATAACAGCGTCTCTTGCAGTTCCAAGAGGATTTGCCTTTAGATATCCCAGAAATACGCCATCTTGTTCAGGGTTGGAAATGCGGGCCGGACCAGCACCAATTTTTCTTTTCAAAGACCCCTCTCGGTCCCAACGTTGTTTAATACTTAAAATCGTATTCTTGCCTTTTCCGTACAAAATTGCTAGTGCCCGTATTGACCACCCATCTTCAATTCTCGCTACTATTTGAGCTTTTTCAAGTTCCGTTAAATGGCGAGGCATTGTGAAAATTTTGGCAGTGACAAGTGTTGTCAACCTTGCAATTTTGAAAACGTCAAAAGTTAAGACCGATTTAGATTATAACAAATTTAGTGTCCCCGTTTTCCATGAATACAACTGTACTTGCATACATGAACACGCAACCAAAATCGTCAATTTTTATGTAAAATAATGTAGCATTTGCGCACATAGTTTTTTCCGTGCACTGATTTTCCATTCTTATTTTCCAAAGTTAACGCTTGCAGAACACTTTCTTATTAATCGGTGTGCCAAAATATGTTGTTTGCAACCATAATTTCTTAACTTTACTTTAGTTCTTTAACAAAAAATGATTTAGTATTTTCTTCCAGCGGTCTTCGACTCTCGACGATCTGAATAGAGCTCGAAATACTCAAAAATTATTTTTCTTTTTCAGATAATGGCCCCTGCCTCGGCTGGCGAGAATCATACTCGAAGCCATATCAATGGCTCACATATAACGAAGCCCTGCTCCGCGCAAAGAATCTGGGCTCCGGCTTGGTCGAAATTGGTGTCAAACCGGGCACCAGCTCAATGATTGGAATATACTCCATAAATTGTCCCGAGTGGATTCTACTCGAGCAGGCAGCGTACTGTTATAGCATGGTGATAGTTCCTCTGTACGACACTTTGGGAGCGGACGCATGTGCTTTTATTATAAAACATTGTAAGTACAAGTACGGGGTGTCCCATTTTCGACAGTTTTTGGAGGGGGATATTGCAGTTATTATCAAAGATAGAATGTTGTGGTTTTCACCTTAGTGTCCCGCTTTTTAACGAAACGAGAGATTCTGGCGTCAAAGCTCTCATAGTTTTTAATCTACAGGGTGACGCGTTAACTTATCAAAAAGGTAAATTGATCTTGTTAGAGATTTTTTCGTTCAGTGCCTTTTGAAGATAAATTTAAACGACGATACATTTTTGTAAAGCCCAAAGTATGCTCAATTGATTATAAAAATAATATACCGTAAGAGAAAGCGTAAGAGATACGAAGTCGGTTAAATGGAGGTAAAGTTGCGCATTTACGTGCCTAATAATATGCCGTTTAGAAAGTTTTAAAACTCCGAGTAGTTTCGGAGATATCCGAAAAAAAAACGATATTCTGAAAACTCGTTTTATTTTTTTCGTGGTTTTTTTTTAGATCGAATTCTAAAGTAAATTGCACTTTTTCCGCTCTATCGAACAGCGTTAATTGTTTTATAATACGTCAAGTCGTCTTCGAAGGGCCATTCACAACTTTATTTTTTTAAATACGATCCTGTTTTCCTGATATTGAAATTTGAGAGCTTTTTTCTTCCGAATGCAACGATGTATGATACATTGTGGTTTAATGACGTTTCGAGGGTTTTTTGAACAACATCAGGAAATTTTGGGATACGGTCTTGTATTTTTCCTAATTTTATAAATAATATCTCATAAGTAGGCTCTAAATTTCTACTTATATTGGACTAGTTCAATAAATAACAAATTATTTAATAAACCACAAATAAGTGAATAAAAAATAATTCAGTAATAAACACCAATAAGTGAACCAAAACAGTAATAAAACGAAGAAGGAAAAAATAAGGAACTACATAATCAGGTGTTTAAAATGATTTCCGTTATTTTCTAAGCACAAATAACATCTTCTAACTGTCGATTCTAAAACATTTGACAACATTTCTGGTATAATACTGGTAATAATAATAAAGGTTTCAAGCACCAACCTCCTAAGTTCGTCTTCTATTTCAAAGTTGTGTTTATAAACATAATTTACGACATACCCCCTGACGAAAAAATCTAACGGTGTCATATCAGGCAAACGTGCTGGCCATGGTGTTTTAGAACACCAAATTATGTAGTTCCTTACTTTTTTTTGTTGTTCGTTTTATTTCTGTTTTGGTATGTTTTTTTTGTTCACTTATTTGTGGTTTATTATTAAATTATTTGTTATTTATTGAACTAGTGTAACATAAGTAAAAATTTAGAGCTTACTTATGAGATATTATTTATAAAATTAGGAAAACTACAGGACCGTATCCCAAAATTTCCTGATGTTGTTCAAAAAACCCTCGAAACGTCATTAAACCATAATGTGTCATACATCGTTGCATTCGGAAGAAAAAAAGCTCTCAAATTCCAATATTAGGAAAACAGGACCGTATTTAAAAAAAGAAAGTTGATAATGGCCCTTCGAAAACGACTCGTCGGATTACAAAACAATCACCGCTGTTAGATAGAGCGGAAAAAGTGGCAATGCAAAAGTGCAATTTACTTTAGAATTCGATCTCAAAAAAACTCAGGAAAACAATAAAACGGTTTTTCAGAATTTTTTCCAGATATCTCCGGAACTACTCGGAATTTTACAATTTTCTAAACAGAATATTATTAGGCACGTAAATTCGCAACTTTACCTCCATTAAATCGACTTCGTATCTCTTACGGTTTCCGAGATCCCTGTACTGGCCCTCCTTATCTTGGATACGGTGTATATCTAGAAATGGACGCGTAACGAGACGGGGGATGTCTCAAAAAACAAAGCTGTTCAAAATCATCCCGTAGAATGTAGATAATAACTTAATACCACCAGAAAGTGTCGAGAATGGGACACTCTGTACGTGAATGTAATATTTTAATAATTCGCTAGATGGTGCTAATAATTGAACAATAATAAATATTTTTTGATCAGTGTATGATTTAATAGCAAAAATAATAATTACCGTATGTCATAGTCCAGATAACGCACAAAGTCTCAATGCGTCCGGCTTAGTCCTTTTTTTTAGCCTAGCGATCTTTGGATGTAATATGGACATTTTAAAGAGCCAACCAGGGATCGATTTTTTTTACATATTTAGAACTAATATTTTTTGAGAAGACCACTTTATGAAGTCAAATTTTTTGAAACATAAAAATTTTTCGAGTAAAATCAATATTTTTTATATTTTAGCTGAAATGCAAGTAATTCTTGTCGAAGACGACGCGAAGTGCAATTCCCTTTTAGAAAAGTCGCCCAAGTGTTTGAAGAAACTTATAGTCATTAAGGATGTAAGGCCTGCAACGAGGCAACGGGCGAAAAATATGGGCATAGAAATTCAGAAACTTCAAGACATAGAACTCTTGGGTTCCAAATCGAATCATCCAGATATTGTAAGTATGGTCTAGGTATATTATTTATTCAAAATATTCCTTGTCAATGTAATAGTACAACGAAATTATAACTCAACGTAGTAATGTTATATACACGGAGTTGAAAAAAGGTCGGTACCCCGGAATAACTTCGGTGCATCGCATTGCAGCGGAAAATGTCTAGGGAAAAAGTTGTTTGGGTTTGAAGGAGGAATAGTTTGCAATTTAAACCAACCCCCCCCCCCCCCCCACCCCCTCAACCCCCGGGCACGGGTTGGGGTAAGTTAAGATTTTCAAATGGAACCCCATATTTTTTATTGGCGTATCGTGTTCTCCGACCAAAAATATACATCATTTGTCCGAAATTTTTTTTTATTCGGGCCCATCCTTCACCAATAATCACCATGAGAAAGACAAAATCAGAACCGTGCTAAAATGAAATCCCGGAAATACTCTTTTTCTCTGTCTTGTACTAAAAAATGCCCGTGGAAAAAGTTGTTTGTATTCCACAGGCATTTTTAGCACAAGACAGAGAAAAAGAGTATTTCCGGGATAAAACTTGATTTTCGCACGGTTCTGATTTTGTCTTTCTCATGGTTATTATTGGTGAAAGATGGGCCCGAATAGAAAATTTTTCGGACAAAAGATGTTTCTTTTTGGTCGGAGAACACGATACGCCAATAAAAAATATGGGGATCCATTTGAAAATCTTAACTTACCCCCACCCGCGTCCGGGGGTTGAGGGGTTGGGGGTGGTTGAAATTGCAAACTATTCCTCCTTCAAATCAAACAATTTTTTCCCCAGACATTTTCCGCTGCAATGCGATGCACCGAAGTTATTCCGGGGTACCGACCTTTTTTCAACACCCTATATATAATATTATATTCTACGACTATAGTATGAGTAGAATAATAATTATCATACTATTTTTTCCTAAGACTACACTGATGGATCACAACGAATGGACGCGCAGCTTACAACGTTGCCATTTTTTGAAGTAATCTTTTTCTTATCCGAAACCATGGAAGTATATATGATTGTAAACAAATGGTCTTTTAAAAATGGAACGTTTTGTCTCCTTTTTATATTATATGTCTAGCCATAAACCATTTGATTATAATTTACGGTTCTCTCAAGTCAATCAGATAGTCATCCTAATAAAATCTTCAAAACAGGCACAGCAAGCAAATGAAACAATACATTGTATTTATTATATTTTTTAGCCTCCCAAACCTTCAGACTTGTGTACAATATGTTATACGAGTGGGACCACGGGTCAACCAAAAGGAGTCATGTTGACTCACGAGAACGTAGTAGGCTCTATGAGTGCAGTTGTATTACAATTCGGCGATCACAGGCTCAGGAGTGATGACGTCATGTTGTCGTTCTTGCCTTTAGCTCACATGATGGAAAGGTGCTGTGAGGTAGGTTTTAAAATCTTCATGTCTGACGGTAGTTGAAACGTTGGCAATAGGTATTTTACTCTTCAATCTACTTCCAATATACAGGGTATCATGGAAATGACTTATTATATTTAAACCGGCAAATCCTGAGATGAAAATAACCATAAATGGCGCTTTGATTTATTAAGCGATATATACCCTTTATATGAAATCTGAAAATTTACGTGGCCGCTACTGACGACGTTCGTAATCAATAATTTATTGAGGCAGTCTTAAAAGAGATCAGCGCATTGTAGGCGGTGTTGTCATATTACCACACAGAATTGTAAACGCACATGTTAAGTTTTTAACAACAAGACGTCTTTGACCCGCGTTATCACTTCTTTTTCAAACTTTTTAGAAAAAAATAGCTGCAGTTTTAAGGTGCATACTTTCTTATCTTCGATCTTATTTTTAAATAATCCGTTTTATAATTAAATTCCGGAAAAAAATAAAACACAAAAAGTATGTTTTGCAATTTGAAATCACATCACAACATTTATTATTATGAATTATTGCACAACAAAAGAAGAATCGGGTAATGCTACAACTAACACGTTTAAAATTCGTATACATCAAGCACGCGGAACCTTCGGCAACGTTGTTCCAACACCGAGTATCGAAACATGCTGAATCAACGATCCTGAGGCGCGGCGGTTATCCAAGCAAGGGCGAGACACGCGGTGTGAAGTCATTTCCATAACACCCTGTTATTCATATTACAAAAAGGGAAAATCATACATTGTGTTAATTGTATCACGAATAAAACCTTGCTAAAATGAGCAATGTCAGAACAAAAATGGCCTGATTTAATTTATCTGGATCTCGTTTCTCTCGCTTCCACTTTTAATTGAAGCATAACAATGGTTTCGTTTTTCTCATTCTAGAGTGCCCTGTATATGCAGGGCGGTTCGGTAGGATTCTACTTAGGAGACGTAAGAAGGTTATCAGACGACATGAAAGCTTTAAAACCGACGATAACTCCGGCCGTGCCGAGGCTCCTGAATAGGATCTACGATAAAGTGATGTCAGATATTAATGGAAACTGCGTGAAGAAGATGTTGTTCAATATGGCCTTGAGTTCGAAAGAAAGTGAACTCAAGAGGTAAGAGACTCTGTTAAGTATGATGCATAGTCATTTCGTGCGAATGCGCCTCACTATGTATTTAATAAAATAAAATATTTTTTTCATTTCCCTATAAAATAATTAATTCTATATTGTTTACAAAAAAAAAAACATTAACATTAGCTCATTCAGAAAATTATTACATTTAAATTTAATTTTTGAGTTTAATACAATAAATAATTTTTATATCACCGATGTCCACATAATGATAATTACATTCATTACCTGCTGACGTGACTTTGTCTTATTGGATCTACATAATCTCGATTTGAATCATACTGTTACAGGTAATGCGACGCACGTTCATTATTTTTTCTATTTGGGTTACATAATGGCTACATTATGAAATACAAAAAAATTGAATAACCTGCCACTTTATGAAACTGAAATTTTATTTTTTATGTTGGCAGCAAGTAGGGTTCGAATTTTAGGCTTACCTACTTCGATTTTGTTGAAATTAGTTTTCTGGCATTATGAGATTCGACAAAAATTGTTTATTGAAAACTTTAAAATGCTAACCTTTAACCTTGCAAATAGATCATTTTTACTAGATATTTATCTGAAATACCTATACTCCGAAATATATAACATCCTGACGGTGTCCGTCAACTAATTTCTAGTCACAACTATAAAACAACATAACCTAAAAATAATAGAAATATTTTCCAGTTTATGCTCTATTTCTAAAGTTTTATTCAACAAAGTGCTATTTTTATTTTTAATTCAATATACAGGGTGATTCACGACGAGCGTGCATTAGAACTTTATGGAGAACTACTGAATATATGTTCCTGAAACTTTGGGGATTTGGGTTTATCGATATGCTCTCTTTAACTAAAATAGTGACATGTTTTTGTCATTTCCGGTTATACCGGAAGTAGCTGCCAACTTTCGTTTTTTAAATACAACATGGTAATTTTTATTACATTTTTCGATTAAGCATTAAATACGAAGCACATTTTATAGCAAATGTTTTTGTCAGGCTCTATTCGTTTTTGAGATATCTGGACTTTTTGTAATTATCTGGCAAATGCATGACGATGAAATAATCCATATAATTTTTTTACCTTAGCGCTTGGACTAAAAAATTTTTCTCACCGAATAGCTAGAAGATCATCAAGTCTTAAAAATATTTCAAATTCGGCAGAAAATGTACAGGGTGGTCACAATTCAAGGTTCATTGTGAAAGAATTTAACCATTAAAAACTTTCTTATTTTAAATGGAACACCCTGTATATTTTTATGTAATTTGATGGCAAATTAATTGTTTCTTTATAAATAGTATTTACTGTCCTATACCTATATCAAAGCGTTTTCTCAAAAAATCCAATTTTATTCCGAAAATACTATTTGTTCAAGTGTGCTATGAAAACAATTGTAGTTAGGGTACTGATGTATATACGGAGGAAAATTAATAATGACGGCAATATTTTCTAGTGTACTTTGACAAGAAAAACAATTGTCTGATATTTCTTGGCGTATTTTTAAACTGTCAATTATTCTGTTACTAAAAAATGTCACGCTCCGGATTTTCAAGTGAAGATTTTTAAAATTTATTTACGGTTTACATTGAATGTGGCAAAATTAAGCTAAGAGCTTGTCGAATATATCGGGATAAATATTCGAATAGGCAAATTCCCACACCTGTTATTATTAGAAGACTAAATAATAATTGTTTAAAATTTGGATCATTTGAAGAAAAAGTACGAAGAATTAAACAAATACTGGACAATGAGGTATTTGAAGTTACAATTTTAGCCAATTTTTGCGCTTTTCCAACAGGCTCAATTCGTGAGCTGCAATGCAATTAAGAGTTTCGTATTCAAGTATACAAAGAATTAAAAAAATATATAATATATCAGTACCCTAAGTACAATTGTTTTCATAGCACACTTGAACAAATAGTATTTTCGGAATAAAATTGGATTTTTTGAGAAACCGCTTTGATATAGGTATAGGACAGTAAATACTATTTATAAAGAACACTAATTTGGCATCAAATTACATAAAAATATACAGGGTGTTCCATTTAAAATAAGAAAGTTTTTAATGGTTGAATTCTTTCACAATGAGGCTTGAATTGTGACCACCCTGTACATTTTATGTCGAATTTGAAATGTTTTTGAGACTTGATGATCTTCTAGCTATTCGGTGAGAAAAAAATTTTAGTCCAAGCGCTAAGGTAAAAAAATTATATGGATACTTCCTCGTCATGCATTTGCCAAATAATTACAAAAAGTCCAGTTATCTCAAAAACTAATAGAGTCTGACAAAAACATTTTCTATAAAATATGCTTAGTATTCAATGCTTAATCGAAAAATGTAATAAAAATTACCATGTTGTATTTAAAAAACGAAAGTTGGCAGCTACTTCCGGTATAACCGGAAATGACAGAAACATGTAAATATTTTAGTTAAAGGGAGCATATCGATAAACCCAAATCCCCAAAGTTTCAGGAACATATATTCAGTAGTTCTCCATATAGTTCTAATGCACGCTCGTCGTGAATCACCCTGTATTATTATACATATTACTTAATATATACATATTTATAGTTACTGTAGACATTTTATTCCTGTCAGATTCTGTGTCAACACAATATTTTGTTCAATAGTATTATTTATTATTTTGTTCAATATTTTGAACTTTGTTCTGCTCGCACCATAACTCAAAGTTTTGCATATTCTTTTTAAAAGTTTTTCTAGATTATTTTCTGCAATTTCTCGTATTTCTGACGGAGTACAACTTTCTTCCTGACTCATTTTTATTAACTTTAATAATATATTTATTATGGGAAGAAGCTTTGTTGTGTTCAATTGTTTCTATCATGGCATATTCGATACTTGTAACATTTTATTAAATTGTAAAAGTATTGCTAACCCAAAAGAAAGTATTAATTCAATTGGAAAAAATCTACTATATTTTTTTGAAGTTTTTCAGACTTTAAAGACCCAAATAGAAAAAGTATTATAAAATTCACGGTTCATAACACAATTAGAGCAATTGTACTTTAAACGCGTGCTCTAAGATAATGTCTTATGAAACTTGTATCTTAATATACTATTTTGTAACTGTATTTACTTATTTCATTATTATTTGACCAAACATGGAAGTGTTAAAAAATTGAAATGCCTATTTGACAGTTATATATGTTGGCAGTCAAATATTCACTAAATAATATTAAAAGTAAGATACACGAAATGTCTACATCTCGCGGTAAATAATATATTGAATACTAGCCCAGGGGTCGGCAACCTGCGGCTCGCGAGCCACATGCGGCTCTTTGGATGTGAAGCTGTGGCTCTTTAGTTCCATACGCAAATATTATTTATTTTATCGAAAAAAAACATTAACAATTTGTTCTGAATCGATTAACGAGGATTAGGCACCGATTCTATCTCTCAGCCACTTGTACTCGCTTTTCACCGCACCCCTCCCCCCGTGACACGCGTCGTTACCGTCGTCAGTCCGTCGAAAGCTATCGAAGACAATTTGGCGTCTTCACCAGTGCTTTGGCTGTGACCAGAGGTCGGCAACCTGCGGCTCTTTCGATGTCAAGTCGTGTCTCTTTCGATATCAAATTGCGGCCGTTACTGGCTCTTTAAAAACTGAGAAATTGTGTAAATTATAACTTTGGGCTCTTCCGTCTCAAAAGGTTGCCGACCCCTGTACTAGCCCAATACGATAGAATGACAGCTACAATGACGTATGTAGCATACGCGCGAAATATCAATTTTTACCCTCATCTCTTGAAATTGAACTAATTAAGAGTACCTTCCTACCTACCTACCTACTTATCTATATTATTTTAGGGGTATCGTAAGAAAAAATAGTTTTTGGGATATGTTAGTGTTTAGAAAAGTCCAGGAAGGAATGGGCGGAAGACTGAGATTAATGCTGGTGGGATCGGCGCCTCTGGCAGAAAACGTGCTTACTTTTATTAGGTGCGCTATGGGCTGTGTGGTAAGTATGGTATAAAATAAATATTTTTCTTTGTCATTTTTTAACCTCCTCAATTTGAAAACGTGTAATAATGATATAATAGGATACCGGTATATCAAAACCACTTTGTTGATCTAAAAATACACCGTTTTTTTTTTAGGTGGTAGAAGGTTATGGGCAAACTGAATGCTGTGCACCCGTGACGTTAACCATTCAGGGAGACCATGTGCCGGGACACGTGGGTCCACCTCTGGCGTGCTGTTGTCTCAAACTTTGTGATGTACCTGAAATGGAATATTGGTCTAGAAATAACCAAGGGGAAGTATGTGTCAAAGGTAAGATATTTGATGGACATAATTTAGGGTAGTGTGCAAGTAAACAAAATCGGAAGGTGTGTGAGCACGCGCACTACAACTACAACTAAAAAAGAGAATTAGAAGAGGTTTGTACCTTTCTATTTCATAAAAATACTAGCAGTTTTTATACAAGGTATTTTAAAAATTATACCTTTCTGGTATAACTGTCATAATCAAAGGTATTGTGAACTACAGATCCCAAATCCATTCCTAAAACTCATGGAAAGTGAAGCTGTGATTGTGGGAAATGTTATTGAAAATCAGTAATGGGCGGAAGAGAGAACTACATGTTTGTTGGCTGAATGGCAACAATGTTGAAGTCTGGTTCTGATGGTTAAATATTAAAACACAACCATACTTACCGATGAAAAGATAAATCCTTATTTAAATGATCCACTCTTTTGCAAACTACACATGAATGCACCATGATTGTTTACAGAGCTGGGCAGTATTTGTACTCATAAATACTTTTTTTTATTTAAATACTTTTTTGTATTTAAATACTGAGTATTTAAATACTTTTTTATAATAGGTATTTGTATTTATTTCACAAATACTTTGCAAAAGTATTTAGTATTTAAATACTTTTTTTATTTTCCTTTCAGTATTTAAATACTTTTTGGAGTATTTAAATACTTTTTTAGTATTTAAATACTTTTTGGAGTATTTAAATACTTTTTTAGTATTTAAATACTTTTTGAGTATTTAAATATTTTTTTAGTATTTAAATATTTTTTGGAGTATTTAAATACTTTTTACTATTCAAGTACTGTTTCCTATTTAAATATGGTTCATGTGGAAAATTCTAAGTTTGCACTTGTCACGCGTGTCAGGAAGCGAAAGATAGTTTCCGTACGATGCCGACACAAGTGGAAGGAACGGAATGGTAGCTTTGATGGTCAGAAATCAAATGATTCTGGACCGAAAATCATAGCTGTTCATCCTGATCAATGGCGTAGGAATCTCGAAAATAGGTCATGCAGGCGCGTATAAAAGGAGGGGGGCCCTTGGTTGTAATTACCCCCCATAAACGATGAAACAGAAAAAAAAAACTGGAGAAATCAGGCAAAAGTAATTTAAAAAAATACGATAATCTTAGCACATGTTACGTAATATACGAAGTTATTAATGTATTTTGTATTTATTAAAGTGTGTTTTTTTAAAATATAATTCAGCTTCAAGTTTGCAGCTTAATTTTATCATATCACAAAAGAATGTACTTAATGTACAAAAGACTAACTACATTGCATTTTCTCTCACGGAAGCAAATCGTCCCCACTTTGAAAGCATTCACAATATATGCAAGACTCACAAACAGACATAGAAATGCTGAGAAAATATCCCATTATCAACAAATTATTTTTGAAATATAACACTACTCTTCCCTCATCTGCCCCAGTTGAAAGAATGTTTTCATTTGCAACATTCATTAATACGCCACGACGACATGCTTTATCAGACGATAATTTCGAAAATCTTGTTCTTATGAAAGCTAACGCATCGAACATTTAAAACATTACATTATAAATTATTATTCTTGCATTACAAATTTTGAGTAATTAGGTTTAGGTAGAAAGTATTTTGTTATGTTATCAGTTGAAGAATACAGGGATAAAATAAGGATTGTCAGAAAATCATAGTTTTGAGATAAAATGCATTTTTTAGTATGGACATCCCTAGTTTTATTTCAGTACAGTAAAACTTTGACTCTAATTTCTACAGACGTTCCTAGTTTTATTCGGCTAATATTTTGACCATAGAAAGTAACAACATGTGCCAACAGGTTGCGCTAGTAATCTCGATTTCGATAAATATGGACAATTCCTGTTTTATACCTGTACCCTTAAGTTTATGTTGTCGTGGTTTTTTAATTAAAATTTACTGTCAATACCAATAAAATATTACAAAACACACTTTTTATTGCTGTTGAATCTTATTTGATTCTAAAATATTTTGAGGATTGAGGTACCTACCTATTCAACTGCCTACTTAGAGGAGACAAAAATACTACTATACTATTTAAATATTTTAAAAAGTAATTACAGTCGAACCTCTATAACTCGAACTTGAAGGGACAACCAAAAAATATCGAGTTACAGAGAGTTGGAAGAGAGAAGAGAAAACCACATGAATATTCCACTTTTTTTTTATTACATACATTATGTCTATGTACCATTAAAATATGTACATAGAAATCTTGGAAAATGTACAACAACCACTAAAAAGTCCGAGTTAAAGAGAGGTTCGAGTTATAGAGGTTCGACTGTAATTATTTACAAAGTATTTAAATTTTGTGTTTCATTCTTAAAAGTATTTATAAATATTTAAAAAAAAAGTAATTAAATACTTGGAAAGTATTTATAAATACTTAAAAGTAATTAAATACTTAGAAAGTATTTAAATACTTAGAAAGTATTTAAATACTTAGAAAGTATTTAAATATAGTATTTAAACCTAAAAAGTATTTAAATACTTTTTGTAATTAAGATTTAAATACTTCATTACTTGAAAAAGTATTTAATATTTAAATACTTTTGAATTTAATTAAGTATTTAGTATTTAAATACTTTTAAAAAGTATTTGCCCAGCTCTGATTGTTTATAATAAAGACGATTTTTCACCAATAATCACAAAAAAAACATCATTCGGTTTTCTTGATAACTCGTAGATGGCGGTAGTAGTATTGGACATCATTCGGTTTTCTTGATAGCTCGTAGATGGCTTTAGGAGTATTAGTAGTGGACTGTATAAATATTGCGACGACATTAAGATCCGACAGCTATACACACTAAGAAAACCTTTCTTATTTTCCAAAAGTTGTATTTCCTTGTGTAAAATAAAATTAAAAAATAAATAGAAATATGTTTTACCTAACGCTTTTTTTCTTTCTACATTTAAAACGCCTAGAAAGTAATTGTTAGGTCGTTACACAAAAATAAAATTTTAAAAATAATTTCACCATACTTGTAAATCCCCTCTATCATAGGGCACGAGCCGCCACTGCAATCCGGTAGAGCCACAGCATAGCGCCAATGTTGCAATGTTTACAAGATTAGTATTCATTCATATTTTGGCCCCTGGCTCGCAAGGCAGTAGTAAAATAGAAATAGATGTTGCCAGAGTGCAGTTGGATTAGTGCAAGATTCGTTTGATACTTTAAAGTATAATAATATTTTTTTAAAGAATCTCTCATCGCATTTTCACAGTTTATAGTAAAATTATTGGGAAATAAATTTATTTTAAGAGCAATTGCGGATTAACCTTAAGCCTTTTTTAATTGTGATTTTGCAAGATACCTTTGCGATAAATATGTCAAACTGGCTATGCTGCAATAATGACTGAAAGAGGTGGGAAAGACTGTTTGTATTCGTTGCGTAGGCCAGAAATGTACATTTTTCTATCTGTAGTTTGTAATATTTTGGTCATAATCAATTTTTTTAAATTAAACACCTTGTATTTTAATTGTTCATTACGGGTAGAATTAATTACATTCTTTATCTAATTGCTCAATACAGACATCTATTTTCTGCTTGCCAGACGTTCGATTTAAAAAAAAAATACACGAGTAGTTCTTATTTTACCCACTAAAACGAACAAAACAAATTGTTTAATTTGTTTCAGGAACAAATGTCTTTCAAGGCTACTTTAAGGATGCTGAAAAGACACAAGAAGTTGTTGACGAACAAGGATGGCATCATACAGGAGACATTGGAATGTGGATGCCCGTAAGTTAAATGATTTAGACTTGGAAACATTCGGTATATTTCTATTCTCTCTGGTCTTATGTGCTTTTCAATTCGGGAATGGTCGGTGTAAGAGGCACGATTCCCCGTTGCCTCCAGCTTGACAAATTCTAGGGCCTCTAAACGCTGGTAAACTATTACATCTCAACTGGCAATCTTATCTGCAAGTGAACCGGTGGTGGTGTATGGAAATTTTGGAATACCGACAGGCGATGTTTATCTACAAGGACTTGTTTATAGAAATTATAGAATATGACTATATTCTTTTTAAAATTCTTAAATTTTTTGTATTTTGGAATATTATGTAAACTCCTGGACAAAATTAACGCAACATCATAAATTTGCCATATTTTTAAGGCTATTTTTTTTTTGAATTTATGATCCGATTTTAATGATTTTTTTTGCATTGTAGGTTTGGTTCCTTGACAATGTCATAGTTTTCGCTGTTTATGATAAAAATTTAATTTTCGATTTATACTGGGTTTGTTCGGGTTTGTACTAAAAATGCTATGTTTTTTTCCAAAAATTCGCATCACCCTGTGTAGTATATTAATAACCGAAACATATTGCAATTGACATTAAACGGTAGGTCCATCTTTCCCCAACATTTTCTTTTTTGGTTTACTTCATTATCTCTGTTATTAAAGGAGATTCACCGTTTTATAGCGTAACATGTTTTTATAGACTTTAATATTCAACACATTCATTGTTAAATGTTTTCAAGTCGACTATGGTCTTTTAAAAATCTATTTAAGAAACAAAAAGTCTATGCTTCTCAGGTGGTATTAATATCAAATACCAATATGGAAAATTATTATTTCCCAGACCACCCGATGATCCTTATACAATAAGGCCGTATTTTTGTCTACACAGTAGCACTTTAAAATACTATTTCAGATTGAATGGTACCCGAACAAACCCGACTACCGTCGATAGTACTGTGTTAAGTTAAAGTCCTCTCTGATGATGGGTATGTACACCTACCCTGTACTGACGAGAACAAATAAGTTCGAAACCGGTCTACAGGTGGTTGCATCCTATCAATGGAGAGGGCTTCCTCTTCTTGGTAGTACCATTCAATCTGAAATAGTATTTTAAAGTGATACTGTGTAGACAAAAATACGCCCTTATTGTATAAGGATCATCGGGTGGTCTGGGAAATAATAATTTTCCATATTGGTATTTGCTATGGACTTTTTCTGACATTGCAAGCGATGTGTCAGTAGATGTTGTGTTTTAAAGTTACAATGGTCAAATAAATTTCGCCATACTGATAACAACTGTTCGGAAACTGCTTATTAAACGTTCGTTTCGTATGCCCAGTTGCCCGACGAGTATTTTAATCTTGAAACCTACTTGAAAACATTTAACAATGAATGTGTTGAATATTAAAGTCTATAACAACATGTTACGCTATAAAACGGTGTATCTCCTGTAATAACAGAGATAATGAAGTAAACCAAAGAAGAAAATGTTGGGGAAAGATGGACCTACCGTTTAATATCAACTGCAATATGCTTCGGTTGCTAATATACTCCACAGGGTGATACGAATTTTCGGAAAAAATCACAGCATTTTTAGTAAACCCAGTATAAATGAAAAATTAAATTTTTTTCATAAACAGCGAAAACTATGACATTGTTAAGGAACCAACCTACAATGCAAAAAAAATCATTTAAATCGGATCATAAATTCAGAAAAAAATAGCATAAAAATTATGGGAAATTTTTGATGTTGCGTTAATTTTGTCCAGGAGTTTATTTTATTTGGTTTTGTTGAAAATATAAGGTAATGCAATTTATTTGGAATCAAAAGTATATAATCAAGATTTTTGCGCTCCAAATATCTAATTATATTTTTTATGGAATTTTTCAGAATGGCACTCTTAAGATTATTGACAGAAGAAAACATATATTCAAACTATCCCAAGGGGAATATATAGTTCCAGAGAAAATTGAAAATATTTACATTCGATCGCAATATATAGCTCAAGTTTTCGTTTACGGAGAATCTCTTAAGGTAAGAATAAAATACTTGTTTCTATAACAAACAAAAATGATTTAGTAGTTTCTATATTAAGGCAAGACTACCCAAGTAACAATAATTGTAAGACGATTTTGATTTATTTTTGGTTTAAAAGTGCTTTAATATGTTCAATAAAAAATATGTTGATTTTAAAGTTACCTTAAAATAAACTAAAAGTTCTTAAATACTACTTATTTGTATGCAAAGAATTTAATACACTCTTTAAATTAATATAAAAAAAAACTGTTTGCTGTTAATGCCCTATTGATCTTATACTGGTTTTATAACACTCGTGACATTTGTTATTTGAAAACTAATTTGCTTTTTTAAATTAATTAGCAATGAAACGGCCCGGACCCGGGTCTATTTTTCGTTAAAAAATATGTCGATGTAGAAAATAAAATAGCCAATATATTTAGGTCCAGTAATACATGCATAGCCTACATGTATTTTAAAAGAGCTTAAAACAGCAAAAAGTCTAACATATTAGCGTATTACCAACCAAGGAATGTCAAGAGGTCACATTCCTTAGGCTAAACATGAAATAGGGGTGCATAAAGTGACGCAAGAGAGCAAAGGCAGGGGTGCGCCTATAAAAGCGGGAGACGCGACGCTAAAAAGGGAATTCAATTTTTGACTGTTGCAAATACAAGACGTTACGCTGCCCGATTCAGAGTCAAAATTTCCCGTTCTCAAATCAAGTCATTTCGCTGCCAGTGCTCTATCAGTGCATCATTAATCTCTTTAATTTCAACATACAAGATTTTCCCATTCACAAGTTAAAGTGTTTACGCGGCCATTTAATGTTCAGTACATCTTTATTTGATAAAGAATTTTCTTCTAGTTGTTGAGTTGAGTATTCTGGTTGCCCCATCGGTTTTCCGATGTCGACGCGCTAGGAATCCTTGACAACGGAGTTAAATTCAGTATGGTATGCTACTCTCAGTATATCACTCTTTTTCTATAGACGCATAAAGAATTTTCTTCTACTTGTTGAGTTGAGTATTCTGGTTGCCCCATCGGTTTTCCGATGTCGACGCGCTAGGAATCCTTGACAACGGAGTTAAATTCAGTATGGTATGCTACTCTCAGTATATCACTCTTTTTCTATAGACGCATAAAGAATTTTCTTCTACTTGTTGAGTTGAGTATTCTGGTTGCCCCATCGGCTCGCCGATGTCGATGCGCTAGGAATCTTTGACAACGGAAGTAAATTCCACATGGTATGCTACTCTCAGTATATCACTCTTTTCTATAGTCACATATAAAAATTTACGGAAGTAAATCCAGAATCCCAAAATCAAATTAATTTATACACAAAATGGCCGCTCTCTCTCATCTCTATATCTTCTCTTTTGATTTATTAATACAAATAATCTCCACCTGCCAAATAAATTGTCTGCAGGACAAAAATGGTAGGTTTCTAGTAAAAACTACAAAGGGTAATTCGGGATTAACGGTTCTGTTTAATCTAAAATGTCTGCAAGACAAAAATAAATTAAACATTATTTTAAAGTGAAAAGCGAATAACGGTACCACTGTTGGCGTAAATCGATACACTTTTGCTTTCCTTTAAAGGGTCGTTATTTAGTAGGTCATTTTCAGAAACAGATGTTTGTCTTTCCAGGGTGAATTTTACAGTGGGTTCTTGAAAACAAAGGTAGGTGTTTATTACGCAGTAATAAAGCCTTCCTCGAATAATATCTGCAATCCGCGGTGAAGAAATGGGGGAGGGTTCTAAAAAGGGTTATCTATGATGTATAACAGGGTAACCGCAGGTTATCACTGTTATAAAAAAGGGTTAAAATCATTTGGTATGATGTTGCCAGTAGAACATTAATTTATAACAGGTGTAAATAAAAAGGCGTGATGGGTTTTTCTTAGGAATGAATGTTCGACGGTAGGACACCACTACCGGACAGTGTCTTTCGACTTCCAGTACATGAAAAACAATGCTCGTTTGAGAAGAAAAGTGACACATGCGTAAAGCGAGCAGGCTCCTAATTTTTATTACACTTTTATGAGTTATATGTTAAAATGTTCAACAGTAGGACACCACTACTGTACAGTTGTCTTTTCTCTATACTACGTAGTAGCATTATACCAAACGTGTACGTAAACTGAGGGATGGTACATAAACAAAACGACAGGTAAATTTAATAAAAATACGTACACGAAAATGGGGTCATATGTAACAAAATAAATTGCAGATTATCAGGGGATCAATGTAAATAAAATGGTCGCAGATCAAAGGTTCATGTAAGAAGCGAGATAGAAATATCGGATATCTACTATTATTGTCGCAGACATAATAGATAGAGAACAGGTAACAATGATATTATTGTCGCAGACATATAATACTTAGTATTGTGGTAAAGGGGGTAAATCATCACCGTTCTGTCGCAGACAGATATTGGTGAATAATAACGGGCCAAATTATGGGAGACAAACATTCTGAAACAGGTTATATAATTATTATTATAATAATGTAAAACCTTTGTATCTGGTAAATTATTAATTTGTAATAAATAAGTGAATGGTTAAACTCTCTTTGATTTAACTTCCTGGCAGCGGAATCCTATCAGTACTTAGGGAAAAACGTCATACTAAGAGTAAAGCTAATAAATCGTAAAACCTGACAACCTTACCGTTGTTCCAAACTTTAAAAGAACCTGCAAAGTAAACACAACGTATACAGGGTCGTACCACAAAAATTAGACGATTACAGCCAGAGTGATGGATTCCATCAGGTGAATAACACACCCGGGGTCGATCAGTTTCAGCAAGTTTTAAAACAATCAATTTTGGAACAGATAGTTTTAATGTAGTTTTATGGAGTGACCCTCATCGAAACCCATTAAGAAAACTCTTTCATCTTCGATTTTTCGCCTAAATTTATAACTAGAGTGTTTCCTATCGAGCGAGAAACTGCTCGAATATACGTCGGCGTCAAGCGAAGCTCGGGTATCGAGTGAAAGGTAATAAGTAACAAGCGGCGATGCTCGCTTGAATTTATAACTCGAGCGGTTTTTTTAACAATCGAGCGATCTCGGTTATTTCAATAACCGAGTACTCAAGCGGTTTTTCGCTCGAGCGATCACAATACTAAAAATTAATGCCTGTTGAATTATTGATTGTTAGAGAGACGGTGACAATAGGGGGTCCGTGAAGTGGAATATCACTAATTTGGTTTTTCGTGGAGTTTAGGTCCCCCTCTACAACTTTTATATATGATGAAATGGCGCTGTACCGCTTTAGATAGGAAATTCTCAATAAATTCAAAATTATATCGAGCCATGTCTGAAAATGGCAGCATTTGCGTGAACCCAAAGTCACGGGAAACACATTTTCTGACGAGTCAACCCTTGCATATACTTTTCCGAGCGTGTCAAAAAAAATGAATGGAAAAATGATAGTCTCAAGTGACATGGGTCCAAGTGGGCTTAATCGATTTGTATTCACATGGAGATGACTCGTAAACAATTTTCGGATAAAAAGAATATTGCGAATCATTTTTTCCCGTCATACAACTGAACGATGCCTGCCTTCCGGTATCTCTGCGTAATATTGTCAGAATTCCGCCTAGCTAGGTGCGATTCTTCTGAAATTTTTTTTCCACAATATTTGGGTGTCAAGGAATGTAGTGTGACAATTTTCGTTTCCGAATTTACTCCGAGGAAATTTAAAAAAAATTCCAATAATGAAAAGGCGGGACCTGGAACGACAAATTTTTTTTCACATAATCTTTAACATATAATGTTCCATTCTAGAAAGTTTCAACTTCAAATCGCTTGTTTTTTATTTTCATTTTTTTTTACACGCTCGGAAAAGTATATGCAAGGGTTCGCTTGTCAGAAAATGTGTTTCCCGTGACTTTGGGGTCACGCAGATGCTGTAAATTCATTTTCAGACATGGCTCGATATAATTTTGAATTTATTGAGAATTTCCTATCTAAAGCGGTACAGCGCCTCTCAGCGACGCTCTACGGCATTTCATCAGATATAAAAGTTGTAGAGGGGGACCTAAACTCCACGAGAAACCAAATTATATTCCACTTCACGGACCCCCTATTGTCACCGTCTCTAACTATGACCACTTTATTAAAAGTAATTCTACTTACCCCACATTCGGAGAAAACACCATATACGAGTAGATTAGAGAGTGATGGTAGTTACAGGGCGAGGGCGGCATTTTTCAGTTCTCGCCTAGGGTAGTAGAACAACACGGCCCTGCCTCCCTCAGGGTATGTAAAGGTAAAAATTGCCACCTACCTAATAGTACGGCAGCCCGTTACCAAAATGTCCTGTTATCACGACTTCATCTAGCCATCTAGATTAATAAGAAATAAGAAAGTTTTACCCGAGCGAAAAAGTTCGGCAACGCTGCGCTTACCCGTCAGAGTGATTTCAGTCCGTAAGAAAGCAGATCGTCTTTTTGTTATACTACACCTTGTCCGTTCTTGACGAAATCACATTAAAAATAAAAACAGCGCCGGGTCAATTTTTTTTTTAAATTGTTGATAACACTCTAAAAAATAGTAAATCGAGTCGAACCGACATTTTCCGTGTTGCGCAGCTGCAGGGAGCGCGCGCATGGAGCGGCGTGCTATGTGGCTTGGTTGTCTATTACAACTCAGCATCAGCTATGTTCCCCTATTGCATTATTATTGATTTACGTGCTGTGTTGACTGAAAACGGGTTTGCTAAAAAATGCGTGTGTAAAAATGTCAGTTCCTATTTTTCCCCCATTTTCCGAGCCACAATACACGATTTCTGCTTGAAAACGGACGAGGTGCGATAACTCGAACAGCGTTAAAAAAATGACATACCTAAGGTCCAACACTGCGGTTGCGCGTCGATGAAAATGTCCGTTCTCATTTTTTTCCGGTCACGAATAACGAAAAATAACATCCGACAAGTAAAACGGACGAGGCGTGATAAGTTGAATTCTCCGCTGTAAACAAATTTCGATATTTCTCGAACCGGACGAGGCGCGTTAACTATTGCGACCACTTTTTTTTACATATCGCTGTGCTAGAACAATACTAGGATAACTTAAAAAATATCGATTTTAAGTTATCTGGACCATTATGATGTACCAAAAATGCTCTTTCAGGAGCTATACTAAGATATATAAGATGAATTTATTTAAGCCCGCCATAATATATCTTACTATTGCAATATATACATTTTAATTAGTGTTTGGGTAAATAGTAAGACATGTTAAAATGTATTTTTATTTCGTTTGAGATGAGATTCATTGTTTTAACTTTTTATTGGTGAAATAGTGGGATATTTCGAGATGTCCTAGTCTTTTCCCAGGTTTAAAGATTTTTTTTAAAGATATCTTGGTTTTCTAAGTTATCCTAGTATTACACTGTTAAACATATCTTAGTATTTCACTACACATAAGATTATCTATTTTAATAACCACCGTTTTTTAAAGTTATCTTTGTATTGCACCAAGATATTCTGTAAAATCCAATAAACTGTCGAAAGTCATTAAAGATGTCTCTGTATTGAACCAAATATAGGTTTAAACTTGAAAAATATAACGAGGTTGGCTGTCCTACTCCAGCGTATATTGATAGACCAAAAATTACGTTTAAAAAAAAAGAGGACCTTTTGAGCTTGCTCAAACATATTCCGACGGAAAATCATGATTCTTTAAAAAATTTAAAAGCTTTTAAAAAGGGGCAAAAAATGGATCATGAAGATAGTGAGTAATCTTTCCAATGTTATTTTGTGCTGTATTTTTTGTCTAGTTTTTTTGTTTTGATTTTATGTCTTTCGTTTCAAACAATAATAATAGTTTCGATTATGATAAACTACTTAGTGTTTATTATTAGGCACCTATTTTATTTGTTTATTATTAAACTAAACGAAATAAATATAGTTTTTTTCTATAACTGTATTTTTTTATGCGACAGTAGTAAGACAACTTTTAAAATAATAAAAAAGACAATTAACAGAATTTACATACTAAAAACTATGCAATACTGAGATAACTAAAAAACGAATTAATAGAGTTAAGTTCGCACATTTCGAAAAAAGTATAGAACAATACGAAGACATGTTTGTTAAAAAAAGGTATAACTTAAATAACACAAATCATTAAGTGGTTCAATACTAAGATAACTTAACGGAAATAACAAGATAACTTTAAAAAATTATAAAAATGTGTTTTTTTTCCTAGAACAATACAAGGATATCTTAAAATATAATAATTTTAATAAAAAGTTAATACTTAAAAACAAAAATAATACTTACCTTAGATTCCTATGTCCAAATAACAACTCACTACGAAAAATAGCATTCTTAATTAAAACAATAAAACATTTATAAACAATTCAAACATAAAAAGTCAATTTTCTCGAAACTATGTTTTTTAATTTGTCCTAGTATTGTTCTAGCACAGCGATTATGTAAAGATGATTCTCAATGATTTCGCAACGTTGCCAATGTCCGTTCTTGTTAATTTCCATCTCAAGTCCTTATTAAATCACCAAAAAATTTATGTCGTGATGCATCTGAAATCCTGGTAACGGGCTGCCGTACTATAACGATACATTTACAAAATTACGTGCTGTTATTGACCAAAAAGTCCTGGTTTACGTCACAAAAAGGTCCTTTTCTACAATGCGCGAGTTGACAGTAATGGGATAATATTACCATGTATATAAATTTAATTAAGTATTGTATTTTTTTTTAGTCATGTATAATAGCTGTAGTAGTTCCAGACGTAGACGTTATTAAATGTTGGGCTCAAGAAAATGGAATCAGCGGTACTTTCAGCATATTATGCAATCACCCAGAAGTTAAACAATTAATTATGGATGACATGGTAGCGTGGGGGAAAGAAAGTGGTCTTAAGTCTTTTGAACAGGTAATTAATCTACGTATGAAATGGCATAAATTATTAAAAAAAACTCTCAAAAACACACAAACTTGTGGTAAATACTTACAGGGTGATTGATGGTGGATGGTCTTTAGACCTTTATGAAGAACTAACTAGTCAGCGGATCAGTTTAAGAATGTAACAGCTTATATGAGTGGACATCCTCTCTCGTTTAAGCCGTGCAGTGCTGCCGCTTCTATTCCAAAATATTAGCAACTTTGATAATTTAGATGGAACACCCTGTGTATTATTATTTTTTAGATATCTTAATAACTTTCCTGACATTTTCCAATCTGTTATCGTCGAAACCATCATTCAAAAGGCCTTATATTTTTGAATGCTGACAACTTAGCGCACTGAAATTTGGTTGGAAGTCGGGTAATATCCATCTATACAACGTGTCCAAGATAAGCAGGGCCAGTACAGGGATCTCGGAAACCGTAAGAGATACGAAGTCGGTTAAATGGAGATAAAGTTGGGCATTTACGTGCCTAATAATATGCCGTTTAGAAAATTTAAAAATTCCGTGTGCCGGAGATATCCGGAAAAAAACGAAATTCTGAAAAATCGTTTTATTGTTTTCCTGGTTTTTTTTTTGAGGTCGAATTCTAAAGTAAATTGCACTTTTGCATTGCCACTTTTTCCGCTCTATCTAACAGCGGTAATGGTTTTGTAAACCGACGAGTCTTCTTCGAAGGGCCATTATCAACTTTCTTTTTTTAAATAGGGTCCTGTTTTTGTGATATTGGAATTTGAGAGCTTTTTTCTTCTGAATGCAACGATGTATGACATATTGTGGTTTAATGACGTTTCGAGGGTTTTTTGAACAACATCAGGAAATGTTGGTATACGGTCCTGTATTTGTCCTAATTGTATAAATAATATCTCATAAGTAAGCTCTAAATTTTTTACTTATGTTGGATTAGTTCAATAAATAACAAATAATTTAATAATAAACCACAAATAAGTGAACCAAAATCATTCCAAAACAATAATTAAACGAACAACGAAAAAAGTAAGGAACTACATAATCAGGTGTTCAAAATGATTTCCGTTATTCTCTAAGCACAAATAACATCTTCTAACTGCCACATACCAGTTTTTTTGAGATTTGTAAAATTATGTTCCATATTTTCTGGAAAATAGAAAACCTCTTAATACGCTTTGAAACTATCACAAGTGAAACAAATCACGCATCACCATCTTAATTTTTTTTGTTTCAAACGCCTACTTTTCTTTTAAATCCTCAACAGAGGTTTGAAATAATGTTTCTGTATTTTGTTCACTTATTTGTGATTTATTATTAAATTATTTGTTATGATCGTATCCCACAATTTCCTGATGTTGTTCAAAAACCCTCGAAACGTCATTAAACCACAATGTGTCATACATCGTTGCATTCGGAAGAAAAAAAGCTATCAAATTCCAATATCAGAAAAACAGGACCGTATTTAAAAAAGAAAGTTGATAATGGCCCTTCGAAGACGACTCGTCGGATTACAAAACAATTACCGCTGTTAGATAGAGCGGAAAAAGTGGCAATGCAAAAGTGCAATTTACTTTAGAATTCGAACTCAAAAAATCCCAGGAAAATAATAAAACGATTTTTCAGAATTTCGTTTTTTTCCGGATATCTCCGGAACTACTCGGAATTTTAAATCTTTCTAAACGGCATATTATTAGGCACGTAAATGCGCAACTTTAGCCGACTTCGTATCTCTTTCGGTTTCCGAGATCCCTGTACTAGCCCTCCTTATCTTGGACACGTTGTATATGCACAAAAGAATGATAGATGTCTTGTGCATAGACAAAAATATTAAGAATCTTTTGGAAAATGTTTAGTGTTCAGTCGGGATTTTTTAAATGTCCCCTATACCGATTATATGGATTCACTTTCTTATAAATTAAATATTACGTTTTTTATTTTAGGTTAAAGACATATATTTGCACCCCGACCCATTCAGTGTACAAAACGGACTCCTCACTCCCACATTTAAGAGCAAACGGCCACAATTAAAAGCCTACTTCAAGCCACAGTTAGACGACATGTATTCCAGACTTACGTAGGAGAAAACGTAGATTTTTTGAAGACGTGCGTAACGTTAAAGTTTTACACTTAGCTTAAGGCACCCACGTTTCTTGCCATGAATCGTTTAAAAAACTTTGTACCTACACTTCTGCCAGTTTTAGAGGCCTGATTAAAGTTTAGGAAATAAAAATTCAGTAGTAGAACTCAAGCGTTCACTAATTTGAAGCCGATGAAAAAAAAAAAAATAATAAGAGATCATACCGGGTGTCAAATTTTTAAACAAAAAAAATTATTTGAATTTGTATTTTTAATGCAAAATAAATTAAACATATTTTCTTAGTCACCTGAATGGTATATTGTCGAATGTAAATTGCTGTGATTGTCTTTTAATAATAATAATAATATATCCGTACAACATTTTTTACGTTAAGCAGTTACTTGCCTTCACACACTTCTTCATTATTCATCGGTGCAAAACCGAAGTGTAAAGGCCCCCATACACCTCGTGATTTTTTCATCGGTCATCGTGACAACCGATCGCAACAAAACCGAAGCGTAGGGACGAAAACTCTCACGAATGTCACGATGGACAACTGCCAATGTTGATTTAAGTCACGCGGTTTGTCGCGATCATCCGCGAAGATCGACGAAAAATTACGAGTTTAAGGCGGCCTTTACAAACATATGATAATATACATTTTCTGGACAGCTAATTAGGCCTCAAAACTCACATGTTAATGGTTGTGGAAAAGAATGGTCCAAATTTATTTAACCATGATAGTTTTTGCAGAGACTTTTATTAAGCAATTACTCAGCTCGGGCAATATCTAGGTCATATCTTTATTTATATTAAATACTGTGCTAGCGAAAATACATGCAAACAACCAATGAGAGTTCTTTTGAAAAGCGAATACCTATATAACCTTTAACATGTTATAGGTAAATACAAATTAGGAACTTGAAGTTTGTATGACATTTTGCTAGTCTAACACAAAGTATTTATTTATTCCTATTGAGTAGGTAATGTTAGTTCCTTATAATTAACACTAAATAGTTTTTTTTTTCTAAATCAACTCTAGCGTAATCGGTAAAAATGTATTTCTAAATTCGATTAAATCCAAATGTTTATCAAATGAAGTTTTCTTAATGCGAATTTGCCATTATGATCCCAGTATCGTGAAAATAATATGTCAACAGAAGATAACAACTAACCTCAAACTACTATAATGACGTAAAGGCCGTATTAGACTCGGCAATTTCTTCTCTTGCGCCGGCAATTATAATGGCACGTATTCATGCGCAGTAAACCGTTTTCGATCAGCTGGAGCATTGTCAACGGTCAGAACAGCAGTGGGTACTGTCGAAATCCCTAAAATATCCCCAGAATTAGAGATGTGCAAACCTGTTCGTTTTGATTACCAGTTAAAGCAGCTACTGCTATTTACAAATAAGAGGTGCAAAAAGTTGCTGAATTAGCAGTCCATAAATTTAATAAAGAATGTAAACTGCTAATTTAAGTACCAGTGGGTTTAATTGGCCATTACCTGGTTCGGCCAAATAATAATCCATGTCTACCCAATTGCGCCGGCAAGGGCAATTAAAATGGCGCCTGCCCCATTTCTGGTAATGAGAGACAGCTGATCGGGAACAGTGTACTGCGCATGAATCCGTGTCATTTTAATTGTCAGAAGAGTAGAATTTCTGACTGTAGTACGGAGAACGGTGTACTGCGCCTGAATCCTTGAATTATAATTGCCATTGCTGGCGCCATAAAAATTCCCGACTGTAATACGGCCTTTAAAAATTCCTCGAAAATATACATAATAACATACCCAAATAATGAGGTTATATTTAGTGTTGAATAGAGGGTGGTATGTGAGATGGTTCTGTACGGTTCCATGCTAATGTTCAATACAATATTGCTATTTTGCATATACCGGGTGAATTGGTTAACTTGAACTACATTTTTTTACGGCTGCCTGTACATACAAAAATTACTATTAAAATTTTCCATCGTAGTTTCTAAAAACAGAAGATATAAGGTTGCAACTGTTAATTAACAGCGTAGATTATCAACCCAACCTGTTAAAATTTTTAATTTTTTTATGTAGTTGATTTGCACCGCTTATGGCAATCTTTTTTCTTAATAGAGAAGTGGCTTTGAAATATTAAATTTCTATTTAAAAATTGCCTCAATAGGCGTTTTGACCATTCTTGAACTCTTTTGAACAAATATTTATTTAATTAAGCTTATAAAATGATAAGTTACACTTTTCGAATAATTTAATAGGTGGCTAAGTCGGTATATATTTTTTTGGGTATCATTTAACTGGTTAGCAAAATATTCTTATTTTGGCGAACAGAAAAATGTAATCGGTCAGCCAAAATGGCTAGTTGGTCAGTAACTTATGGGCAGCAAACATTTCTGAATCGTGACAGTGCCCTGGGAAAACAAGTGAAAACCCGCCCCCCGCTACACCTTTTTAACCGATTTCCTTCTATATTCGGCAAAAGAAAACACAAGAAAGTTACATAAATTGACAATGCCCTGGGACCTCTGAAGTAAACTGCTTCTAGACATGTTTGTTTCTACTAACCAAGTGAATACTCTTGCTGACGAAGTAATCATTTCGCAGCTCGACTGTTAATGACGGCAAACCATTTAATTACTTCTCTATATTTTTTTATGTATTTTATATTAAACTGTTAACCGCTCGTTTCGAGATCACGGCCAATTGAAACTGATAATTAAAATATTTTGTTATACGGAAGAATGCACCTTGTTTAATAACCATATTGATTGGGTCAATATTTGACTCTAAAATTAGTGAAATCTAAGCACAGCCTAAATTGTACCAACATTTAAACTAGTTGTTTTGGCGAATCAATTTTTTTAAATAAACTTAACACAAGAAATTGACCAACAAAGAAATCTTACTTTCTGGAATAAGTTTGAATAAATAAATAAATACAGTTTTTGCTTGTTTAGCTCTAAAGTTCGTTGAGCAGTCTCTATACTTGTTAGATTACAGCTCATACATTGTACATTGTAGGACAAAAAACTAGAGCGTCAGACATTGAAGAGACTTTAAACTTGGTCTATACTGTTAGTTTTAGATCGGATTTGTTTGTAAGTTATTTATTGTAATATTGTATGTTTTTTTTTCGTTAAAATATAGGCAATTCTGAAAACATTTGTTTGTTGATTTTATTTATTTATTGTCCGTGGTTTTCCGACCCTTCGTCATTCACCCACCATTGGGATTTCGGAAAGGGTAAGAGATACGAAGTGTATTATATAACGAAGATGTTTAAATTGGGACAAAGTTGCGTACGTAATTATCGGCCCAACAATATGCCGTAAAAACATCAAATATAAATACAGTGGCTTTCAAAATATTGGGAAAAATGTAAAATTTTGCGTTTAGGTTTTTATTTTTTCCTGACATTCCTCGAAGAGATGTCCAAATTTCACTTTCCCATTGGTACTTTTTATTCTCCACAAGATGGCATCATCAGATCTTTAATGCGACGTTTCGTCTTTGGGTCACATCATCAACTTATTGTTTTTTAAATACGCCGGCCGGGCCTTAATTTTTTTGTTTAAATTATGAAAGAGGAACTAAATCTACGTTCAGCGGTATAAGCACTTACTGTTTTCCGACGTTTTGTTCCTTAAATTGACCATCTTTATTAAATTTTTAGGGTCCGTTCCTGTAATTTCCTTTTTTTTTATAATTCGAAAATGTAAAGATATCTAAAATAAATTAAATTTGAATAAATACATTTAAGAGCTGTGTTTAATCACAGGTTGCCAAGCAGGCAGTATTTTAGGCGAATGTTTAGCTAAATATACTTAGTTTTTTTCTAATCTAAAACTAGATTCGTAAAGTTAAAGGATTGGAAAACGCTATGAAAGAATTGCGTTAAAAAAATATAATGTTATAAGAATAATAAGAATTTCAAATATGAACAATTTTCAAATTTTTGTCACAGATCTTCCTGAAACTTGTTGATACCCCAATCTACATGTCAGACAATCTAAATATCAATAAATTAACAAAAAAACTTTATTATAAACGGCTAAAACTTCACGAAAAGAAATATTGATCAGCTGATGACTCTCGTCTCTTTCTAACCTACCAAATAAATTGATGCAACATAGATGGCTCTGATTGCTAATTTGGGATACTCATCTTAATAATAGAAAAACTATTAGTATGAAATAAAAAAAAACAGTAGTAGTACGTATTAATGATAATTAAGGACATAAATAGTAATAATTATTTAAAAATTTTGTTTTTTGAAACGGGTAAATTACAGGACCTACTAGGGGTATTTTAATGAAAATGGTAAATTTAAGGAACAGAACGTCGAAGAAACAGTAATTATTGTGTACTGCTGAACGTACATTTAGGTCCTTTCATATTTTATACGAAAAATCAAGGCCCATATTAAAAAAAATTAAGTTTTTGATGGTGATATCTCGTGCAGAATAAAAAGTAGGAGTGAGAAAGTGAAATATATTTTTGGATATCTCTTCATCCAGGAAAAGATAAGAACCGAAACGCTAATTTAAAATTTTTCCAAATATTTTGAGTCCTTGATTTTATTTTTAATTTTTTTGCGGCATAATTACCCAACTTTGCCATAAATTTGACCGATTTCATATCTCTTACAGTTCCCGAAATCATAATGGTGAAGGACGAATTTATTGCACCCTGTATAGCAGCTATCCAAAGAAATATTTCGTTAATTTCACTTTTCATATTTGAGGAAATAGGGAAACCACATAAGTTATAATAAATTGGGTAAAATTGGTCAACTGTCTTAGGAAGACAATCAAATAATAACAGTTGTTTACAATCTTTTTGGAACTAAAAAATTCGTAAGTGTACTAAATTTTGGCTTTAAAAAAATTTACAGCAAAGGATAATCCATTTATCAATTATTAGTTCGAAAATATTTTCACATCTAATTGAATTATATAGATTCTTTAATAAATAGGGTGATCCGAGTCAGTTATTTCGAGAAAAGTACTGAAGAAAACGTTTTTCTAAAATATTGCGCTTCATATTAGTACCTATGAGAATATTTTTGAGATTGAAAAAATATGTATAGAAAACTTTGACATACCAGACTCTAGGAAGTAATTAAGCTTCCGGACATCTGCTAAAATTAGAAGTTATACATTGTTTTTAAAGAAAGGTGCAAGATGTAAAGCCATTATTTTACAAGACTGATATTAAAGCCCGCCAAAGTATGATGAATTTTATACATGTGTATGGAAAAATCATTTTCTATCATCAGTGAAAGATACCCTATTCACGGAATGTTAAAAACTACCTATTTTTGAGTCTGAACACCTACCCTGTACTGACAAGAACAGTAGAGTTCAAAAAACCAGTATTGTTCTTGAAATGAATCAGAATTGATATAAATTAAAAAACAAATATATTCTCACAACTGTCAGTAAAAAAGAAACTACATAGTTACATACTTAAACTTTATTATGTAAACTATTTTTTCTTCGTCACTTGTTGGGCTTTAAGAACCTTTACAACTATTTTCTGTTCTTCAATAAGGAAGGCGCGGACAATCTTTTCTTTAACACATCTGTGGCACATAACTCCACCATATGCTCGCTTGACAGTCTTTTTCCTTCTGCATAGACGAGAACGTTCTTGTGGCCTTGCTGGTTGGATACCTCTTAGCTTTTCTTTGCACTGTCCACATCTGGGGATCTTCTTGGGCTTTTTAAGGTATTGATAGACTAATTTGCCACCAGGGGTGCGTACACTAAAACCAAAGAAAAAAATTATATATGGCCTAAGCTTATAATAAAGGTATTAAATAAAAGTTTGTTGTCAGATAAGTGAACGAATTGAGTCTTCTTCAAAGTTGTATTAATGTAATACAATCAGTACTCTAGCCAGTTTTTCATCATAAGAAAGGAATATACACAAACAGAGTTTAAAAGAAAGTGTGTACTTGTTAAAATATTTGCATGGTGGTTTCAAACAGTAAACTTTTAGGCTTTCTATCACTGGGTTAGGTATGCCATAAAAAAAAACTCAGAACAATTTGGTTCCTTTGAAAATACCGAGAATTACATGGAGGTGGAGAATAGAGCTAAATTTTATATAATTTAAATCTAGAGAAATGTTATTTTTTGGGTTCAAATACAAACACAGTCTAGAGACAAATATAAAAACAATAATAGATATTTTTTGGTAGAAAATTAAAACTTGGAGTGCAAATTTATATTATCATTATTTTGTGGTACTTACATGCGTCTTCGATTGCTTTTTGTGTTGTACGACAATCGCCGTCTAAAGACAAGTCGCTGAACCATTTTGTTCTAAAAATAAGTAAACATAAGAAATATACACTTACGATAAATACATAGAATTAACAATACATAATTTCTTTATATATACATCACGGATTTGACTATTTCTATGTTAAAATTAAATAGATGATTACCGATTTGCGAAAAAATACACTAACCTGCTAAAAGCAAAACCAGGGAAGAAAGATTTGACAGTTCTATGACAGGAGACGGCATGGAATGAAGAATGACAACGACAGTGATGGCGATGTTGCCAGCTCGACAGACATTGGCTAAGAAAATACTGTGTGGTTATGAACTAACGAACTAACATTTTAAATTTTAACCCATTTTAAAAAAATCGTACACTTTCTCTCGGGTGGAAAATAGGTAACTCTAGTTTCTAAAAATGCTTAAAGTAAAATAATTTAATTTATTCTTGGTAATAATAATAATAATAATAATAATCTTTATTGTCTAACAGAGTAAAATCCAATTACAAGACAATATGACCTATAAAAAGAAAAGAAAATACATAAGCAACAAAAAATCCAAAAGATAGGAAAAAGTAGAAAAAAAAGAGAACAAAATAATGGTTGCATCAAGGTAACAGTTTATGTTTTATAAGTTTAGTAAATTGGGTATTGGACAAACCGAATACATCAATGTCATTAAGGGTATTATTGAAAATCAACATGGATTGGTATACAGGTGTTTTAATCAGAAAGTTAGAGGAGGGAGTTGGGAGATAAAAGACGGGATGGTGCCTAACTGAACGAAGAGGAACATGGAAAAGAATACAACTGACAGCTGACAGTCAGTCTTCAGTCACATCTACGATAAAAATGGTGTCTTGATGAATTAATGTAAATAAAAATGGTTTCACTCTTTGAGAATTATGAGCAGCAATATTCTACCCTAACTGCTGATATTACAGCTCAAATAGGTCAGCTAACTGCCTCAGCATCAAGTAAGATTACCCGTTGCTTGTGTCAAAAATGTTTGTTTTATCTTTAACATAGATGCACTGTTGACAGTCATTTGTTTTTGTCGTAGAAGACCGTCGCCAACTTATCTCTAATATCGAAAAACATGTCGAAGAGGCCCAGGAATTGGTAAGCAAATAATCTACTTTTATGTAAGATATTTCATTTTTAATAAGTCAATTTTGTAGCTGGAACAAATGGACTTGGAAGTTAGAGAGGTTGAGTCATCGAAAAAGCAGAGGTGTCGAACTAAACTAGATTGTTACCGAGCAGAACTGAAACGACTTACCTTAGAATATATCAAAGCCAGAGCCGTAAAACAAGAAGCGTTATACGATAGCTCGGAAGATATAGGAGATATCCGAATATCGTTTGACCAAAAGCAAAGACTATTGGATAACTCGGAGACATTAGAGAGGGCTGGACGAAAGCTGAATGATGGGTACAGAGTTGTTATAGAAACTGAGGAAATAGGAAATCAAGTGTTAAAGAATTTAGCTGAACAAAGAGAAACTATACAAAGGTCAAGAAATAGGGTGAGTCTTCTAAGCTAGCTTTAAATAAATGTTACTTGTAAATTTTGGGGAAACTAATAGATAATCTAATTTTTAGTTACGAGAGACAGATGAGGAAGTCAGTAGGTCATCAAGAATATTAAACTCTATGATGATGAGAAGCATACAACAGAAAGTCATTTTGTTTGTTGTAGCACTTTGTTTTGTCGCGTTTATTTGTTTTGGTATTTATCTAGGATTTAGGAAGTAACCACGAATATCTTACAATCTCAAATCAAAGAATAAATATTCTTATCTTTTGACAATACCACTCCTTTAGACAGGCCATTTAATTTTTGTTCCATACTCCACTCACACATTCCTCTATTTATTGTAATTTTTACCCCATTCACTAAAGAGGTTTTAAATTTAGTATATTTCTTTCTGTGATCTTGTAGAATAATTCAGTCACTCAGGACTCAGGTTTTACCAAAGGGTTTTACCCTCTTGTGCTAAACAAACATTCTGCTTGTGAATAAAATATATAGTATTTAATAATAACTTACTAAAAAGGTGGTCATACTATAGGTCGGTTGTTAAAGCTCTTTAGTGAATATGGCTGTTGTGTTTATTTAGTTTTGTAGGTAGTGTAAATATCTAAAATAAATTATTAGTTTTAAACAGATGTCGTTTAATATTTCCTTTTTATTTTATATAAACAAATTCTTAATGATTCCTAATTCTCAATAGTTTAAAATGGTGAATGCGCAAGGCCGAAATATATTTAGTGTTATGGAATATTTTAAAAGCAAATCTACTTTTACACAGATGGCTCTGCCTGAAGCTTATGACATTAATGTAAAAACTGTTTTACCATCTGGGTATTTTAATGGAATCGGACCGGATGTATTTTGTGATTTTTTAATAAAAAGTGGGTGAAAATTTGTGTAAAAATGACTGATCCCTGGGAATCGGGGGCGAGGAGTGTCTTTTTCCTGAATCAATCGCAGGCAGCTGGATTAATTCAATCAGGTAAGCTGCACAGATGTTTTTCTCTGATATGCGTCATTGACCATTTCTGACAGATCAGATTTATGTTTATTTTTTACAAGAACTAAATGTTTGTCTTTTTGATTTTTTTGGATAATAAGAACCAAATATCACTACTGGACATACTTACCAGGGATTATCAGACCTTGGCAACATCCTGCCAAGTCGAAATGCTCTCAATTTTTTGTTTATGGTCAGGTTGACAGCTTGGGAGTCAGCTGATTGATCATTTGTTCTTCCCTCTTTCTGGGTTTCCCAGGGGGTGTCCAGCAATCTAAAGATTATTAAAATATTTAGGTAATCAAGAATTAAATTTTTGGTGGCATCAATATAGCAGAAATCAGGTTGTTTTATAAATATTCTGCGAGACTTAACATCTCCGAAGTATTTACTTTTATGGTTGTCTTTCATCAACAATACCTGCAGTTTTGTAATTCATTATCAGCAACAACATTAGTATGAAATATTAATTGATGAATTCTTACATTAATGCTTGCTATAAGAACATTATAAGGTTGTTTTACACAAATTTTGTGTAGCAAACCTGAGGTTTTTGCATTTGTAGATCTCTTTTCATGGTTATAAGAACATACTAAAGGAATCAATGTACTTGTACTTGATAATATTATCTTTTTTGATCAGCCCTTTATTTATATCTGCAATTGCTAATTCTTAAAATATTCGGGTTTATTAGCTAAACATAAATTGAGCAAAAACCATCCAACGAGTAATTTGTGTGAGAAGTGAACGACAAATCGTAAAAACCTATTTAATCAATAAGATTACATCATTTCCTACTTTTCATTCTACTAAAAAGACTTTTAATGTGCCATTGACGTCCATTTAAAAGAAGACGTTAATGCACTCTTTTAAGTTTATCAAAGTTAATATGTATCAGATCTGTCCGAACATAAATGGATCACTGTAATCGTGATTGACAGATTTCAATTGGATATCCGTTTGATTTTTAAGTAACCTAGAAATACAGTTATTATTAGAATTTGAGAAATCTGGTCAGATGAGTTTTTTGTATTGTTTAACATAACATATAAGTCCCATTGCCATAAAAATAATAGTTTTAGTACAAAATTGCGTAATTTAATTTGGTTCTATTAGTTAATAATAACAACAGTAATAATACTTTAGTGGTTTGGACATATTTTTATTATTCACTTGGTAGTAAGTAAGTAAATTACAGGAACATACTAGGGATATTTTAATGAAGCAGTAAGTGTTGTATACCGCTGAACGTAGATTTACTTTCTCTTTCATAATTTAAACAACATTAAAGATCTGATGATGTCTGTCATCTTGTGAAGAATAAAAAGGTGAAATTTATTTTTGGACATCTCTTCAAACAAAGTCAGGAAAAAATAAAAACCGAAACGCATCCTGTATTTATTTTTGACTATTCATATTGTTGGGCCCATAATTAGGCAACTTTGCCCCAATTTAACCGACTTTGTATCTCTTACCGTTCACGAAATTCCAATGGTGAAGCACGAATTTGTTCCATCCTGTATAGATAAGTTTATTTGAAAAATATCTCAGGTATGTTATTTACGAGGTATATTTAATTGAATTTGAGTCAAATAAAAGATGATATTGGCAGTGGCGGCTCGTGACCTATGATAGAGGGGGTTCACAAGTATGGTGAAATTATTTTTAAAATTTTATTTTTGTGTAACGACCAAACAATTACTTTCTAGGCGTTTTACATCTAGAAAGAATAGAAGTAATAAGAAAATGCGTTAGATAAAACATATTTTTATTTATTTTTTAATTTTACACAAGGAAATACAACTTTTGGAAAATAAAAAAAGTTTTCTTAGTGTGTATAGTGCTTAAACGTGAAGTCCATTCCTCGGTTCTTAATTGTAGAAAATTGATCAATAACAGCCTCATTAAAGTTTGGAATACACTCTATAAGTTTTTTTTCATATATTTAATTTTTAAACTTTCTAATAAAGTCCCTAGATTTACCCTTTGTGGTCTGCGTTAAATTAATTTCGGGTTTAGGTCTTCCCGCATTCTTCACTTCAATTTTTTGCTCCAAACTCAAGGAGCTAAAGTTATTTTTTAAATAGCCCACCGTCATACTATTCATTTTAACTTAATAAATATATAATATTAAAACATACACGCTCGAATTTCTAACTAGATGCACGAACAGACAACGGCGCGGCGCACACTAAAATTGTGCGCCTTTCCCATGTTAAATCTCTCCCCCCACCTGTTACTACAGAGAAACTACATTATGCCTCGCCTACTTAATCGCACATTCGAGCAAGTCTCGTCATAATCGTCATTAACCTCGACCGAGGCACGGTTGCCGGATCGAGAGCCTATAATATACAGTTTGGTTGACGGTACGATAAAATATTAGGGACGGTCGGACTTTATACGATAATTGACGGTACGATAAAAAATTAGGGAGGGTCGGACTTTATACGATAAATAATATTCAATGAATAGATAGATAGATAGTATTTATTTGTTCAAAAATGTTTTACAGAAACAAAATAAACCCAAACGGGCGTTGAACAGTGTCAGATGGACAGAAATTTTTATATACAAATTTAACATCTTTAAAATGACACATAATCTAGAACAAAAACTCACAATTGAAGGAAACATTGTATGGTATAACATATAAAATAATTTAACTTTACTCAAAAATTCAAAATACCACGATAGACACACTAATAACAATAAACAATAATCTGTGAAGAAGACGGACTATAAAACACCTATAGTTTACTTGACATATTTAAAATTTAGCAATGAATTGTTTGTCTATTAGCATCATTAAAAAATTCACCGACACTATAAAATGCCTTACTAACTAGATACCTTTTTAGAACATATTTAAGCTTATTTTTTGTTAGGGTTCTTATCCTGTCTGGAAAGCAATTAAATATCTTCATTATACAATATTTAACATTTTTTTGCAGGTACGTGAAGTTGTATTTTTCAGGTACTAAGTTACTTTTATTTCGAGTATCATAATCATGCTTGACGTCACAGTCAGTAAAAAGATCCCTATTATCACAGACAAACACCACAGAATCCAAAATATACATCCCTATCACAGTTAAAATATTATTTTCGATAAAAATAGGTTTACAACTTTCCTGCTGTTTCATTTAAAAAATACTTCGAATACACCTTTTTTGCATGACCATAATTCTGTGCATGTCAGATGAACCACCCCAGAATATTACACCATATCTGAGATATGATATCTCCACCTGGACTGGATATATGCATGAAAGGCGCTGATGGCAGCCTCAGTACTCACATGATCAGACACCACACGTAAAGCATAGCAGTATCTAGATACACTATGGGCCAAATCCTCAATGTTCTCCCTCCAATCCAGTCTTTCATCCATCTGCACACCCAAAAAACGCACACTCTCAGCTGCTTTTAATTCCTAACTATTGTAAAAGAGTGAGCATTTATTATTCAACTTATTTCTAAATGTGAGAGTCTGAGTCTTTGACACATTCAACATCAAATCGTTTGCTTTGAAATATTCATCAAGGGCCTCCATTGCATTATTAACCCTATGGATCAGTATTTCGTTGCTGTTTTCACTAAATACAAGATACGTATCATCGGCATAAAGCACTGTATATTCATCAGAGACGTCCGGGAGCTCATTTGCATATATATACATTATACAACAGAGGTCCCAAGATTGATCCCTGAGGAACCCCCCTGGAGACAACTATATCTGGCGACCTATGCAAGACACCCATCTCATCACACTCTGTCACTCGCTGCACACGATCCCTCAAGTATGATTTTATGAGACATAGTGCAACACCACGCACGCCATACATCTCAAGTTTCTTACACAGTACTTCATGATTAACAGAATCAAAGGCTTATAAATTAATATTTTTTTATTCGGTTTGGGGGTGCACGTGCGCATGTGCTCTTGTGGAAGAACCGTCACTGGATATTGGTATGGCTCTGGTCATATTTTATGTCACTAAGAAATGTAAGAGCACATCACCAGGGCTCAACGAATATGTCGATAAAATTATGCAATTAAAATGTAGGCCATTCATGAATGTTCAAAGATAAAATGGTGGGCGATGTAGGGTATATTTAGATAGATACATATGTTACTTTTACCCGAGATAATAATTATTTATGCCGTAATTATTCCGCGTTCCACAAGAGATCAATTTAAGATTAATGTCCCTTGCGATAATTGACTTAGTTGGTTTAATTATAACTTCTGTCATTAAAACAACTGTGTAGAGAATTGATTAGGTTAGTGACGTTTTGTAACTTATTGTTAGCTATGTTGTTAATTAAAATTTTCGAGCGGCTATCGAGTTTAAAAAGACAATCGTTGTTTACTAGGGAAGGGAACGCAGTACTGGAACTGATCCTGCGGAGTTGATCCGGCCTTCTCAATCGACGATATTACACACAAAAAAGAAATACTTAGTTTAAAAGTATAATACTCAAATAGAATAAATCTTACGCAAAGGAATATATTTTCAAAACAAGTATTTAAATAAGGGTTATCAATTTAGTTTGTCCCACTTTTAAGAGCCTGTAACTTTTTTGTATTTTGAGTTAGCGCGTTCATTCAAACAACAATATGAAGCATTTTTAGCCAAATTTTTATGAGTGTTGTCAAAAATGACCGTAGGTGTCATATGTCACACCGAAAAGCAATCATTATTATTTTTTAAATGGGTCATTCTATGTATCAGAAGCGCATTAGATGATGGCGCCTTTTCTTCCGATCTATAAAAATATATTTTCTTCATTCCATCAAACATTAACAAAAATATGTAAAAATATATTATTGTTAAAAACCATCAAGATAGCTATGCAACTGTTTTGGTTGCTATGGATTTTATCCAGTAACTGTATATTTTAACGCAAAGTATGTCCAATTGATTCGAAAATCGGGTACTATAAAATGGCCGCCGAACAACCCAGACCTGTGATTTTTTCTTTTGGGGTTATATAAAAAATACACCGTGTTGTTCGTTGAATGATTTGTATATTAGAATTGAAAACGCCATCCTTCAGATTCAAACTAATAGAGAAGTTTTATTAAAAATTAATAGTCACATTGTAAAACTGTTTCGTAAATGTATCGAAAATGGAGGTGGTTATGGAGAGCAATATGGAATAATTATTATATAATTATATGTAGTTATTAAATTAATGTTATAAACATTTGTTATTTTCTAGTTATGCCAATATTAATAAAATTGTTTTTCTACTACTCACTTGAAGAAAATAATGCATATGTGTGTTATATTTTTGAGATCGGAAGAAAAGGCGCCATCTAATGCGCTTCTGATATATTATAGAGTGTCCCATTAAAAAAAAATAATAATTGCTTTTCGGTGTGACATATGACACCTACTGTCATTTTTGACAACACTCATAAAAACTGGGCTAAAAATGCTACATCTTGTTTTTTGAATGAACGCGCTAACTCAAAATACAAAAAAGTTACAGGCTCTTAAAAGTGTGACAAACTAAATTGATAAATTGCAAACTATTCCTCCTTCAAAACCAAACGACTTGTTCCCCAGACATTTTCCGCTGCAATACGATGCACCGGAGTTAATTCCGGGGTACCGACCTTTTTTCAACACCTTATATAATGTTAAAAATTTCAGATTTGCTTGATATGACAGTAGGAAACATTAACAAGCTCAATGTACAGGGAAACCCTTATAGAACCATTTTGTTGTATGTATGTAGAATAATATTAGTGATACACAGGCGCGGATACGGGATTTAAGTGAAGATTGTTATTAGTGGCAACGTTGAAAAGTATGTCAAATCTCGGTAATTCCCCGACCGCCCGTGTCCAAATACTAGCAGTGATTGTCCATTTTACTCACCGCCCGCGCCCGTAAATAAGGGATGGGAACCATAAAAATAAATAATGTCTGAATCAAGCGCGGATCCAGGGGAGGGGGGGTCGTGGGGATCATGACCCCAAATAAACAATTTAACATGAAAAATACCATATATACCGGGTTGACTAACGCGGCAGGGTATTACTTTTCGTAGCTTTTTACATTTACATTTTAAAAAATGAGGTTAGTTCTGAGAACTTTTTTACCTGACCCCGTATGCTTGTTCTGAAGCGGCAATTATTTAACCATCATTATAAAGAAACTTCTGTATAAAACATTTTTCTGTAACTCTTTGAACTAACAAAATATAGGGTAATTTTGAAATTTTGATTTTATCATTTTAAGTTTGACCCAAAAAGAGTACATGACATCCACATTAATTTTTTGATAGCACTAACAGTTACGGAGATACCCTATAAAAGTGTCCGAAACTGGGACACCCTGTACATTGCAACTTTAGGTTATGATCGTGTAATATAATATTTTCAATTTTTCAATACAAGTAAAAATATAATGGGAGAAAATAGTTGTGAAATATGTAATAACTTGTTAAAGATCATACATCAAACTTTGGCGAGATTTCCTGCATTCAGCTTAGAACTTTGACTATTTCTGGTACTGACCATTGTATAATATACATAGATACGCTGGCCTGAACAGGCTCTCACATTTTTTTATACAAAACAGAAATTGTATCTGTGTAAACTTTATACGTCCACCCACATAATAAACATTGTAAGTTATGGGCATATAAATTCTGGAAAATACATTTGCAATAACACTGTTATTGTCTAATATTATCTGCATTTCACAAAAATGTTAATTGATTTCCATTGATACGGTTGACAGCTGGTGTTCTGTGTATATTCTGTCATGGCTTCTTTATATGCTCGCAAAAATAATATACAGGGTGTCCGCTAATTAATGGTACATGGAAAAACCACATACTGCTTACGTAAAAATATTAGGATTTAATTATACTTTCTCGTATCCGAAAGTTGATATTAACTGAGATACAGGGTGTTGAAGTTAAAACTTCATTTTTGTTTGTCTCTAATAACTTTGCGAGAAAGTAACTTTTTTTACAAAATTTGGCAATTATGTTTTATTAGGGCGAAAAATAGATTTTTTTAGAAATTTGAATGTACAATGTAGGGGCGCTGTCTGCGGCATTATTTGCACATTTATTTGGTCATAACTTTTTTGTGCCTCACTGTATTTAAGTTTTTAATGAAAATAATGTTTTTCTCGTATTTATTACGTAAAAAGGTATATTAAGTTCAGGCCGCCCAGAGTTACCGTTTCGGAGATATTTGCATTTAAATTGTTTAGTGCGTTAACTCAGGCAAGCAAATAATATTTTGTTACTACTTACCAATTAACTTTTACATGATAATTAATGTTCTAGTAATGGTAATTGGGAATAATGAATACAACAATTGGATTGTTCTTTAACTTACTTTAATTTTTAAAAAAATATCGCGTCGAAAGAAACCAGAAGCAATGAAAATACAAACTTACGATAAACTCACGTGCCCAACTATTATTAATTTGCAAACAATTTTTTTCTCTTAAAGTAAGCTACGAGGAAACAAATGAAATTTAGAGATGCAGTTGCTATGAAACCTCCATGTTGTTTTTTGATTATTGTAAGATAGCTTTGTCAGAAAATATTTCATTTTTGAGTTTATCGTAAGTTTGTGTTTTCATTGCTGTTGGTTCCTTTCGACACGATATTTTCTAGGTTCAAAGTTATTTTAATTAAAGTAAGTTAACACTCCAATTGTTGTATTTATTATTCTCAATTACGATTACTAGAACATTAATTATCGTGTAAAAGTTAATTGGTAAGAAACAACAAAATATTATTTGCTTGCCTGACCTAAACAATTTGAATGCAAATATCTCCGAAACGGTAACTCTGGCCCACCTGAACTTAGTATACCTTTTTTACGTAATAAAGATAAGAAAAAAACTTAAACACACTGAGGCACAAAAAAGTTATGCCCAAATAAATGTGCGCAAAATGCCCCTACATTGTACATTAAAATTTCACCAAGAAATCTATTTCTCGTCCTAAAAAAACATAATTGCCAAATTTTGTAAAAAACCGTTGGTTTCTCTCAAAGTTATTAGAGAAAAAAAAATGAAGTTTTAACTTTAACACCCTGTATCTCAGATCAACTTTCGGATATAGGTAAGTATACTTAAATCCTAATATTTTTACGTAAGGAGTCTGTGGTTTTTCCATGTACCTTTAATTAGCGGACACCCTGTATAATATTAAGTAGTATTGTGATCGGTCGAGCAAAAAAACCGCTTGATCACTCGACTATTGAAATAACCGACATCGCTCGATTATTAAAAAAACCGCTCGAGTTATCTATTCAGGCGAAAACCGTCGCTCGTCACTTATTATCTTTCACTCGATACCCGCGCTTCGCTTGACGCCGACGGAAATGTACCGCTGTAGCGTGATCGAGTTAAAAAACTGCTCGTATATTCGAACAGTTTTTCGCTCGATAGGAAATACTCTAGTTATAAATTCAGGCGAAAAAAACCGAAAAATATCGCCAGTCACTTGATACACGACCTTCGGTCTACGCGCCGATTGGCGACGTTCGAGTTTGACGCTGAGCAGGTACACCCCATACGTCTCGAGAAAACTTCTCAAAAATAACATAATAATAGAAATTGTAAATAAAAATAACAAAACGAACAAAATGGTTAACAAAATATATAGAAAAATTCGTTGGTAATCTTATAGTAAACATTTTTAAATCTAAACAGGAACTTTTAGCTAACTATAAACATGAATTTTAAAAAAATAATCACCTGTTTTCTTATTTTGCCAATCGCGTAACTAAGCCTAAATTTTGATTTTTGGAAGAATTTGCAAAGCCATTTTAAATATCTACTTATTTTATGCTCGTAAATTGAGAAAGATGTGACGAAAAATAACTCTCGGTAATACTTTTTGTTTTAAAAAAACACAATAATAAACCCGAACAATAAATACATATTTGGGTGATTTTTTGCAGTTTTTTTGTTTGGTATCGAGACACGTGGTAAAAATTCATTATTCACAAATCAATAAATTTCTGGAATTTTTTTGGGTGGCTACTACAATTCTGTAGCTAAACCTGTGCTCACCCGTAGTTACGTGCCTGCTAAATACCATACCTGATCACATATAAACGGCCAGGCTGCCGATGGAGCAGTCGGTGACGTCATCGCTTGGTGAATTGGAATTTCAAGCGATTCACTCGATTATTAAAATCGCTCGAGTATCAAGTACTCAATTATTAAAATCATCGGTTTTTCCCAACACTAATATTAACAAAGGATTTTTATTTGTATTGGGATTCGATCAGAGAATCAAATATCAACTATAAGTCAACTTTATTATGTTCTACATTTGCACGCGATACTTGTGAATAATACTCTTAAGTAATTGTTCAGCTAATCCACGACGAAGTTACAAGAATGTAAGGCACATAAATCTAAGAGCGACTTAATGATTATGACAAAGCATATTTTTCTAAAGGTCTTAAGATGACCAGGTTACATTGTAAATCGACGGGCGCGTAAAAAGCGCCACGAAATCTTGTCTGGAGCCATAATCTGTCAGAAATATAATTAATGCAACACCTCGTATTCGATGGCGCTATTAAAAAGTACCGCCGAGAAGAATGAACACTTAAACCATTTTTGTGAGCTTAATAGCCATATTACATATTATGTTCAGAATCATGAAGAAAAGGTTTCTCGTATTGATGAAAAATAGTTCGATTTTCTTTCTAATTACCACGGACATACCCATCATTTATAATTCGTGACAAATGACCGTCATATACGTCAATTATATATTTTTTTATGATCAAACACCTTTAATAGTAGATCATACCACGAGTCAATAATGATAGCTATTATTCCCAAGGAATATTTACGAGTTGAGTGACATTCTGAGGGAAGAAATATTGCCAATTGTATACTCTTGTATACTTTATCTACGACTAATTTATTAATTTAAAACTTTTAATGAACAATTTTATTTATCAATAACACTAAACTTAGTAATAGTACAATTGTTAAACTGAATTGGTCGTGAACTATCATTAATTTTGGAAGAGTTTTCAATACAAATACAGTGGTAAAGATTGTTTCACGAAAAATAGATATAACTTAATGACTGCAGTAAAAGTACCTGTGGCTATCCCATTATTTATGACCGTTTGTTATTATTATTATGTGGAAAGGATCGGATTGTAATAATTATAATTAAATATAGGCACATCAGGTAGGTTAGGTTGCTTAATTTATATTTAAATATCTTTTTGTGGTAAAATTTGTTAGTTTTTGCAGAATGGTTCAAGTTTTTTGCCGAACATTCCTCAGAATAGCGTGATAGTAATGGACAATGCGAGCTATCACAGTCGCCAATTACATAAAGCTCCAAGCTCAAATAATACAAAATTGGAGATTCAGAACTACATGGCGGCGAATGATATATATTTTGAAGAAAGTTAGAAAAAAAGTGATCTTTTAGAAGTTTTAAAGACATTTTGTATAAAAAAGTATACGTTTGTGACACATTGGCAGAAGAAATTGGACATACAGTGCTACGGCTCCCACCCTATTATTGCATTTTTAACCCCATGCCATAGAGCATATTATGTGGCACTAGTTAAAATCACCGGTTAGGTCTGAAAATATTTCTCCGACTTTAAGTTCTAGTGTTGTAGAATTAATACGAAAATGCTTTAATGATATTCCCCCAGGTAGTTGAAAAAATTCAGTCTGTCACCTAATAACTGTAGAAAATTCGTATATTAGTCTGAATCGTATAATTAATCAAATTATAATTAATTTTGATGAGGATAGCGATGTCGAAACAGAACTATCTATAGAACGACATTATAAATGTAAATAAATATGACTAGTAATATTTAAAAAGTTTTTTATTTCATTTGATTACATTAATATAATCATATCATTACTTGTTTTCCTTAGTCCGTCCCTTGATACTTCACTTGTTTATTGCCAAGCTCTTGTCGACACAATGGGACCGACCCAGGAAATCATTAAGTCGTATCCATTTTTCGTGAAACAATCTTTACCTCGAGATACGAGTGCCCTAACATACGAGTTATTTGAGAGCGAGCGAAGTTTTTTTTGAAATACGAGCGACATTTGAGATACGAGGAACGGTCAGCTGCGACGCGATCTCTACAAGTGAGATAAAAGAGATCTTGGGAATGTGGGAGAGAGTTTCACAGTTCGTGGAAAAGAAACACCCCGAAAATGTTGCAACTGGTCGTGCATCGGAGCTATTTAATGGCACTTGCCTAACTCATTTCCGCAGCATTCTGAAAGGGAACAAGAACAAACCTCCTTGGACACTTTTTTTTTGAATCCGACGAGAAAGGCAAAGACCAGTGAAGAGAAAAGCAGTGACTAAAATTAAGCATACAGTTAAGTTGTGTGTGAGTTATTATGTTCTTATACACTATTTGTCATTTATAAATACATTTTTCTTATTCAAAAACACGTAACAAACACAATTGGGGGTAGCATTTTTGGGTCTGGAACGGATTAATGACATTTCAATTAATTTCATTGGGGAAAATTGCTTTGAGATACGAGCAAGGTAGCGGAACGAATTAAACTCTTATCTCGAGGTATCACTCTATTTGGAATTTCGGTTGATTTAAAGGAAGAAGATGCTTCATTACTAGATATCTGTTTAGCAATAGTATTTGCTGTAGTTGTCTTGTTTCTCATAGACTGACCAATGTATTCTTCAGCTACCTGTGTAGATCTCCAGCCAGGTGGCAGATGATCTGCGATAACAATGGCCGGTATAACTTTAAGGATTTGGCAAGTTTAAATATTTGACAATTTGTCTACCAACATCTGCAAATTTGTTTGTTCCTATACAGTGGCGGTTCTTCCACATTAGCACGTGCACCCCCAAAACGAATAAAAAAATATTAATTTATATTCATTGAATATTATTTATCGTATAAAGTCCGGCCCTCCCTAATATTTTATCGTACAGTGAATTATCGTATAAAGTCCGGCCCTCCCTAATATTTTATCGTACAGTGAATTATCGTATAAAGTCCGGCCCTCCCTAATATTTTATCGTACAGTGAATTATCGTATAAAGTCCGGCCCTCCCTAATATTTTATCGTACAGTGAATTATCGTATAAAGTCCGGCCCTCCCTAATATTTTATCGTACAGTGAATTATCGTATAAAGTCCGGCCCTCCCTAATATTTTATCGTACAGTGAATTATCGTATAAAGTCCGGCCCTCCCTAATATTTTATCGTACAGTGAATTATCGTATAAAGTCCGGCCCTCCCTAATATTTTATCGTACAGTGAATTATCGTATAAAGTCCGGCCCTCCCTAATATTTTATCGTACAGTGAATTATCGTATAAAGTCCGACCCTCCCTAATATTTTATCGTACCGTCAACCAAACTGTATTTTATAGGCTCTCGATCCGACAACCCTGTCTCGGTCGAGGTTAATGACGATTATAACGAGACTTGGTCGCATGTGCGATTAAGTAGGCGAGGCATAATGCAGTTTCTCTGTAGTAACAGGTGGCGGGAGACAGCGGGGGATAGCGGGGCTTGGCGATTTAACATGGGAAAGGCGCACAATTTTAGTGTGCGCCGCGCCGTTGTCTGTTCATGCATCTAGTTAGAAATTCGAGCGTGTATGTTTTAATATTATATATTTATTAAGTTCAAATGAATTGTTTGCCGGTGGACTATTTAAAAAATAACTTTAGCTCTTTGAGTTTGGAGCAAAAAATCGAAGAAGAGAAGAAAGTGAAGAATACGGGAAGACCTAAACCCGTAATTAATTTAACGCAGACCACAAAGGGTAAATCTAGGGACTTTATTAGGAAGTTTAAAAATGAAATATATGAAAAAAAATTTATAGAGGGTATTCCAAACTTTAATGATGCTGTTATTGATCAATTTTCTACAATTAAGAACCGAACAACGGACTTTACGTTTAAGCACTATACACACTAAGAACATCTTTCTTATAACGCATTTTCTTATTACTTCTTTTCTTTCTACATTTAAAACGCCTAGAAAGTAATTGTTTGGTCGTTACACAAAAATAAAATTTTAAAAATAATTTCATTCAACATGATAAAATCAAAATTTGAAAATTTTCGCTCGTTTAAGAGAAAATCAAAAAATTGACAATTCCTAAATTACCCTATATTTTCTTAGTTAAAAGAGATACGGAAAAATGTTTTATACAAAAGTTTATTTATAATGATTGTTGAATAATCTACCGTTTTCAGAATAAGTATACGGGGTCAGGTAAGAAAGTTGTCGCACCTAACCTCATTTTTTAAATGTCCTGTATACTTCAATCTAAAAATATAGCATAATATTAAACTCTCTTTTCAAATTTATAACACACCATGGATGATAGATATCATCAAATTTTTCAAAATGTTTATAGGATATTAGTTTTTGTTTCATGGCCTACTTTGGTTTTAAGGTATAAAGTTTAAATAAATCGCCTAGGAAACCAATATCATCCATGGTGTGTTATATATTTGCAAAGAGAATTTAAAATAGTATCTTTTGAGATTAAAATATACAGGGTGTTCCATTTAAAAAATGAGGATAGGTCCGTAACTTTTTTACCTGACTCCGTATACTTATTCTGAAAACGGCAGATCATTCAACAATCAATATAAAGAAAGTTCTGTATAAAACATTTTTCTGTATCTCTTTTAACTAAGAAAATATAGGGTAATTTAGAAATTGTCAATTTTTTGATTTCACCCCGTATCTCTTAAGCGAGAACAATACCCTATAAAAGTGTCGAAAATGGGACACCCTGTACATTCCTGTAATTAAATTTTTTTTTTCAAATTCGGTATAATTCGAAAATGTAAAACTAAATGTCCCTTTTAAAAGTCGTTAGAAAGTGCTGGCTTTTTTTATTCGAAATTTTATTTGTATTAATATAATAAAAGATCTGATGACGTATCGCTCGTTTCCGAAATCCCAATGGACAACCGACGAGCAGCCTTAAAAAATATGACCGGTACACCGTGCGCACCAACCCATTTTTTCACTCATAAAATTTAACTTATTACTGCCCATCCCATAAGTTGTACGTATCCATGATGTATCCATGGTTGTTATAGGTCGGTGGTATCAGTATGGTATCAGTAATAGTAAATGTTTTGTTTCAATGTTAGGCCGGTATTAGACTATCAAATATATTTGACAAAGATCTTTTATAAAATATTTTGTAGCATTTCTTTGATAATATTTCTTTTATAAAAGTTTTTACTAGTATTACACTGTCAAATAACTTTGACAATTTTTGAAGGAACTTGTCACGTATTTACAATTAAAAATGAACGATAGACGTGCATTAGCTTGTCTAGCGTTAAGTGCTGCCGTGATTACAATGTGATTAGTATTAAAAAACAAAAAAAAAGCCAGGCGCCTTTGGGTAAGGCCCTGGGTGGCAAGACGTAATTTAAGGGGTGTCCACCACAATGTCCTTCGGAAGTTACGAGTTGAAGGTATTAGGAGTTATAAAAACTATTTAAGAATAGACGAGGACACATTTAACTTTATTGTTATAAAGATATCACCATTGATATCCAGACAGAATACACATTTAAGGAATTGTATCAGCGTTGAGGAACGCCTTATGGTTACCCTTCGATTTATGGCAAAAGGAGAGAGTTATGCTAGTTTACAGTACAGCAGTCGCATACCTCAATGTACCCTTTCAGGCATAATCCCAGAAACTTGCAAGGCAAAAAATGAAAATAAATAATAAAATATATCCAGTCTTTTATTTCCGTTTTTGTAATCCGGGTGTTGATGGTTGTATAATATTTCGAACCTTTCATACTCCGAAATTAGCAATTTTGTTGTTGAAATGCACCAGACAAACTTATTTTCCGCCATGGTATTATATACCATTACCAGTCGCAGTCAATGTCAAATTTATGCCTTATTGTCAGAAAGTGAGGTTACTACCGTTACCAATCAACTATAAAATCTTTTATCAAAGATAATTGTCTGTTGTTATCTTTTATAAAATAAATAGTTTATAAAAGAACTGATATTACACTTCAAATATTTTATAAAATTTCTTTTATAAAATATCTTTGTCAAATATATTTGATAGTCTAAGGCCGGTATTAGACTATCAAATATATTTGACAAAGATATTTTATAAAATAAATTTTATAAAATATTTGAAGTGTAATATCAGTTCTTTTATAAAATATTTATTTTATAAAAGATATTTTATAAAAGATAACAACAGACGATTATCTTTGATAAAAGATTTTATAGTTGATTGGTAACGGTAGTAACCTCATTTTCTGACAATAAGGCATACATTTGACATTGACTGCGACTGGTATTGGTATATAATACCATGGCGGAAAATAAGTTTGTCTGGTGCATTTCAACAACAAAATTGCTAATTTCGGAGTATGAAAGGTTCGAAATATTGTACAACCATCAACACCCGGATTATAAAAACCGAAATAAAAGACTGGATATATTTTCATTTTTTGCCTTGCAAGTTTCTGGGATTGTGCCTGAAAGGGTACATTGAGGTATGCGACTGCTGTACAGTAAACTAGCATAACTCTCTCCTGTTGGCATAAACCGAAGGGTAATCATAAGGCGTTCCTCAACGCTGACACAATTCCTGAAATGTGTATTCTGTCGGGATATCAATGGTGCTATCTTTATAACAATAAAGTTAAATGTGTCCTCGTCCATTCTTAAATAGTTTTTATAACTCCTAATACCTTCAACTCGTAACTTCCGAAGGATATTGTGGTGGACACCCCTTAAATTACGTCTTGCCACCCAGGGCCTTACCCAAAGGCGCCTGGCTCTTTTTTTTTGGTTTTTTAATACTAAACACATTGTAATCACGGCAGCACTTAACGCTAGACAAGCTAATGCACGTCTATCGTTCATTTTTAATTGTAAAAACGGGACAAGTTCCTTCAAAAATTGTCAAAGTTCTTTGACAGTGTAATACTAGTAAAAACTTTTATAAAAGAAATATTATCAAAGAAATGCTGCAAAATATTTTATAAAAGATCTTTGTCAAATATATTTGATAGTCTAATACCGGCCTTATACCGGCCTTAGGAAAACTTTCATAGCGCATCTCGTATATCAATAAAATAATCAAGACACCAACAGACCTTTTTTTTATTTAAGGTTAATTACGTTTTAAAATAAGATCATATTTCAAAATTTGACAACCACAACAAACCGCAATAATAAAAATTTAAAATTAGCTCGAATTTTGAAAATTATTATACTTTGAATCCTTTTGTATATGCCATAAATCTAAAGATATGACCATATTTTACTAAGAACGTTAAATATTTTTATTCCAAGAATTAAAATTTAGCTGTTACCTAATATGAAAACATTTGTCTGATTCGGCACGATGGGGCGTTTGATTAATATTCGCTAATTAAGATCCACCGCGGTTACTAAGACAACTATGGAAGCAAAAGGTTCATGGGGAGACCTGGGCTATTGCATGCACTGACACTGGACAGTCCTAAAGCCTTTGATCGTGTTTGGCATGAGAATCGCAGTTTATTTAGAAGCCTGCGATCCTATGTTTAACAACATGAAGCCACTATTCGTTAGTAGAGATATATCTCTAAAATCAAAAATCAGGCCTGCGAAATGCTATATATTTTCAATTCTCTTATATGGAGTTGAAGCATGGACAATGACGGACTCGTTGATGAAGAAATTGGAAGCATTTGAGATGTGGGTGTACCGTCGTATTTTGCGCATATCGTGGACCGATCGAATTACCAACGAGGCTGTTCTCCGAAGCCTCGATAAAAATACAGAAATTCTGTTTGTCGTTAAGAAGCGTAAAATGGAATATTTCGGGCATATAATGCGCCATGAGAAATACCGACTTCTCCAACTCATTCTACAGGGCAAAACAGAGAGTAAAAGAGGTCCTGGTAGACGAAGACATTCGTGGTTGCATAACCTGCGTCAGTGGTACGGACTCACTTCGATACAACTTTTTAGGAGTGCAGTTAACAAAGTTCAGATAGCCATGCTAATCGCCAACGTCCGCAACGGATAGGGCACCACAAGAAGAAGAAGATCCTATGATATACCCAGTCGATTCTGTGTATATAACTTTGTTAACGACAGCACATTTGTCTCATCTTTCACTTCGAATGGAATGCTCAAGCATCGGCTGCCGATACATATTTTCGCAGGCAGATGCAGCATGCAGCATCTTAACTTAACAACGACCTGGAAGTAATTTTCTATTGGAGTGACAGTAACCAAGTCGAAGCATACTCTTCGGCTACTGGATTCCATTGAGCGTAGAGCCATTCATCTGATTGGAGACCACGAACTGACCAAAAACCTCGACAGCCTTGAACATCAAAGACAGGTTGGTGATTTCACTCCCTTTTCCAAATATTTCAATGGCAAATGTTGGAACGACCCTATGTGGTTCAGCTTAATATTCCTCGAACTTAATAGTTTAAGAATTACTTCATCTGGAGGATGTCCTCCTTGTGGAACGACCTTCCTGAGTTAAAATAAAATAATAGCGTCGAAACGGAAACCCAAAAGGACATGTGTCAAACACGTAGTGTTTGTATATTAGTATTGAGATGGATGAAAATGAATCTTTTACCTGTACACCTCCAGAAATTGTACAACTGCATCAACTACAACTACCTTAATACCGGAAAAAGCGAAGGCCATTTATAATAAAACGTACCTTCAACAAATGGCGTCTTCAAAAAAACATATTTTCCGAAAATATTCTGCTGGCCTATATCTTTTTTTTTATGATCAGACACAAGCACTATAGGAAAAATCCTTTAGGGCACTCTGGGAGTATAAACTCGACTTTAATCAAAGATTGGAAGAGGGAGACGACGCGAAACGACTTGATTTTTGGCTGTGGATAGGACACAAAATTTTAAGTGGAAATATTGATTTTTATAAATGTATCATGTTTTCTGATGAAAGTACATTTTCAACAAATGGAGCCGTTGCAACCCAGCACGTTAGGTACTGGTCTTTAGAAAATCCCGAATACAGTATTTCACAAAAGTGAACGTGTGGTGTGCGATATCGATCCATGGCATTATAGGCCATATTTTTTTGATAACACGTGCAATAGATTATCATATTTAGAAATGCTGGATACATTTTTCAATCTACTCGAAAATCTACCATTAAATTTTCGACAAAATATATATTTTCAGCAAGATGGTTGTCCAGCCCATTTCGCTCGTGAGGTTAGAGAATGGCTTGACCGCAGATTTGGTCCAAGGTGGATTGGCAGGAATGGCCCAGTTTTGTGGCCCCCAAGAAGTCCCGACTTAACCTTGGCCGATATGTTTTTATGGGGCCGTTTAAAACAAATTGTTTTTGCAACCGCAATACCAAATGATATTGAAGTGCTGAAGGGCAGAATTATCCAGGCTGTCCAATCGATATCTCAGGAAGAAATCAGAAATTCTTTCACTTATTTGAGAAAGCAATTAGAAAAATGTTTCGAGTATGGGGGGTGGAGTTTTTGAATTATGAAATCGTTATCGTATTCTTTTCATGTTAATAAAAATGTTCGTATTATTATTATTATTATAATTACTTCATTAAATAAAGACATTGATAACCTTATTCATTATTCAAGTAAAAACGTTTATTAAGAGTGACTTTTTTTCGTATCTTTCAAAATAAAGTATGTTTACTCTTAAGCAAAATAACATTTTTGCAGTTTTTACCCACCCTGTATAAAAAAAATTGAAGTTTCTTATGATGAATCGCATTTTCTAGACAAGCAAAAACGTTTATTAAAAGTGACTTTTTTTCGTGTCTTTCAATTTTTAGTCCATTTGTCCTCTTGTAAACCCCATCCGTGGACATACTGTATATAGAAACGGTCGCTTGCGTTTTTTACGGGATCCTCACATCCCGTTATTGGATTCCCTATTATACATACACAACAATTTGGAAAAATTAGTTTAATTGGATCGTGATTATATAATGAGCGCAACCCTTTTTGATTGATCATCTAGGCTTGATGATGGCGATATATCGAACAAACCCGATTACCACTCTTTGGTCGATTGACTCAGATCAATATAACATCAGAGACCAGAGGTCATCGCACCAAGCTTGCGATAGCTGTCCAATATCCCTTGGACTGTGAAGAAAAAGAGTATAATAAACATTTTTTCTACGAACGTGACGATGTGGTACAAAATCGGTCACATTTATCTTCATCTCTGATTACGTCACGATCAACCGAGATCAACTAAATAGAGTCGAACCTCGTAACTTTCTCTAATTAAATCCATGGAAGCTATTACTCAACCTGTCTATGACCTCCCATTCAAAGAGTCTCGGCTCATTAAGGCCCGAAGCGCTACGAACGACACAAAATTAAATTGACACCAGGGGGCGTCATTATTCGTCAATACTCCATTAGTCCCCATGGTGGAATGACTGAACAAGAATTTAACAATAACAAATTCAATTTTGACGGTTCGGTCGTCCATGGAATCATATCTTGATGTTATTTTTTTAAAGGATTCTTCGAATAGTAAAAAAATGATTTGTTTCTCTTGCGCAAAAGTGTGGGCACTGATGGACGTCGTTTTTTTCATGAATTAAATGACAGGTGGTAGGTAGGATCATTATTCCTTGTATGGAGGTTTTAAGTACCTTCTTATAATAAAAAAATATTTAGTTTGTGTCTGCCGTGATCGATGATTTTATCAATGTCAATAAGTTTTTGGTCTTGGTCTACAGCAATCTTTTATCAAAGTTTAATAATAATTTTTATGTCATACCAGTGCATTCTTGTGTTTTTATTCCTTTGATACCACCTACATAATGGATAACTTTATGCCCGTGCGGGCATTATAAACAATACGTTAGATCACAGCGCCAACGTTGTAATGTTTACGAGATTAGTATTCATTCATATTTTGGCTCCTGAATCGTAGCCCAGTAGTAAAGTAGAAATAGATGTTGCCAGAGTGTAGTTGGATTACTTCAGGATTCGTTCGATACTTTTAAGTATAATAATATTTTTTTCAAGAATCTCTCATCGCCTTTTCACAGTTTATTGGGAAATACATTTATTTTAAGGGCAATTGCGGATTAACCTTAAACCAGTTGTAATTGTCAAATTAACAAATTTTTAATTGGGATTTTAGAAGATACCTTTGCGATAACTATGTCAATCTGGCTATGCTGCAATAATTACCGAAAGAGGTGGAAAAGACTGTTTGTATTTGTTGCGTAGGCTAGAAATGTACATTTTTCTATCTGTAGTTTGTAATATTTTTGCAATTGTTCATACACAATTTCAACATTTTTTTCCCCAAAATGATTCCGTATTTAAACGATTCCGACTCTGGCGCCTTTTAAGAATTGTTAAACATTTATCGAGGTAATTGACATTTTGTCAAAAGGCAACTAAAGAGCGTGGAACGTACTTTATTTGTATAATCGTTCCTTTCTTCGTCGACCTCGTAACGTATTGTATGCATTCAAGAATAATAAAATGATCTCACTTCAAATTAGCAATCTTCACCATTAGTTTCGCTCATGGTTAATGAAGAAAATTTTAAATCTCATGTTCGAGCACACGTTTAGTTCGCTTGAAAAAGATATGGTGTGAAGATATGGGCGCATTATTTAGAAGGAGACGGCCTGCACCAAAGTTGGCAATAATCCATTGCACTATGGTATATAAACACTTTAGAAAACGACCCTCGAAACGGTGAGTTTTCTAAAGTACAAGTGCTCTAATTGTCTTATGAACCGTGTATGTTATAATACTTTTTCTATTTGGGTCTTTAAAGTCTGAATTAAAAAATATAGTAGATTTTTCCATTTGAATTTATATCTTCTTTTTTGGTTGGCAATACTTTTACAATTTAATAAAATGTTACAAGTATCAAATATGCCATGATAGAAATAATTGAACACAACAAAGCTTCTTCCCATCCGTCATAATTAAAAATAAATATATTATTAAAGTTAATAAAAATGGGTCAGGAAGAAAGTTGTACTCCGTCAGAAATACGAGAAATTGCAGAAAATAATCTAGAAAAACTTTGGGTTATGGTGCGAGCAGAACAAACTTCAAAATATTCAACAAAATAATAAATAATACTATTGAACAAAATATTGTGTCGACACAGAATCTGACAGGAATAACAATTAATACCCAGGAAATGTCTACAGTAACTATGAATATGTATACCGGGTGGGGCAAAAGTCCCGCAACGGCCAAATATCTCCCGAGGGGAAGGTTTTTTAAAAAAATGTTTCGGGCAAAAGTTGTATAGCTTTGAAAGAGGAATCATTTGCATACAAAACCATCTCCCACCCCTTCACCCCCTCCTGAGGGGTGGGGGTAACTTGTAAATTTTAAATGGCCAACCCTATTTTTTTTCTGATTAATATTCTCTAAGAAAAAACAAGAAACTTTTGTCCGAAAAATTTTTTTTAAAAAGACGAATTTCGCGATTGACCCAACGAACAAAATTTGGATATTCTAAAATATTCCGACTCTTTTACGCGAAAATTACGGGGTTTTCGTACAAGTACAACTTTCTTCTTGACTCATTTTTATTAACTTTAATAATATATTTATTTTAAATTATGACGGATGGGAAGAAGCTTTGTTGTGTTCAATTGTTTCTATCATGGCATGATTGATATTAATTCAAATGGAAAAAATCTACTATATTTTTTAAAGTTTTTCAGACTTTAAAGACCCAAATAGAAAAAGTATTATAAAATACACGGTTCATAAGACAATTAGAGCACTTGTACTTTAGAAAACTCCCCGCCCGCGAACGCGTGCTCTAAGATAATGTCTTATGAAACTTATATCTTAATATACTATTAAATAGGTATCCCCTACCTCCTATTAGCCTATTATTTCACTAAAATTTGATGAACATAATTCAACAAAATAATTTTAAAAAACGTTTACGAAATAAAAATATATAGAAACCAATATAGGAATGCTTTGACTTCGGGAATTTTAACAAGAAAGAATTTCATAATTTTATATAGTTTATATTTTTTTGGTACTTGCTTTGAATTGGGGCAGATCGTACTTTCAAGGAGGCAAGAGAAAAGAACAACGGCAACAGGTTGTGTGGGTCGGCCGTCTAAATGCTCCAGGCCTCAACCCGCGACTTCGTGGCACCTCCGCGGTCGTAAAGGGTTCGAAGATGCCACTGGGTTCACGATCTGTTAATTTATAGTTTAGGAAAAAAACGAATTTTGTTGAAAAGACAGATTCAATTTACTAGTCCGACGAACAAAGCAAAGCAAGCAACCTTTAAGAAAGTTAACCAATAGAAACAATAGTAAAATAATAGGAAAAATTCCTCGAAAAATCCTGCTGCTACAGGTCGACAACTTTATCTGTAGCTACAAAAGGAATGCGGGCAAAAAAATTTCTTGGGATAACAATGTTGTCACATATATTAAATTTTAATTTAATTACATGTTACCAAGTAAACCCTAAAATTAAATTTACCCATTTAAAGTAAATTGTCATAAGTATATAAGAAACTAATATTCTATTATAGTTTCAATGTTCTTAAAACTTTCTTTTCATACTATTTATTTTAATATTTAAATGCAAAATAAAATATTTTTTCATTAAAGTACTTCTAATCTAAAAATAGGGCAACATGGCACAATATCAACGGTAACCATGTAACTGGTGGCTAGAGCTAATTTGATAGGTTATATCCCAGACAGAGGATGACGTCACGCGCCTGGTGACACGCCTATAGTGCCAGCGTGCTTGGTCGGCGATGTCCAATATGCTTCATCCAGTTGCGTAGTGATAGGGTTTGTTTTAAAACTGTGATAATGAATGAATATACTCTGGTAAAACCCTTCATAGTCAAACCCGCGAAGTGATTGCCAATGTGTACAGGGTGTGTGAAGAGGAATCACAAATTAATACATTTAAATTGCCACTTAAGCGGAAGCTAGAAAGGCTCGCAATGTATACGGGAGTAAGCGTGGGTGCAGTAAAAAACATGCACAAAGAAGATACTGAAAGGAAGAAAATAACCCGAATCAATTGTTGTCATCTCCTGTCAAAAAAGGGCCCGTCTCTCTGCTGTCGAAAAAATCGAAGGCTTCGACTTTGGCATTGTTAGGAGAACAATACAAAAGTTTTATTTGGAACTAAAAGTATTTCCAACCTTAAAAAAGTTGCTACAACAGCTGAGAAGTGACATAAACTTTCCATTTTCCCTTGAAACTTTGAGGTGCATGTTGAAATCAAATGGATTTTATTGTCGAAAATACCAAAATAAGCGAGGAATATTAATGAAAAGGCCTAATATATTGCACTGGTGATACAAATATATTCATGCTATGAAAAAATATATATTATTACATTATTAAGATAATAATAGCACGCCCATGACTCGGCCATGTTTTAAAAGATATTGCTTCCTCCTTACCGATACCGCGTAGCTATAGACTTGCTTGTCGAACTGTATTTCCTACTCCCTTAGAAACTGTATGCTGGAGAAAATTAAGCACGTTCCTCCCTTGTAATGCAAATGACTACACTGCGCAACTTATTTAATTCTAGTTTATTTCTTAAGAATATCACTGCCTTTATCGTTTTAGTTAGAAAATTAATTTTAATATTATATACCGGGTGTTATAAAACTGTTGTTTTTACGAAAATTCAAAACACCCTGTGGAGTATGTTATGCATCGCATGTTATTGCAAATACAGTCGAATGAAAGTCTTATGTTTCTTTTTCATTCATTTGTTTGTCTCTGTTAATTCATGAAATACACAATTTTCACAATTCACTACCACGTCTCCAAGATAAGGAGGGCCAGTACAGGGGATCTCGGAAACCGTAAGAGATACGAAGTCGGTTAAATGGAGGTAAAGTTGCACATTTACGTGCCTAATAATATGCCGTTTAGAAAGTTTTCAAATTTCGAGTAGTTCCGGAGATATCCGGAAAAAAACGAAATTCTGAAAAATCGTCTTATTCTTTTCCTGGCGTTTTTTGAGATCGAATTCTAAAGTAAATTGCACTTTTGCATTGCCACTTTTTCCGCTCTATCTAACAGTATTGTATTTGACGAGTATTGTAATCCGACGAGTCGTCTTCGAAGGGCCATTATTAACTTTCTTTTTTAAATACGGTCCTGTTTTTCTGATATTGGAATTTGATAGCTTTTTTTTCTCCTAATTTTATAAATAATATCTCATAAGTAAGCTCTCAATTTTTTACTTATGTTGGACTGTTCAATAAATAACAAATAATTTAATAATAAACCACAAATAAACGAACAAAATACAGAAACATTATTTCAAACTTCTGCTGATTCGGGATTTAAAAGAAAAGTAAGCGCTTGTAACAAAAGATGGTGACGCGTGATTTGTTTCACTTGACATTCTCATTGTGATCGTTTGATAGCGTTTTAAGAGGTTTCCTATTTTCCAGAAAATATGGAATATAAATTTACAAATGCTGAAAAGTTTGATATTCTATCGCTGTTAGAGAGATGTTATTTGTGCTTAGAGAATAACGTAAATCATTTTGAACACCTGATTATGTAGTTCCTTACTTTTTTCGTTGTTCGTTTTATTACTGTTTTGGAATGATTTTTGTTCACTTATTTGTGGTTTATTATTAAATTATTTGTTATTTATTGAACTAGTCCAACATAAGTAAAAAATTTAGAGCTTACTTATGAGATATTATTTATAAAATTAGGAGAAATACAGAACCATATCCCAAGATTTCCTGATGTTGTTCAAAAAACCCTCGAAACGTCATTAAACCACAATGTGTCATACATCGTTGCATTCGGGAGAAAAAGCTTTCAAATTCCAATATCAGGAAAACAGGACCGTATTTAAAAAAAGGAAGTTGATAATGGCCCTTCGAAGACAACTCGTCGGATTACAAAACAATTAACGCTGTTAGATAGAGCAGAAAAAATGGCAGTGCAAAAGTGCAATTTACTATCTTTTCGATCTCAAAAAAAGCCCAGGAAAACAATAAAACGATTTTTCAGAATTTTGGTTTTTTTCGGATATCTCCGGAACTACTCGGAATTTTAAAATTTTCTAAACGGCATATTATTAGGCACATAAATGCGCTACTTTACTTCCATTTAACCGACTTCGTATCTCTTACGGTTTCCGAGATCCCTGTACTGGCCCTCCTTATCTTGGACACGTTGTATATCTATGGATAGCCAAACTCTAAAAGCAAGAGGGTCAAATTGAGACTCGCATCTAGCGACAGGGAGTCATAGCGGGTGCACTGACAGTACGCATATTCATGTGACGCAAGTAAGCACATACGTCTCAATTGTCTCGAGTGAGTTTGATTATCCCGCCGAAAAAATAACATAACCTTAGTTATTCGACTCGAGTTTGTTCGTTGTTGTTTTATTTTGTCTGTTTGTATTAGTTAAAATTAGTTTTAATAATGGAACAACAAGTTGTAAAATGTGACAAATGTAATAAGACCTTCTCTAGACATTCAAGTTTAAAGAGACATTTAAAAAACATTCATTCTGGCAATGATGTGGTTCTGAAGACTTACAATTACAAATGCATAGAGTGCCACAAGCAGTTTTCTTACCTGAAACACTTGACATTTCATCAAAAAAACGAGCATCTACTGACAAAAAAGAATCTTTTTAACAGTGAACAAAATTTTAATTTAAACTCTGAATCCATCCGCCACAAAAATGATGCAGTTAGTGTCGAAGCTTGGCTGGAAGAGAAGAAAAGCAATGGAAGTGTTCTGTTTTATAAGCCTCAGGATAAAGAAGATTTTATATTGGTGATAATGAAATGGAAATGATGCAGAAATGGAAATGATGCAGAAATACAGGCAAGATTGTGTATGTCTCGATGGGACCCATGGTCTCAATGCCTATGGGTTTGAGTTACATACTTTGTTGATATTAGACGATTTACGAGAAGGATTTCCTCCGCATTCTTAATCTGTAATCGAGCAGATGAAGAAGTAATGAAATTATTTTTTTCTTGCATTAGAGATCGCCTTTAAAGGCAACTTACGATGAAAGTGTTCATGTCGGACATGGCCTAATCATACTATAATGCCTGGATCCAAATATTGTTTCCAGCAGAGTTTAGGTATAGTATTAGTTTTATAATGTCTTTCAATTACTATATCATTTATACAATTACAGATTATTTTGTACGTGGCACGTGAATCGAGCATGGAAGAAAAACTTGACTAAAATTGAGAGCAAGGAAAAGCAGGTAATTTATTTATTCCTTAAGTAACTACTTATTATCGCAATACTCATTACAGCCTGTAAAAATCTGTTAAGATTTGAAAGATAGTGGCATATAGCCATATTATAATGGTGTTATCGAATGTAAAAAATTCGTTTTTTATTATTTATCCACAAAATCCAAATATGGAATAATAAGTATAAGGTGCGCCATTAAGAAAATAAGTAGAACATTTTTGTTTCCTACAACTTTTCTATATAATTGAAAAATTACCGTCGGACCCTTTTTGAGCAGAAGACTTATTTATTTTTTGCATTTTTATAGCTTCTTTTTAGTAATGATGTATTTTTAATAGATTGTTGTTGGCCAAAAACCTGCAAACATTATTACAAGAGACAGATGTCACCGCATTTTACATCATGATGCATAATTTTGTACAGTCATTGTCAGAAGATCCACAAACTTTAAATTTTGCCGATTATTTCACGCTACATTATGAACAAAACTGAAGCCTGGGCGTACTGTCATCGATTGCATAGTGGACTTAACACTAATATATGCTTTTATTTTATATCAATTTGTTTTCAGCAGATTAGTTTGTACACAATGTATTAGTCTACTTTGTTCAAGAAATTTTAACTGGTTAACTGTTAAAAAAGAATATTGTTTGTATATATTCACTTGAAGTAAAATAATTGAACGAAATAAAGTTTTTATTGATTTATTTTGGAGTTGATATTTTATTCTCTGATCCAATTCCCATGCAAATAAAAATACGCCGGTTCGTAAAATAATTAGATCGATGCCGCCATGGCCTTGTCGTACTTGATTGGACTGATGGTTGACTGCAGCTCTGGCGGTAACTTCTTCATATTTTTATTTCTATCATAAGTGGTGTTAAATAGGTTAATAAATACTTTTACCAAGTAAAATTAAACTGTTTAATTTTGAACTTATATATCGGCCCGCGAATAACTAAATGCAAACCATCTTGTCGAGTGCAATTTACGAGATTTTTAATTATTTTTGTGATGGTTGGTTATCACTATAATGGGCTAACACACTCCGGCCTGGATGCCGGTTAGTACGTAATAAGCCAAAGATTACCGACGTCGACAATGCGTTCACTTGGACTCGAATGAATATTCTTACGCATGCGTAGTGACAGTGCACCCGCTATGACTCCCTGTCGCTAGATGCGAGTCAAATTGAGGGCATGTAAACAAAGCTGATCGTCCAGAAATTTCCACTCTTCGTTTTGTCTTTTGGTTTCCGGATCGTATTCGTAGATTAGACGATTCATCACCAGTTACCACTTTTTGCAAGAAATTTGAAGCCTCTTCCGCGTTTTTCCTCCTTTTCTCACGAGACGTGGGCGCACGACCTCCAACGGAAACATTGGCTGCAGGGTTGCCAGATTTCCAGAAAAAAATCCGTCTAGGAACTTTATGACCACACCTCGTACATAACATCAAAGTTGATGCAATTGGTTGTGAACCAAGTAACAAAGAACCATAATGTCGCGTTTACCGCCAACTGCCACACGCTTTTCGTTTCTTTTAAGGTTCTAAATCCATTTGGTGACTGCAATTTCGCATATAGGAACGTCAGTGTATGCAAAAGGAATTGTAATTATAACGAACAATCAATTATAATTGAAAGTTGATAACACCTAATGAAGTTTAACCGCCGTGTGTCTGTAGTTAAGTATCATCTAATTCAATTAACTTAATTAGGAGTACATGTTTAAAATTCAGAGAAAGCAATTTGCAATAAAAAAATATTGCAAAATGTGTTACAACGTCGCAAGTCGTGCCCACGCAGAGGAAACTATTTGTAGGCCCACGCCCATTGTTAATAAATCAACTGCATTGTGTCCGTGTACTTTGCAAATGGACAAAGTACCGTAATAAGTGCTTAGTCTATTCAAGACCTTTGTCAACTCGATTTTTAGTTATACCACACACTCAATTATGCAGTTATGCAGGTTTTGTATGCAGGTGGCCTATGGGCTGCGTTTTTATAGGCTACAGTCTACTAAAAATTGGCATGGAACTGATTTTCATTCGCCCATAATCCGTCTCGCTTTTGTTCTCCATAGCAATTTCGATTTTCGTTCATTCTTCCCATTTTCAATTGTCAATATATCCAAGAAGGTTATCGATATAAATTTAGGCTTATCTACAATGTATAGTTCATCTACAATCTTCTAAAATCTTAGGAATCCATTTGAGTATAGGATATATTTTTTATGATCAAATACAAGCACTATAGGAAACGGTTTTGAATCGTTGGAGGTTATATTCGTTGGGAAAAACGATAATAACCTCCAATAATAAGGATGAAGTCCTCCAGATGAAAGAATTCTTAAATAATACAGTTCGAGGAGTACTAAGCTGAACTAAATATGAATGGGTGGCAGTAGTTCGTCGTGTATTTCTGCTATTCGCCGCTCTGGGCGGAATTAAGAGAGCAAGGTCAGCCGATCATTTTCCATGGAATATCGGTAAAAGAGAGTTAAGGTCCCAACCTGTCTTCGATGTTCGAGGTTCTTCGTCAGCTCGTGGTCTCCGTTCAGACGAATGGCCATCCTTTCGATGGAATCCAGTAGCCGAAGAGTACGTTTGGGTGCAGAGTTCCAGACATGAGAGCAGTACTCAAGTGCTGGTCGAATATGGGCTTTGTATACACAGTGTGTAAAAAGTCCCGGAACAGTCAATTATTTCAAAAATGGTGCACAATATAAAAAAACTTTCTGTATAAAAGTTGTTGGTCTTAAAGAAATTTATTAAACTTAGATCCCTGTAATTATACAGGGTTGCCCAAAAAGTCGTGGTAACCGAAACTTCATTTTTTTTAAATGGAAGGACCCTTTTTTGATCACATTTTCTAATTCCTCTAAACATTCTAAACAACAATTATAGAACATGTCATATGGCTAAACCTATTAGTTTTAGAAATAATTTGAGTTGAAGGACATAAATGCGATAGGTACGATATTACCTTTTGCATTTTTATAAGCTGGTACTAGAATTTTTTGCGTCACTGTCAAAGTAAATTCTCAAAATGTCGCTCAGCGAAAGGGAACGTATAACTTTACTAATAATAAGAGGTTTTGGAGACCGACAAAGATCAGTTATCGAGACAAAGGAATTATTTAATACAACTTTTCCAAACCGAGAGCCTATATCAAAATCTACAGTTGTGAGAACAGTTCAAAGGTTCGAGGTAACCGGTTGTTGCAGAGATAAACTTCGTTCCGGAAGACCAAAGTCGGCAAGTAGTGATGAAAAAAAATTAGAGACATTACTTCATTTTGTTCAGAATCCACATTTGTCACTCAGAAAAGCTGCTACCCAAGTTGATGTTTGTTTTAAATCAATTGACAATATTTTAAAAACCAGTAATTTTCATCCCTATAAAATAACTCTTGTCCAGGAATTATCAGAAGACGATTTTGATCGTAGATTGGAATTTTGCGAAGTAATGATGCAAAAACATGAAGAAAATAACAATTTTTTTAATCAAATAGTTTTTACGGATGAGGCAACATTCATGTTGAACGGGTCTCTCAATCGCCATAATTGTCGTTACTGGGCTGATCAGAATCCACATTGGATGAGAGAAACACATACTCAACATCCCCAGAAACGTAAATGTGTGGGCTGGAATTATTGGCAACAGATTAGTGGGGCCTTTCTTTTCTTTGAATGCCGAAATGTATCTCCACATGCTGCAAAATGAAATTGTGCCAGCAATAAACAATGAAGTAGGACCACTATTACGCAATACGTGGTTTCAGCAGGATGGAGCTCCTCCTCATTTTGGGCTAGCTGTTAGAAATTATTTAAACAACACTTTTCCTAACCGCTGGATAGGACGAAGAGGCCCCATAGAATGGCCTGCTAGGTCGCCAGACTTAACGCCCCTTGATTATTTTCTTTGGGGACACCTAAAAAATAAAGTATTTGTGACAATACCTGCAGATCTGAATGAATTAAGAGGAAGAATTATTGAAGAATGTGCATCTATTAACCAAGAAATGTTACAAAACGTCATCGACAAATTTTATTATAACCTAGCCCATTGTCAAACTGTGGGAGGAGGACATTTTCAGCATTTAATTAAATAACGACTTACACTTAATTTTATTTTTGTTCTTTTCAAGTTATTGTTAATTTTACTGCTTGTATTTAATAATTTAGTTGTTATTAAAATTTTGACACAACTTGAGTGAGGTTCATTTTACACGAGTTTAATGTTTTTCTTTTAATTTTAACGTAAAACATTTGAGCCGACTCGAAACAATGCAAAAGGTAATATCGTACCTATCGCATTTATGTCCTTCAACTCAAATTATTTCTAAAACTAATAGGTTTAGCCATATGACATGTTCTATAATTGTTGTTTAGAATGTTTAGAGGAATCAGAAAATGTGATCAAAAAAGGGTCATTCCATTTAAAAAAAATGAAGTTTCGGTTACCACGCCTTTTTGGGCAACCCTGTATAATTACAGGGATCTAAGTTTAATAAATTTCTTTAAGACCAACAACTTTTATACAGAAAGTTTTTTTATATTGTGCACCATTTTTGAAATAATTGACTGTTCCGGGACTTTTTACACACTGTGTAGTATAGTTGTTGCAGCGAACCCTCTCGCCAGATATGTCAAGTGTCACGTGACATTAATGACTTGTCTGCTTATATAAATAAGCATAAGGTTTGTATGAAATTCCAGGACCGTACTAAAATTGTACGTACGTTTATCTTAAAAATGAAACGAGTCTATTTATATTTTTAAATGCATTTATTATTATTTATTATAGGAAATAAAACACACAAACAGATTGTATTTTTTGTTATTTATTTATTCAAATATATAAAATAAAGGCATTATCTATAATTACATGTCTAGTAGGTACCTCTATCTTCACAAAAAGATGTTCAATAGTAACTTATAAGTGTATAGTATCATAACAAGCAAATTCTATATGCACCCTTCTTCTGTATACGTAGGCTACGTATTCTGCAAATACGTAGGTTACGTAAGACATATATTATATCATGCAGATATTTCCTACTGTCTCAGCTAACCAAACTGTCTACATTCAAGTCGCCACACAAAAGTATTACCTGATATTTAACTGAAATAAATCTCAACTCGCTCGGAAAGAAATAAAACATCTAGAATTTTTTTTATTAATATTAAAATTCACCTTAGTATCTCTAACGGGTACATCAGCTGAGGTAGAAGGCAGACAATAATTATGCATAATTATTATTTTCGCCTAAAAACAGATAATAATAAAATATTAACCTCTTAATTTTTCGTTACGTGATTAGTACTTACTGTGGTTAACCAGATACACAAACAACTCAATATGTAGTTAATCAAAGTCTTCAAAACAAAATAAACTATACTAAAACGACGGAAATACACTTTTAAAACTTATTAGCACCAATCAAACTGGAAAAATATAAAAACACGCTCAATGCGGTTCCTATAAAACTGGGGTATTTGATTAAGTCCCCAAACAGCTGATCGATGTCATATTGCTGATGTCAACTGTCGAAAAAGCTTGAGGGTTCGCTGCAAAGACTATATCAAAAGTTGTTGAGGTGTGTACCACCTTTTGGTTCGGAAGAGTACACCAAGTTTCTGCGAAGCTATCTTGGCGATTGCCATAACGTGGTTATGCCAAGACATATTTCCTTCCAGATTGACGTCCAGCAAATTAATAGATGAAGCCAGTGCAATTGGGTGTCCTGCCATGACTATATCCGGTGCTGTGCCTGGGTTTTCTCAGCGTTAAATTCGACTTGGTTACTGTCACCCCAAGCCAAAATTTCTTCCAGGTCTTTGTTGAGGCGTGATACTTCATGCTGTCTGCGAAGATGTGCGTCAGCAGCCGATGTTTGTGCATTCAAAGAGAGAGATGAGATAAGTGTGCTATTGTCAACAAAGCTAAATATCGGATTTTTAGTGTTCATTAGAAGGTCGTTAATGTCGAGTAAGAAGACGGTTTATTCAGGTTCGGTATTACATAAATTACGTTCAGAATTTGAGGTAGAATTGGATAATCAGTTAATATACAGGATGTCCAATTTAAAAAAACAACTTCTTGATCCCCCCTGTAAATCAACAGACCTAAAATGTCATTTGATCCTCTTGCAAATACTACTTGAAAACCCTGTATAGCAATCTTTTTAATTTTTCCCAAGATGAAAAATAAAAAGGGTAAGAGGGGGACATTGTACGTGATCTGATCACCCTGTACTTAATCACAAACTGAAATAAATTTATAATAATTTCTACTGTGTTTAGACATAATCCTTTGAAAGATTTTGCATATCCGTTCCTATTTTACTACCTATAATACCATAGAAAAGACACGGACCAGTTTTTTTAAAGTCTTAAAACCACTAATTAGTGAACGGTAGCCTTGCCATGCCCATCACTATTTGGCGAAATGTTTCGATATCGTGTATAGTTTCACAAACCTATAATTGAGACTTTCCCACGGATACACGGCAAGTTTGCAGCTTGCCCAGATTGCCCTTAAAAGAATTATTAAAAGTGGAGCAATCAGAACTGCTTTCGTTAATCGAATCAATCATAAAATTTTTAGTAGAGTAATGCGAGGCAACTGCAGCGGGTAAGTAGAGAATTATTGAGGCGGATGCTAGTTCCGGGCGGTTAGCGACGCTTCAATCTAGGCGTAAAGGCGCGTATCCACCAAAAAATCTGTAAATGTATGCACTTCGGGTTACACATCTACCTAGTTAATTTTTTTTTTATTCGAATGGTACCATTATAACACATCACGCCATCTCATACCGGCAAAGCGTACCTAGCTCGCAAGCTAGCAAGATTAGTGTTGTGATCGCTCGAGCGAAAAACCGCTTGATCACTCGATTATTGAAATAACCGACATCACTCGATTATTCAAAAACCCGCTCGAGTTATCTATTCAGGCGAAAACCGTCGCCCGTCACTTATTATCTTTCACTCGAGACCCGAGCTTCGCTTGACGCCGGCGGAAATGTACAGCTGTAGTGTGATCGAGTAAAAAAACTGCTCGTATATTCGAACAGTTTTTCGCTCGATAGGAAATACTCTAGTTATAAATTCAGGCGAAAAACCGAAAAATATCGCCGGTTACCTTCGGTCTACGTGCCGCGCGATCCGATTGGCGACGTTCGAAATTGACGCTGATCAAGTACACGACATACGTCTTTCTTAAAGGCACATAAACGAGATGGTGCATATAAAAAAGTATGCTGAATCCCTTAGCGGAGTCATCGCGACATGATTTGGTAAAGTTTTGTTTTAACTGGCTAGCCAGCGGAGTAGTTTAGGTCTCCGATTATAAATTTTTAATTACTATAAAGACGAGAAAACTTCTCAAAAATAACAATAATAGAAATTGTCAATGAAAAATAACAAAACGAACAAAATGGTTAACAAAATATATAGAAAAATTCGTTGGTAATCTTATAGTAAACATTTTTAAATCTAAATAGGAACTTTTTATTATTAAACTCAAGAATAATAAATAAACTTAAAAATAACATACATTATAGAAAATGTTAATGGAAAATAAGAAAACGAGCAAAATAGTTAACAAAACATAGGTATCGACAAATTTTTTGGTAATTAAAAGTAAGCATTCTTGAATTTAAACAGGAACTTTTAGGTAACTATGAATACTATTAAAAAAATAATAACCAATTTTCTTATTTTGCCAGTCATAATTAAAAATAAATATATTAAGTTAATAAATAAGTATGAGTCAGGAAGAAAGTTGTACTCCGCCAGAAATACGAGAAATTGCAGAAAATAATCTAGAAAGACTTTTACCTCAAAAATGACGTAAAGTTTATCGAAAGGAATATGTAAACTTTGAGTTATGGTACGAACAGACTAGAAATTAGTTGACGGACACCATCAGCATGTTATATATTTCCGAGTATAGGTAATTCAGATAAATATCTAGTAAAAATGATCTATTTGCAAGGTTAAAGGTTAGTATTTTAAAGTTTTCTATAAAAAAATTATGTCGAATTCATAATGCCTAGAAAACTAATTTCAACGAAATCGAAGTAGGCCTAAAATTCGAACCCTGCTTGTTGCAAACATGAAAAAAGTAAAACTTCAGTTTCATAAATTTTTCTATTTCATAAGGTAGCCATTAAGAAACCCAAATAGAGGAAGATATTAAGAAGATAATTTAGAGATCCATTTTCTTTTAATTTGAATATTAAAAATGTCGTTTACTGAATGATTGCTGTTGAGCGCTTTCAAAATACAGCAATCTCCGAAAGAGAGAAAGAATTTGTAAATAAATATCCATAGGCAGGAAAGCTTAGAATAGTGCGATTTAAAAAATAATACTAGCAGGACGTAAAGCCTGCTGGCAATACGATGTACGTACATTATATTGTTAAAGATAGAGAATGTGGCTATTTTGTTGCGAAGCTATTGGCTATCAATATTTTTCTGTTCACACAGCCAGATGGTGTTTACCATGAAGCCACCGCCACCGGGTCCAAACTTGTAACAATATCTCGTTGTAAACAGGCTTTCACGACCAAAAATGGCATTACCTTTATGTAACGCTCAACCATATGCGGATTGAAATCGAAATCACTATTAAGGTGAATCACGTTTAAACGTACTGTTTATGTGGAACATACGTTAAGTTTAAATACAATGTGTCCATGGTTGGTCGGTAATTTAATTTATCGATAAAGTAGGTACAAGGTTTTGAGATTCAAAAAGGGTATAACCGTTTATGTGGCTGATTTTTAATGTTTGATATCTAAAATGTCTGTTTTTAGAATCGACTGAATTCGTGGAATTCGTAAGGTAATAATTAATTATGGATATCATTTAACTGGTTAGCAAAATATTCTTATTTTTGCGAACAGAAAAATGTACTCGGTCAGCCAAAATGGCTAGTTGGTCAGCAACTTATGGACAGCAAACATTTCTGAATCGGTCAGTAATCAATGTCATACTAGAGTGCTCTAAATTATTTCGGTAGCTACATTTATATAGGGTGTCCCATAACTAATGGTACACAGGAAAACTGCAGATTCCTTGGGTAAAAATACTGCGATTTGGCCATACTTAGTTTAGTTCAATAGCTGGTAATAACCGAGATACAGGGTGTCCAATTAAAAATTTAATTTTCAATTTTCCTAAATAACTTATTTCTGAATCAATATTTTTTCACAAAATTTTGTGACTAGGGTTTTTTTGGGGAAAGGAATTTGAATTTATTAATAATTTTGATGTAGATTATAGGGGGTGCTCTCTGCGGTACTCTGGATACATAAAAAGAAGTGTCACTTTCTTGGGCCTTAGTATAATTATATTTTTATTAAAAATATCAGTTTTTCCGTCATTTTTAAGCTGACAAATGAAAATAAACTTTGACAGAAATGAGGTTTCAAAGTGCTTTCATTGTATTTGTTTTTACCAAAGCCTACTGTGACAAATTTCACATTTACAAATCAAAATTTAAACGGGCGCATTAGAAATTGTAATTGAAAATATCTCGGAAACGGTTAGTCATTTACAAAATATACCTTTATTGCTTAAAAATGATTTAATAAAAATATAATTATACTAAGGCACAAAAAAGTTAAATGTATTTTTATGTATCCAAAGTACCGCCGAGAGCGCCCCCTATAATCTACATCAAAATTAATTTTGTGCAAAAATATTGATTCAGAAATAAGTTATTTAGGAAAATTGAAAATTACATTTTTACTTGGACACCCTGTATCTCGGTTATTACCAGCTATTGAACTAAACTAAGTATGGCCAAATCGCAGTATTTTTACTCAAGGAATCTGCAGTTTTCCTGTGTACCATTAGTTATGGGACACCCTGTATAAGCTGCTATGAGCGATCCACTTTTAATCAGATATTAGTGAGCAATCAGCGGGTAAGCACAATATTTAATCTTGGTCATCAAATAAAAAAGCAATAAAACGTGAAATAGTGACAGTGTCATGTGAAAACAAGTGAAAACCCGCCCCCGCTACACCTTTTGGGTCTTGACTGCTACACCGAATGAAAACACACGCACACAATTAGCTACTCGTATCACGCGACTGCTATCGCTCCGCCCACAATAACGAACTTTGCCGATTATTCAAAACAAACGCAATTCAATGATTTATATTGATAATCATTCTTTAATATACAAACCTCTGACGTAAACTGCTTCTAGACATGTGTTTTTCTACTGATCAATTGTAAAATCTTGCTGACCAAGTAATCATTTCGCTGCTCGACTGTTAATTAAGCGAACACATGATATTACAAGCGGACTGATATCGGTTAAATTGTTGACAGTTTGTAGCATTTTTTGCAGAACAAGTGTTGCCTGATTTTTATTTATTGCAAGCAAAATCTTTTAACGCTGATCAAATGATTTAATGGCTATTTTTGCTGGAAACCAATTTTAATAACGGCAAACCATTTAATTACTTCTCATTAATTATATTATCTATAGTTGACAGAGCTATTATACATGTTAAATCCACCGACCTATGGATCCGTACAACTTATGGGATGCGCAGTAATAAGTGAAAAAATGGGTTGGTGCGCACGGTTTTCCGGTCATATTTTTAAAGGATGTTCGTCGGTTGTCTTGCGCACGATGTTGTCGCCGTCATATAGGCAACCTCGCCTTATTGGCGCCGATTTGATTGCCAACCAACGACGTGAACCAACGACGACCGTCCACAACCAAAATCAGTCGTAGGGATGTAACGATATTAAAAATCTATCGATACGTGGACAATAGATATCAAAATTAATCTGAAAGTGGCTTTTCAGTGATGGCCACAAGGTCTTCTTTTATGCGAGAAAATAGATTGCTTATTTCCCAGTAAAGAAGGTCTTTATCTACCAAAAATATTCCCGTGTAATCATTTTCATTAAGGGCGACGTACGGCCCTGTTCGTCGGTTAAGGTAAATAGTTTATCAGTCGGCATTGCGCATGACATTTAACGAGCTTGTTTACATGCGCGAGGCCATATATTTGCCACTTTTGCTTTTAGAGCTTGGCTATTCATAGATATAGGTCGGTGGTTAAATCATGTTAATGATTATTACGAGTTCATATCTAGTCAGGTCCTACCTGAATTCCTGACCTTTTAAAACCTTATTTTGTTAAAAGGCATGTCCAAATCCAACACCCAGTAATCGATCTGGACAGTGTTTTTTATTTTTTTTTATTTATATCGTTATTTTTTAATATTTCCGAAAGTGCTTTAGATATTACATATTTTCAATTTTGGTATGTGTTAATAGGTTGTAGAACCAAATACAGTGAAACCTCCCTTAGGCGGACACCTACGGGACCGTCCAGATGTGTCCGCCTAATAGAGGTGTCCGCCCATGGGAAATTTGTTATTAGGTAATATGTAAATGCAAAATTATTACCACTTAGATGTATGTACAAATAAACATAACAGAACAAAAATACACTAGTTTTAGTTAGGATGTAGTACTAAAAAAATCTACTAACGTAGTTTGACGTGTTTGCGTTTTATAGTTGCAATCTAGAAAATGTAATTCCAAGTCTGATAACAATTGCATTCCTGTAGAGTCACCTATATTCTTTGCATGGTTGGTTGGTTGGTTAAAGGCGGGGGTCGGTTTAAAGGCCCGAACTTCAAATCACTGCAGCCTTTCGGCTTATTGTGTACCCCGATCTTGTTAGAAGATGTTTGTTCCTTCTATGAGGTCCAGTAACCTTCTACCAAGCTTGTCATGTGGGAGATTGTCACCACGTTGTATGTTCCCGAAGTATTCTTTGCATACTCTTATAATTCCTTTACCATACTAATCATACCATTATTATGGTATGTCTACCATTATTATGGTATGTAATGGCTTGTAGATAATTGGTGACATTTGTTTGATTACTGCATTCAACTTCTTCATCAGATAGTGACGTGGTTTCAGTTTGGACTACATAATCGGTAGGAATGGGATCACTATCATCTTCTAATAGCACATTGCTATCAATGTTAATGAACTCGCCCAAATCATTGTTATCAAATTACAAACTTCAGACCCAAACGCGACATTTTTGTGCCATTGTTTACGATTTGCATGCCTTGGGGCAGCTTGTAACTATTTCTGACTGCTATGCGAATGAACCCATTAAATCTCTGATAGTTATTGATTCATAAAACTAATGTCCATTACGTAGCCCGAGAGGTAGGTAGTTAATTATATTATTTATTGCCGAGTATTCGTCAGTCAAAGTAAAAAAACATCGAGAAAAAAATATAAATTTTAATAAATGGAAATGGGAAACCCGCCATGTTTAACTAAACTCTCCCTTTAAGTGGTAATAATTACCTGCAAACCTAATTAGTAATTCTGAAGGAATTATGTGCACGCGGCTTTTTTTAGTGTCGCTGAAGACGGTAGCGAACAACCTCTCATTTCACGATGATGATTTTGTGTTGGTCGTGATACGGCCGATACGGCGCGGCCGTCTAGAACGTCGAGTCGAGCCGTCGAGGCCAGGTGTAGGTAGGGATGTGTAGCTCATGAGAACTAGGTCCGTAGAGTGAGTCACTGAACCAAACACTATGACAATTCGTAACAACTCCTACTTGCTATAATCCGACGGAATAACAACACGCGGGTTCTTTTATCAAAAATCTTAATTTATATTCATTGAATATTATTTATATCGTATAAAGTCCGACCCTCCCTAATATTTTATCGTACCGTCAAACTAAACAAGTCCGACCCTTCCTAATATTTTATCATCCCGTCAAACCACACCGTATAGATCCGGCAACCGTGCCTCGGTTGAGGTAAATGACGATTATGACGAGACTTGCTCGCACGTGCGATTAAGTAGTGCAGTTTCTCTGTAGAAACAGGTGGCGGGTGGCAGCGGGGGGATAGCGGAGCTATGGCGATTTAACATGGAAAGGGCGCACAGTTTTTGTGTGCACTGCGCTGTTGTCTGTTCGTGCATCTAGTTAGAAATTCGAGCGTGTATGCTTTAATATTTTAATATTATATATTTATTAAGTTAGAATGAATAGTTGACGGTAGACGATTTAAGAAATAACCTTAGCTCTTTGAATTTGAAGCAAAAAATTGAAGTGAAGAATGCGGGAACACCTAAACCCGAAATTAATTTAACTCAGACCACAAAGGGTAAATCTAGGGACTTTATTAGAAAGTTTAAAAATGAAATATATGAAAAAGAAATTTATAGAGGGTATTCCAAACTTAATGAGGCTGTTATTAATCAATTTTCTACAATTAAGAACCGAAGAATGGACTTTACGTTTAAGCACTATTCTGTATGGTCGATAAATGTTGTGTATTTCGATAAATGATACTCGATATGATTTTAAACCATTTTATTTAAGGATCTAAAAAACACTGATAATATGAAGAATGCCAACTTGTCAGTCTCGTGGCTCGATTCGTTCTCGTCATAAAACAGTTTGTTGAAAGTTGAACTTTTGTTCTCGTCTTGGTTGCGCCTAATGACGGAGCCCGTAGATGGTGTAGTGGTATTAGACATCATTCGGTTTTCTTGATAACTCGTAGATGGCAGTAGTAGTATTGGACATCATTCGGTTTTCTTGATAGCTCGTAGATGGCTTTAGTAGTATTAGTAGTGGACTGTATAAATATTGTTACGAGGGTTGCATGCGACGACGTTAAGATCCGATAGCTATACACACTAAGAAAACCTTTCTTATTTTCCAAAAGTTGTATTTCCTTGTAAAATTAAAAAATAAATAAAAATATGTTTTACCTAATGCATTTTCTTATTACTTCTTTCCTTTCTACATTTAAAACGCCTAGAAAGTAGTTGTTTGGTCGTTACAGAAAAATAAAATTTTAAAAATAATTTCACCATACTTGTGAACCCCCTCTATCATAGGTCACGAGCCGCCACTGGTCAAAACACAATGTATGCTCCTGTTATTGGGTTAGCAAGAAGTTAGATAATTCACGACTCTTCAAAATCAACCGCGCCTGAATATTAAGAGTAGTGTCGATATTGCTAAGGATGGCTTGCCACATGTAACATTGGGAATAATGCCAAATCGATGATATTTTGCCCTAGTTGACAAAATGGAATATTAATTTTATTATCGTCTGAATTAAGTGTTCCAGAAGCGAGTAAATTTAAAAAAAATATTTTAGAAATGCTGTGTGGAGTTGCTTGCTGTGGACCTTACTGAGCCGACTCTCTTCGGATGGCCGGATTGAGAAACAGCTCTGTTGCATTGGTTTTCCATAAGACATACAATAGTGTAACTCTAAGGTTTTTGCCTAACTCTAGTAACCAGTTGCAATTGCCAACCTCAACAAATAAAAATGGGTTGATACAAGAAACTATTCGTTATTCACTCAACGCTTGCCTGAGCTCAGAAAAAATTACACATTACCATTTGCATCCGTCAGAGGTTCACACTGATCATGTTTTAAGTTAAATTGTTAACTAGTGTTGGGAAAAACCGATGAGTACTTGATACTCGAGCGATTTTAATAATCGAGTGAATCGCTTGAAATTCCAATTCACCAAGCGATGACGTCACCGACTGCTCCACCGGCAGCCTATCCATTTACATGTGATCAGGTAGGGTATTTAGCAGGCACTTAACTACGGTTGGGCACAGGTTTAGCTAAAAAATAGTAGCCACAAAAAAAATTCCAGAAATTTATTTATTTGTGAATAATGAATTTTTACCCTCGATACCAAACAAACAAAACTGCAAAAAATCACCCAAATGCGTATTTATTGTTCGGGTTTATTATTGCTTTTTTAACCCGAACAAAAAGTATTACCAAGAGTTATTTTTCTTCACATCTTTCTCAATCTACGATCATAAAATAAGTAGATATTTAAAATAGCTTGTCAAATTCTTCCACTTTAAATTATCAGGTGCCCACTGTGTGCCCTTCAGAAATTTAGGCTTAGTTACGACTAGCAAAATAAGAAAATTGGTTATTATTTTTTTAAATTCATGTTTATAGTTACCTACCTACCTTTGTCGATACCTATGTTTTGTTAACTATTTTGCTCGTTTTCTTATTTTCCATTAACATTTTCAATAATATATGTTATTTTTAAGAACTCTTCTTGAGTTTAATAATAAAAAGTTCCTGTTTAGATTTAAAAATGTTTACTATAAGATTACCAACGAATTTTTCCATATATTTTGTTAAATATTTTGTTCGTTTTGCTATTTTTCATTAACAATTTCTATTATTATGTTATTTTTGAGAAGTTTGAGGTTATAGTAAATAAAAATTTTAAAATTATATCTTTTAATTTTTTAATATTTACAATCGGAGACCTAAACTACGCCACTGGCTAGCCAGTTAAAACAAAACTTTACAAAACCTATGTTGCGATGACTGCGCTAAGGGATTTGGCATACTTTTTTATACGCACCTTCTCGTTTATGTGCCTTTAAGAACGACGTTTGTCGTATTATCTGCTCAACGTCAAACTCGAACGTCGCCAATCGGATGGCGCGGCGCGTATAACGAAGGTCGGTTATCAAGTGACAGGTGATATTTTTCGGTTTCTCGCCTGAATTTATAACTAGAGTATTTCCTATCGCGCGAAAAACTGTTCGAATATACGAGCAGTTTTTTAACTCGATCACACTACAGCGGTACATTTCCGTCGGCGTCAAGCGAAGCTCGGGTATCGAGTGAAAGATAAAAAGTGACGAGCGACGGTTTTCGCCTGAATAGATAACTCGAGCGGTTTTTTTAATAATCGAGCGATGTCGGTTATTTCAATAATCGAGTAATCAAGCGGTTTTTCGCTCGAGCGATCACAACGCTATTGTTAACATTAAATAAACGATTTAAATATTTGCTTCAAATTAAAAGTTACCAACAACACTCATCGGAGCGTGGAAAGTAATTATTTTCCGCACTAAATGATGTAATCCGGCCGAAGATATTCTCGACTGCCTTTCCTGTTGTTGCATTTCGTCTGGTAACCTTGCCTGAGGCCACAAAAACTGGTTGCAAGCGCTTCGGGAATAAGAATATAAGAAGACGTATTATAGGAAGGTTGCTTACCCCTGGTGCATGTGCCAAGAATCTTATTTCCCGCACAGTTTGCGGTCCTTATGTTATTTTGAATCGAACTCATTACGAGAAATTGTAGTGTGAAGAATATAATTTTGTGTGGATTATGAAGAATGACTGGTGATTATTTATACGATGAGTATCGACTTTAATAAGGGAAGTTGTTGAAAGTTTTATGTAAAAATTGAAAACTTATAGAGTGTTTTTAAGGTCAGCATTGCCACGCAACCATTAATCGGTTGTTCGACCAAGGTTTGTTCGGGTTTATTCGTTCCAGATTTTGACGTCCCCAAACCCCCCTTGGCCGCGCCACTGGAATCGATAGAATAACTTCTACCTAAAATATGTGATTTTATCGACATAATATACCAAAATTGAAAATTACTTTGGGAAATATTTCAACATAACTACAGCGAAACCTCTCTTAGGCGGACACCTACGGGACTGTCTAAATGTGGCCGCTTAATAGAGGTGTCCGCCCTGAGGAAATTTGTTATTAGGTAAGATGTAAATGCAAAATTATTACTATATATAATATGTATGTACAAATAAACATAACATAACAAAAATACACTAGTTTTAGTTAGGATGTAGAACTAAAAAAATCTAATAACGTAGTTTGACGTGTTTGCGTTTTAAACTTGCAATCTAGAAAATGTAATTCCTAGTCTGATAACAATTCCATTGCTGTAGAGTCACCTCTATTCGTTGCATACTCTTGTAATTCTTTTACCATACTAATGACTTGTTGACAATTGTTGACATTACTGCATTCAGCTCATCAGAGTCATCAGATATTGATGTGGTTTCAGTGTGAGCTACATAATCGGTAGGAATGGGGTTACTATCATCTTCTAATAGCACATTACTATCAATGTTAATGAACTCGCCCAAATCATTGTTATCAAACTAAAAACTACCACAACATCAATATTCTCTTTCAGACTCAAAACGCGACATTTTTCTGCCAGTTTAACCTTACAACTCACAAATAAATGGCGGACTGCTGTCGGGGAATCACACGTACTTTTATTCGGCGATGTCATTTTGCGCTGACACGCATATGGTTGCCTATCTGTCTTCAGAGAGTTTTTGTACCGTACTGCGTCTCCAAAATACTTATTTTTTTGTCCGTTTAAAGGAGGGTTTTCGCACGCTTTGCATGAAAACAGCCTGTCCAAAGAAGAGTCCCCCCAAGAGAGGTTGATTTTCATGGAATTTCATATACCTAATTCCGGACTATGAAAAAATGTTCGCTTAATAGGAATGTCCCGAGGTTTCACTATATTTCAAAATAACAGAACTATTTCAAAAAGATACAACACATAAAAGGCGGCAAACGGCTTATATAAAACGCCTAAAAAACTTTTCGCCGTCGAGAATAGCACAAGAGCAAGCTTGTCCAAAACAAAACAAGCTCAAAACAAAAGATTTCTTAGGTTGTTTCGTAATCGGCGAAGTTCCGCCGATTTTTTTTATAAGGTCGGTCGAGGTGCCATTTTGAAAAAATGAGTGGCGGAACATTGAAGAATTATGTACGGTTCGAGTATGTAAATTTGTTATTTAAAATTCGTAGAATTTAATATAGAATTTATAAACCGAAAAATATTGAAATAGGATGATTTAATGGGTTTTATATCGTTAATTGAAACGACCTTTTACAATATTTTTGAATAAATATGTTCTTTATTAACCATTTCCTTTGGTGACCTAATATGCGATTAGACAACCCTTTCTTATAAGATGTTCTTACTAGTGAGCGACTGATACCGATATAAATATCGGTACATCGGTATTGTATGGACATATCAGCAAAATTATATATTATTTCGGCATGTTTAAGATGTATGAAGCTGTCCCTTACCATTTGAAAATTATTAATAATCATGTATACAAAGGAAGATTATTTAAAGGTGTTTATTATTTATGGAGAATGTGACAATAGTATATTAAGATACAAGTTTCATAAGACATTATCTTAGAGCACGAACAAATCCGAACAAACTAGGACAACAAAATCCCAAAATTGGGAACGGATATACATATCTCATAGACTATAAAAGGTGCTCGACAGCTGTAAAGGTAAATAAACATAACTTTTATGAAGTAACCTAGGTTACATAATTTAACGTTTTATATTTTTCGATACGAGGTGGCATCAAAATATCTTATTTCTGTTTTTGTAAACTTGAGCGGCAGTAAGTATATTGGGCATTTTTATTAAGAAAAAGTCTAATACCTTATTTAAAGTAGGTATATATAATGTCGCCTAAAAATGAAAACGAAACTAAATAATAAAAGAAATTTAATAGAAGGTTACAAAAATACAAACGCAAAATTTGTCGAAGCAACAAAACATTTTTAATATTTAGTCATAGAACCAGTTTTGTTTATTACTTCTTGAAGCCTTTGCGACATACTTAAATCTAGGTTTCTGCATAATTCGCCTGTTACTTCATCCCAAGCTTCATTTATCCTGTAACGTAATTCATCTCTGTAGCAGAAAATCATGTTTATACTTACATTGATCTCACCATTTTACCCCAAATGTTTTCGATCGGGTTCAAATCGGGACTCTTCCAAGGCCAGGGAAAAACTGCTATATTATTATCTAGGAGAACAATGCGTGCTGTGTGTATTGGATCATTATCATGCTGAAATGTAAAATTTTGACCACATACAGCGTTTATCGATGGTATCATCACTGCATTTAGGATATTAACGTATTCAGGTGCAGTTAGTCTTCCACGATTTGGCAAATTCCTGGACCTCTAGCGCTAATACAACCACAGACATTTAGGTATAGAGAAACGCCCGCTTTGGTTTATTTTGTGAGTGTATAGGCCTTCCGGCATGCGGTATGATGAGATAATACCGCATGCCGGAAGGCCTATACACTCGAATTCTTCCATTATTACACGATTGAAAAGTTTTCTCGTCAGAAAATATAACTGTTTCCCAGAAAATATTCCGATTTAAATATTCATGTGCAAATTCTAACCTGCCTTGTTTATTTCTTTCCATTAAAAATATTTTATTAGTAGCACAACGACTTCGCATATCGGAAATTCGAACCCTATCTCTAGCAATCTTTGCAGAACCTGGAAAGTTCGTCTCTTCTTTCGCCTTTATTGCAGTTGCGAATGGATGATCCCTTAGATAATAATTAACTAGTCTTCTATCTTCATCTTCAGTAGAAATTCTAGGGGGACCTGAACCTGCTTTCCTAATAATAGTCCTATGCCTGTGTTAATTGTGACATATTTTTTACAGAAAAATTTGCTTGACAAGTTAATGATAAAGTGACAATCTATGTTGACATGTAAAATTTGTAAATGACATTTTACTGGTACCAGACTCGAAAGTAAAAAATCCTAATAGTCAAGGAGAAAATAAGAAATTTTGCTGTCGTAGTTTTTTACCGGTACGATGGTACAAGTGCTCTAATTGTCTTATGAAGGGAGTTTTCTAAAGTACAAGTGCTCTAATTGTCTTATGAACCGTGTATTCTATAATACTTTTTCTATTTGGGTCTTATGAAGGGAGTTTTCTAAAGTAGAAGTGCTCTAATTGTCTTATGAACCGTGTATTCTATAATACTTTTTCTATTTGGGTCTTATGAAGGGAGTTTTCTAAAGTAGAAGTGCTCTAATTGTCTTATGAACCGTGTATTCTATAATACTTTTTCTATTTGGGTCTTATGAAGGGAGTTTTCTAAAGTAGAAGTGCTCTAATTGTCTTATGAACCGTAATACCATAATACTTTTTCTATTTGGGTCTTATGAAGGGAGTTTTCTAAAGTACAAGTGCTCTAATTGTCTTATGAACCGTGTATTCTATAATACTTTTTCTATTTGGGTCTTATGAAGGGAGTTTTCTAAAGTAGAAGTGCTCTAATTGTCTTAAGAAGGGAGTTTTCTAAAATACAAGTGCTCTAATTGTCTTATGAAGGGAATTTTCTAAAGTACAAGTTTGTTCTTACTTTGTACTTCCATGTTTGAAGCGGACATAGAAACAGCAATAACGACTCTTAATATCAAAACATTTTCGTCTTATTATTTATTAATTCCATAAGTGACTTAACGTCGAATCTTCTCGACCAGCTGCAACAAACAACCAATCACATAGATGCGAAACACCAGACCATATGGTCTCAACCATATATCTTCGCTGTTGAAGTAGGTACCATTGCACAATCGAGAAAAATATTGTACGATTCTTCCTACGTCCAATCTTGGGAATAATTCACTTGTTCTTTACTACCGTCACCGTCATTTATGTTACGGAGTGTGGAAGTTCTATGGTGGTTTATAATTCTTTTATGGTGTGCGGTACTAAAAAGGCGCTTTTAATAATTTCTATGGACATAGGATGTTGGTTTTATGGTTTAACTGTCCCCGAAATTACTATGTGTTTATATTAATATATTCTAAAGAAATTGTATTTCTTTAATTTCTTTACGACATAGAATAACTGTTGGTGTTGATTTGTAAGATGCTTTGCAGATGATGATCCTTTTTATTTCCAAAAGGGTTAACTCGTTGGATACAGGTCAGAAGCAAAATCTATGATCACTGACCGAAAAATTCGATGTTCGCAGAGCAAAGTGTATCGATTCCCAACTGATTTGCAATCGTCAGAATAATCCGCGGACTGGAACGGAATTGTGGGTTTGGATTCTGCCCATTTGCTCAATCGGCTGTTTCGACAATTTCTCCTTACGTCTCTTCCCGTTTCGCGTCAATGTTAATCTATAAAATTTGAACCAATTACTATCGTGTTTCCGAAATACAGTGAAACCTCTCATAACGGACACCTCTAATAAGCGGACATCCCTATTAAGCGAACATTTTTTTATAGTCCGGAAGTAGGTAGTAGTGATAGTTAGTGCGTTCACCATCAATTCCGTAGGTCCTACTGCGCAGGCGCGTCATCTGTCATCTGTCATGTGTCATCTGTCATCTGTCATCTGTCATGTCATGTGTCATCTGTCATGTCATGTGTCATCTGTCAGTGGCCCTAACTACCAATGGCCCTAACTACCAATGGCCCTAACTACCAATGGCCCTAACTACCAATGGCCCTAACTACCAGTGGTCCTAACTACCATGCTAACTACTAGTGGCCGCGTATGTTCTCTGTGGCAGCCGCGTCTAGCACTTCATTGTGACAGGAACCCAAAGCCGCGTCTGTGGCATCATAGCTCTCCAAATGATGACGTTGATGGAACCAAAGTCGCGCGTTTAAACCTGAAAAAAAGTTTACCATCTGCCAGGCTCGAACCACCGTCCTCTAGATTGATAGCCGGGAGTCATACCATTGAGCCACGACGGCAATTGAAATATTTTCCGCAACTATGCGTACTGATATTACCGCTGCACGCGCTTAATTAACCAAATTGTCAAGAAGATGCTTAATAAAATGTAATGGTGTACGTTATATCAATATAAATGCTGTTAGAATATAGACGAGTTCACTGTATATCAATGTAGTTGCTTTCAAACCCCCATTAAGACAATGACAGTAGGCAGCCATATATTGTGCTAATACGAAGAAACATAGAAGCGTGTATTATTGAATAAAGTAACTAGGTGTATAGAACTATAAATAGGCAGATGGCATTGTGTATTAATTATTGGCTTATAGAAGATGGTTAATAATATGTAATGGTAACTGTTATATCAATATAAATACTGCTGCTAAAGACTGTTGGAATATAGATGAGATGGGTAGTTGCTTTCATGTTTAATAGTAGGCGCACATATATATATTGTAATAATACGAAGAAGCATAGTGTATTATTCATCAGGTGTATAGACCTATAGACAGATGGTATTAATTATTGGCTTATAAAACATAGAGGGCGCTAATATCGTATTATTTTAAGTATAGAGGTCATTCAAGAATGCTATATTTTATTATGCCGCAATGCGAATATGGGGTGTACTTAATTACAGTACGTATCAACGAAGAGTAACGCAGCAACTGTAATCAATACTTCTATCATACTTGGTAGTATCAAAGCGCAGGTAAAAAAACGAGAACACACACAACTAAAGTATTTATTAACAACATCAAAACAGAACTATTTAAAAAAGTATAACCTCCGTTAGGGAGAAGAATTAGGGGGAAACAAAGAACAAAATGTACAGTAAATATGGTTATAGATCGTGGCCACACTGTATATATCATGTTTGTCAATCGCCCTGTAAAAACGTATAACTGTGAAAGGTATCAAGCAGCCGGTACAAATTATTAGATTATAAAAATATTAGATGCAACAATGTGGATATGACAGTATGACAATTAATACTTAAGTACGTATCATGTAACAAAGCGCAACGCTAAAGGTACGTAGGTAAAAAAAGATGAGAATATAAGGGTATGCATTTATTAACAGTTAAAGACATACTACATTACCATAAATACGATAAATAAACATTAATTAGGGAAACACAGAACAAAATATAAACAAAAAGTAATCCATAAATTTAAGGTAGGTAACACGTTACGCTTATGGAAATATAGTGAAAAGTAGTTTAATGCGGCACTGAACGTCTTAGATCCATGTATTTATTATAGAAATATATTAAAAAATAGATTAAGAAAATCAGTAAAGCCCCCTCAAAATATATAAACATGTAATTAATAAGAACATAGTCATGGTAATTGGCCATTCGATGGTAAAAAATCACACATCACCAGGTACAGTTGCAATATATTACAATAAATATAGTACAATCCATATCTGATAGTAGTTTATAGGGTAGATGCTAGTGTGAAATTAAAGTTATTTCCTTGAGGATAATAAATGAGGGTGTGCGCAACTTTCTATGACTCTGTAAACAGAAGAAGGTAATCAAAGTACGGGTCTGGAATATTAGTCATGCATTTAATAAAAGACGACGACATTCCGGAAACGCGTTAATTAGTATTCGTACAATGTTACAGTTGCTTACATTAATAGTATTATTATCAACATAATCACATTGAAGCAAAATACGGTACAGAGACGAACTAAAACAGTTTCTATGAACCAGAACAAAGCTAACGTAATAACCGGTTTCAATAAAAATCACCAATTTACTCCAGAAACCTCTGTAATAAGCAGGAAAACACTTAAACCCTTTAGAGAACAAGGCAGTGTTATGTCAGTGATTCTGTATTGTATACGCAGTGTCCTTGTAGTGTCAAAACAAGGCTTCTTAATCTGAAAACCACTTAAATCCGTTTAGAGCACAAAACAAGGCGGTGTTTTTTGTTGTACTATGTTAGTTTTTATATTCTAGTGTTATTGTTTACGTACTGTCTTGGCTTTGTACTGTATAGTAGTTAATAAATTTAAAGACGACTTTTCAAAAATTACTTTCACACTAATACAATGTTACTACTACATCAATAAGCCCTTAATTATAACAACATAGTTATATCACATTGAAACAAAATACAGTACAGAGATTGAACAAAACAGGTTCTAGAACAATAACATAAATACGATAAATAAACACCCATAGCAATATAATCATTCCGAAAGAATGCACATAGAATAATAACGAATACGCTCCTGAAATAAAAAGATATAATAATAATGCAGTACATCAATTGCAACAGCACCTGCATTCCGGATGTGAGGTAATCCAAATAAGGAAAAACGACAACAGCAATTAATCATTATTTCATTCAATATTATAGATATTAAAGATAGGCAACTAATTAAACTGCAAACCAATATACATTAAAAACATGGCAGACATAAACATTACGCAGACGAACTGTATATTCATACTTGCAATAATCACGAATACTAAAAAGGCTCTCTAGAAATCTACATAACAAATGCCCGTAAAAACCAGATATAATTGAACAAAAGGCAGACAAAAATAACGATGTAATGATCAAGACGATTTAACGAATAAAGTCAGGACACCATTACACATCACAAGGTATGAATTAAATACATAAAATCAAGGACGAGGTGGATCCAACGAACCACAGGCGAGATATAATCACCACAACTAAAATATATGGTGGTTTCTACTACTGGGTATGTATTATATAATTAAAACTAAAAATAGAACGATGTACCTAGCCGCAGGCGAGAATTGACGATGGCATGTAATACATCGTACATGATATCCTACCTATAGAATCTGAGAAATGACTGCTACTATTATACAATAAGAGATCAATAATTATACCTATACGTGGCAGCGACTAAAAGCGAGGTTATGGTGTCGGTATATCAACATAATAATACATAACAATGATAGCAAGCAGGGATATTATACACCAAAACCACTATACACAGTACCTATTAAACATATTTAAAACTATAAGACAATGTAGAAAAACATTAATATATTCAATATTATAGGTATTAAAGATAGGCAACTAATTAAACTGTGAACCAATATACATTAAAACAGGGTAGGCACAGTCAACAGTCACATAACAAATACCCGTAAACCAGATATAATTGAACAAAAGGCATACAAAATAACGATGTAAAGATCAAGACTTATGAATAAAAAGACGCTGTACAAAACATCAAAATAATATCACTACTGTATGCTATTACACAGTTCATTAAGGTCAAGGAGCCACAGGCGAGCATGCTATGCCAGGGTATCATTTTCACATCACAAGGTATGTAGCAAATCCATAAAATCAAGGATGATGTGGATACAACCGAGCCGCAGGTGAGCAAGATATAATAACCAAAAATACGACTAAAATATATGCAGGATTCTAGTTACTACTACTGGGTATGTATTATGTAATTAAAAACTAAAATAGGACGATGCGACTATTAACGAGCAGCAGGCGAGAACTGACGATGGTATGTAATACATTAAACATGATATATTAAACACGATCAACACTTTATGTGCAATATAATTCACACCTTCACAATTTCCGCTAAAGTACGGATCTGCAGGTATCTGCTCAGGTATCGGGGTACAAAAACTGCAAATTAATATGGGATCATTTTCTATGAACCGATAGAACGGTCAAAGCCAAGGACAAGGCTTACTGAATAAACATATCAAGAGGCGTGTTTATGGTAATTCCAGAACACCAGTATTTAAAATAACAGTAGTTTTGCAAGTTCAACAATAACATTCATTAATGATTGTAGTACTTTTAACTTGGGATATTAGAGCTTCTGTGTCCATCCCAGGTCATTAAACGCTGGAATGTTTTCTAATGTTTTCCATGGTTTCCCATAGACACAGCTATTAAATAATTTCCATAAATTCTTCTCAAAATCGGTTTGGCAGCTTGGCGTAAGCCCATATTTAAAACAATGTATGAATTTAACCATGCAGATTGATTAAACGACAACACCCGTGTATTTGCATCAGTTTAACGCCCACCGCCAATACATACTTCAAGTTCCTATAGTGGATTACTGACTTATTATGCAACTTTGCAAATAGTTTAACATTTTTACATGGGGTGATATATCATGATTTAGACACCGCCGACCTTCAACTTAGTAGGCATAAGCCATACCACGGAGTTATGGAATTTTACCAATAAAAACACCAAGTATTATACGGGAGGATGTTCTAGAATGTATACTTAATATGTAGCAGAAATTGCGGCTATTTTGATACAATAAGAGATCAATAATTATACCTATACATAGCATCGACTAACACTAAAAGCTAGGGTATAGTGCCGGTATATTAACATAATAATATATATATAAATGATAGCAAGCAGAGGTATTATACAACAAACCCACCACACATAGTACCTATTAAACATATTTAAAACTATAAGGCAATAATATTATGTAGAACCACATTAATATATTCAATATTATAGGTATTAAAGATAGGCAACTAATTAAACTGTAAACTAATATATATTAAAACAACACAAACATTACGCAGACGAACTGGATATTCATACTTGCAATAATCACTGATACTAAAAAGGCTCTCTAGAAAACCACATAACAAATACCCCATAAAACCAGATACAATCGAACAAAAACCAAGCAAAATAACGATGTAAGGATCAAGACGATTTAGCGAATAAAAAGACGTTGCACAAAGCATCCAAAATAATATCAGTACTATAACAAGATTATATTTCACAGACCATTAAGGTGAACAAGCCCGAACAAACCCGAGCATGCTATGTGAGGGTACCATTCCACATCACAAGGTATATAGTAAATCCATAAATAAAATCAAGGATGAGGCGGGATACAACCGAGACACAGGTGAGCAAGATATAATAACCAAAAATACAACTAAAATATGTAGGATTCTAGTTACTACTACTGGGATTGTATTTAAACCAGAATTAGATTATCTGTTAGTTTCTTTAGAAATATCCTGATAATAAATTAAAGGCAAAACTGGGTAATTTACATGGTTTTAATGTTATTTTTGTTTTATTTAGTATAAATCCGGTGGTGGAAGATAGATGGTTGGAGAATTTAAATATTATTATTTTTAATTATAAGCTGTTTTTGATAAAACATATTTTTAAATCATTTATTTTAAAAATCATTTTATTTTTTATAATAAAAATATGCCTTTAAACAATACATATCCTTATATAGATATAAATAATATAAAAATATAATTAATAAAACTATACATGTATTCAAATTACATTCTTCTCGATTTTCTATACAGCTCTATCCATTTTTCTCTAATGTTACAGTGCTGCTATTGAAATAATATAATCTCAGCTTATATTTTACAAAGGAAGATTATGTTACCAAAAATGATAAGATGTAAGCCGTTGATTATATTTATTCTCTTCCATGATGAAGGCCAAGTGTCATTATTTTCATTATTAAACGATGAATATATAAATGCTTTGTTGAACTCTAGGTGCGAACAAAGCAAGTATAAAGTATTGTTAAAACTCCAACAGGTAGTGAAGTCATTTTTAAAAATAAAAATAGTTTATAGTTTTCCAGGTTTGTAACTCAAAAAACAGAATTATAACAGAATTTCATACATCTCAAAACAGAATTATTCTTTTGCAAATTCATCTTTCATACATCTCAAAACAGAATTATTCTTAGTTATTGTTATATATATTATTGTCGCTATAAGTTGATGTAACAAATTTTTTCTAAGTGTTGGTAAATTTTTTTGTTTCATCTCGTTAAATTAAACTATCTGTGTTAGTGTATAATAAAATTGTTTTTATCTTCATATTTACTACAAACATAGTACAATTTTAAAATTACAGTTGTGGACAATTCAAAGACAAAAAACAACATAAACAGGGGGTTATTATAAGTGACTTTTATTCCATTTGTATTGCAACAAAATTTTCATTAAAACCTAGTCGATTTTAAAGTTGGGTTTAGCACTCAATGTTTGAGCTCCATGTTTTTTACCAATATTTGTTCCCAATGTATGATTAATCTAATATCAACACGCATGGACAAGAACGTGTTCTCTCAGAAATTTTTTCAATCGGAAATCATGTATTACAACCAACCGAAACATTATCTATTGGCACAGGAATATATGAGGATGCTTTAATTAGTTTATATTTGGTTATGATAATCTCTAAATGTAATATTTTTCCAAAACCCAACCTGATCCGTTTTCAGCAAATGTTAACATTTTTCTCATTTATTTTGAATAAAAACTTCTTATAAATTTCACTTAAATCTGCTGTTGATGACATAGCCACATTTTTAGTATTAAATGATTTTTTCTCTATTGTTTCTTTTGTTTGTAAACTATAATAACCAAATAATTCCACATGAATCTTTAGTGTTTAACTAATTGTTCAGAAATTAAACTTACAAACTTTTGTTTGTGCTAAATTTCACATTACTATTACTTTTTAGCCTGCTTTTTGGGGCTCTTCTGTTTTAAGTTTTAGGAACATCACATAGTTTGGACTCTTTTTATGGATTAGAATAGTGTATTCCCATCTGCGTTTCTGCTTTTCTAGTTTTCTTTTTTATGGTGAATATGAATTCTTTGGCGGAATATTTGTTTATTTTTAGATGAAATAAGACGTCTTTTTGGTCGATATCCTATTGTGTGTGTGTGTGTGTGTGTGTGTGTGTGTGTGTATTAGTTGACAATAATATTTGTTTATTGGTATTTAAATCCTTTGCAGTTTTATAGGATGATTCATGAATAGTTATTGTCCTTTACTTAACTGAAATTCTTCCACAACAACACCAAGTATGATGTTGATAACAGTATTGACTGAGAAGAACCATTATCACTTCTAAATCCGTACAATACAGGGTGTTCAAGAGATCGTTGATAGTATATCATGACATAAGGTAACAAAACGCAAAAAACGGATATTTTTATTGAACAAATACGGTTTATTATCCCTATTTTGTTAATACCAAAAACACTATAACGAAATATATAGGATTAAAATCAAATTCGCAGAGAATAACCTTCCATTCGAAATACATTGCTTTATGAGAGATACTTAAACATGTTAAATTAAAAAGCCGGATTATTTAAAACTTTCGTGGGGAGATGTGGAGAATTCTAAGGTCTTGAACTTTGGCGTTTCAAAAACAGTACACTAGTTCAGCACGTATAGGTGTTCTATTTATCGTATAGAGCTTCTACAGCATTATGTTATGACCTTTACAGTCTTAATAACTTGATGCCTAACATCGAGCCGGTATAAGTCGGGATCTTAATAACAACAACTAAACATGGTTAGCAAACAGGAAAACCGCTAGAACCACCGGTTCGGGGTTGTTTAACCCCATCAACCCCGAACCACTAGATCCACTGGAACCACCGGTTCGGGGTTGTTTAACCCCATCAACCCCGAACCACTAGATCCACTGGAACCACCGGTTCGGGGTTGATGGGGTTGAACAACCCCGAACCACTAGATCCACTGGAACCACCGGTTCGGGGTTGTTCAACCCCATCAACCCCGAACCGGTGGTTCCAGTGGATCTAGTGGTTCGGGGTTGTTCAACCCCATCAACCCCGAACCGGTGGTTCCAGTGGATCTAGTGGTTCGGGGTTGTTCAACCCCATCAACCCCGAACCGGTGGTTCCAGTGGATCTAGTGGTTCGGGGTTGATGGGGTTAAACAACCCCGAACCGGTGGTTCTAGCGGTTTTCCTGTTTGCTAACCATGTTTAGTTGTTGTTATTAAGATCCCGACTTATACCGGCTCGATGTTAGGCATCAAGTTATTAAGACTGTAAAGGTCATAACATAATGCTGTAGAAGCTCTATACGATAAATAGAACACCTATACGTGCTGAACTAGTGTACTGTTTTTGAAACGCCAAAGTTCAAGACCTTAGAATTCTCCACATCTCCCCACGAAAGTTTTAAATAATCCGGCTTTTTAATTTAACATGTTTAAGTATCTCTCATAAAGCAATGTATTTCGAATGGAAGGTTATTCTCTGCGAATTTGATTTTAATCCTATATATTTCGTTATAGTGTTTTTGGTATTAACAAAATAGGGATAATAAACCGTATTTGTTCAATAAAAATATCCGTTTTTTGCGTTTTGTTACCTTATGTCATGATATACTATCAACGATCTCTTGAACACCCTGTATTGTACGGATTTAGAAGTGATAATGGTTCTTCTCAGTCAATACTGTTATCAACATCATACTTGGTGTTGTTGTGGAAGAATTTCAGTTAAGTAAAGGACAATAACTATTCATGAATCATCCTATAAAACTGCAAAGGATTTAAATACCAATAAACAAATATTATTGTCAACTAATACACACACACACACACACACACACACACACACACAATAGGATATCGACCAAAAAGACGTCTTATTTCATCTAAAAATAAACAAATATTCCGCCAAAGAATTCATATTCACCATAAAAAAGAAAACTAGAAAAGCAGAAACGCAGATGGGAATACACTATTCTAATCCATAAAAAGAGTCCAAACTATGTGATGTTCCTAAAACTTAAAACAGAAGAGCCCCAAAAAGCAGGCTAAAAAGTAATAGTAATGTGAAATTTAGCACAAACAAAAGTTTGTAAGTTTAATTTCTGAACAATTAGTTAAACACTAAAGATTCATGTGGAATTATTTGGTTATTATAGTTTACAAACAAAAGAAACAATAGAGAAAAAATCATTTAATACTAAAAATGTGGCTATGTCATCAACAGCAGATTTAAGTGAAATTTATAAGAAGTTTTTATTCAAAATAAATGAGAAAAATGTTAACATTTGCTGAAAACGGATCAGGTTGGGTTTTGGAAAAATATTACATTTAGAGATTATCATAACCAAATATAAACTAATTAAAGCATCCTCATATATTCCTGTGCCAATAGATAATGTTTCGGTTGGTTGTAATACATGATTTCCGATTGAAAAAATTTCTGAGAGAACACGTTCTTGTCCATGCGTGTTGATATTAGATTAATCATACATTGGGAACAAATATTGGTAAAAAACATGGAGCTCAAACATTGAGTGCTAAACCCAACTTTAAAATCGACTAGGTTTTAATGAAAATTTTGTTGCAATACAAATGGAATAAAAGTCACTTATAATAACCCCCTGTTTATGTTGTTTTTTGTCTTTGAATTGTCCACAACTGTAATTTTAAAATTGTACTATGTTTGTAGTAAATATGAAGATAAAAACAATTTTATTATACACTAACACAGATAGTTTAATTTAACGAGATGAAACAAAAAAATTTACCAACACTTAGAAAAAATTTGTTACATCAACTTATAGCGACAATAATATATATAACAATAACTAAGAATAATTCTGTTTTGAGATGTATGAAAGATGAATTTGCAAAAGAATAATTCTGTTTTGAGATGTATGAAATTCTGTTATAATTCTGTTTTTTGAGTTACAAACCTGGAAAACTATAAACTATTTTTATTTTTAAAAATGACTTCACTACCTGTTGGAGTTTTAACAATACTTTATACTTGCTTTGTTCGCACCTAGAGTTCAACAAAGCATTTATATATTCATCGTTTAATAATGAAAATAATGACACTTGGCCTTCATCATGGAAGAGAATAAATATAATCAACGGCTTACATCTTATCATTTTTGGTAACATAATCTTCCTTTGTAAAATATAAGCTGAGATTATATTATTTCAATAGCAGCACTGTAACATTAGAGAAAAATGGATAGAGCTGTATAGAAAATCGAGAAGAATGTAATTTGAATACATGTATAGTTTTATTAATTATATTTTTATATTATTTATATCTATATAAGGATATGTATTGTTTAAAGGCATATTTTTATTATAAAAAATAAAATGATTTTTAAAATAAATGATTTAAAAATATGTTTTATCAAAAACAGCTTATAATTAAAAATAATAATATTTAAATTCTCCAACCATCTATCTTCCACCACCGGATTTATACTAAATAAAACAAAAATAACATTAAAACCATGTAAATTACCCAGTTTTGCCTTTAATTTATTATCAGGATATTTCTAAAGAAACTAACAGATAATCTAATTCTGGTTTAAATACAATCCCAGTAGTAGTAACTAGAATCCTACATATTTTAGTTGTATTTTTGGTTATTATATCTTGCTCACCTGTGTCTCGGTTGTATCCCGCCTCATCCTTGATTTTATTTATGGATTTACTATATACCTTGTGATGTGGAATGGTACCCTCACATAGCATGCTCGGGTTTGTTCGGGCTTGTTCACCTTAATGGTCTGTGAAATATAATCTTGTTATAGTACTGATATTATTTTGGATGCTTTGTGCAACGTCTTTTTATTCGCTAAATCGTCTTGATCCTTACATCGTTATTTTGCTTGGTTTTTGTTCGATTGTATCTGGTTTTATGGGGTATTTGTTATGTGGTTTTCTAGAGAGCCTTTTTAGTATCAGTGATTATTGCAAGTATGAATATCCAGTTCGTCTGCGTAATGTTTGTGTTGTTTTAATATATATTAGTTTACAGTTTAATTAGTTGCCTATCTTTAATACCTATAATATTGAATATATTAATGTGGTTCTACATAATATTATTGCCTTATAGTTTTAAATATGTTTAATAGGTACTATGTGTGGTGGGTTTGTTGTATAATACCTCTGCTTGCTATCATTTATATATATATTATTATGTTAATATACCGGCACTATACCCTAGCTTTTAGTGTTAGTCGATGCTATGTATAGGTATAATTATTGATCTCTTATTGTATCAAAATAGCCGCAATTTCTGCTACATATTAAGTATACATTCTAGAACATCCTCCCGTATAATACTTGGTGTTTTTATTGGTAAAATTCCATAACTCCGTGGTATGGCTTATGCCTACTAAGTTGAAGGTCGGCGGTGTCTAAATCATGATATATCACCCCATGTAAAAATGTTAAACTATTTGCAAAGTTGCATAATAAGTCAGTAATCCACTATAGGAACTTGAAGTATGTATTGGCGGTGGGCGTTAAACTGATGCAAATACACGGGTGTTGTCGTTTAATCAATCTGCATGGTTAAATTCATACATTGTTTTAAATATGGGCTTACGCCAAGCTGCCAAACCGATTTTGAGAAGAATTTATGGAAATTATTTAATAGCTGTGTCTATGGGAAACCATGGAAAACATTAGAAAACATTCCAGCGTTTAATGACCTGGGATGGACACAGAAGCTCTAATATCCCAAGTTAAAAGTACTACAATCATTAATGAATGTTATTGTTGAACTTGCAAAACTACTGTTATTTTAAATACTGGTGTTCTGGAATTACCATAAACACGCCTCTTGATATGTTTATTCAGTAAGCCTTGTCCTTGGCTTTGACCGTTCTATCGGTTCATAGAAAATGATCCCATATTAATTTGCAGTTTTTGTACCCCGATACCTGAGCAGATACCTGCAGATCCGTACTTTAGCGGAAATTGTGAAGGTGTGAATTATATTGCACATAAAGTGTTGATCGTGTTTAATATATCATGTTTAATGTATTACATACCATCGTCAGTTCTCGCCTGCTGCTCGTTAATAGTCGCATCGTCCTATTTTAGTTTTTAATTACATAATACATACCCAGTAGTAGTAACTAGAATCCTGCATATATTTTAGTCGTATTTTTGGTTATTATATCTTGCTCACCTGCGGCTCGGTTGTATCCACATCATCCTTGATTTTATGGATTTGCTACATACCTTGTGATGTGAAAATGATACCCTGGCATAGCATGCTCGCCTGTGGCTCCTTGACCTTAATGAACTGTGTAATAGCATACAGTAGTGATATTATTTTGATGTTTTGTACAGCGTCTTTTTATTCATAAGTCTTGATCTTTACATCGTTATTTTGTATGCCTTTTGTTCAATTATATCTGGTTTACGGGTATTTGTTATGTGACTGTTGACTGTGCCTACCCTGTTTTAATGTATATTGGTTCACAGTTTAATTAGTTGCCTATCTTTAATACCTATAATATTGAATATATTAATGTTTTTCTACATTGTCTTATAGTTTTAAATATGTTTAATAGGTACTGTGTATAGTGGTTTTGGTGTATAATATCCCTGCTTGCTATCATTGTTATGTATTATTATGTTGATATACCGACACCATAACCTCGCTTTTAGTCGCTGCCACGTATAGGTATAATTATTGATCTCTTATTGTATAATAGTAGCAGTCATTTCTCAGATTCTATAGGTAGGATATCATGTACGATGTATTACATGCCATCGTCAATTCTCGCCTGCGGCTAGGTACATCGTTCTATTTTTAGTTTTAATTATATAATACATACCCAGTAGTAGAAACCACCATATATTTTAGTTGTGGTGATTATATCTCGCCTGTGGTTCGTTGGATCCACCTCGTCCTTGATTTTATGTATTTAATTCATACCTTGTGATGTGTAATGGTGTCCTGACTTTATTCGTTAAATCGTCTTGATCATTACATCGTTATTTTTGTCTGCCTTTTGTTCAATTATATCTGGTTTTTACGGGCATTTGTTATGTAGATTTCTAGAGAGCCTTTTTAGTATTCGTGATTATTGCAAGTATGAATATACAGTTCGTCTGCGTAATGTTTATGTCTGCCATGTTTTTAATGTATATTGGTTTGCAGTTTAATTAGTTGCCTATCTTTAATATCTATAATATTGAATGAAATAATGATTAATTGCTGTTGTCGTTTTTCCTTATTTGGATTACCTCACATCCGGAATGCAGGTGCTGTTGCAATTGATGTACTGCATTATTATTATATCTTTTTATTTCAGGAGCGTATTCGTTATTATTCTATGTGCATTCTTTCGGAATGATTATATTGCTATGGGTGTTTATTTATCGTATTTATGTTATTGTTCTAGAACCTGTTTTGTTCAATCTCTGTACTGTATTTTGTTTCAATGTGATATAACTATGTTGTTATAATTAAGGGCTTATTGATGTAGTAGTAACATTGTATTAGTGTGAAAGTAATTTTTGAAAAGTCGTCTTTAAATTTATTAACTACTATACAGTACAAAGCCAAGACAGTACGTAAACAATAACACTAGAATATAAAAACTAACATAGTACAACAAAAAACACCGCCTTGTTTTGTGCTCTAAACGGATTTAAGTGGTTTTCAGATTAAGAAGCCTTGTTTTGACACTACAAGGACACTGCGTATACAATACAGAATCACTGACATAACACTGCCTTGTTCTCTAAAGGGTTTAAGTGTTTTCCTGCTTATTACAGAGGTTTCTGGAGTAAATTGGTGATTTTTATTGAAACCGGTTATTACGTTAGCTTTGTTCTGGTTCATAGAAACTGTTTTAGTTCGTCTCTGTACCGTATTTTGCTTCAATGTGATTATGTTGATAATAATACTATTAATGTAAGCAACTGTAACATTGTACGAATACTAATTAACGCGTTTCCGGAATGTCGTCGTCTTTTATTAAATGCATGACTAATATTCCAGACCCGTACTTTGATTACCTTCTTCTGTTTACAGAGTCATAGAAAGTTGCGCACACCCTCATTTATTATCCTCAAGGAAATAACTTTAATTTCACACTAGCATCTACCCTATAAACTACTATCAGATATGGATTGTACTATATTTATTGTAATATATTGCAACTGTACCTGGTGATGTGTGATTTTTTACCATCGAATGGCCAATTACCATGACTATGTTCTTATTAATTACATGTTTATATATTTTGAGGGGGCTTTACTGATTTTCTTAATCTATTTTTTAATATATTTCTATAATAAATACATGGATCTAAGACGTTCAGTGCCGCATTAAACTACTTTTCACTATATTTCCATAAGCGTAACGTGTTACCTACCTTAAATTTATGGATTACTTTTTGTTTATATTTTGTTCTGTGTTTCCCTAATTAATGTTTATTTATCGTATTTATGGTAATGTAGTATGTCTTTAACTGTTAATAAATGCATACCCTTATATTCTCATCTTTTTTTACCTACGTACCTTTAGCGTTGCGCTTTGTTACATGATACGTACTTAAGTATTAATTGTCATACTGTCATATCCACATTGTTGCATCTAATATTTTTATAATCTAATAATTTGTACCGGCTGCTTGATACCTTTCACAGTTATACGTTTTTACAGGGCGATTGACAAACATGATATATACAGTGTGGCCACGATCTATAACCATATTTACTGTACATTTTGTTCTTTGTTTCCCCCTAATTCTTCTCCCTAACGGAGGTTATACTTTTTTAAATAGTTCTGTTTTGATGTTGTTAATAAATACTTTAGTTGTGTGTGTTCTCGTTTTTTTACCTGCGCTTTGATACTACCAAGTATGATAGAAGTATTGATTACAGTTGCTGCGTTACTCTTCGTTGATACGTACTGTAATTAAGTACACCCCATATTCGCATTGCGGCATAATAAAATATAGCATTCTTGAATGACCTCTATACTTAAAATAATACGATATTAGCGCCCTCTATGTTTTATAAGCCAATAATTAATACCATCTGTCTATAGGTCTATACACCTGATGAATAATACACTATGCTTCTTCGTATTATTACAATATATATATGTGCGCCTACTATTAAACATGAAAGCAACTACCCATCTCATCTATATTCCAACAGTCTTTAGCAGCAGTATTTATATTGATATAACAGTTACCATTACATATTATTAACCATCTTCTATAAGCCAATAATTAATACACAATGCCATCTGCCTATTTATAGTTCTATACACCTAGTTACTTTATTCAATAATACACGCTTCTATGTTTCTTCGTATTAGCACAATATATGGCTGCCTACTGTCATTGTCTTAATGGGGGTTTGAAAGCAACTACATTGATATACAGTGAACTCGTCTATATTCTAACAGCATTTATATTGATATAACGTACACCATTACATTTTATTAAGCATCTTCTTGACAATTTGGTTAATTAAGCGCGTGCAGCGGTAATATCAGTACGCATAGTTGCGGAAAATATTTCAATTGCCGTCGTGGCTCAATGGTATGACTCCCGGCTATCAATCTAGAGGACGGTGGTTCGAGCCTGGCAGATGGTAAACTTTTTTTCAGGTTTAAACGCGCGACTTTGGTTCCATCAACGTCATCATTTGGAGAGCTATGATGCCACAGACGCGGCTTTGGGTTCCTGTCACAATGAAGTGCTAGACGCGGCTGCCACAGAGAACATACGCGGCCACTAGTAGTTAGCATGGTAGTTAGGACCACTGGTAGTTAGGGCCATTGGTAGTTAGGGCCATTGGTAGTTAGGGCCATTGGTAGTTAGGGCCATTGGTAGTTAGGGCCACTGACAGATGACACATGACATGACAGATGACACATGACATGACAGATGACAGATGACAGATGACACATGACAGATGACAGATGACGCGCCTGCGCAGTAGGACCTACGGAATTGATGGTGAACGCACTAACTATCACTACTGTAGGTATATGAAATTCCATGAAAATCAACCTCTCTTGGGCGGACACCGACAGGCTGTTTTCATACAATGAGTGCGAAAACCTTCTTTAAACGAACAAGAAATTTTTTAAAGTATTTGGGAGACGAATAAGTACGGTGCAAAACTCTCTGAAGACAGACCGGCAACCAGGGTGTGTGATTCCCTGACAGCAGTCCGCCATTTATTTGTGAGTTGTAAGGTTAAAATCGTAAACAATGACACAAAAATGTCGCGTTTTGAGTCTGAAAGAGAGTATTTATGTTGTGGAAGTTTGTAATTTGATAACAATGATTTGGGCGAGTTTATTAACATTGATAGCAATATGCTATTAGAAGATGACAGTGACCCCATTCCTACCGATTATGTAGTCCAAACTGAAACCACATCACTATCTGACGACTCTGATGAAGAAGTTGAATGCAGTAATCAAACAAATGTCACCAATTATCAACAAGTCATTAGTGTGGTAAAGGAATTATAAGAGTATGCAAAGAATAGGGGTGACTACGGCAATGGAATTGTTATCAGACTTGGAAATACATTTTCTAGATTGCAAGTATATAACGCAAACACGATTAGATTTTTTTAGTACTACATCCTAACTAAAACTAGTGTATTTTTGTTATGTTATGTTTATTTGTATATACATAAAATATACATAGTAATTGCATTTACATATTACCTAATAACAAATTTCCCATGAGCGGACACCTCTATTAGGGCCAATTTTATAAAGTGGGTTTAAATCGCACTGTACGGTTTAAACCTCAGATTAGTGAAAACGGTGATTTTATACACTAGGATTGACAGCGAGGCTCGACTTAAAAGCAACCATCCTGGTAATAAGTTAATCGGTAGAACGAGTACCGCTTAAACTCAATAATACGATTTAAGACACAGGACACAGTATTATAACCCTAATATTTGTGTTTGTTTTTTATTGTTTCTGGCTGTACCAATTATTTTAATAATAATAATGGATATTTTTGAAATTTTTAATGAGTTATTAACGGACGACGAAGATGATTTTGTAAATATTATTGAGCACCGTAGGCGGGACAGAATATTTCGGATACGCCCCAATTACATGAAAACCTTAACTCCTAAACAAGGCATCTTTTAACGTACTTTTGAGTATCCATTTGGATACGCAGGTCTCTTATTTCGATACCCATTAAACATCAAATGAATCCATACATTTTTTAATTACTTAGTAATTTAAAAACTACTGAATTGATACCAGTGATGACTGGATACCTAAAAATGCTTTAAAATGATTAGAGTCAGAAAAAATATAAAAAATAGGGCTGTTTAAAGACATGGATACGCAGTAAAAATCACTAGAAGATGCCTAGCTCTTAAATCATGTTTTATAGCGTCCAACAAACCGATGAGTATATACAATATATAATACATTTAGTTATAATCCTCCTAGTAATAACCCTCTATTATAAAATTGTCATAATTTGTCTGTAATTTAATCACATGATTATTGTTCCGTTTAAGTATTAATTTAAATCCAAGACTTAAGATCACTTTATAAAATTGGGCCTTAGACGGACACATTTCGACGGTCCCGTAGATGTCCGCCTAAGAGCGGTTTCACTGTATATCGATTTAATCGAATCGAATCGAAACAATTGACGGAAATTAGTCCCAGTTTATGAAATCTAGTACTTTTTTTAGTTGCAATCTGTTACAAGATGGCAATCGACTTCCCTTTATCGATCGACATAAAAGTGATTGTTCGTGGTTCCGTGCTGTTGTTTTTACCAATTCATTTTATTTTCTTTAGTTTTGACATGTTCTGGTTAAACTTACGTCCCTTTAAATATCCATTCCAAGAGGTCTAGGTCTAGCTTGAAACAAAACAGAAATGAGCAAGAATAAAAATACTTGTAGGTTAGGTTAAGAAGTCAATAATCAGTTTTGACAGTTGACTGTTTGACTTTTGTAAAGATTGTTTCACGAAAAATGGATACGATTTAATGATTTCCTGGGTCGGTTCCATTGTGTCGACAAGAGCTTGGCAATAAACAAGTGAAGTATGAAGGGACGGACTAAGGAAAACAAGTAATGAGATGATTATATTAATGTAATCAAATGAAATAACATTTTTTTTAAATATTACTAGTCATATTTATTTACATTTATAATGTCATTCTATAGATAGTTCTGTTTCGCTATCGCTATCCTCATCAAAATTAATTATAATTGGATTAATTATACGATCCAGACTAATATACGAATTTTCTACAGTTATTACGTGACGGACTGAATTTTTCCAACTACCTGGGGGAATATCATCAAAGCATTTTCGTATTAATTCTACAACACTAGACCTTAAAGTCGGAGAAATATTTTCAGACCTAACCAGTGATTTTAGCTGGTGCCACATATGCTCTATGGGGTTAAAAATGCAATAATAGGGTGGGAGCCGTAGCACTGTATGTCCAATTTCTTCTGCCAATGTGTCACAAACATATACTTTTTTTATACAAAATGTCTTTAAAACTTCCAAAAGATCACTTTTTTTTATAACTTTCTTCAAAATATATATCATTCGCCGCCATGTAGTTCTGAATCTCCAATTTTGTACTATTTGAGCTTGGAGCTTTATGTAATTGGCGACTGTGATAGCTCGCATTGTCCATTACTATCACGCTATTCTGAGGAATTTGGTAAAAGACAATTCTTGAACCATTCCTCAAAAACTAACAAATTTTACCACAAAAAGATATTTAAATATAAATTAAGCAACCTAACCTACCTGATGTGCCTATATTTAATTATAATTATTACAATCCGGTCCTTTCCACATAATAATAATAAAGGGTCATAAATAATGGGATGGCCACACGTACTTTTACTGCAGTCATTAAGTTATATCCTTTTCGTGAAACAATCTTTACCCGTTTACAGAGCCAAAAGCAGCAACCAGTTAGAAACTCACCCGGTTGGAAATTTTACACTCATTGAGAAATTATTGTGTGAAGAACAATTTAATAATATATTATATTATTAAGTTATATCTTAAATACGTGAAAAATCAGTTGCAATACTTGTCAAAATTACAGAAGGTTCATTCGTGGAAAAAGACCAACCGAATATTTTCTGGTTTGTCGCTCCGCTTATCGCCACACTAACAAAAATATATATAATTCTCTTGTTTTACAAGTAAAAGTATGTGTTAAAAAACTGGTTGGGATGCGGTTTTAAATATTTCTGTCTGTCGCAGCGATATTTCCGACGATAAGGCCGCTTTCGGGTGAGAAGACCGGCTTTTTTGTTGGTCGCGGGGCATTAAATTTGACGCAGTTTAAATTTAATGAAACGAATGCACGGTCTGAGGCGTGCGAGGAGAAGAAGCCATTGTCACGGTTGTCCTTCGAAGTGGCCTTTTCGGAGATGTGACAAGCTCGATACAGGGCGTTGAAGAAACACATATACACACACACACACACACAAAATTAAAATAAATAATAAATAAGAAAATAAATGTGTAAAAGTAGAAGGGGGGGGGGGGGGGGCACAGTCTTAAATGAGGTACTTGATGGTCCCGGGGCCAAAACTTAACACTGGAAGGCGCCTTAAGGCTTCGTAGATTCTTTCTAGAGCAAGATCGCTTACGGAATCACACCATATATATATATATATATATATATAAACAGTACCTATATTGCCAATACGGACGTTCCAAAATACAAGAAGCATCCCCGCTATGGTAGATGGCGCGGGCCTATTGAGTTTGCGCAGCAAGGTGGAAATTTTATCGATCGCGTCAGAACCGGCCCGACATTATTTGTTTGTTGTTATTCGTCGTCATCTTTGGTTCTGGATGCTTTTTCAAATTACAGAATAAAAAATGGTTCATCCACATTGTTGTCGATATATTAGTGCTTTCATTACCTAACAACAATTGTTGTAAAGGAGTTTTTAATTTGTGATGATTCGATTCGCTGTTTGGTAGGTTTGTGACTTGTTTTGTTTAGATGAAAGGACACAAGTGCATGGTGCTTTTTTGCAAAAGTCGTGGATCAACACCAGGTATAAAGTATTTCAGGTATGTACTTATATACGCAAATATTTTGCTTATCACATTATCCGATCTTCGGAACCGAATTTCACTAAAAAGCTTGTAAAGAAAGAAGAGAGTGTCACTCGTATACAATATAATATATATGTGGTCACTACCTAACCTTAAAATTAATGTATTTTTAATTTGGTGCATTAGTAACTGATAATAATTCCCAAAATAGTCAATATATTCATTCTTAATTTTTGATTTAGAAAAAAGTGAGGTTAAGAAACATACGACGTCGGATGAAAGTTAAGATAAAGCTCAGAGTATCGATTATTACAAATATTCGGACGGAATTTGGCACCAGAAGTTTACACCAATCAGGGCACCGTCGGATCATCATATCGTCAGAAATCGTATGCCTGGAACGCTTTCTTAAATCGAATTAATCGAAATTTTGATTGAAATATTTTTCCTAACTAACCAGTGAAATTCACATTAAACAAGTTGAAATCCGGTCCTGTCAAATGTTTACTTTCACTAGGAAATTTCTGAACTGCGCAAACTCACAGCGGGGACATAATTGCAGATGGTATTAGCAATATACTGTTTATATATATGTGAATCACACTTATATGTTAGCACGTTCTAAGGAGTGTCCTGCATATCTGCTTCCACAGGAAATTGTGTTTCTATTCGCAAACAAATATATCCGTTAATATTTCACAGATTGCAAGTACAATAAACCCGAACAATCCTATTAAGTCTTTTATTCACCAGAGTTTTTATTTTTGCATCACCCTGTAGAAAGAGCTTATTATGCACATTGGAAGATCTTGAAATGAGATGGCTTGGGCGAGACTTAAAGCTCGCTTACCTTAACTTTTAAGTCGCTCGTTGAAATCTTTCAGTGATCCCAACGTCGGATAGAGGTGCTATGTTTTATTATTGCCGAACGCTTTCGGCCCATACCACGTCCTCAAATGACCAAATACATTCTTATTCAATTCGAATCATTGGCATGAATTTTCAAAAAAAAACAGCTGTCGAACATCCAAAAACCTTGATTTGTTGTTGCTTTGAGAAATTTAATACATCTTTATAATCGATTAATGGATGGTAATGATATTTGAGAGTGTTAGCGCTAGACCTTTCATGAAAACACTGATTTCAATTTATACACAACATCGCTTATCAAACGACCGATAAATTATTCAAAACCAAGTGATTTCGTAGGGTGGCCATTAAACCGGTATATCTTTTGTTTCTTTTTCGCCTCATCTTCAACGTAATGCGATCAAAGTAGGCGTGGAGCAATCGCCGTTCTGTAATAATGCTATACATTATGTACGAGCCTTCTGCAACACGCATGAATACCTTTCCTTTGGAATATTTTTTGGAAGATTGTAATTATGTAGACGCTAGTTTTTCTTTTTGCGAAAAAGTTTGGGATAATTTTTAAATTACTTATATTTTGACTTTTTTGAAGTTAGAAGCGGTTTAAAGTAATTGAGCAGGTGTACCATAGTCAATTATGACCTTTTAGCACACCTGATTTTAAGTATCATAATAAGATCGTAACCGGTTTTTGGGTGGAAGTTATACAGAAATATAGTTAGAGAGACGGTGACAATAGGGGTTCCGTGAAGTGGAATATCAGTAATTTGGTTTTTCGTGGAGTTTAGGTCTCCCTCTACAACTTTTATATCTGATGAAATGCCGTAGAGCGTTGCTGAGAGGCGCTGTACCGCTTTAGATAGGAAATTCTCAATAAATTCAAAATTATATCGAGCCATGTCTGCAAATGAATTTACAGCATCTGCGTGACCCCAAAGTCAAACGCATTTTCTGACAGGTCAACCCTTGCATATACAGTGATGGGCTAAAATATGGAACAAATTCATTTAAAAATCAGGTTTTATTTTTTTGTAAAAACGCTCCGACACGTCGATGATAATTTTTTCTTCCGGATTTTTTGCCTCAAAAAGAAATTATACTGGGTGTGTCAAAAAGTAGATGTTGTAAAATTTTTTTGTATTTTAAATAGAACCACCCTATTTTTACTTATCACATAAATTCTACGTCAAATTCTGAGCATAATTGATGTAGCATACTCTATCCTTATCTCTAACGGTTTTATAGAAAAATTACATCTTAAAAAAGAAATGTCTTTAAAAAAAGGTACATGTACCTACTTAAAGGTAAACAGGTAAATTTAAATTAATTGTTACTACGATAGTAGTAGATCATGTGTCAATCAAAAAGAATTTTAAGTATAATTTTGAAAAAACGGTGATCATGGTGCATTTAAATGAAACTCAAAGAATCGAAATTTTAATTTTAATTGGATGTGTAGCCAAAACAAGAAGTCAAGAAGAAGTTTGTAACTTGTTTAGCGTTAAGTATCCAGAACGACGGATTACAAGGTCTACAGTGAGTAAAATTGAGAAAAAATTCAGAGAAACGGGGAATGTAAAGGATCGTCTACGGCCAGGTCGTCCAAAAATTAGTGAAAACACAAAATTGAACATTTTGTTAGAAGTTGAAGATAATCCCCGTAGTGCATCCACTGAAGTAGCCCTTAATAATGATGTTAGCCGACGATCTGTTTTGCGGGTATTGAAACAAGAAAAATACCATCCGTATAAAATTAGGTTGCTGCACGAGCTAAACGAAGATGATCCCGACCGCCGACTACAGTTTTGTGAAACTATGATGGAAATTTGCAACTTAAATCTATTTTTCCATCGCAGCGTACTTTTTAGCGATGAAGCCACGTTTTGTTTGAATGGTTCGGTAAACAGACAAAATTTTCGGTATTGGAGTACAAATAATCCCCGTTGGATGAGAGAACAGCATACGCAATACTCACAAAAAGTAAATGTTTGGGCAGGGATATTAAATGATAGAATTATTGGACCTTTTTTCTTCGATGAAAATCTTACAGGAGACCGGTATTTACAATTTCTTCAAAATGAATTAATTCCCACACTAGCAGCGGATTTTCCAAATCCGAATCAGCCTAATCTACCAGAAGCGTCTAATTGGTTTCAGCAGGATGGTGCTCCGCCTCATTTTGCTCGACAAGTACGAGAGTATTTGAATACTATTTTTCCCGAACGATGGATAGGTAGAAGAGGACCCATAGAATGGCCTGCAAGATCTCCCGATCTTACACCAATGGGGTTATTTGAAATCAAAAGTGTATAAGGATAAACCACAAAATTTGGAAGACTTAAAATTAGATATGAAATTAGGGAAATTAATGAAAATACTGTAAATAATGTTTTAGAAGGGTTTTTAAGTAGATTGGCATATTGTCAAGAAGTTAATGGTTTGCATTTTCAACACTTAATAAAATAATTTTTCAAAATTATACCTACATCTACTTTTTGACACACCCAGTATAATTTCTTTTTGAGGCAAAAAATCCGGAAGAAAAAATTATAATCAACGTGTCCGAGCGTTTTTACAAAAAATTAATACCTGATTTTTTTAAATAAATTTGTTCCATATTTTAGCCCATCACTGTACTTTTTCGAGCGTGTCAAACAAAAATGAATGGAAACATTATAAAGTCTCAAGTGACATGGGTCTAAGTGGACTTAATCGATTTGTATTCACATGGAAATAACTCGTAAACAATTTTCTGATAAAAAGATTATTGCGAAAGTGCGGTATTTTATTGAAAAGTCCGCCAATTGCTTCCCGTGCGCGAAATAACCTTAGAATTGTAATATTTTCTTACATAACACGGTATGTGACGAAAAAACTTTGGTGAGTCGTGTCTTGCTTGTCTTAATCACCAGTTATCATTTTTCCCATCATACAACCGAACGATACCTGCCTTCCGGGATCTCTGCGTGATATTGTCAGTATTCCGCCAAGCTAGGTCCGATTCCTCTGAAATTGTTTTTTCCACAATATTTGGGTTTCAAGGAATGTAGTGTGTGACAATTTTCTGACATATAACGATCGTTTTCCGGGTTTCCTCCGAGGAGATTTTTAAAAAATTCCAATAATGAAATAGTCCTGGAACTACAAAAATTTTTTCACATAATCTTTAACATATAACGTTCCATTCTAGAAAGTTTCAACCTCAAATTCGCTTTTTTTTCTTTTTTTTTAATCTTAATTTTTTTTGACACGCTCAGAAAATTATATGCAAGGGTTGACCTTGTCAGAAAATGTGTTTCCCGTGACTTTGGGATCACGCAGATGCTGTAATAGTACATTACGTACCGAGGGCAGTAAGAAGTCCGTAAAGGCCTTCACTGCCCGAGGTTCGTACCGTACTTTTTGTCAAAAGTGCGCCGAGTCCTTCTGCCACTAAAAAGAGTGTTGGTCGTGAAACCAAGCACTGGGCGACGATAGCGCTTCTCGCTCTCCCGTGTGTTTGTGTGTGCTTCCAGCGTGAACGCGAGAGGGCTGTAATGAAAACATTACAGCCCTGTTTCTAGGTATATTACAGCCCTGTCTCCGAGAGGCTTGAAAAGAGCTACTTACGGTCACGAAAAGAGGTCGCGTAAGAGGCGCTTACGGCGCACGTATGACAAAAATTCATTTTCAGACATGGCTCGATATAATTTTGAATTTATTGAGAATTTCCTATCTAAAGCGGTACAGCGCCTCTCAGCAACGCTCTACGGCATTTCATGAGATATAAAAGTTGTAGAGGGGGACCTAAACTCCACGAAAAAACAAATTACTGATGTTCCTCTTCACGAACCCCCTTTAACAATTATATGTATTACAAAACTTTATTTAAATATATTTTATTATAAAAAAACAATTAGCAGAAATTTGTGCCCAACTTATGGGACATATATAAAAAAAAGTATTTTCCAGTAAACTTGTGTGGTCTCATTGTCCCGATTAGCAAATATGTACATAAAATCCGAGCTTGCCCAATTTTAAAAAATTATATCTTCTTAAGGTAATCGAAAGATAATATCCTTAATCGATGTAATGGAATACAAGTTGTCATAATTAAAAAATATTAATGAGAAATAATTAACGAAATGTGGCCACACAGACCATACCCGTCTCCATATTAGTAAATAGGCGATGGGCGTACATGGGCAACATGATCGTTTAAAATAAACATCTTCACGCAATTTAATCGAGATAAGAAACGACACATAAATTATACGATACGGGTTGTTCCGATGTTGAATCTTAAAGGGATTTTATTAATAGACTGGTCCATGATCAAACTAGCTTCAACAGATGTGCCCAAAATTGGCAAATGCACTTACCCCAATTAATTATCGAATATTCAAGAATACACGTCCAACTTAATAAGCTGTTATTTCGTTAATATTGACCCAATTTTAATATATTTTTTTAACATAGAAAACAGATAGAATTTAGGGCCGAGTAGTTTCAAAAACATTTAATATAATAAAGAGACAGAATTGTGAATATTCTGTCAGTATCATACAAAGTTTGAAACGGAGATCAATGATGCCAAGTCTATACTAAGGCTCCTAAATCTACCGCCTGCGTTTGAAACCGAAAGGTATAATATTACTTATATTGAATGCATTTCTGATGTGTACATAATTCATTAAAAATATTATACTAAATATGTGTGTATTTTTTAAATTTTCTACTCGTAAAGTTATTTATAGTTTCAAAATGACATCAAATTGCAACGTTTTAGGGAAATCACCGTGGCAACGCTGTACGCACGTGCTTATCGATTATAGTATACAGGATGTTAAAAATTTTTTAATCGGGTTTTCGTAAATATCTTAAATATCCTCTTGTCGGTATTTTTGAATTTTGACAGTTTTATTTGTAGTGTTAAGGGGCTAATTTAGCCCTAAGTAGATTACATTTATTGAGTCCAGTGGCGTCCCGGCCGGCACATTAACGAATTTTATTTTTTTTAAAAGTAAGCCACTGGCTTTTTTGTAATTTTTATATTTTTCTCGGATTAAGCAACTAAAAATACAACACTTTTGCCCCTTGAATTTTTTTCGTATCTTACTTTGTTTTCGAGGCAAAAAATAAAAACCACTTTGATGCATGTCCCAGGAGATGCATGGACGATTTTTTTTTAATCACGGTTTGCTTTGGAAAATTATTGCAGCATTTAACTTGACAGTTGTCAGCTACAAATCAAACTGCCAAATTTCAACAATATCGACAAAAGGATATTTAACATATTTACGAAAATCCGATTTAAACACCCAAAGAATCTTTCTTCCTCTTAAAATTACTGCACCTACTTAGTTAACACCCTGTATATCTAATTGCTTTAGTTGCAAAAATAAATTAAATTTAATTTTTATGTAAAATATCCGTAAGGGGAAGGGAAGGTAACAGGCCGCAAGGACAATCCATGGTCGTGCTCATATTGTAAAATTAAATATAAAAATATTAAAATGTTAATTTTTTTGTGAATATAAAGGAGTAAGTAGGTACGAAATGTTAAAATAATAAGAACGAAAAGTATTGGGAGAAACAGGAATGCAACAATTTATTTCTGAGAAACTCCCAAATTTCAACGTCTTAAAGTAGGTATAAAATAACAAAAAACAAAACGATATAATCATTGATCTCTACTCTATGTCGTTATCGTCTTCACTATCAGACTCACTATCTTCAGAGTCGGACTCAATGTTATCATTGCCGAGTGTAATTATGATGGGTTCTATTTCTTCCATCATGTAATCTGTCTCCCAAAATTTATTTTCAATACTAATAACATGCTGGCAAAATTTCTCCCAGTCAGATGGTGTAACTAACCTTATGGCCTCATCTAAGACCTCTTTCAGCTTGGTTAAACTGAAATCCCCTGATGTGTTTAGGTTCCGTATGTACCTTCTGACTTGAGCCCATGCCAACTCAATTGTAGGGGGGAGTTATAAGGGGAATATGGCCAGCCTGTTTTATGATATTGTCAATGACATAGCTTTTTTTATCACCTCGAGGCTTGTGCAATTTTACAAGTTTAAAAAGGTCAAATTTCCTAATACCACATACCTATATCTCATAAATATGTAAAATATTTGGTTTTTCAACCAACAATTTTCGTTTATTTTGGCATTTGCGAAAATAAAACCCATTGGCTTTTAAAAGTTTATGCAAAGCGTCTTTTCCATATGGAAAATCATTTTTTTACTATTTGCCCTATTAATTATACTATACGTGTAACATCCACAACGCGCTGTCGCTGGTCAAAAATCAAAGCGTGTCTGGAGCATGGCAGTGCCATGTGTCTGGCGAATGTCTGCGGAGGCGTGTCCAAATCAATCGCATATTATATTTTCATCTCTGTTTAATGCCGTGAAACAAAATAGAGGCGGAAGTGATCCTATTAATCGACTAAATGTTTGGAGTAAATGGATATTCACATGTTGTCAGATTTGCTAGCAAATAGATAATTCAATTAATATTTTTATTTTGTCCGGCAATTAAAATTAAGCAGGTGTGAACATATTACTTAAAACTCAAAATACCTCTCAGTTTTTCAGTCTGAATAATAATATTTTCTAACTTTTTAACGATTAGGTTAAATTCTGTAATCAAAGGAGGTATAAATAATAAATTTCATAAAACCTACAGGTCGACAACTTTAACTGATGTAGCTACAAAAGGAATGCGGGCAAAAAAATTTCTTGGGATAACAATGTTGTCACATATATTAAATTTTAATTTAATAACATGTTACCAAGTAAACCCTAAAATTAAATTTACCCATTTAAAGTAAATTGTCATAAATATATAAGAAACTAATATTCTATTATAGTTTCAATGTTCTTAAAACTTTCTTTTCATACTATTTATTTTAATATTTAAATGCAAAATAAAATATTTTTTCATTAAAGTACTTCTAATCTAAAAATAGGGCAACATGGCACAATATCAACGGTAACCATGGGTAACTGGTGGCTAGAGCTAATTTGATAGGTTATATCCCAGACAGAGGATGACGACACGCATCTGGTGACATGCCCATTGTGCCGGCGTGGTTGTTCGGCGATGTCCAATATGCTTCATCCAGTTCCGTAGTGATAGGGTTTGTTTTAAAACTGTGATAATGAAGAAGAATCACAAATTAATACATTTAAATTGCCACTTAAGCGGAAGCTAGAAAGGCTCGCAATGTATACGGAGTAAGCGTGGGTGCAGTAAAAAACATGCACAAAGAAGATACTGAAAGGAAGAAAATAACCCGAATCAATTGTTGTAATCTCCTGTCAAAAAAGGGACCGTCGTTGCTGTCGAAAAAATCGAAGGCTTCGACTTTGGCATTGTTAGGAGAACAATACAAAAGTTTTATTTTCAACTAAAAGTATTTCCAACCTTAAAAAAGTTGCTACAACAGCTGAGAAGTGACATAAACTTTCCATTTTCCCTTGAAACTTTGAGGTGGATGTTGCAATCAAACGGATTTTATTGGCGAAAATGCCAAAATAAGCGAGGAATATTAATGAAAAGGCCTAATATATTGCACTGGTGATACAAATATATTCATGCTATGAAAAAATATATATTATTACATTATTAAGATAATAATTGCACGCCCATGACTCGGCCATGTTTTAAAAGATATTGCTTCCCCCTTACCGATACCGCGTAGCTATACACTTGGTTGTCGAACCGTACTAGATTTTTGGTAAGTAATTTGACAGAACGAAACGACAAGCTGTACATGCAGCTACATTTTATGCGCTACCCCGACGCATCAAGCCATAAACTATTCTTCCCTAAACTTGAGAATCTGTTAAAAAAAAATTAAAATTGGTTCATTATTAAGGACATAGCAACAGCTTATTAATTTGGACGTGCCTTTTTCAATATTCGGTTATTAATTGGGGTAGTGTATTTGCTTATTCTATTAAATGAACATAACATTCTGTTTATTTTCAAATGAAATATTGCAGAGACGAGAAAATATCTAAAATCAATTTAAATGACATTTAAAATGTCACCGGCAATATTTTATTTATATAAAAGTGTTTTTTTAACATTCCTGGTTTATTTTCATGCTTTTAATAATCAATTAATTATGTTCAACACCATTATACCTACCATTGACGGTTCCTTAAATAAATGGTCTATTTTAATTTGAGCCGGTTGGAATAGACAAAACACCAGACACAAAATAACATAAAAATGTCATTGCGTACAATGGATTGTTTTGATACACAATATAAATTATTTTTATATTTTTGTAACAATTAAAGCCAAGCATTCCAAGCATTATAGCACCTAAGTTGTGAAACATTTAAATATGAAATTGTTTTTTATTAATAAATTTTACAATTTCTACTCAATTTAAACTGGGTTTGCATATTAAATTGCTAATTATGTACTTTGAAGACTTTTAAATTTAGGAAGTAGAACAAGATATGGCCTATTGTCCCCTTGTCTTATTTGAAGAAAGAGTTGGACATTTATGGTAATATTTAAACCAACCCGACAAACAAACCCGATGGTACAATAGCATCCACAGCTGGAGACAAAGCAAACTTACTTGCTGAACTATTTTCTTCGCATTCCACTGTAGATTTCCAGGGAAGAACACCACCCGACATTCCTGCAGTTCAATCCGAAATGACTGAAATCGTGTTCCGTCAGCGTCCCGTCAAACGAATCCTGAAAGGACTCGACGTCAAAAAAGCCACTGGTCCAGACGAAATTCCTATTATAGTTCTCAAAAGATGCGCCGATGAACTAACACCAGTATTTTGTAGACTTTTCAACCTATCCTACAAAAAAGGAATATTTCCATCTTGCTGGAAGACGGCGCGAGTCCAGCCTATTCCAAAGAAAGGTAAGAGAACCCTGCCTAACAACTATCGACCAGTCGCATTGCTTTCAGTTATATCAAAAGTAATGGAGAAAGCTATTAATCAACATCTTCGAAAGTACCTGGAAGGCTTCAACATTATCAGCGATCATCAATATGGTTTTCGGAAGTCCAGATCAACTGGAGATCTTCTAGCCTATGTCACCCATCTTTGGAACAACGCAATCGAACATCATGGGGAGTCTCGGGCTGTTGCACTGGATATTTCTAAAGCTTTTGATCGTGTTTGGCATGAGGGGCTTCTAAGTAAACTGCGATCCTATGGTATGCCCAGTCGATTCTGTGCATGGTTGTCTAGCTTTCTTAAGGACCGCTCTCTACAAGTTGCGATTGACGGATTTCTCTCAGACACCTTCACCATCAATGCCGGTGTTCCTCAAGGGTCCATATTGTCTCCCACTCTCTTCTTACTCTACATTAACGACCTTCTAGTGAAAACTGAAAATCCGATATTTAGTTTTGCTGACGATAGCACACTTATCTCATCTTTCTCTTTGAATGCGCAAACATCGGCTGCCGACGCACATCTTCGCAGACAGCATGAAGTATCACGCCTCAACAAAGACCTGGAAGAAATTTTGGCTTGGGGTGACAGTAACCAAGTCGAATTTAACGCTAAAAAAACCCAGGCAGCAGTCTTCTCTAAAAAGGTTAACATTACCGAACCGGAAATAGTCATGGCCGGACACGCAATCCCACTGGCTTCATCTATTAATTTGCTGGGCGTCAATCTGGGAGGAAATATGTCTTGGCATAACCACGTTGTGGCAATCGCCAAGATAGCTTCTCAGAAGCTTGGGGTACTTTTCCGAACCAGAAAGTTGTACACACCTCAACGACTTTTGACACTATACAAAGCCCAGATTCGACCATCACTAGAGTACTGCTCTCATGTCTGGAGCTCTGCTCTCATGTCTGGAGCTCTGCACCCAAACATACTCTTCGGCTACTGGATTCCATCGAAAGGAGGGCTATTCGTCTGATCGGAGACCACGAGCTGACAAGGAACCTCGACAGCCTAGAACATCGAAGACAGGTTGGAGATTTGACTCTCTTTTACAGATATTTTCATGGAAGGTGCTCGGCTGACCTTGCTCTCTTAATTCCGCCCAGAGCGACGAATAGCAGAAATACATGACGAACCACTGCCGCCCATCCATATGTGGTTAAGCTTAGTACTCCTCGAACTACAATATTTAAGAATTCTTTCATCTGGAGGACTTCATCCTTGTGGAACGACCTTCCCGAGGTCGTTTTTCCCAACGAATATAACCTCCAACGATTCAAAACCAACGTGAATCGCTTTTTGCGCACACGCACCACTCCCAGAGTGCCCTAAAGGATTTTTCCTATAGTGCTTGTGTTGATCATAAAAAAAAAAAAAAAGAAAAAGACAGAAAATTTCTTATTTTCAGTTTGTTTTTCCATTTCTTATTCTTTTTGTGTCTGACTTTTAAACCACTGTTTCGCATTAACGCAAGATCTATTAAACCAATTTTATTATTGTGTCGGTGGAACATTCATTTCAAAGTCTGCTCTGGTAGCTCCGTCGATAACGTAGAGGTCGCTAGGAACTCTACTTAAACTCTATCTTAACGCTGTCTTACATTATCTCATTTCTTGTCCAAGAAATTGTACAATTTCTTGTTTGTATCGTTTCTAGTGTTGTGATCGCTCTAGCGAAAAACCGCTTGATCACTCGATTATTGAAATAACCGACATCGCCCGATTATTAAAAAAACCGTTCGAGTTATCTATTCAAGCTAAAACCGTCGCTCGTCACTTATTATCTTTCACTCGATGCACGAGCTTCGCTTGACGCCGGCGGAAATATACCGCTGTAGTGTGATCGATTTAAAAAATTGCTCGTATATTCGAACAGTTTTTCGCTCGATAGGAAATACTCTAGTTATAAATTCAGGCGAAAAATCGAAAAATATCGCCAGTCACTTGATACAGGACATTCGGTCTACGCGCCGCGCCATCCGATTGGCGACGTTCGAGTTTGACGCTGAGTAGGTACACGACATACGTCTTTCTTAAAGGCACATAAACGAGAAGGTGTATATAAAAAAGTATGCCGAACCCCTTAGCGGAGTCATCGCGACATGGGTTTTGTAAAGTTTTGTTTTAACTGGCTAGCCAGCGGCGTAGTTTAGGTCTCCGATTGTAAATATTAAAAAATTTAAGGATATAATTTTAAAATTTTTAGTTACTATGAACACGAGAAAACTTCTCAAAAATAACATAATAATAGAAATTGTTAATGAAAAATAACAAAACGAACAAAATGGTTAACAAAATATATAGAAAAATTCAATGGTAATCTTATAGTAAACATTTTTAAATCTAAACAGGAACTTTTTATTATTAAACTCCAGAAGACTTCTTAGAAGTAGCATACATTATAGAAAATGTTAATGGAAAATAAGAAAACGAGTAAAATAGTTAACAAAACATAGGTATCGACAAATTTTTTGGTACCTAACCAAAAGTAAACATTCTTAAATTTAAACAGGAACTTTTAGGTAACTATGAATGAATACATCAGTACATGAATTTAAAAAAATAATAACCAATTTTCTTACTTTGCCAGTCGCGTAACTAAGAATAAATTTTTGAAGTGCACACAGTGGGCACCTGATAATTTAAAGTGGAAGAATTTGATAAGCTATTTTAAATATCTACTTATTTTATGCTCGTAGATTGAGAAAGATGTGAAGAAAAATAACTCTTGGTAATACTTTTTGTTCCGGTTAAAAACGCACAATAATAAACCCGAACAATAAATACATATTTGAGTGATTTGTTGCAATTTTTTTTGTTTGGTATCGAGACACGTGGTAAAAATTCATTATTGACAAATAAATAAATTTCTGGAATTTTTCTGGTGGCTACTACAATTTTTTAGCTAAACCTGTGCCCACCCGTAGTTACGTGCCTGCTAAATACCCTACCTGATCACATGTAAACGGCTAGGCTGCCGTCGAGCAGTCGGTGACGTCATCGCTTGGTGAATTGGAATTTCAAGCGATTCACTCGAGCGATTCACTCGATTATTAAAATCGCTCGAGTATCAAGTACTCGATTATTAAAATCATCGGTTTTTTCCAACACTAATCGTTTCATACAGTAAATTGTGTCATAAATTGTATGAGAAATAGAACAGGTACTATTTTCATCCAATTTATGGAGGATGCTTTAGGACTACAGATCGTAGTTTGTTCGGGACAAGTCCTTTTAAGAAAAAATCACAAGAAGTAAATATTTATTGAAATCGGAACGAACATTTATCTTAATAAACGTACAAAACACCAACGCGACTACGATATGAAAGCTGGGCTGCAGGAGACTAACAGTTGTATAGATAATACACCCACCCATGCAATGACTGACCCGTGCCTGCAAGCACCATATGTTAAAACAACAATAAGTTTATTTTTAAGGTATGTTGTAGGTTTTTTTATGCGGCCGCTTTTTGAAATAGTATCTTGTAGTCCTTTTTCGTTGATTTTGAAATTAAAAGATACCCATATAAAGGTCCGTAACCATTAAACGAATCTAATAGAAATACATGAAGTTGTAGACATATGGGTATGATGGTGGGTTTTGTTAACGGTTTTTTAAGAGTTGTAATGTATTTTTATCGGTGGGTGTTTTTTTTTGCATTTGCACCTAATGAGTAATTATTGATATTTTTTGCATTCTTGTCTCCATAGTTGCCTTACTTATTACCTTATTAAATTGGGTGGTAGATACCCCCTTCAAATAGGAAAACTCTAGTTTTAAATAAGAGCAATAACACGAACAGAACTGGCCAACTTAAAAGTTTTTATTTCCGTGAATACGGGTGTAAATGCTTCTTGGGACTGAAGGTATTTAAACCCAAAAGAAATACATACGAGATTTATGTGCACATTTCACTTTCGTTGCTAATTTCTTCGCATTACTTGGAGATGGGGAACCAATACTGGAACTGATCCCGTGGAACAGATCCGATACTTGGTAGTATGGAACTGATCCACTACAAATCCGAATACATGTGTGTGATTTGATGTTAAACTGACAAAAATTACCCGGGACGACGACGCAGGGCAAACCGTATAAGCCGATACGGATACAGACTCTTGGATGGATAAGGATTATTGGATGGATACGGATTCTTGAACTGATGAGGATTCTTTAATGCATATGGATTTTGGACGGGTACAGATTCTTTTACGGATGCGGAGTCTTGGATGGATATAGATTCTCGAATGGATAAAATTCTTGAGAAGATACGGATTCTTGGATAAATATGATTCATGGATTGATACGGATTCTTGGATGGCCTCGGATCGATTCTAAAAGTTTTTATTTCCATGGTTACAAGACCCGTATATAATTTTAAACGCTGCTGACTACTGGTGTAAATGTTTCTTGAGACTGAAGGTATTTAAACCCAAACCCATACGATATTTATATGCACATTTCACTTTCGTTACTAATTTTTTCGCATTAGTTGGAGATGGGGAACCAATACTGGAACTAATCCCGTGGAACAGATCCGATACTTGGTAGTATGGAACTGATCCACCACAAATCCGAATACATGTGTGTGATTTGATGCTAAACTGACAAAAATTATCCGAGACGACGACGCGTTGATAAAAGGATACGAGTACAGATTCTTGGATGGATAAGGATTCTTCGATGGAACGGCTTCTTGGATGGATACGAATTCTTGGACAGATACGGATTCTTTGATGAATAGGAATTTTTGGACGGATTCTTGTACCGTTGCGGAGTCTTATATGAATACAGATTCTTGAATGGATAGAATTCTTGGGAAAATACGATATCTTGGATAAATATGATTCATAGATTGATCCTTGCACCGACTGACCGGAGGAGTACACAATTTGGACATGATTCTATAGAAGTTCGGATACTTCCTTTTTGAATTGAAGACGTATTTTTTTCCTGAAATTGTATAATAGTTGTTATTCAGACAAATGAATTGGGTTTAGGTAGGTACTTTTTCAATTGAATCAGTATGAGTTAGGCCTCGAAACAAACAGTGCATAAAGAAATCAACCGGACTTGATTCTGGACCGGATGTTTCAAACAGTTATGTCTTTAGCCTCAGATCGATTTGGAACTGATTCGTATTATTTTGGAACTTACCCAACCCTAATATACGCGTTCGCCATCGTAAACAATGCGTTGGTACCAATTGGACACGTCTCTCAATGTAACGCGAACCGGAGAGAACCGAGAACCCAATTTTTCAAATAATATGCAAGCCGTGCACTAACGTCCGCCCGGTGCAAATTATACGTGGTTCTACATGGAAATAACCTCACGGACGTATCGAATCGGTACGAATTAGTATGGTACCAGAACCCAAAGCAAAACATTGGTTTGATACCGAGTACGGCCATTGTTTTTAAGTTTTTATTTTTAAATTAGACACGGTCGTGGACCAAATGCCCTTTTTATATTTTTATTTTTGAAAGAAAGGTTTACGAAGGTTTGAGGAGTGGGACAGGAACTGGCGTTTTTTATGATTGTACACTAACATCGGCGAGGTACAATATTATGGAAGCCTAAACATTATGCCTTTGGGAAGATAATTTCATTGACTAAATCGACCAAGAAAAATAAATTGATGGAAAATAATTTTACGTTTCCAAAATAACCGCTAGGGGGCGCAATTGCTATTATACAGGGTGTTATGGAAATGACGTATTATATTTAAATGGGTGACTCCTTGGGTGTCCTAGAGACGCGCTACATATTTTTTTCAAATCCACCGTTTTAAAAATAGGGTTACTCACATGTGACTCCGCAGTAATGAATCACAGCACCCTGTATCAGTGTATCCCAAACACATGTTACGCGCAATGTTCCAAACTGTGTAAAAATGTAAAACTTTAGTTTCTTATAAAAATAAATATTTACCTTACTTAGAAAGTAAATCCAGGACCCTGTAAGGAATCCAGGAAGCAGACACCTTCAGTTCTTTTTTCTATGGGAAAAGCTTTATGCTCATCACGTGCCCTGATGATAGTGTGGGACTGCATAATAAGGTTATACCCACTAAACCCCATTCGGCCTCTTCTTTCCAATCTCAGAATATTACCGGCATATCGTTGAGAGAAAATAACACAAACTAATGTGTTACACTAAATCACTTAAAGAAACACACAGACACCCACGAGTTTCCAATCAGTTTTTTTGAAGATATGCACCTATTATTAGATTACACAAAAGCACTAAATACTAACGCATAATTATTAATAACACTACCGTAGACAGCACTATAAGATACAAATTATTTCGCAATAGAAATTCAGAAATAATAAAAACTCTAATTTCTAATGGGCTAATCAAATTTATTAATCCTTTACTGAAGAAGAATGATGAAATAATTATGTTGATAGACTCTTCCTTCCCATCCTTCCATCCCTTTAAAATAAATAGTCTCGTCTAACTAGCACGTTTGACATATTCGGGTTTACTAGGTCGATCGACATTTAGCTATTTGTGCTAACCGTCTAACTAGCGCGGTTGCCATTTCCGAGACTATCATTATACATGAAAGTATTACAGAAGGAAATTCCGCAATTTATGAATATAATCTTATTAAACATCGAAAGTGGCAACGCTGTATTTTCAGCACAAATAGCTAAATATCGATCGACCTAGTAAACCCGAATATGTCAAACGTGTTAAGTTACTTTCAAAATTTTTAGATGTCAATTTCCATACATTGGCAATATATATTATTTCCCAGAACAACAAGGGCGTATTTTTGTCTATACAGTAGCATTTTAAAATACTAAAAACTTAGATGTTCATGAGATGATGAATTTATGTGGCTTTGTTTTGGTGTGTTGTGAGGTTATTGTGTCGGTTTTTTTTCCGGTTATTTACTTGGTGTTTTTTTATAAAGTTGGTTTTAAATATGACCGAAGAGGTAAATAAAATTGCATTTTTTTTCTAAAGGGTAAAGTATCATTTAAGTTGTTCAGATTCGACGGTGTCGTTCCAATTGAACAAATGAGAACATACCTGAGCATTTGTAAATTCCGCGGCGGTTCATTCGAGTCAGTTCAAGTTTATAAATCAGAAATTGTTTCCCAGCGAACTGAACGTAAAAGTTTAAAAATGTACCTTGAAAAATAAACTTCTTCTTCTGTCAACCGGTTATTGACCTTCTAAAAAGTTTAACTGACAACGCCGCTCATAATTCACTGACATTTTTGGCCATAACCTATCTCAATATTGCTTTGTTTACATAATTTACATCTCACAAGTTGGTTTATCTTTCTCCCAGTGCTATGACATGTTTTTTCTGGTTTGACATAAAGTGATATAATTCGATTATTAAATAAATGCGCTAATTATGTTTATTTTTATTCAACTTGATTTCATCTAAGGAATTGCCGGTTTAAATGTAATACGTAATTTCCATAACACCCTGTATAACTAAAAATTCAAATATTTTCGAATTATCACTCTTAAGGTTTTTATTTAATAACGAATATAAAAAAGATCATTAATTTTTTAAATATACGGATATTTCCATTGTACGCAGTGGGTTCGTCTTAACGAATTTCTTGTACGTTAAATTTTTGTTTTTTTGTTACATGTATGTTTTTTATTTATACTCATCAGACCAGTATATTTTAGTACGCCACAGCCTGCACCGTCTGCAGTTCGAGCCAAAAATACGTACTTATTTAAGTGGCATATCGATTTTTCTTTTTTCATTACCTCAATAAGATTAATTGCCCGATTACACTGCAGATTCATCACCTACAGACATCTAGCTATAATAATCTTAATCTTTACGCATCAGAGACCATATTTGTGGTTTAATAATCAATACAAAAATAAAAGAACCCAGTAAGTACGGGGATGTATCTGTGCTTAGGCTGTCATTAGTCACTAAGATTTTTAAAATTTGATAAATATAGTCGTTTTCGCTAAGATAGCGCAGATTGCAAGAGAATATGAAAATAGTGCATGAATGGGGTGAACGGAAAGAAAAACTTAGTTAAATTTACTATAAAAATAGTAAAACTAACCATAAATTGTGGCTCTATATGTGACTGGGAATAACTTTTATTAAGAACTGCCATTAAATAATTATAGCCTGATCTACATTTTTAGTAAAAATTAAAAAAAATATTTAGTAACCCATTTATATATTTTTTTTCCTTTTTTTTTTTATGATCAAACACAAGCACTATAGGTAAAATCCTTTAGGGCACTCTGGGAGTGGTGCGTGTGCGCAAAAAGCGATTCACGTTGGTTTTCAATCGTTGGAGGTTATATTCGTTGGGAAAAACGACCTCGGGAAGATCGTTCCACAAGGATGAAGTCCTCTAGATGAAAGAGTTCTTAAATAATGAAGTTCCTAAGCTTAACCACATATGGATGGGCGGCAGTGGTTCGTCGTGTATTTCTGATATTCGCCGCTCTGGGCGGAATTAAGAGGGCAAGGTCAGCCGAGCACTTTCCATGAAAATATCTATAAAAGAGAGTCAAATCACCAACCTGTCTTCGATGTTCTAGGCTGTCGAGGTTCTTCGTCAGATCGTGGTCTCCAATCAGACGAATGGCACTCCTTTGGATGGAATCCAGTAGCCGAAGAGTATGTTTGGGTGCAGAGCTCCAGACATGAGAGCAGTACTCTAGTGATGGTCGAATCTGGGCTTTGTATAGTATCAAAAGTTGTTATAGAGAAGTAGTTATAGTAGAAATGATAAGAACACGAGGTGGCAATAAGCGATATTAATTTGTTTTTCTATTTGGGTTTCATAATGGCTACATTCTGAAATGCAAAAAAATTGAATGCCACTGCCACTTTATGAAACTGAAATTTTATTTTTTTTATGTTGGCAGCAAGTAGGATTGGAATTTTAGTCTTACTTCGATTTCGTTGAAATTAGTTTTCTATGCATTTTGGATTCGACAAAATTTTTTTATTGAAAACTTTAAAATACTTATCAAAAGACATCAGTATTTTTTGAAAACTAAAATTCAGGCTAACATTCCGAGACACAAGGCTGCACTTTCCTAAAAATTTGACCAAGATTTGGACAACAATTTAAAAAATTACAACATAAGCTCTGTCCGGAATTTATTGCCGGGGAGTGTACAGGGTGTCCCATTTTCGACACTTTTTTGGGGTATCTTCGTAATTGTTAGTGCTATCAAAAAAGTAATGTAGGTGTCATGTGCTCTTTTTGGGTGAACCTTAAAATGGTAAAATCAAAATTTGAAAATTTTCGCTTGCTTAAGAGATACGGGGGAAAATCAAAAAATTGACAATTTCAAAATTACCCTATAATGTTTTACACAGAAGTTTCTTTATATTGATTGTTGAATAATCTGCCGTTTTCAGAATAAGTATACGGGGTTTTTTAAAATGAAATACCCTCTATATTTTAATCTAAAAAGATAGCATTTTAAATTCTCTTTTCAAATATATAACACACCACGGATGATATTGGTTTCCTAGGCGATTTATTTAAACTTTATTACTTTAAATCACAGTAGACCATGAAACAAAAGCTAATATCATAGCCATGAAACAAAAGCTAATATCATAGGAACAATTATGTTGACTTTCTAGTTGTTATTCAACGTCAGTGTCATTTTTACATATTCATTGGTGAAAATGACTTATCAACATTTTGAAAAATTGCTTATATTGAAAGTGGAAAAAACGAAGAAATGGCGCAAAATGTATACAGGGTCCGCAAACGAAGCGTGGACGAAAGATTAAATCGTTATCGAAGAACTTATCAACGATACTAAAATATCTTGAGATATTGGATTAAAAGCGTCATGTTTTAAAAATATTTTACATTATACAGGGTGGCCCAAAAAAGTGTGTCAGCATAAAGTTATATTTTTTTAAATGGGACCCCCAGTATTTTATTGCATATTTAGGTTCGTATTACTATCGTTTATAAGTGCCTCAAATTTTATTTTATTTGGTTTTGTAGTTTCGCAGAAATAAATTAAAAACTAAAAAAAAAAGTTTTGCAGTCCTGAATAAAAAATTCAAAAAAAACAATCCAGAACTATTTTTTTAACCTCGGCATTGAGTGAAATTTATGACAAGAAGTCTAGAGATACTATGAATATAATTGCGTTTATTTATTTTATACAGGGTGTTCATTCAAAATAGCTTCCTTTTACTTAATTTAATGATTTTCCTCTACTGCCAACAGAACTCTTAATTCATTTGCTTCATTAATAACGGGTTTATTGATTATCATCCTTTTTGTGTACGCAGTGCTTCCTGTTGCTACAAATCTTTGCAACAACTTCTCGAAGGTTTCTGGTCTCGACTTTCTCTCAATATCTGGATATCTTTCAGCATACACTCGGATCGCGAGGAGGCAATTTCTTTGGCACATTCACCCATCATATTTACCATTTCTAAAGTTGTAAAATTCGACATTTTGTGTAAGTTAGTACTTAATTTCGACGACTGAACAAATGTAAATAATTTTATTTGGCTGTTATAGTGACAATATAAACAAAAAAAACCATGGCAACTCGATTAAGAATAAAAAATAAAATTAAATAAATAAAAGTAGCAAAAATGTAGGCTTTTAAAATTTATATCGAAATAACTAAATTGCGGTAATCTCTAAGAGTAAAAGGAAGCTATTTTGAACATTTACTTTAGTTTACAATTATTAGTCTAGTCGCCTATAACAAAATTTCCCAATAAAACTCTATTAAAACAACATAATTTATGATATTTACAATTAATTCGAAAACGGCTGAATATAACTTATATGCTTGTATTACAAAAAAAAATTGACTATGAATTCTACGTCAAATAGCCAAATAATATACAGGGTGTTCCATTTGAAAAACTTGAGAAAAATTATTTTAAAATGTGGGGTCTTTGAAAGCTTATTATGAACACCCTGTATAAAATAAATAAACGCAATTACATTCATAGTATCTCTAGACCTCTTGTCATAAATTTCACTCAATGCTGAGGTTAAAAAAACAGTTCTGGTTTGTTTTTTTTTGATTTTTTTATTCAGGACTGCAAAACTTTTTTTTTTAGCTTTTAATTTATTTCTGCGAAACTACAAAACCAAATAAATTTAAATTTGAGGCACTTATAAACGATAGTAATACAAACCTAAATATGCAATAAAATACTGGGTGTCCCATTTAAAAAAATATAACTTTATGCTGTCACACTTTTTTGGGCCACCCTGTATAATGTAAAATATTTTTAAAACATGACGCTTTTAATCCAATATCTCAAGCTGTTTTAGTATTGTTGATAAGTTGTTCGATAACGATTTAATCTTCCGTCCACGCTTCGTTTGCGGACCCTGTATTTTGTTCGCTATCCGAAAAGACGGTAACCATTTAAGGACATATTCCGAACATTTGCGATGATTCCCGTTATTTTTTACCTTAATCTGAATCCAAAGTAATAAAGTTTAAATAAATCGCATAGGAAACCAATATCATCCATGGCGTGTTATATATTTGAAAGGAGAATTTAAAATAGTATCTTTTTAGATTAAAATATACAGGGTGTTCCATTTAAAAAAAGAGGTTAGGTCCGATAACTTTTTTACCTGGCCCCGTATACTTATTCTGAAAACGACAGATTATTCAACAATCAATATAAAGAAACTTCCGTATAAAACATTTTTCTGTATCTCTTTTAACTAAGCAAATATAGGGTAATTTTGAAATTGTAAATTTTTTGATTTTATCATTTTAAGTTTGACACCTACATTACTTTTTTGATAGCACTGACAATAACGGAGATACTCTATAAAAGTGTCAAAAATGGGACACCCTGTACATCAGGCGTTTACATTTTTAATCAACATTGTTCACTTTCATATCAAATATCCTGTCCACCCTTCTTTAATCATCATCAGAGCCATTTTGATACCACCGTCTCTGTATCAAGATGGTACTCAGGAACCCACGCCTTGCCGACTTGAATAACAAAATTAAACGACCTGATTTAAGATAGGGCGACACGTCGTATAATGTACCAGTTTAGAAGTATCGCCTTACTGACTTGGGTCCGAAATAATTGGGCCCAAGGCGAAACATGCGGCCATTATTAACATTCAAACCCCTTTTTATCGGAAATGAAAATCGTCCCAAACGAGTTGCCGTTGACAGCAACACCTCGTTAAACTAACATGTGTTTTCCTATCGAAAAGACAACCGAATTAATTTAATAAGAATGATCGCTGGAATGGTGAGAACTGATAACGAAATTGATCGGGTGGTGCGTGGTTTACTAACGAGATGTTATGTGCATGGCTGTCTGGCTTTCTTAAGGACCGCTCTCTGCAAGTGGCGATTGACGTATTTCTCTCAGACACCTTCACCATCAATGCCGGTGTTCCTCAAGGGTCCTTATTGTCTCCGATGCTCTTCTTACTCTACACTCTACACGCTTCGCGGGTCGTTTTCTAAATTAAACGCGTGCTCTAAGATAATGTCTTATGAAACTTGTATCTTAATATACTATTATTTACTTATGTTTAAAACGCGTGACCTTAGCAAATTGTTGTCTTTCTGCATGACAGCATAGTTGTCAGTGTTATAGTCGTTTGAATTTCGTTAACTGCATATCAGAAAAATGGTTTATTTAACAGAACAGCACAAAATAACACTTCTACAGATGATTGGTTATGGAGATAAAACATGGACACAAATGGAAGTTGCTCGCTTATTTCCTGAAAAATTTCCAAATTTGCCTCCTATAACTCAAGAGATCATACGAAAAATATTAAATAAAATCATGTAATGTGAAGTGTTATAGTATATTACGTACCGAGGTGGAAAGTGATTCATTCCTGCCGAGAGAGTCGGTAGTTAACCGAGGCACGAAGTGGCGAGGTTAACTAGATCTCGAGACAGAAATGAAACTTTTCACGGAGGTTTATATACTATATTATTTACAACCACATCTAACATCCACTTCTTATTATTTTGAATTAAAATTATTAATAAAAGATAAATGTCATTTTGACTTTTCCATTGAAAAATTAGACAGACATTTCAAATAATCGCAGGTGGTAAAATAACATAGATAATAATACACATCAAGATGGCAAATATCATTTTTTTGAATATGGTTTCCATGTCACTAAACAATATATTATTTTAACAACAGAAATATGCTATCAGATGAGGATTTTGATTTTGCTGCTACTCCATCAGAAATTCGAGAAGCAGCAAAATTAGTAGAATCAACTAAAAGCCGCACGAGATATGACAAGGCATATAACTGTTTCAAAGAATGGCGTACGGGAAACAAAGTTCAAAATCCTGGTTCTGAGTCGGCGATACTAGCTTATTTCAGTGAAAATGCCAAGACAAAGAAGATATCAACGATTTGGTCACAATATTCAATGCTGAGGACCACTCTATCAATTAGGGAAAAGTAGACATATCTAAACGCGCAAAGCTATTAGCATTTTAAAAAAAGTGTGTTCGTATATTATTTTGAGATATCGATTTTTTTTAAATTGCAAAAAAATAATTTACTTTCCACCCGGGTGGAAAGTAAAAGTAAAAAAACGTCAACTTTCCACCTTTCAAGGATAGATGAAATGTCATTATTATATGCATGGGTCTAAATTAAGAATATGAGGTGTTAAAGTTCCAATAATTTGCCCTCATAATTCCTGAACACTTCTGATTTTGATACGTGCGTTATATAATTATGAATATGACATTTGAATTCAGCAATAACACTATATGAGTGCGGTAACGCGCTGTTATGAAATTTTTATTGCTTTATATGAATGGTGCATTAGAGATAGCGGTCGCCATAATTGACAGAAGCTGTAAAGGTGGGCACACTTTTATTACCTGTATTTTACGAGGAATTATTAACACTTCAGTTGCAATACTTTTTATTACCTCGGTAGGTGCAGATTTTGAGGAATGTGTGAAAGAGACGGTTAATTTTACAATGTTTCAAAAGTGAAAAGAAGAGATTCGCTTCATAGTTTTGTGCATAAAGCTTGGTCATTTGGTTTCTTCATACCTAATACTTAATATTAATGACAAACAAATTGCAACTTTCCTATAATAAGCGAAAAACTTTTACTCTGTTTTTATGTCTTTTGTATTGGAAGCAGTGGCGGTTCGTGGTCAATCTCCTGAGGAGGTCATTATGGAAAACTCCCCACCATCCACGGTGCACTTGTAGCACTAGTTTAGGTATACGTTCGTAAGCGTACATTACCATTGGTGGTGCCAATTGACCACACGCATTTCCTAAAAAAAGTATTCTGTTAGAACATTTAGTAACAATGATATGACTTCACATAGATTCAAAAGTTTTGCATCACTCTGATTTTGGCATGTTAAGATAATTTCAAGAATGAATTTTTCAGTTAAAACGATACCATTTTTTGTAGCCAAAAAAATATTATCAGACATTTGTTTAAGATAACATTTTCAGTGTTTTATTTTATTGGCGCTGGCCAGTTAAATTTTTCGGTTCAGTGTGCAAAAATGAATCGCCGAGTAATATCTGAAATTGATCGTGCAAGAATAGGGGTTTTTCAAAGTGATTTATCTCGCATATGGCATCGCAATCTAGAGACCAATTCTGTGCGAGACAGACCACGAAGTGGTAGAAGGCGTGTTACTAACGAACAGCAGGACCGCTATATTACGTTAACAATTCGGAGAAATCGTACTATGCCAGTCCCACAACTTCAGAGAGATGTTACGCATGCAATTGGAGTTCGCGTATCCGTCTCTACACTAAGAAGACGCATTCTGGACTCCGGTTTAAGATGTCGGCGGCCAGTAAGAGTTCCCCAACTACAACCGCACGTTCGCTTACCCGAAGAATTTTGGAATTCTGTCCTATTTTCCGACGAGACCAGGATTTGTCTGGTAAACGATAGTCGCCGGATTTGTGTTTGGAGTGAACCAACGAAAGCCGCCCATGCCCGCCCTTTTGCCTCCATTCGCGGGAGGAAGCGCCATGTTTTGGGCAGGTATTATATCTGGCGTATGTACTGCGTTAGTCCACGTTCAAGGCACAATGACTGGCGACAGGTGCCTTAAGGATATTCTACATCCTTATGTTAGGACGTGGAGAGGGACTGTTGGTAACAATTTTGTGTTTATGGACGACAATGCCCGGCCCCATCGTACTAGAGCTGTGGATGAATACCTTGAAAGTGAGGGAACCAATCGCTTGGAGTCGCCTGCTTTGTCCCCTGACATGAACCCGATAGGACATGATTGGGATATGCTCTCTAGGGTAGTTCGCGTTAGAAGAAATCCCGCTAGAACTCTCCAGGAACTTGTCGTCGCTGCTACCGAGGAATGACAGGATATTCCACAAGACCGGATTGCTAACCTTATGCACCGCATGCGTCGTCGGCTTCAAGCTTGCATTGAAGCCAGAGGAGGAAATACACTTTATTAGAAGCTATATTTTTTAAATTTCACAAATTATACAATATAAATAAATTTTACCTTGGAAGGTTTAAAATGTTGTGGTAAAATTAAAATTTTTAAAACTTTTATTTTAAACTTACAATGAACTAATATTTAGTCTATTTTCGATATGACGTAATTACTTATTCGAGAATCAGAGTGATGCAAAATTTTTGAATCAATGTGTAGTTACTGCATACACATATTTTTCTGAAATTTAAAATGGTAGACACTCACCGGCAACTAAGACGGTGAGGCATTCTTTTTCGTCCCCAGCGCAATCGTATACTGTTTTAGTGCCCTTTTTCGAACTCTGTTTCCTTTGGGGGACAAAAACATAGCAGTTTCGTCAGTATTGAAAATTCCCTTCGGATTGCTCTTTTCCAAGCATTTAATAATTACGATTATGAACGTCTTATTCAGATTTTCGACCCGGCTGTTGACCCGGCACCTACTAACTTCGGGCTTATTTTGTCCGCTTGTCGTAAATCGTCATAGTTCGGATAAATTCGTGTGCATTTAACGCATTGAGGACATTCACGGGTCCCAGCCCGATTCCAGTTGCACTACATGCTTGATAACGATGTTAAGTACGTAGAGTACGCATATCTCCTCTCAGATTGACGCCCAGCAAATTAATACACGAAGCCAGTGGAATTGCGTGCCCTGCCATAAATCATTTTCATAACACTCTGTATATATTTTTAAGAAGCCTGTCAAGACGCATGAAAATCTAAAAGAACTACTCCCCTCGCAGTATTCCACGAAATTCATTTGTCTATTCATTCTCAAGGCTGTACAGGGTGTCCCAATTTCGACACTTTTATAGGGTATCTCCGTAATTGTTAGTGCTATCGAAAAAGTAATGTAGGTGTCATGTGCTCTTTTTGGGTCAAACTTATAATGATAAAATCAAAATTTGAAAATTTTCGCTCGCTTAAAAGATACGAGGGAAAATCAAAAATCGACAATTTCAAAATTACGCTATATTTTCTTAGTTAAAAGAGATACAGAAAAATGTTTTATACAGAAGTTTCTATATAATGATTGTTGAATAACCTGCCGTTTTCAGAATAAGTATACGGGGTCAGGTAAAAAACTTATCGGACCTAACCTCATTTTTTTAAATGGGACACCCTATATATTTTAATCTAAAAAGATAGCATATTAAATTAACTTTTCAAATACATAACACACCATGGATGATATTGGTTACCTAGGAGCTTTATTTAAACTTTATTACTTTGAAACGAAATAAAAGATTCAAATTAAGGTAAAAAATAGCGGGAATCATCGCAAATATTCGGTATATGTCCTTAAATGGTTGCCGTCTTTCCGGATAGCGAACAAAATATACATTTTGCGCCATTTCTTCGTTTTTTCCACTTTCAATTTAAACTGATATCATATCAAATTTTTCAAAATGTTGATAGGTCATTTTCGCAAATGAATATGTAAAATTGAAATTAAATATCGACGTTAAATGTTAATAACAACTAGAATATCAACATAGTTGTTTCTATGCTTTTGTTTCATGGCCTACTGTGGTTTAAAGTCATAAAGTTTAAATAAATCGTCTATAAAACCAGTATCATCCATGGTGTGTTATATATTTGAAAGGAGAATTTAAAATGTTATCTTTTTAGAAGAAAATATACAGGGTGGTCCATTTAAAAAAATGAGGTTATATCCTATAACTATTTTACCTGACCCCGTATACTTATTCTGAAAACGGCAGATTATTCAACAATCATTATAAAGAAACTTTTGTATAAAACATTTTTCTGTATCTCCTTTAACTAAGAAAATATAGGATAATTTTGATTTTCCCCCGTATCTCTTAAACAAGCGAAAATTTTTAAATTTTGATATCGCCATTTTAAGTTTGACCCAAAAAGAGCACATTACACCTACATTACTTTTTTGATAGTACTAACAATTGCCCTATAAAAGTATCGAAAATGGGACACCCTGTACGTTGTATACATATTAGAAAAACACCGCCGAGCCGTTCAATACTCAAATGCGTCAAACGAGTAAATGACGAGAGCTGGTCAGCCGAAGAAGATAATTTCTCTGTGACTTCTCGTCGGATGCTCTTAATGTTTTTATTTAGGAAGAACGTTTGCAAGATAACCCTAAAGCCAATAAATTTTGATGAAATAAAAAAAAAACTGCTACTATGTTATCTAAATATCCGAGATAAAACTATTCAAACATTTCGCCAGAATAATTTTTACTCTGATAAGGTTGTGTGCAGACTGCAGATCAATAAATTTGTTAAAAGTGTCAGGTTACCTGGAAGACATATTTGCTAAAAGGCGACATTTTATTCGTTTGGAGAAAAACGTTGCTTTCCATTCACATTAAACTTTAAACCTCAGTAGACATGAAACAGAAGCTAATATCCTAGAGACAACTATGTCTATTAACATTTAACGTCAAGTTCACTTTTACATATTCATTTGCGAAAATAACCTATGAATATTTTGAAAAATTTGATATGATATCAGTTTATATTGAAAGTGGGTAAAACGAAGAAATCGCGCAAAATGTATATTTTGTTCGCTATCCGGAAAGACGGTAACCATTTAAGGACATATTTCGAACATTCCGAACGAAATTCCTATTATAGTTCTCAAGAGATGCGCCGATGAACTAACACCAGTATTTTGTAGACTTTTCAACTTATCCTACAAAAAATGAATATTTCCATCTTGCTGGAAGACGGTGCGAGTCCAGCCTATTCCAAAGGAAGGTAAGAGAACCCTGCCTAACAACTATCGACCAGTCGCGTTGCTTCCAGTTATATCAAAAGTAATGGAGAAAGCTATTAACCAACATCTTCTAAAGTACCTGGAAGGCTTCAACATTATCAGCGATCATCAATATGGTTTTCGGAAGTCCAGATCAACTGGAGATCTTCTAGTCTATGTCACCCATATTTGGAACAACGCAATCGAACATCATGGGGGGGGTCTCGGGCTGTTGCACTGGATATTTCTAAAGCTTTTGATCGTGTTTGGCATGAGGGGCTTCTAAGTAAACTGCGATCCTATGGTATGCCCAGTCGATTCTGTGGATGGTTGTCTAGCTTTCTTAAGGACCACTCTCTGCAAGTGGCGATTGACGGATTTCTTTCAGACACGTTCGCCATCAATGCCGGTGTTCCTCAAGGGTCCATATTGTCTCACACTCTCTTCTTACTCTACATTAACGACCTTCTAGTGAAAACTAGAAATCCGATATTTAGTTTTGCTGACGATAGCACACTTATTTCATCTTTCTCTTTGAATGCGCAAACATCGACTGCCGACGCACATCTTCGCAGACAGCATGAAGTATCACGCGTCAACAACGATCTGGAAGAAATTTTGGCTTGGGGTGACAGTAACCAAGTCGAATTTAACGCTAAAAAAAACCCAGGCAGCAGTTTTCTCTAAAAAGGTTAACATTACAGAACCGGATATAGTCATGGCCGGACACGCAATCCCACTGGCTTCATCTATTAATTTGCTGGGCGTCAATCTGGGAGGAAATATGTCTTGGCATAACCACGTTGTGGCAATCGCCAAGATAGCTTCTCAGAAGCTTGGGGTACTCTTCCGAACCAGAAAGTTGTACACACCTCAACAACTTTTGACACTATACAAAGCTCAGATTCACTAAGAGTACTGCTCTCATGTCTGGAGCTCTGCACCCAAACATACTCTTCGGCTACTGGATTCCATCGAAAGGAGGGCTATTCGTCTGATCGGAGACCACGAGCTGACGAAGAACATCGAAGACAGGTTGGGGATTTGCCTCTCTTTTACAGATATTTTCATGGAAAGTGCTCGGCTGACCTTGCCTCTCTTAATTCCGCCCAGAACGACGAATAGCAGAAATACACGACGAACCACTGCCGGCCATCCATATGTGGTTAAGCTTAGTACTCATTGAACTTCATTATTTAAGAATTCTTTCATCTAGAGGACTTCATCCTTGTGGAACGACCTTCCCTAGGTCGTTTTTCCCAACGAATATAACCTCCAACGATTCAAAACCAACGTGAATCGCTTTTTGCGCACACGCACCAGAGTGCCCTAAAGGATTTTTCCTATAGTGCTTGTGTTTGACCATAAAAAAAAATTGCGATGATTCCCGTTATTTTTTACCTTAATCTGAATCTTTTATTTCGTTTCAAAGTAATAAAGTTTAAATAAATCGCCTAGGAAACCAATATCATCCATGGTGTGTTATATATTTGAATGGAGAATTTAAAATAGTATCATTTTGGATTAAAATATACAGGGTGTTCCATTTAAAAAAATGAGGTTAGGTCCGATAACTTTTTTACCTGACCCCGTATACTTATTATGAAAACGGCAGATTATTCAGCAATCGATATAAAGAAACTTCTGTATAAAACATTTTTCTGTATCTCGTTTAACTAAGAAAATATAGGGTAGTTTTTAAATTGTCAATTTTTTGATTTTACCCCGTATCTCTTAAGCGAGCGAAAATTTTCAAATTTTGATTTTACCATTTTAAGTTTGACCCAAAAAGAGCACATTACACCTACATTACTTTTTTGATAGCACTAACAATTACGGAGATGCCCTATAAAAGTGTCGAAAACGGGAGACCCTGTACATTCGTCGACTGTGTTTGTTTATTTGTTACGAAGATTTAAAAAATAACCGAATTCCTAAAAGTTGTCAATTTATCTTGCTTTAAGTTTATACGCTGCGGATTATAATTTGGAATTAGTTACGCAAATGAAGTATTTAAAACGGATGTGGTATTTTATTTTCGAAAACCGACATTGCTCCCACACATTGCAAAAATAGCGTTTTAGCCATAAAATGATGCTAAATTTATAAGAACCTATAAAATATAATTTAGCAATTAGTTAGAGAACATTAATTTACGTTGAAATGGAAATCCCTATTCCTATTATGATACGTTAAAGACAGTGGCGGCTCGTGATCTATGATGAGAGGGGGTTCGGTTCACAAGTATGGTGAAATTATTTTTTAAATTTTATTTTTGTGTAACGACCAAACAATTACTTTCTAGGCGTTTTAAATGTAGAAAGAAAAGAAGTAATAAGAAAATGCGTTAGGTGAAACATATTTTTATTTACTTTTTAATTTTACACAAGGAAATACAACTTTTGGAAAATAAGAAAGGTTTTCTTCGTGTGAATAGCTGTCGGATCTTAACGTCGTCGCATGCAACCCTCGTAACAATATTTATACAGTCCACTACTAATACTACTAAAGCCATCTACGAGCTACGTCATTAGGCGCAACCAAGACGAGAACAACAGTTAACTGTTTTATGACGAGAACGAATCGAGCCACGAGACTGGCAAGTTGGCATTCTTCATATTTTCAGTGTTTTTTAGTTTAAATCCTTAAATAAAATGGTTTAAAATCATATCGAGTATCATTTATCGAAATACACAACATTTATCGACCCTACACAATAGTGCTTAAACGTAAAGGCCATTCTTCGGTTCTTAATTGTAGAAAATTGATCAATAGCAGCCTCATTAAGTTTCGAAAACCCTCTATAAATTTTTTTTCACATATTTCATTTTAAAACTTTCTAATAAAGTCCCTAGATTTACCCTTTGTGGTCTGCGTTAAATTAATTTCGGGTTTAGGTGTTTCCGCATTCTTCACTTCAATTTTTTGCTCCAAACTCAAAGAGCTAAACTTATTTCTTAAATAGTCCACCGTCAACTATTCATTTTAACTTAATAAATATAAATATTAAAATATGAAAACATACACGCTTTAATTTCTAACTAGATGCACGAACAGACAACAGCGCGGTGCACACAAGAACTATGCGCCTTTTCCATGTTAAATCGCCATAGCCCTGCTATCCCCCCGCTGCCACCTACCACCTGTTACTACAGAGAAATTGCACTACTTAATCGCACGTGCGATCAAGTCTCGTCATAATCGTCATTTACGTCGACCGGGGCAAAACCCGACAAACCCGAATCTATACCGTTTGGGTTGAATATAAATTAATATTTTTTTATTCGTTTTGGGGGTGCACGTGTGCATGTGCTCCTGTAGAAGAACCGCCACTGGTTGAGGATTTCATTAACATTTTCTGTAAGATGTAATAAGTATAATAGACGTTAATTAATTCTTTTTTTTCAGGTGAGTTACTGTTGCAACGCATCCACGTTATTAAAATTATTTTGGTAAGTGTTAGACAGAATTTAAAAATAATTTAGGGAATTTATCATCGACTTAAAACAAACATTGACCCAGTCAATGAGACGCCTGTTATTACGAAAATAAACACAACAAAAAAATATTGGGATTCTATCTGTAGAATCCCACATATATATATAAACAGTATATTGCTAATACCATCTGCGATTATGTCCCCGCTATGGGCATCGAAGGGGGCGTTGTGAGTTTGCGCAGTTCGGAAATTTCCCTGTGAAAGTAAATATTCGACAGGACCGGGTTTCAACTTTTTTAATGTAAATTTCACTGGCTAGTTAGGAAAGATATTGCAATCAAAATTTCGATTAGTTCGATTTAAGACAGCGTTCCATGCATACGATTTCTGACGATATGATGAACCGACGGTGCCCTGATTGGTGTAAACTTGTGGTGTCAAATTCCGTCCGAATATTTGTAATAATCGACACAATGAGCTTTATTTTAACTTTCATCCGACGTCGTATGTTTCTTAACCTCACTTTTTTCTAAACCAAAAATTAAGAATGAATGACTATATTGACTATTTTGGGAATTATTATCAGCTACTAATGCACCAAATTAAAAATATATTAATTTTAAGGTTAGGTAGTGACCACATATACAGGGTGGCCCATCGAAAACGAAACAGAGACATTTACTGGCAGCTCAGTTCATTTTTGGAAAAACGCTCAGACCCGTCGATTTTGTTTTCGAGGGGGACACAAAATTGGAAAAAAATCACGTCAACAAGTGCAGCCCCCTGGACGGGGGTGGCACCACCCCTAAAATCTTAAATGGAAAGGGGGGGTCGAGTGATACCTTGTTTTAAAGGTCTTTCAATTCCCTTTATAATGATCTAAAATCCACAATGTGTCACACATCGTTGCATTCGGAAGAAAAAAGCTCTCAAATTCCAAGATCAGGACCGTATTTAAAAAAATTAAGTTGATAATGGCCCTTCGAAGACGACTCGTCGGATTACAAAACAACGCTGTTAGATAGAGCGGAAAAAGGCAATGCAAAAGTGAAATTTACTTTAGAATCGATCTTAAAAAAACCCAGGAAAAATATAACGATTTTTCAGAATCTCGTTTTTTCTGGATATCTACTCGGAATTTTAAAACTTTCTAAACGGCATATTATTAGGCACGTAAATTCGCAACTTTACCTCCATTTAACCGACTTTGTATCTCTTACGGTTTTCGAGGTCCATGTACTGGCCCTCCTTATCTTGGACACTGTGTATATTTGTAGAATCCCATCTCTTTTTATCTTCTATGTTTCTGTTTTCATTCAACAGCTGATCAGATTGTTATGCTTTGGCGTTGAATATCGAACGTTACAGAAAAACGGACCAATGTAAAAATCTAATTATGTAGCTTAAATTGTTGTTGTATTATTAACATATTTATTTACAATCAAGAAAATAATAAAATTATCCATGACAATCGTCCGTCAGGTTAATCGGTAATTTATTTCCTAGTTTTATTACTTTTACATGTTTGTCAAGGCATTTATGTCAAAATTCAACTAAACCTTTCACGTTTGCACCATTATTATCTTTCTTTTTATGGGTTTATTTTATGTCGTCGTTTATGGTATAATGCCACGATGATTTTGTTCTTTTGTTAACGTATTCCTTATAAAGGCAATTCTGCAAATGACTTTTCTTTTGTATTTAAAAGTTCATTATAACTCTAATGAACGATTTAATTGCTTGCAATTAATTACATCTTGACTAGTTGCTTGGGTTACATTATGCCAATCGTTTCGGACTTTATGTTATTGACATCAACAATTTATGGTTGTTTTATTATAGGGGCAGAAAATGTGTCGATAGTGGTAGTTTTTATTATTTATAATTTATTATACCATAAAATGTGGAAAAATATTTGCTGTAAAAATATTATTATTTTTGTAAGGGTTAACGTATCACCATACGTTGATATAAGTAAAAATTGTCAATAGTGGTAACGTTGTAAAGTATCTTTATGTGAAATACTGGTATCGACGTGGACAAATTTCGGAAATTCCCCGACCGACCGAGTCCGAGCAAACCCCCACCCCACCGAAACTATCTACAGCACTGGTTCAGTTCGTGTATCGAATTTTGTATTTATTTTCATTTTTTGCAATTCAGTGTAAAATAATAATGGTATTGGAGAAAATTAATAAAATAGTTAATGTTAAAAATGCCGATATTTAGCGGCAATATTTTACCGATACCGATTACCGGCAAAATTTGCCGATACGATACCGATGTACCGGTATTTGTATCGGTATCGGTCGATCACTACTGGAAACAACATAAAAATATGGGAAGTTAATTATTAACTTTTTTATTATTTTTATTTTTAAAACAGGTACAACTAATTCCTTGGTTAGGTAGTTCTAAGAAAAATCAATTTTATTCGGAACCCTTATCAGAAAAAACCTTTATTGTATACAATTTGTATTGTTGTTGAAGCTTAGTCCCTTTTGCATACTATACAGGGTGTCCGCAAATTAATAGTACATTAAAACAACATACTCCGTCGTAAAAATATTAGGATTTAATTATACTTACCTATATCCGAAAGTTGATATTAACTGAGATACAGGGTGTTAAAGTTAAAACTTCATTTTTAATTTTCCCTAATAACTTTGAGAGAAACCAACGTTTTTTTACAATATTTGGCAATTTTGTTTTTTTTAGGACGAGAAATTGATTTTTTTATGTAATTTTAATTTACAATGTGGGGCGCACATTTATTAGTCATAACTTTATGTGCCTCAGTGTATTTAAGTTTTTAATGATAATAGTACTTTTCTCATATTTATTACGTAAAGAAGGTATACTAAGTTCAGGTCGCCCAGAGTTACCGTTTCGGAAATATTTGCATTTAAATTATTTAGTGCACCCTGCCCAATTATTATTAACTTGCAAACAAAATTTTTTTCTTAAAGTAACCTATAAGAAAACAAATAGAATTTAGAGATACAGTTGCTATGGAATAGAAAATGTTTCATTTTTGAGTTTATCGTAAGTTTGTGTTTTCATTGCTGTTGGTTTTTTTCGACCCGATATTTTCTGAGGTCAAACTTATTTTAATTAAAGTAAGTTAAAGGACAATCCAATTGTTGTATTTATTATTCCCAATTACCATTACTAGAATATTAATTATCATGTAAAAGTTAATTGGTAAGAAGTAACAAAATATTATTTGCTTGCCTGAGCTAACGCACACACAATTTAAGTGCAAATATCTCTGAAACGATAACTCTGGGCGACCTGAACTTAGTATACCATTTTTACGTAATAAATATGGAAAAAGTATTATTTTTATTAAAAACTTAAATACACTGAGGCACAAAAAAGTTATAACCTTATGAATGTTCGAGAAATGCCGCATACAGCGATCCTACATCGCACATTAAAATTTCACCAAGAAATCAATTTCTCGTCCTAAAAAAACATAATTGGAAAATTTTGTAAAAAAACGTGTCTCGCAAAGTTATTAGAGAAAAATAAGGTTTAAAGTTTAACACCCTGTATCTCAGTTAATATCAACTTTCGGATATAGGTAAGTATAGGTGTGGGTTTTCCATGTACCATTAATTAGCGGACCTGTACAGTCGATTTTGGCTCTGTCTGACTCCTGATTATTCAGATTATTCAGATATTTGAAAAAGCTCCGGGAACATCTTTTTGAAGACTATAATCCGTTAAAAGAGGACATCGACACCTTATTTGGTTCACGTTTTATGATAATTCAAAACTACATTATTTATAATTGCTATCTAGGGATCTATTATATGAAATCGAAATCTTTTATTTATAATACTTTTAACGCCCACTATTTATATAAAATAAACCCAGATATTTTCCAGATAATTTGATACATTTAAAATAATAAATGTTTATCATATTTATCATATACGCAGTAACAAACCAAAGGGTCAGAAAGAGATGTTACAAAAGCTGAAATATCGTAAAGGGCCGCATTACAGTCGGCAAGTCTTTCTGCAGTTGCAATATACATTAAGGAGCCAGCTGGTTTCTTTTTGCAATATTCTTGCAACTTGCAAGACTTGCCAAAAAACGAGTCTGCTCGATTTTCGTTGCAGTTTCTGCAGTATGATGGAAAACAGTGATTTTTACATCAGCAACCAAAAATAAAAGTTACTAAATATTAACTTTGAAATATGTCTCGTGTGTTTTTTATTGATCGTGTATTCGTGTTTATTTATATTCTTATACAGTTTTTAGTTGTGTTTTGCTGAGTTTAATCATCGTAGGTTCCGAACCTCGATCCTCAGTCATACGCTGTGCTTTTACATATTTTTGGGGCTTGAACTAGTGTCATTATTACTTTTACGTATTTCTGGGACTTGAACTAATGCCATTTACGCATTTTTGGGACTTGAACTAGTGTCATTATTACTTTTAATATTTTTGGGACTTGAACTAGTGTCATGATTACTTTTAAGTCTTTTTGGGACTTGAACTAGTGTCATTTAAGTATTTTTGGGACTTGAACTAGTGTCATTATTACTTTTAAGTATTTTTGGGACTTGAACTAGTGTCATTTAAGTATTTTTGGGCTTGAACTAGTGTGATTATTACTTTTACGTATTTTTCGAACTTCAACTAGTGTCATTTACGCATTTTTGGGACTTGAACTAGTGTCATTATTACTTTTAAGTATTTTTGGGACTTGAACTAGTGTCATTACTACTTTTAAGTATTTTTGGGACTTGAACTAGTGTCATTTAAGTATTTTTGGGACTTGAACTAGTGTGATTATTACTTTAACGTATTTTTCGAACTTCAACTAGTGTCATTTACGCATTTTTGGGACTTGAACTAGTGTCATTATTACTTTTAAGTATTTTTGGGACTTGAACTAGTGTCATTTAAGTATTTTTGGGACTTGAACTAGCGTGATTATTACTTTAACGTATTTTTCGAACTTCAACTAGTGTCATTTACGCATTTTTGGGACTTGAACTAGTGTCATTATTACTTTTAAGTATTTTTGGGACTTGAACTAGTGTCATTTAAGTATTTTTGGGACTTGAACTAGCGTGATTATTACTTTAACGTATTTTTCGAACTTCAACTAGTGTCATTTACGCATTTTTGGGACTTGAACTAGTGGCATTATTACTTTTAAGTATTTTTGGGCCTTGAACTAGTGTCATTTAAGTATTTCTGGGACTTGAACTAGTGTCATTTACGTATTTTTGGGACGTGAACTAGTATCATTAGGTACCTTGAATAATATTCTATAATTAGCCTGTTAGTTAAACAGATGTCATGACATTAAATCAGACCCCATCTAAAAGTATATTGGGCGCATAGGTTTAATTTTCTAAATTGTTTATGTTTATAGCTTATTATGCACCCGCATATAAAGAGGATATTCAATTGTTAGCTTGTTAATCCTGATTAAAAGCGAGTTACATCAATCTCACACGGAGACTGATGAACATCATAATATATACCGTGAGAGACATTTAAATCTGGATCGTATGAGAGCCCATACTCATACTACCGTAAAGCTGGTCACTGGATGGTATATTAAATGGTTTTATAAGTCTGATCATGACAAATCTAGACAAAATACCAGTCTCTTCCGAGAAAGACTAAAAATGCGCGCTTTTTGGATGGGGCCGCCAATACAGGGTGTTGGAAAACTTCTCACCCTCCATATGTCGCTTCCAGTAAATATTAGGAAACATCGGAAAGACGAAAGTCAATTTTATTGTGCTTAAAGAATATTTGCAGCCTTTGTGGTTTAACCCTCTGCTAGGGGTCGATATTACCGTTAAGAGGATGCCGGAAATCTCCGATTTGACCCCTGTTCATTTCGCGCTTTGTAGGAACGAGACGAATTGGATCTTCCCTTGCCGTTGGAACAATACATCGTAATCGATACGCCGGCAGAAACAACGATAATAGAGAGATAATAGAGAGATACCGAACGTGATCGGGTGTCTAGGCTTCAATTTTTACTACCGGACTCTTTTTATCAAAACGCTGCATTTAAAAAAAAGAAATCGAACCAAGAACGTCTAAATTTTGTTAATAATTGGAGGAAAGTGTATAATATCGTTCTTCATGGAACAGTAAATAAAATTAAATCTAAAAATTTTCCGAAACAAGAAAATACAGTGAAACCTCTCTAGGGCGGACACCTACGGGACCGTCTAAATGTGTCCGCCTAATAGAGGTGTCCGCCCATGGGAAATTTGTTATTAGGTAATATGTAAATGCAAAATTGTACAATGTACAAATAAACATAACATAACAAAAATACACTAGTTTTAATTAGGATGTAGTACTAAAAAAATCTAAAAACGTAGTTGGACGTGTTTTAAAAGTTGCGATCTAGAAAATGTAATTCTAAGTCTTCTAGTCACCTCTATTCTTTGCATACTCTTATAATTCCTTTGCCATACTAATGGCTTGTGATAATTGGTGACATTTGTTTAATTACTGCATTCAGAGTCGTCAGATAGTGATGTGGTTTCAGTTTGGGCTACATAATCGGTAGGAATGGGGTCATTATCACCTTCTAATAGCACATTGCTATCAATGTTAATGAACTCGTCCAAATCATTGTTATCAAATTACAAACTTCCTCAACATCCATATTCTCTTTCAGACTCAAAACGCGACGTTTGTGTGCCGTTGTTTACGATTTTAACTTTACAACTCACAAATAAAGGGCGGACTGCTGTCGGGGAATCACACATACTTTCATTCGGCGAAGTCCTTTCGCTCTGCCACTCATACGCGATTGGTTGCCGGTCTGTCTTCAGACAGTTTTTGCACCGTACTTATTCGTCTCCCAAGTAATTTGTTTGTCCGTTTAAAGGAGGGTTTTCGCACTCTTTGTATGAAAACAGCCTGTCCGCGTCCGCACACATGAGCGTCCGCCCAAGAGAGGTTGATTTTCATGGAATTTCATATACCTAGTTCCAGACTATGTCGCTTAATAGAGATGTCCGCTTATTAGAGGTGCCCGTTATGAGAGGTTCACTGTATATACTTTCCTCCAATTTTTAGTAGAATTACAAAGTTTTTTCCATTCACCATTTTTTTCGTAAAACAGAAATAACCAATAATGCTATAATTTATTATCGTTGAATATTTACTAGTTTCCAAGAAATTGACTGCCCCTGGTAAAGAATTGGAAAGAGTGTCACTCGGAGTGACCACCTGCGGACATTCTACTGAAAGGGAAGTCAACACCATAATGTTTCTTTATATAATATCCTAAAAACTATAAATCCCAGTGCAGGAAAGTTATAATTACGCCCATTTTTGGAACGTGTTTTCTTGAAAACTTAAAAAATAATAAATTATGGTATTATTGGAAAGACATTTAAACGATCTTTAATTTAAAATGATATGCCACTGGACCCTTTAAAATTTCGAGGGTAACATCCGCCATCAGGACGGTTAAAACGCCCCCCTTCATCACATTGACCTATCTCATTCAAGACGAGCATCAGCTTTTGTTCGGGTTACCCTTAAAATCTTAAATGGGAATGGGGTGAAGTGCCACATCATTTTAAAGGTCCTTTAAATCTCTTTCGAGCAGTACCATAATTTATTTTTTCTATTTGGGTTTCATAATGGCTACATTATGAAATGCAACAAAATTTAATAACTTGCCACTTTATGAAACTGAAATTTTATTTTTTTCATGTTGGCAACAAGTAGGGTTCGAATTTTAGGCCTACTTCGATTTGGTTGAAATTAGTTTTCTAGGCATTATGGATTCGACATTCTATAAAAAACTTTAAAATACTAAACTTTAACCTTGCAAATAGATCATTTTTACTAGATATTTATCTGAAATACCTATACTCGGAAATATATAACATGCCGACGGTGTCTAGTCACAACTATGAAACAACATAACCTAAAAATAATAGAAATATCTTCTAGTTTATGCACCATAACTCAAAGTTTTGCATATTCTTTTTAAAACTTTTTCTAGATTATTTTCTGCAATTTCTCATTTCTGACGGAGTACAACTTTCTTCCTGGCTCATTTTTATTAACTTTAAGAATATATTTATTTTTAATTATGACGGATGGGAAGAAGCTTTGTTATGTTCAATTGTTTCTATCATGACATATTTGATACTTGTAACATTTTATTAAATTGTAAAAGTATTGCCGACCCAAAAAGAAAATATTAATTCAAATGGAAAAAATCTACTATATTTTTAAAAGTTTTTCAGACTTTAAAGACCCAAATTGAAAAAGTATCACGGTTCATAAGACAATTAAAGCACTTGTACTTTAGAAAACTCCGCGCTTGGCAGGTCTTTTGAAACTTGTATCTTAATTTACTACTTTTTGAGGTTTCGAAGAAATTGTATTCCAGGGGGCTAAACCGACAAGAAGGCTGCATTCGTTAAAAGCGCCTCTCTTCACAATAAAATATTTCCGATTTTTACTATTATTTACTTGAAGCGAGATATTAAGGCTGGGAAGTTTCCAAATTGACACCCTGTATAGTTCTATTCAGTGTATCGCCGCATTTCTTCGTCGTTATTTCTACAAAGAACTTGTTTGTTAAATTTGGTGTTAACCGATTTATCATCATAGTTTGGGGTCCGTATTTTCTGTATTAGGCGCGAGACAACATGTTGATGGACGACACTTGGAATACAAAAGCGAACCCGTTGCAAAAGAACAAGCGCCGAAACCGGTAAGATTGTTTCAACTTTTCTTATTGGCATCGAGATTTCAGTGGCAAGATGTCCGCGAATGTCTTGGTGTAGACTGACTGCGGTCAGAAGACCATTTTCAAAAAACTTGATTTGTAGTAATATGGAACGACAATAAATAGTTATATGAATCTCTTTAATTGATACCATAATCAATTCTTGATTGGACTTCATGGATCAATAAAAATGAACGATTTCCTTTTTCTAATTTTAGCATTGTTTTTGAATTAAATATAATAATTCGTTCGTCCCGAATCTTAAAAAAAAACAATGTTTTTCGGGAGAGCCAATTTAATTTAATTTTATAATTAAGATTTCAAGTACTTAAATGCTATACAGGGCGTTACAAATTGGGCCTTCACCGTTGGGATTTCGGATACGGTAAGAGATACGAAGTCGGTTAAATTGGTAAAAAGTTGCGTAATTATTGGCCCAATAATATGCCGCAAAAATAAATACAGGGGCTTGGAAAAATCTAAAATACAGTGCAACCTCGATAATCCGGACTGAAACCGCGGTCATCCGGATTAGTAAATAATCCGGATTATTGAAGCGAGACAGTTTTTTTACTGAAAAACGAAACATTTAATACAAAACAACTAGAAAAAAGTACATAAACAAAAATTATTTAAAACAAACATACTTATTAAATATTATATTATTTTGTGAAGTAATTTGTAATTTTTGTTTGCTTGAATTACCGAGTACTATAAAATCCTGATCATAAAGTACACACTTGGCCGGATTATAGAAGAATCCGGTGTAACGCCGGTTCGGATTATCCAGGTTGCACTGTATTGCGCTTCGGTTTTTATTTTTTTCTGACTGTTCGAAGAGATGTTCAAAAATAAATTCGCTTTCTCATTGCTACTTTTTATTCTCCACACGATGGCGTTATCAGATCTTTCATGAGACGTTTCGTCTTTGGCTCACCATCATCAACTTAATTTTTTTAAATACGGGCCTGGATTTTTGTTTAAATAATGAAAGAGGACCGAAATCTACGTTCAGTGGTATACAGTACTTACCGGTTTTCCGACGTTTTGTTCCTTAAATTGACCATCTTCATTAAATAAAATAATTTACTAAAAAAGAAACAGTACCTAGTAGTACGTAATAACAATAACAATTCATTTATGTACTTCAAAAAAAGTTAATTACAGGAACGTACTAGGGGTATTTTAATGAAGATGCTCAACTTAAGGAACAAAACGTCGGAAAACCACTGAGAGTAGATTTCGGTCCTCTTTCCTAATTTAAACCAAAAAAATCCAAGCCCGTATTTAAAAAAGTTGAGTTGATGATGGTGACCTAAAGACGAAACGTCGCATGAGAGATCTGATGATGCCATCTTGTGGAGAATAAAAGGTAGCAATGAGGAAGTGAAATTTGTTTTTGGACATCTCTTCAAACAAAGTCAGGAAAAAATAAAAACCTAAACGCAAAATTTTTGATTTTTCCAAATACTTTGAAAGCTCCTGTATTTATTTGTAATTTTTTTGCAGCATATTATTGGACCCATAATTACGCAACTTGGCCCCAATTTAACCGACTTCGTATCTCTTACCGTTTCCGAAATCCCAATGGTGAAGGACGAATTTGTAACACCCTGTATAGTGTGTCGTCGGATCATCGACGCATGAATTGGTGAAAAGTCCTTTGTACCCTTATTTCCCATAAACCTACAGTCACTTTTGGGTACAATTTGATGTTTTTTAGATGTAACCCTCTTCTTCGGCATCAACAAATTATAGAGTTACAGTGAAATCTCTCTTAGGCGGACACCTGCGGGACCGTTTAAATGTGTCCGCCTAATAGAGGTGTCTGCCCATGGGAAATTTGTTATTAGGTAATTTGTAAATGCAAAATTATCACTATGTATGTACAAATAAACATAACATAACAAAAATACACTAGTTTTAGGATGTAGTACTAAAAAAAAATCTAATAACGTAGTTTGACATTTTTGCGTTTTATGCTTGCAATCTAGAAAATGTAATTCCAAGTCTGATGACAATTGCATTCCTGTAGAGTCACCTCTATTCTTTGCATGGTTGGTTGGTTGGTTAAAGGCGGGGGTCGGTTTAAAGGCCCGAACTTCAAATCACTGCAGCCTTTCGGCTTATTGTGTACCTCGATCTTGTTAGAAGATGTTTGTTCCTTCTATGAGGTCCAGTAACCTTCTACCAAGCTTGTCATGTGGGCGGTTATCACCACGTTGTATGTTCCCGAAGTATTCTTTGCATACTCTTATAATTCCTTTACCATACTAATGGCTTGTTGATAATTGGTGATATTTGTTTGATTATGGCATTCAACTTCTTCATCAGAGTCGTCAGATAGTGATGTGGTTTCAGTTTCGACTACATAATCGGTAGGAATCTGGTCACTAACATCTTCTAATAGCACATTACTATCAATGTTAATGAACTCGCTCAAATCATTGTTATCAAATTACAAACTTCCACAACATCAATATTCTCTTTCAGACTCAAAACGCGACATTTTTGTGCCATTGTTTACGATTTTAACCTTACAACTCACAAATAAACGGTGGACTGCTGTCGGGGAATCACACATACTTTCATTCGGCAAAGTCCTTTCGCATACGCGATTGGTTGCCGGTCTGTCACCGTACTTATTCGTCTCCCAAATACTTTTTAAAAATTTTTGTCCCTTTAAAGGAGGGTTTTCGCACTCTTTGAAAACAGCGTGTCCGCGTCCGCCCAAAGGAGAGTCCGCTCAAGAGAGGTTGATTTTCATGGAATTTCATATACCTAGTTCCGGACTATGAAAAAATGTCCGCTTAATACAGATGTCCACTTATTAGAGGTGTCCGTTATGAGAGGTTTCACTGCATTCGTTTTCATGCCTCAATAATTTCAAATGAGGTCACAGGTTAAAAATATGAAATAAAGCAATAAAAATGCTGAAATAAAAAAGAACGTTTTCTGCCACATGCATATCGTTGAATTTTTGTTTGAACAAGGAACTTTGTCTTCATAGGAAAAATGTTAAATTTGTCAAATTTCACAAATTTCTATCACCTTAACAAGGATTGATGATTAGCAATGTACCAACAAAGAATATCGGAACACAATGTACCCACCCACAAGGCACAGATTTGTAATTTGGTCGCCCACTCTCGACTCACCTATAACAATCATAATGTCGCGTCTAACTACGTACGGAATTAGATTTGTTTGATCTTTAACTGGGTCTGATGAAACACTTCCTGTGAATTTTTATTGCCCATCCACTTTAATTCAATTTAAAGTCATTACAGAGGGGAATATGCAAAATATAAAGGGCTCGAATGGAATCTATGTTGTTGATTTACAAGTGGCATATTTTCAATTCAATTTTGGCCAGAATATAACTTCTATCGTAATTCTAATTGATTGCTGCTGCTTATCCTCGTCTCCACCCTCGGTGTTTCTAGAAAGGCGGCAAGTGATTTTTGTTTTCTTGGCCGCTATAAGCGGTGTTCCGTTTAAAATCCCCGCGCTGTATACAGGGTGTCCGCTAATTAATGGTACATTGAAAAACCACAGACTCCTTACGTAAAAATATTAGGATTGAATTATACTATATCCGAAAGTTGATATTAACTGAGATACAGGGTGTTAAAGTTAAAACTTCATTTTTGTTTCTCTCTAATGACTTTGAGAGGAACCAACGGTTTTTTACAAAATTTGGCAACTATGGTTTTTAGGACGAGAAATTGTTTTTTTTTTGTGAAATTGGGGTATCTTCGTAATTGTTAGTGCTATCAAAAAAGTAATGTAGGTGTCATGTGCTCTTTTTGGGTCAAACTTAAAATGGTAAAATCAAAATTTGAAAGTTTTCGCTCGCTTAAGAGATACGGGGGAAAATAAAAATATTGACAATTTCACAATTACCCTATATTTTCTTAGTTAAAACAGATACTGAAAAATGTTTTATAGAGAAGTTTCTTTATATTGATTGTTGGATAATCTGCCGTTTCATAATAAGTATACGGGGTCAGATAAAAAAGTATCGGACCTAACCTCATTTTTTTCAATGGAACGCCATGTATATTTTAATCTAAAAAGATACTATTTTAAATTCTCCTTTCAATCCACACCATGGATGATATTGGTTTCCTATGCGATTTATTTAAACTTTATTAGTTTGAAACGAAATAAAAGTTTCAGATTAAGGTAAAAAATAACGGAAATCATCGCAAATGTTCGGAATATGTCTTTAAATTGTTACCGCCTTTCCGAATAGCGAGCAAAATATATACATTTTGCGCCATTTCTTAATTTTTTCCACTTTCAATATAAACTGATATCAGATCAAAATTTTCAAAATGTTGATAGGCCATTTTCGCAAATAAATATGTAAAAATGAAATTGACGTTAAATGTTAATAGTCAACATAGTTGTTTCTAGGATATTAGCTTTTGTTTAATGGTCTACTGTGGTTTAAAGTAATAAAGGTTAATAAATTGTCTGGTGTGTTATATAGGTATTTGAAAAGATAATTTAAAAAAGGTTAGGTCCGATAACTTTTTTACCTGACCCCGTATACTTATTCTGAAACGGCAGATTATTCAACAACCAATAATAAAGAAACTTCTGTATAAAACATTTTTCTGTATCTCTTTTAACTAAGAAACTATAGGGTAATTTTGAAATTGTCAATTTTTTGATTTTCCCCCGTTTCTCTTAAGCGAGCGAAAATTTTCAAATTTTGATTTTATCATTTTAAGTTTGACCCAAAAAGAGCACATGACACCTACATTACTTTTTTGATAGCACTAACAAAAACGGAGATACCCTATAAAAGTGTCGAAAATGGAACACCCTGTACAATGTAGAGGCCGCGGTCTGCTGCATTTTTCGCATATTTATTAGGTCATAACTTTTTTGTGCCTTAGTGTATTTCAGTTTTTAATGAAAATAATACTTTTCTCATATTTATTACGTAAAAATGGTCGCAAAGAGTTACCGTTTCGGAGATATATGCATTTGAATTGTTTAGTGCACCTGTCCAATTACTAATAATTAGCAAACCAAATTATTTTCTTAAATTAAAATATGAGGAAACAAATGAAATTTAGATATGCAGTTGCTATGAAACCTCCATGTTGTTATTTGTTTGTTGATTATTGTAAGATAGCTGTGTGAGAAGATGTTTAATTTTTGAGTTTATCGTAAGTTAAGTAACAATGCCGAGACACAATTTGTTCTCAAACGCAGAAATGCGGGAAATGATGTGTGTATACGCGTATAGGAAAATGTTAATGGACGACATGCCCAGAGACGATATTCGGAACTCTATCCTACAACCTGACTTTAAGATCTTCAAAAATATTTACGGCGAAACAGGTACCTTTCGTCTCAAACGGAATTCGAAATAACTCGCACAGCTATCTCACAAACAAATATCTACATGGAGGTTTCATAGCAACTGCATCTCTAAATTTAATTTGTTTTCCCATAGGTTCTCATAGTAATTGGGGGTGCACTAACCAATTTAAATGCAAATATCTCCGAAATGGTAACTCTGGGCGACCTCAACTAAATATACTTTTTTTACGTAATAAATATGAGAAAAGTTTTATTTTCATTAAAAACTTAAATACACTAAGGCACAAAAAAGTTATGACCTAATAAATGTGCGAGAAATGCCGCAGACAGCGTCCCCTACGTTGCACATTAAATTTCATAAAGAAAATCCAGTCGTGTCGTCCTAAAAAAAAAACATAATTGCCAAATTTTGTAAAAACACGTTGGTTCCTCTCAAAGTTATTAGAGAAAAACAAAAATTAAGCTTTAACTTTAACACCCTGTATCTCAGTTAATATCAACTTTCGGGTTTGTTCGTATAATTAAATCCTAATATTTTTACGTAAGGAGTCTGGGGTTTTTCCATGTACCATTAATTAGCGGACACCCTGTATAATATAATTGTTTTAAAAAATATACACAGTTATCTGAACGGCTTCCGAACAATCAGTGAAACACCAAATCATTTAATTATGTAATCTAGATAAAAAGTTATAAAAAAAACAAGTCTAATGGCCAAACTACCTGCCTTTCAAAGTGGACCATTAAAGTTAATATACGGCTGGAAAGACCGAAGATCCGCCCCTTTGATTTAATCATTATTGTTTCACTAAGTGTCTGGTACTTAAGGTGTTTTTGATTCATATGGAACCAGTAATTATTGGGCGACAAAATAATCTGTTTCGGAATAAGGAACATTAGATGTAAAATGATGATTTAATTACGGCGCCGTATTAAAAAATTGCCATCAATTAGCAAATACAAATAAGCCTAGAGTTAAATCTTCAGTCCTGTATACAGGGTGTTATGGAGGTTAATATTAAATAAATAATATCCATAAATGACCCATTGAATGATTTCCAACGACCAAAGTTTTGTTTTGGCATCACTGCTAACCTACTGATCTACATACACATGTTAAGTGAAAACGGATATCTATCGCAGCACGTGGGGCAATGCTAGAGCTGCCGTGCAATACAAGAACCTAGTAAGTTGACTTACTATAAAATAGAGTAGTAAGTGTTTATTTGTTAATAAGAATCAATGATTTTTTTGGAAAATGAAACTATGTAACAAGAGCTTACTGTGTATAAAATTTTAGAACAATAAATTAAATATTAAAGAAGTTGTGCTATTTTTAAATGGGATGTCTTAAAATTTACTTTTACGACTTACTAGGTTCTTGTATTGCACGGCAGAGAGGTTATTCCAATTTAAAAAAAGGCTTTTAGGCTTTTTCTGCGACACCCAAGGTGCCACCCATTTAATAGTATATTAACATACAAGTTTCATAAGACATTATCTTAGAGCACGCGTATACTGTAGAAAAGGAACCCGCGAAAGCAGATTTTTGCAATAATTCATCTCCCTTAGAAATATTGATATGGAGACACCCTGTATAAAGCTAATTAAATACTTTATTATTTTCTTTTCAGGTCCCGATACGGCGTTAAGAAATCACAAGATTATTTATAATTCAAAACTCTTTAAGATAGCATATAATATTAAACAGAAAACTGTTCTAGACTTTTATCTAGATTCCAAAAAAAATATAATATATAGGGTAATACATTTAAAATTCCGAAGTTGCTACCACTTCCGGCAACATCGCATCATTCAAAATATTTTAGAAACATAGAAACCATCTCTCAAAGCTACAACCAAATTTTTAAAATAAAATCTCATTCAGTTCTCGAGATACTTCTAATAGCCACTTTACTTGGTGCGCCCTGTATATAAAGTAATATGTATAATACTATATTGAATTAAAAATAAAAATAGTACTTTATTGAGTAAAAATGATCTATTTGCAAGGTTAAAGGTTAGTATTTTAAAGTTTTCTATAAAATATTTTTATCGAATCCATAATGCCTAGAAAACTAATTTCAACGAAATCGAAGTAAGCCTAAAATTCTAACTCTACTTGCTGCCAACATAAAAAAATAAAATTTCGGTTTCATAAAGTGGCAGGTTATTCAATTTTTTGCATTTCATAATATAGCCATTATGAAACCCAAATAGAAAAAATAATTAATTAACCATATCCGTCTAACATCCTGAATGGTACAAATTTGATAGGAGTCACAAACGCGACTACAAAATTAATAATTATTATTGTTGTTATTTATAAATCCTTTAATTTCCATCTTTATAATTGCTGGCAAATCCGATGTTCAGACTGATATTTCTCAAAAAATACGAAATTTATTGCATTTCTGCGGATATTAGTATTCAAACAGATGGTTTTTAGACGTTTAACATTTTTAATTAATTTGGCCAGGTGTTATAAGAAAAATTAAAGCTTTAAAAAAATAAATATTTATTATTAATAAGCTACTGGCTTGTTCAAGTTGTAAAATAGTATGTTTTTACGACTATTTAATAATTATTATTAAATTATATTTCAATAATTTATTGATATTTATGGTCATGGCAAAGAATATATTTTTTTATTATAAAAAATTAACAAAGATATACTTAGTCAAATTTACTATAAAAGTAGTAAAGCTAGTCATAGTTTATTTCTCTACTTGTGACTGGAATAACTTTTATTAAGAAATGACATTAAGCAATACATTTTCAGTACAAACAATAGAGAATTAAATGGTTTGCCGTTATTAAAATTGGTTCGCAGCAAAAAATAGCCATTAAATCATTTGATCAGCATAAAAAGATTTTGCTTGCAATAAATAAAAATCGGGCTGGAAGAGTTGTTCTGCAAAAAATGCTACAAACTGTCAACAATTTAACCGATATCAGTCCTCATGTAATATCATGTGTTCCCTCAATTAACAGTCGAGCTGCGAAATGATTATTTGGTCAACAAGATTTTACAATTGGTCAGTAGACAAAAACATCTCTAGAAGCAGTTTACTTCAGAGGTTTGCATATTAAAGAATGGTTATCAATATGAATCATTGGATTGCATTTGTTTTGAATAATCGGCAAAGTTCGTTATTGTGGGCGGAGCGAAAGCCGTCGCGTGATATGAGTAGCTAATTGCGTGCGTGTGTTTTCATTCGATGTAGCAGTCAAGGCCCAATAGGTGTAGCGGGGGCGGGTTTTCACTTATTTTCCCAGTGCACTGTCAATTTATGTAACTTTCTTGTGTTTTCTTTTGCCGAATACAGAAGGAAATCGGCTACAAAATGTGTGGCGGGGCGGGTTTTCACTTGTTTTCCCAGGGCACTGTCACTATGCCACGTTTTATTGCTTTTTTTTTGATGGCCAAGATTAAATATTTTGCTTACCCGCTGATTGCTTACTAATATCTCATTAAAAGTGGATCGCTCATAGCAGCTTATATATTTAATTTGCGTACCAAAATAATTTAGAGCATTCTAGTATGACATCAATGACTGATGTATTCAGAAATGTTTGCTGTCCATAAGTTGATGACCAACTAGCCATTTTGGCTGATCGATTACAATTTTCTGTTCGCAAAAATAAGAATATTTTGCTAACCAGTTAAATGATACCCCAAATAGTATATTAGCCAGAAGAATTTCTAAGTGTCGATGACTTGGTCTGGTGAAAATCGTCAATACCTAAGCATAAATGACGCCCACATCGTTAAATGGTAGTGAACGCTATATGTTTATTATTTAATATATGAAACATCGTAAAATAATAGGTCCCTTTATTTCGTTTCTAAACGAGTTTTTTGTTATCAGTTATCTCACACATTTAACTTAAGCATTTAAATTAAAGAAATACAGATAAACCAACGCAAATGCTAAGGCAATTAACAGATTAAGATAAGCTCATGAAATACCCCAAAGGCTCATATGTTTGGTGCTATACAAACATAGATTAAACACAAATGTATGTATAATATTTACTGAAATATGAATTCTTTTACAGTAAAATAAATACATGTAAGTATGTGTATTTGTTTAGTTTTACTGCAAAATACATTAACTGCCTTTTAATTTTTACTAGGTACATATGTAATAATTAAAATTATTATAGTGTGATCATGGAAAAATATTAGTGTTTTTGTTCCATATTTCAAGTATCTATTAATCAGTGACGACTCGTGCCTTAGAAACGCGGGGGTTGCACCCAGAGTTTGCCTGATTTAAATCCACTATTCAATCAAGTAATTTTTATTAAATATTTAAATCACAAAAAATCTGAAATGCCGTTTAATTTGAACGAGGCAGCTCCCGAATTGTTCTCTCCTTTATATTATATTGTGCAGACAGTTTTCTACAACATTTTTAGAGAAAAATACACGCAAGAACAAGAAAGAACTCGATTTTGCAGGATTTAACAAAAAGTTTAATAAACCAATACAAGACGTGTCAAACCAGAAAATATGAATTCTTATTGTTTGCATGTGAAATTACTTAAAATACCATAAGTTTTTATAAAAAATAAAAAAACACAAAATTAAGACATCAAACAAACCTGAACAAAGCCTAGTTGCAACCATTTGTATAATAACAAACCTATTTTCTCTGTCCATGAAGCTACCCCTTTAAATAACAAGATAGGGAAACAAAACCCAAAAAGTTAATTTTTTCGCTTATTCTGACTGTAATTGGATCCAGTAAGGTAGGAATACATTGAAATATCACAGAAACTGAGGTATGAGACATTCCTTTATTAAAGACTTGAACAGGAACGTTACATCGCTAAAATTACATTAATTCAATATTTTTCTTATAACGTTTAGTTCTCTATTTTTATCAAATAACAATGTATGGAAAAATTATTATGTCCCAGACCACCCGATGATATCTTATACAATAAGGGCCTATTGTTCTCTACACAGTAGCACTTTAAAATACTAATTCAGATTGAATGGTACTAACAAGAAATAGAAGCCTTCTCCATTGATGTCACCACCTGTAGACCGGTTTCGAACTCTTTTGTTCTCGTCAGTACAGGGTAGGTGTACATACCTATCATCAGAGAAGACTATACTTCACGCTGTATAATCAACGGTGGTCGAGAAATAATAATTTTTCCATGCATTGGTATTTGATATTAATACCACCTGAAAAATAAATAGAATTTTTATTTTTGATTAATTCAAATAACGCCTGTTCAGATTGTGTGGGACTGCTAAGAGATGGCACTGCGCGTTGTATTTTCTCGACTATCGTTGATAATACAACGTGAACAGAGTCTTCTCTGATGTGTACATATGTACACCTACCCTGTGCTGATGAGAGCAAAAGAGTTCGAGATTGGTCTGCGGGTGGTGACTTCCTATCAATAGAAAATGCTTCCTTTTCTTGGTAGGACCGTTCAATCTAATTCAGATTGAATTAGTATTTTAAAGTGCTACTGTGTAGACAAAAATACGCCCTTATTGTATGAGGTATCATCGGGTGGTCTAGGAAACAATAATTTTTCCATGCATTGGTATTTGATATTAATACCACCTGAAAAATAAATAGATTTTTTATTTCTGTATTTTTTCCCCGCAGCTGACCTAACATTTATGTTAGGTTAGCTGCTATTAAATTTATTCAATAAAATATGTGACGCTTGATTGCCAAGCCAGCAGCTCGTAATATAGCAGAAAATAATTTGATTTAACGTCAGCCTACAGTTTTTACAAATATTTTGACATAAATATTCGTTTTTCTTCTGCTAATTGGCAACGACATTCATTTATCAAGCGAGTGATGACTAACGAACATGCTCCAAAAATTCGGTTACACTAGGGATGCACGATACGATACGATCTTTTGGAGTATCGATACTTTAACCTTCGATACTCGATATTTTGTATCGATCTTTTCAATGCGATACATTTCCTGTATCGATACATTTTGGTGTGTATCGATACCATACGATCCATACCTTTAACTTTCCATAATGTAGGAGCGTCAGCTAGTGTCCACTAGCGGAATTTCTTTTCTCGTCATACGATTATGACCGTTGCGCGCAGACTAGATTACTGCTTCACTGCCCTCATTGTACTAATTCTTGCAGGAAGATGGCACTGATGGAATGATGCTTTACTCGACAAGTAACATTTCCTGGAATTCCCCGGGCTGGATTTTAAGAATTTCTTACTTTCTTTTTCATGACATATCATAATATCTAGACGCATAATAAAGTTTCGATGTTTAGTATTTGCGTTTAACATATTATTTAAATTTAAATCGATTTTCAAATTTAATTGTCATGCCACCTGTAAGAAGCAATGTTTGGAATGTGTTTATTAAAACAAGTTCGGGCGGAAAATGTAAATTGTGCCAGTGTGATGAAAAATAAGGTAAATGTTTTATAATGTTATTATTATAGTGCTTGAAATTTTTTGGGAATCTTATATGCTTTTTATTTTATTTGTCATTATTTTAATAAGCTGTTATTTTATTTTAACAAGTACACACCTTATGAAAACAGTTGCTCCGCTATACCAAATACCTAGTCGAACAAAAATGACAAATCTTATTGATGAAAAATATGACTTACTGTCAGATAAGTTCAAGCATAAACTTAAAGACTTATCTAGTCTTACACTAACAACGGACGTATGGACAGAGACGATGACAACAAAAAGTTTTTTAGGAGTGACGAGTCATTTTTTATTGAAAAACAAATTAACCTCGCTAACAATAGGAGTCTTTGAATTAGATCAACGACATAATTCCGAATATTTAGGAAAATGTCTTATTTCCATTTGTGAGGAGTGGAATATTAACCTTTCAAAAGTTACAGCTGTGGTTACGGATAATGGCGCTAACATCGTAAAGGCTGTTTCCGATGTATTTGGAAAAAATAAGCACCTTCCCTGTTTTGCTCACACTTTGGATCTCGTGGCTTCAAAAAATTACAGACGACATAGAGTCCATAAAAAATATTATAGATAAAGTTAAATCCATTGTCACCTATTTCAAACAAAGTGTGGTGGTAGCCGATGAACTAAGGAAAGCCCAGCCAGCCGATAATATTTTAAAGTTAATTCAATCGGTACCAACCAGATGGAATTCTAAGTTCTATATGCTGGAACGATTTAGTCAATTATATGAATATATAGCACCCATTTTATTGAAAAATCCGAAGTCACCAGCTATGCTAGACGCATCTGACTTAGCAACAATAAACGAAGTTATAACCGTTTTATCACCGATTGAAGCAGTTTCCCGAGAAATGTGTGGGGAAAATTATTTAACGTCCAGTAAAGTAATACCTGTAGTTGACTGCCTATCAAAGAAAATCAATAAGTTGACCCCTACAACTAAAGAAGTATTAACTCTAAAGACAACAACTTTAAATGAAATTTCAAAACGTTTCGGAGCTATAGAACAGAATAAACTATTAGCGGTTTCAACAATTTTAGACCCTCGTTTCAAACGATTACATTTTAATAATCCAATCCATTGTTCCAGTGCCGTTACCTTTATTAATCAATCCATTCAGTTACAGAAGCAGCAAAACAGCGAGAACCTACCACAGAATCAACCTATTAGAATTAAAAACCCTGACAGTATATGGGCTTACCATGACGAATTGGCGAATAAATATAATTATGCAGAAAATCAAGACGATACCAGGGGCGACGTTGACTTTAACTTAAAAATGTATTTGAATAGCCCAACAATACCTCTTACCTTGGATCCATGTGTTTACTGGGACACGATACAGTCCCAATCACTAAGAGAACTAGCAACAAAATATTTATCAATTGTTGGAACATCAGTTCCCTCTGAAAGACTTTTTTCCAAAGCCGGCAGCATTATTACCCAAAGTCGCAATCGTCTTGGTGGAAAAAGGTTATCAAAGTTGTTATTTTTAAATTCTTTAAATGTTGAGGATTGGAATTTGTAATACCCACTATTATATTATGCAGTTATTTTAGTTTAGTACATATAAGGTTGTCGTTGTTGATATATTTAAGTTCATAGATTTACCTTCTATTTATTTGTTATTTATTTTATGTTTCTATTTGGGTTATGTTAGTGGGTTGGTCCGGTTGGTGTTTAGTAGATAAATATTTTTTTTATAATATAAAATTTTAAAAAACTAATTTTTTTGTGAACATTTGACATTTTTTTTTGTTATTTGGTAACTCTGGAATCCGGATCGAAAATGTATCGATATTTCAAGTATCGATCTTTCCCGAAACGATTTTTGGTGTATCGATCCTTCTTGTTCCGATCCGGATCGATCCGGAGTATCGATATTTTTTAGTGGATCGTGCATCCCTAGGTTACACGTTGTTTTTGAAAGAGTCGAAATAAATATTGCATTTGAAATAATAATAATAAAATAACATTTGCGGAAGTTGCAAACTTTATTACATGTATTAAAGTATCAATTGAATCTGTATTGTAATACAGATTCGTGCAATCGCACATCCATCCAAAATTGCACAGTGAACCTCTCATAACGGACACCTCTGATAAGCGGACATCTCTATTAAGCGGACATTTTTTCATAGTCCGGAACTAGGTATATGAAATTCCATGAAAGTCAACCTCTCTTCGGGGACTCTCCTTTGGGCGGCCGCGGACAGGCTGTTTTCATACAAAGAGTGCGAAAACCCTCCTTTAAACGGACAAAAAAATTTTGAAGTATTTGGGAAGACGAATAAGTACGGTTCAAAAACTCTCTGAATACAGACCCGCAACCAATCGCGTATGCGTGGCAGCGAAAGGACTTCGCCGAATGAGAGTATGTGTGATTCCCCGACAGTAGTCCGCAGTTTATTTGTTAGTTGTAAGGTTAAAATCTTAAACAATGGCAGAAAAATGTCGCGTTTTGAGCCTGAAAGACAATGTTATCAAATTAAAAACTTCCACAACATCAATAATGATTTGATGCCTATGATAAGCCAATACAAGTAATTCGGGACCACGATTTACAACACAATTCAAAAATTTTATTAAAAACTAAAAATTCTTTTGTTTTACAGACAAACTAAATAGCTGGCAACAATATCGTCATTCGGTGCGTAATATCTTCTTAGACAACTGTACCAAATATCATTTAAATCGGTCAATAAATTGTTGTTATTACTCCGTTTCCAGACTATATACAAACGCACTGTATATTTTCAAACCACCCATTTTTTGCCGTATTTTTTTGGAAATTTTGGAAAGAATTGTTGATGATATATTTATCGGTATTAGCGTATTTTGCCGATAATCTATATCGGAAAATTTTTGCCAATATTACCTACCAAATAATTTATTTTAGTTATTATAATTAAATAATTCATATTTAGGACAAAATAAATATGAATATAAGGAACAAATAAATAAATAAATTAAACTTTATTCAGTATTTAAAGTTCTAGCCTGAGAAACACGGACCAGGGGAATCACAGAGCGTTGGGAATATTCCCATGTTGTTAATTTGTTGCCGTATGTCTTTTATTAACTATATTGCAGCGTTACCGCTATTAACTGGTATTCCCTAAATTAATATTTAATAACCATTGACTTACATTGAAAATGTAATGCCCATATACTGTATACTATTAGTATTATCGATTCCTAAAATATCGGCATCGGCAAAAAAAACTCGAAAGATCATTAATTTTTTCTACAGGTTAAATTTACAGGTACAATTGACAACACCGCACTCAAAGGGTGACTGACGTCTCTTGATGTATCATATGGTTTTGTTTACAAATTTTCAGTAGTGCAGGCGGCTTTCTATAAAAATATCATGGTGATTTTTCTGCAATTTATGAATATTTTTCTGCAATTTATTTTCCTCTGAGGATTTGCAGGTTTAAATATAACGAGGCGATTACATAACACCCTGTATAAATATAAATTTATGTGAATGTTAACTTAATCAAAAAGATAAAAAGATTTATACATTTAAAGTTGGCAGGTTGTAAATTAATAAAATTTACTGCAAGAGATACTTTCCTGACAGATTAACTAATTAAGTTAAATATAAATTTTAAATTTTATCTTTCTTGACTCTTACACTTTTATTATTTATGTGATGTTCGTAACCTCATTTTTTTTAAAGTTTTAATAATGCCAACGCAGAAAGCTAAGTTAGTTTGATGAGCTGCAATGGAAGTCCCTTTTGTGGCTTTTAATTAAGCTAAATACGAATATCTGGTAAGTTATAAAAGGACATATTCTTGAACAACTTAAAGCCCGGTTTGCACGCAACGTTTTTTAGTACGACTTGTTGGCGTCGACGAAACGTTGCAAGCAAGACGATCTAGATGGCACATTTGAGCAAATTTTAGAACAGCAGAAACACAAAAAATGGAGTTGAAAGACTGAGCTTTTGGGCATAGACTTAATAGGTTTGTTCGTGTGAACACACACATCTGCTCGATTTGTCAGCAGCCATTTACTGTAAAGAGTACTTGAAATCTACTGGTTGTTTTGAAGGTGCGAATGCCATAACACCATTTCCTGCACGATGAGAATCACAACGACTAGAATATATGAAAACTTACAAGACATCGTTGCAGTGTAGACACGCTTCGTTTGCAGAGATTTGTCGACGCCAACAAATCGTAAAGATTGTTTCGCGAAAAATGGATATAACTTAATGACTGCAGTAAAAGTAGCTGGGGCCATCCCATTATTTATGACCGTTTGTTATTATTATGTGGAAAGGACCGGATTGTAATAATTATAATTAAATATAGGCACATCAGGTAGGTTAGGTTGCTTAATTTATATTTAAATATCTTTTTGTGGTAAAATTTGTTAGTTTTTGAGGAATGGTTCAAGAATTGTCTTTTACCAAACATTCCCCAGAATAGCGTGGTAGTAATGGACAATGCGAGCTATCACAGTCGCCAATTACATAAAGCTCCAAGCTCAAATAATACAAAATTGGAGATTCAGAACTACATGGCGGCGAATGATATATATTTTGAAGAAAGTTATAAAAAAGTGATCTTTTAGAAGTTTTAAAGACATTTTGTATAAAAAAAGTATATGTTTGTGACACATTGGCAGAAGAAATTGGACATACACCATATTATTGCATTTTTAACCCCATAGAGCATATGTGGCACCAGTTAAAATCACTGGTTAGGTCTGAAAACATTTATCTGACTTTAAGTTCTAGTGTTGTGGAATTAATACGAAAATGCTTTAATGATATTCCCCCAGGTAGTTGGAAAAATTCAGTCCGTCACGTAATAACTGTAGAAAATTCGTATATTAGTCTGGATCGTATAATTAATCCAATTATAATTAATTTTGATGAGGATAGCGATAGCGAAACAGAACTATCTATAGAATGACATTATAAATGTAAATAAATATGACTTGTAGTAATATTTAAAAAAAATGTTATTTCATTTGATTACATTTATATTATCATATCATTACTTGTTTTCCTTAGTCCGTCCCTTCATACTTCACTTGTTTATTGCCAAGCTCTTGTCGACACAATGGGACCGACCCAGGAAATCATTAAGTCGTATCCAAATTTCGTGAAACGTACTGTACTATAAAACGTTGCGTGTAGACCGGGCTTAACAGAAATATGGTGGTCGTCGGACAGGGACTAGGGTGGCTCTGAAGCAGTAGTGCTTTAACTGCTAATCAAAATTGACAGTTGTAGCTTCTTTAAACTGCTGATCAAAATTAGCAGTTTTGCCCATCTCTACATATAAGCGACGCCGCCGGTTCTAGGGAAAATACCTTGGTCGTTCTCCGAAAACATCGACCGGCTGCGTCGGGGAATCACCGTCCGGTAATACCGTACACTCGTACTTTACAACCGGAATTTGTCAACTGATTAGTTTGAAAGTATTGAACGTTATAACAGTTAAAAATATATATGGTACGCAATATCCGATACCGATAAACGGTGTACGTAATAACCGGAAGTATGTTATATCCCACGTACGTTATAGCAAGTGTATATGTAGTTGAGTTAATCTGTGGACACGCTGTATATTTATTATTCCAGATGCATGCATATCAAGCTACTTGACTATTCGTTTAGTAGTGCATATCTGAACGTGTGCCCATTACTAGCAAGATTTTTAAAAAAATCGATGTATTTATAGTCCTTAGACAGGTTTGTCTTATGTCAATAAGGTAAATAAAACCGGTGGTGTGTGGTGGACGCATACGAATTGAAAAATATTAAGGATAATGTTTAATAATTGATCTCGTTTGTCAGTCCGGCCGGTGTATAGCATTTTCGATACATAGAGTATCTCCGTAATTGTTGGTGCTATCAAAAAAGTAATGTAGATGTCATGTGCTCTTTTTGGGTCAAACTTAAAATGCTAAAATCAAAATTTGAAAATTTTCGCTTGCGTAAGAGATACGGGGGAAAATCAAATATAGACAATTTCAAAATTACCCTATATATTCTTAGTTAAAAGAGATACAGACAAATGTTTTATATAGAAGTTTCTTTATAATGATTGTTGAATAATCGGTCGTTTTGAGAATAGGTATACGGGGTCAGGTAAGAAAAGTTATCGGACCTGACCCCATTTTTTTAAATGGAGCACCCTGTATATTTTAATCTAAGAAGATTGCATTTTCAAATATATAACACACCATGGATAATATTGGTTTCCTAGGCGATTTATTTAAACTTTATTACTTTAAACCACAGTAGGCCATGAAACAAAAGCTAATATCATAGAAACAAGTATGCTAACATTCTAGTTGTTATTAACATTTAATGTCAAGTTCGCTTTACATATTCATTTGTGAAAATGACTTATAAAAATTTTGAAAAATTTGATATGATATGTTTATTTGAAAGTGGAAAAAACGAAGAAATGGCGCAAAATTTATATTTTGTTCGCTATCCGGAAAGATGGTAACCATTTAAGGATATATCCCGACCATTTGCGATGATTCCCGTTATTCTTTACCTTAATCTGAATCTTTTATTTCGTTTCAAAGTAATAAAGTTTAAATAAATCGCCTAAGAAATCAATATCATCCATGGTGAGTTATATATTTGAAAAGAGAATTTACAGTTCTGTCTTTTTATATTAAAATATACAGGGTGTTCCATTTAAAAAAATTAGGTTAGGCCCGATAACAATTTTACCTGACCCCGTATACTTATTTTGAATACGGCAGATTATTCCACAATCAATATAAAGAAACTTCTGTATAAAACACTTTTCTGTATCTCTTTCAACTAAGAAAATATAAAGGTAATTTGGAAATTGTCAATTTTTTCATTTCCCCCCGTATCTCTTTAGCGAGCGAATATTTTCAAATTTTGATTTTGCCATTTTAAGTTTGACCCAAAAAGAGCACATGACATCTACATTACTTTTTGATAGCACTAACTGTTACAAAGATACCTTATAAGAGTGGCGAAAATGGGACAGGGTGGTTAAGATTTCTAAATTGAATTTCAAAGTTGTCGCATAAGAGTATTTTTCGACGGTTGAAGGCCGAATATGGTTGAGGAAGAACATACTATACCCAACGAAAGAACGTAGGGCGGCGCAACAATATTACATAACCTATAAAAGTTAGAATGTTTGTGCAGAGTTGCATTAAGGGTGTGTAAATTTCATAATTGTTGATTATATAACTTTCATGCATTTTTTAAAAATAGGAACATAAGCCACATGCAAGTATGCAAAATTAATGAAAATTTGAGTCACGAATAAAAAAACATACGACTTTTACGTCGTTATCATTCAACCCTGTCTCAATGCCGCTCCTGTACTGTAGAGAAAAGCCGGCGCCACATCATCTGTGCATTACAGGAGCGGTATTTAGACATGTTTGAATCCTACCACCGTAAAAGTCGTTTGATTTCATATTCGTGACTTAAATTTTTATTAATTAATTCTTAAATACTTGCATATCGTTTGCATTCCTATTTTTATAAAAATGCATGCTTCATGAAGTGAAACCATCTGTGAAACTATGGCAACAGTTTTCCGGTACCCGCAGAGCGCAAGTGATACTGCATCGGCTTAGAATCAGTCATACCAGAACAACACATGAACATCTAATTACAAAAAGCAACCGGCCAATGTGCGACACCTGCAGCGAAACGATAACGGTGCAGCACATACTTATAAGCTGTCTAAAATACTGTTTGCAGAGATAAAAGTACAGTTTGATACCATCAGCGATATTTTAGGCAGTCGGTGACATAAACATGAAGAACTTAACAAGTTTCCTAAAAGACTGTTACCTTCTAAACAAAATCTAGTTTATTTTATGTTAGGAAAATGGGATACCCTGTATATACCTAAATAGGCGTTACTGGTTACGCCACTGATTTAGGTATTGTACATTCAAGACTTGCACCTCATTTAATAAAAACACGTTAAGGACGCCTTATGTTAAGTAAGGAATAAATTGATTGCCTTTTTGCATTGCACCGACACGAAAACACCATGTACATGTCTCATACGTTAAGTAGCAAAATTTCTATACTTAAAATTTTAAGTTATGATTTATAACCAAAATGACGTTATCAGTTTTAGTGCCAAATCATTTATTTCTCACGGAGTTTCTCAATGACGACCTTTACGTTTTCGATATCATTAAACAGCCAAACGAACTTATTTTTCTTCTGTCGTATAATTGGAAGCTTTTCCTGATATTTTTTTTTGTTCTATACTGGTGGCTGGTGGTACAATGATGCCTGTTATTCGCTATTTTGTTAAGATAGTATGGCAATCCCTTTACCGTGGTAGAGGGGAGGAAGCAAGGAAACGACAAGGAAATCTGTTTCCTCCTTATTTAAATTATTATACCTTCTCTTTCCTGGCCTGTAGGCGTCCGATCGTAATAATTGTTTGCCAAACCTGTATATTACTTTTGAATAAACGTCCAACTTCATAACTTTGAGCCTCCGTGTAAATTAGTTTGTGGCACCAGCTATCATAAAGAACACTCCTTTTAAACCAATCAATGGGATAGTTGACGGGTTTCTAATTGATTTTGATGTATTGAGTGTTGGTGTGGTATCGGTCAAAGTGATTAAAAGCGATAATGAAATAGGGTCTTTGAACTGACTGAATGTTTGAAACTCATTTTGTAGTAGAAAGCATTTTTCGATACATCAATACCAAAATTTAATTTTCGTTTTTTTTTAACATTACCTACCTTTTTTATTCATTTATATTTCTCTGCGTTTGCATGACAAAGCGCTGCTGATGTCGGTTCAAGGCAAGTTATACAGTCTAAATATAATAATATATGAAAATGGGTTTACTTGAAGCCAAATTTCTTCCTTTGAGGAAATTGTCTGGTTGGTGGAAGTTGATAAAATTTGTTTGAATGCAGTATGTTCGAATAATGCATCAGGATACTTGTAGAGGTGATTATTTGTTATACATTCGCATACACCTGTCATCTTTCATCGATATTTGAATTGAGACGTGTGCAGTGTTCGAGGACTGTCCTTTAGGGGTATATTTGTTCATAGTTGATGTATTTTCAAACAGTATGTATTTGATATACAGGGTGTTATGGAAATGACGTATTATTTAAATGGGTGACTCCTTGGGTGTCCTAGAGAAGCGCTACATATTTTTTTTTTAAATCGACCGTTTTAAAAGTGGGGTTATAAACACTTACTCACAAGTCAGTCCGAGCTACTGTACAACATTTCACCAAGAGCCAATGGCAATGTTGCCAAACTTAATGTAAAACTGAAATTCCGTATAAAATTATAAAAATAAATTATTTTCTACCTTCTTGTATTTATCCTTATACCTAAAGAGCGAGGAAATCCAGGCACAAACACAATCAGTTTTTTTTCTTTTACATGGGAACACTCCTGGAAACACTTTATGTAAATAGTGAAACAGAACCGATAGTTAGCTTTTGAAAATACAATAATACAGATTATACTACAGATTATTAGATTTTATTACACGCGACGAAATTTGACGTCCAGAAGAAACGCGTCAATAGAAACGATATTCAAAGATTATTCATGGATACATGCGTAAACCGAAAAAACAGAGCGCATTGCTGAGAGTGTGCTGGTGATCGACAAGACACAACGTATCCGGCCGCTGGTTGGTCTTCAACTAAGAGACGCAAGCGTGCTGGTTTTGCTTCTTTCCGGCACCACTATATTTAATTATGGGTATCATTTAACTGGTTAGCAAAATATTCTTATTTTTGCGAACAGAAAAATGTAATCGGTCGACCAAAATGGCTAGTCGGTCAGCAACTTATGGACAGCAAACATTTCTGAATCATGACAGTAATTAATGTCACACTAGAGTGCTCTAAATTATTTTGGTACGCAAATTAAATATATAAGCTGCTATGAGCTATCCACATTTAGGTCATCAAAAAAAAAAGCAATAAAACGTGAAATAGTGACAGTGTCATGGGAAAACAAGTGAAAGCCCGCCCCCGCTAGACCTTTTGTAGCCGATTTCCTTTTGTATTCGGCAACAGAAAACACAGGAAAGTTACATAAATTGACAGTGCCCTGGGAAAACAAGTGAAGACCCGCCCCCGCTACCTTTTCGGCCATGACTGCTACACCGAATGAAAACACACGCACGCAATTAGCTAGTCGTATCATGAGACTGCTTTCGCTCCGGCCACAATAACGAACTTTGCCGATTATTCAAAACAAACGCAATCCAATGATTTATATTGATAACCATTCTTTTAATATGCAAACCTCTGAAGTAAACTGGTTCTAGACATGTTTTTTTCTACTGACCAATTGTAAAATCTTGCTGACCAACTAATCATTTCGCAGCTCGACTGTTTTAGCGACCACATGATATTGCAAGCGGACTAATATCGGTTAAATTGTTGACAGTTTGTAGCATTTTTTGCAGAACAAGTGTTGCAGCCCGATTTTTATTTATTGCAAGAAAATTTTTTGCTGATCAAATGATTTAATGGCTATTTTTTGCTGCGAACCAATTTTAATAACGGCAAACCATTTAATTACTTCTCTTTAATTATTGTTCCTCATTCCCGTCAGAACCTATGGCGAAAAGTGTCAAAATCGGTATCTGTCAATCTTTCTTAATATATTTTTTGCAAACAAAAAAAATTCTGTTGAATTTTAATGGAATTCACTTTAATGATATTTAAATGCTGCAAATAAAGACATAACCTACCGAATTTATTTTGATATAAACGACATAATCTTGACAAGATAAATATGCGTGACATTTAGATTCAACAAATCGAAAACCATAAAAAAATACTTAAAATTTTTTTACTATCAAATTTCTACGTAGTTAATGCTAGAATCGGTCATAAAATTAAACTCACTATTAAATGAAGTAATTTATACCTCTTTCATTGTTTTTGCAAAATGACCATTTTACCAAAATTATAGCGACTATAAAAAACTCGTAAAATTCATAGGCCGCAAAACAATGAAATTAAATAGAATCGCATAACCGGTAAACCACCAGCTGTGGGTCGTACACCGTAAAACAGTTCCATGTGAAATTATCAAACATCAAAATGTTTCATAAATTCAACCTCGGACGATAGATAAATATAGACGGAGAGCAATTCTATTCGCAAAGCGGGCTTTGTTTCGTTAACACTGTTTTAATCGCATTTTTAATGCAAGCAAAACACTCACCTTTGAGTGGATTTAAGCCCGGTTCACACGCAACGTTTTATAGTTCGATTTGTTGGCATCGACATATCCTCGCAAACACAATGTTGCAAACAAAGCGTGTCTACACCACAAATACACGGTGTTGAAAAGAGGTCGGTACCCCGGAATAACTCCGGTGCATCGCATTGCAGCGGAAAATATCTGGGGAAAAAGTTGTTTGGTTTTGAACCAGGAATAGTTTGCAATTTAACCGTGCCCGGTCCAAAACATACCTATGCGAAGTTATCTTTTCCGGATGTCTGTCGTTAAATGTAACGGCAGTTTGCCGAGCACATTGATTTTGGGCACCATAAATTAGAATCATTTCCACTCTTTCCGCTAGTGTGTAAACCATTTTGGAAGTAAAATCTGAATCAATAAATTAATTTTCACTATCCCAAGATTGGCACAAAGGTGCAAATTAAATTGTTACTTTCCCTTAGCAACTATAAAAAACTAAACAGGTATAAAAAACTAAACAGGTATAAGAATAAAAACAGTTCGCCCATGTTATCTGTGTTGATAAAAAGAAGGCGGTAAAATTTTTTCTAATTTTCGCGAAAACGAATCGACCGATTTAAAAAAATCAAACGTCAAAATAAAGCACTTTGAAAGACCTTTCAAACAAGCTATTACTTGCTACTCCTTGTCATTTAAAATTTTTAAGGGGATTACCCCGGGGGCCAGAGGGTAAAAGGGGGTGAAGTAGTTTTTGGTTAATATAATATATTATATATATATATAAATATATTAATATATATTAAATTGCAAATATTATGTGGTCACTACCTAACATTAAAATTAATGTATTTTTAATTTGGTGCATTAGCAGCTGAGAATAATTCCCAAAATAGTCCATAATATAGTCATTCATTCTTAATTTTTGTTTAGAAAAAAACTGAGGTTAAGAAATATACGACGTCGGATGAAAGTTAAAATAAAGCTCATCGTGTCGATTGTTACAAATATTCGGACGGAATTTGGCACCAAAAGTTTACACCAATCAGGGCACCGTCGGATCATCATATCGTCAGAAATCGTATGCATGGAACGCTGTCTTAAATCGAACTAATCGAAATTTTGATTGCAATATTTTTCCTAACTAACCAGTGAAATTTACATTAAAAAAGTTGAAATCCGGTCCTGTCGAATGTTTACTTTCACAAGGAAATTTCCGAACTGCGCAAACTCACAACGCCCCCTTCGATGCCCATAACGGGGACATAATTGCAGATGGTATTAGCAATATACTGTTTATACAAGGTGTCCGCTAAGTAATAGGACATGGAAAAACCACGGACTTCTTACGTAACAATATTAGGATTTAATTATACTTACCTATATCGAAAGTTGATATTAACTGAGATATAGGGTGTTAAAGTTAAAACTTCATTTTTGTTTTTCTCTAATAACTTTGACAGAAACCAACAGTTTTTTACAATATTTGGCAATTATGGTTTTTTTAGGATAAGAAACTGATTTTCTGGTGAAATTTTAATGTACGATGTAGGGGGCGCTGCCTGCGGCATTTTTTGCACATCTATTAGGTCATATTACCTTTTTGAAATTTTTTTTTTAAAGTAACCTATGAGAAAAGAAATGAAATTTAGAGATACAGTTGCTATGAAACCTCCATGTTGTTATTTGTTTGTTAATTATTGTGTTTCGGCATTGTTACTTAACTTAGGCTACCTGAAATTAGTGTACCTTTTTTAGGTAATAAATATGAGAAAAGTATTATTTTCATTAAAAACTTAAATACACGGAGGCACAACAAAATTATGACCTAATATATATGGAAAAATGCCGCAGGCAGCCCCTACATTGTACATTAAAATTTCACAAAAAATTAGTTCCTCATCTAAAAAACCCATAATTGCCAAATTTTGTAAAAAACCGTTTGTTTCTGTCAAAGTTATTAGAGAAAAACAAAAATGAAGTTTTAACTTTAACTCCCTGTATCTCAGTTAATATCAACTTTCGGATATAGGTAAGTATAATTAAATCCTAATATTTTTCCATAAGGAGTCTGTGGTTTTTCCATGTCCTATTACTTAGCGGACACCCTGTATATAATATGTGATCTACACTGCAACGATTTCTTGTAAGTTTTCGTATATTCTAGTGGTTGTGATTCTCATCGTGGAGGAAATGGTGTTATGGTCAATTTTCGCTCTTTGTTTAATAAGAAAGGTTTATAAATGTCTTCATCCCCAGCATCCGAACGAAACTATTTATGGTCAATTCGTTTCTGCGGACAGTTCTTAGCGAATTATCTTTTTTAATTATCATCTCTGTTATCGCTGCAGAGTCTACCTCTTTGAATTTGTCAATTAAAATTTCGTAAGCCTGATTATTTAAGGAGTATCATTTAACTGGTTAGCAAAATATTCTTATTTTTGCGAACAGAAAAATGTAAGCGGTCATCCAAAATGGCTAGTTGGTCAGCAACTTATGGACAGCAATCATTTCTGAATCGCGACAGTGCCCTGGGAAAACAAGTGAAAACCCGCCCCCGCTACAACTTTTGTAGCCGATTTCCTTCTGTATTCGGCCAAAGGAAACACAAGAAAGTTACATAAATCGACAGGGCCCTGGGACCTCTGAAGTAAACTGCTTCTAGACATGTTTGTTTCTACTGACCAATTGTAAACTCTTGCTGACCAAGTAATCATTTCGCAGCTCGACTGTTAATAACGACAAACCATTTAATTACTTCTCCTTTTTAAATCACATAGTATCATATTTCAATAAGAGCACGCATAAACTCGATAAAGGCATGAACTACATGAAATGGAGCACTCGCGCATGATTTAATTCGTGATGAGAAATAAAGAAGAAGATCCCAAAAAATAATGGCCGATAATCAAAAATCCGACATATAATTCGTCAATAATATATTACATTAAATTCAAAAAAACAAACTGGGTCTGTTATCACCATCAGTCATGTGTTGTGGCATGCCGTATTCAACACTTAAAATACACATTAAAGTGATTTTTAACAGACCGAAATGTGAATTTTATACGCTCAAAATCCCATTAATTTATGTACATTATTATGAAAAAAAAGTCTTATATTTCCAAAAATCAATTAGCGTAGGAGTATATTTGACGCAACTCGTAAATTTAAAATCGACAAAAGCTCCTTAATTAGTCAGATGGAATAATATTTACATTAATGCTCATTGCTAGCCCAATTAAACAGATAACCGTTTTAATAAAGAATATTTTAACGTGCTATAAAGAGAGAGCCATATTTGCTTTTTAATGTAATCTGATGTGTATCCGTAAACGGTTATATATGCCGTTATAATTCACCCACATATGCATTTTTTAACACACTTTCGTGTTCTTGAAGGATCGGATTTGCAAATTTCGACGTTCTCGCGTTGCTTTATAGAAATTAGAAAAAATATGTATAGATTCATGCAATCACATGATCTAAAATTTATAGCCCAAAACATATTTTGCATGTAGAAATATACAGTTTGTCTATAACTTTTCACTCGATGCTCGCCGCCGTTCGAGTGCTGGGTGACATCGTCACTCGATGAATCGGAGTTCAACTTTGTTTTTTAAATAGTAGTAACATTTTATTTTATGCTTTATGACCTCCACTTTATATTATGAGTTCAACGATATATCGCACCTATTTATTTATTAGGCGTTTCGGACTATAGGAACCCATCTCCAATGCAAAGCACCTTATGAAAATATTTTTGTTTTTATTGTTGTATTTATTGGTTACCTTGGTATTAAAAACTATTTGTTCATTTGACATTATTTACAATAATGATAATAATGTAACATAAATTATTTTTCATCATTTTCGAACACAAAAATAATAAGAAATAACTGGTGTGATACCGGGTGTTATGGAAATGACTTATTATATTTAAACCGACAACTCCTGAGATGAAAATAAATTGAAGAAAAATAATCTTAAATGGCGCTTTGAATTATTGTACGAAATATACACTTTATATCTGAAAATCTGAAAATTTACGTGGCCGCTACTGAAGACGTTCGCAATGAATAGTTTATTGGGGCGGTGTTGTCATATATTGTAACACAGAATTGTAAACGCACGTGTTCAGTTTTTGACAACAAGACGTCTTTGACCCGCGTTATCACATCTTTTTCAAACTTTCTAGAAAAAAAAATACTACAATTTTAAGAACATACTCTCTTACCTTCGATCTTATAATCCGTTTTATAATTAAATTCCATAAAAAAATAAAACACAAAAACCAATGTTTTGCAACAGAACCAACAATAGGTAATATCACACAAATCTGAAATCACATCACAATATTTCTTATTATGAATTATTTCACAGCAGAACAAAAATTGGGTTTGTTCGGGTTTGTTGTTGTACTACAACTAACAAAACGTTTAAAATTCGTATACATCAAGCACTTGAAACCCTCGACAACGTGATTCTATCCCCGGGTCTCGAAATATACTGAAGCAACGATAGTCGCGCGCGACAGGTATCCAAGCAAGGGCGAAACATGCGGTGTGATCTGACAACACTGTTATAGTGACCCACATTGTTGCTAACTGAATCCAGATGGAACGGCGCGACAGTTTGTGGGTAAAAGGGGGTTTTTACCTTAGTATTTAGATATTCGATTAGAAAAAGTATGTAGCCTTTCTCTAGGACACCCTAGGAGTCACCCATTTAAATATAATAAGTCATTTCCATAACACTCTGGTTGTATTTAGAATATAAGGCGGAATTCATAAAGCATAAAATAAAATGTTACTATATACGAAACGTCCGATTGAAAATTTAATTAAATCGTGTTATAGAGGAGAAAAGGTGCCAGTGAGAATGTAAAATTTATTTTTACATATCTCTTCAAATAGATTCAGAAAACGAAAAGAACGAAATTGTAAAAATTCGATTTTTCCCAAATATCTTCGTAAATATTCGATTTTTTTTTAATTTGAAAACATGACGTTTCAGAACTCACTAATATGTCTAATTTGATAATTTCTGTATGTCCTGTATGGTTAACAAGATCGCTGCAGAGTGCATTTTCACCTGTAGATGCAAGACGAGCATCAACTTTTGTTCGGGTTACCCTTAAAATCTTAAATGGAGTGCCACATCATTTTAAAGGTGCTTTAAATCTCTTTCTAACAGTACCATAATTTATTAATTTTGAGGTTTCGAAGAAATGGTATTCCGGGGTGCTAGACCGCCAAGAAGGCTGCATTGTTTAAAAGCGCGCCCCCTCGTCATAAGAAAATTGACGTGACTTTCCGATTTTTAGGATAGCGATATATTAAGAGTGGGAAGTTTTGAAATTAACACCCTGTATGCTTGGAGAGATTATTACCAACAGTCCAACGACGTCACGTAATACGGAAGGACGGCATGGAAAAGCTCATGATACAGGGGAAGGTTGATGGCAGAAGGTCAATAGGAAGGTCACCGGACCAAATAAAAGATCCCACACAAATGTCAGTGTCCCAAGGAAGTGATGCATACTGTGGAAGACAGAGAAGCATGGCGAAGGATCACTATAAAGGCTCCATGAAAGAGTCACGACGTCCGAAAACGGACTACGACTGAAGAGAGGATGCTTAGGGCAGAGAGTATCCCTTGTGCACGCACTTCATTTTTAATGTTTGTTTAAAAAATGTTGGCAATCGTTTCCGCATCATTGGAAATCGCAAAAACCATTAATCAATGACGTTCGTCTTTTGGGTTTGTTCAGTGACGTTCGTCGTTCGGGTTTTGGCGTTAAATTCAATAAAAAAATCTAAGAAACGGTTTTAAAATAACTGAAACGATCGTTTCCGGAGATTCCTTATTTTAGTGATGCCTGCCAAACTATTACAACCAGGAAGTAATACGATCCTATTTGAAACGACGTTTTGCTATAGTTAAATACACCCACAATAATTTTTGAGATTGTCGACCATTTTTATAACTAAATCTGTCACAATATATTTTATTCTTATTCCAGCTGTTCCACTTTTGGCATGACATCCTCATATTTTACATGGTCAGTGGCGTATTGTGGGCTTAAGTACATATCGTCGGTCCGGTAAAACAGAGACGCAACCGCTAAACTATTAATTGTTCAGGAGAGACGAAAAACGAATGTCAAGTTTTTATTATTAGGCTTAAATAACGTCAAAAAAATAAACTCCTGGACAAAATTAACGCAACATCATCAAATAAACTAAAGATATTTAAAGACCTAGATGCCAAGAACCAATGATATTGTATACGTAAAAAACTCTTATGTCCTTACTCGATTTTCATTTGTTTTAAAGTTATAGAGTAAACTTGACTAAACTGTATGGTCCATAATTATTTAATAGGCGCTTTCATTTTGGGGCATCGCCTCACAGAAGAGCACTACGTAAATTTTTTACACAAACGAATTACCAAGCACTACTAGAGGATGTTCCTGTAAAACTGTTGCATCAGAATGCAACTGTCTTATCATCATGATGGAGCTCTACACATTCCCCTCATCAGATCAAGCAACATTTGGAAGAAATGTTTCCAGGGCTTTGTATTTGTCGCGGTTGTCCTATTGCCTCCAAGATCAGATCTCACACCACTACATTTTTGTTTATGGGGCTTGTTCATATTTGAAATTTACAACCTCAATTCGATACTCGAGATGCACTAACTCGACGTATTAGAAATAGGTTATAGATAGGTAAGGTATGAATAATAGTATATTAAGATACAAGTTTCATAAGACATTATTTTAGAGCACGCGTTTAATTTAGAAAACGACCCGCGAAGCGGGGAGTTTCTAAAGTACAAGTGCTCTAATTGTCTTATAAACCGTATATTTTATACTACTTTTTCTATTTGGGTCTTTAAAGTCTGAAACACTTTTAAAAATATAGTACATTTTTTCCATTTGAATTAATATTTTCTTTTTGGATTCGCAATACTTTTACAATTTCATAAAATGTTACAAGTATCGAATATGCCAAGATAGAAACAATTGAACACAACAAAGCTTCTTCACATCCGTCATAATTAAAAGTAAATATATTATTAAAGTTGATAAAAATGAATCAGGAAGAAAGTTGTACTCGGTCAGAAATACGAGAAATTGCAGAAATTAATCTAGAAAAACTTTTAAAAAGAACATACAAAACTTTGAGTTATGGTGCGATCAGAACAAAGTTCAAAAATTCTACAAAATAAAAAATAATACTATTGAACAAAATATTGTGTCGACATAGAATCTGACAGGAATAACAACTAATGCCCAGGAAATGTCTACAGTAACTATGAATATGTATATATAAAGTAATATATTTAATACTATATTGAATTAAAAATAAAAATAGTACTTTATTGAATAAAACTCTAGAAATAGAGCATAAACTGGAAGCTTTTTCTATTATTTTTAGTTTATGTTGTTTTATAGTTATGAGTTGAAATTAGTTGACGGACACCGTCAGCATGTTATATATTTCCGAGTATACGTATTTCAGATAAATATCAAGTAAAAATGATCTATTTGCAAGGTTAAAGGTTAGTAGTTTAAATTTTTCTATAAAAAATTATTCTCGAATCCATAATGCCTAGAAAACTAATTTCAACGAAATCGAAGTAGGCCTAAAATTTGAACCCTACTTGTAGCCAACATGAAAAAAATTTCAGTTTCATAAAGTGGCAGGTTATTAAATTTTTTTGTATTTCATAATGTAGCCATTATGAAACCCAAATAGAAACAAATAAGAAGACCGCTATGATTAAAAAAATGTTAATGTTTGAAATTTGCGTATTTGTAATTACACTATAACTTGGAACAAACGAAAGTCAGATCAGGGAGGAGGATCGTAGTTTTTTACATTATTTTCACACCAACACAATATACGTTCAAGAATGTAATAATTTACACAGTACAATTTTCAGTAGTTAGTTTCTTATTGGTTCTTAATTCTCAGATTTACCTGATATTTCATTGGTTAATATTTTCTGCTGGAAATATACGAATGAAATAATAAACAGAGCGCCACTGTACACGGTGTGCTTTTACGTTGACCTATCATTTAACATTAAAGTAATAAATTAATTCGCAGGTGTTACAAATATGTTTGCCACCCACTTTTAGCACCCACAATTAATATTACCGGCGTGTATTAATCCTAGAAAACACATTAAACAGTTGAGCGGTTTTTTTTAATGTTGCACACAAGATAGTATATTATGCACTATTTGTCAACATTCTTTTGGCGAAAAATTTTATTTCAAATATGACAAATAGTGATATTTGTGTGTCATTCTTTACCGATGCCGATGGTTTGACGGATACGCTGTATTTTTAGATATTTCCAAATAACGCAATATCGATCGACCGAGTAAACCCGAAACAGACTGAAACGTGTAGTTACTATAAATTTTTAGATGTTAAATACCAATGTATGAAAAACTTATATTATTTCCCAACCCACCGGATGAAACTTTATACAATAAGGGCGTATTTTTGTCTACACAGTAGCACTTTAAAATAGTAATTCAGATTGAATGGTACTTAGATGTGTTCGTGAGATGCATATAAATTTACGCGGAAACCAATGTGAATTTATGCTTTTGTTTTTGTGTTTTGTGAGGTTGTTGTGCCGGTTTTTGTTTGGATTACCTACTTGGTGTTTTTTATGAATTAAGTTGGTTTTAAATAAGGCCGAAAAGGTAAATAAAATTGCAGTTTTTTTCTAATGGGTAAAGTGGCATTTAAGTTGATCAGTTCCGACGGGTGTCGTTCGAATTGAACAAATGAGAACATACCTGACCATTTATAAACGCCGCGGCGGTTGGTTCGAGTCAGTTCAAGTTTATAAATCAGAGATTGTTTCCCAGCGAACTGAACTGGAGTGACAACAATGCTCAAAATTCACTGACGTTTTCCGCCATATGTTGTTTTGTTTATCTTTTTCCCAGTGTCACGACGTGCTTAATTTTGGTTTGACGTCAGGTCATGTACAGGGCATATTAAATTAAAGCGCCATTTTTGGATTTTTTCCTCAATTTAATTTGATCTCAGGAATTGCCGGTTTAAATATAATACGTCATTTCCATAACACCCTGTATAACACATATGAATTCTTTTCTTCAAAGTGAGTAGTAGAAAAACAATTTTATTAATATTGGTTAGAAAATAAAAAAAGTTTATAACATTAATTTAATAACTAGAATTATAATTTCATAATCTATATTGCTCTGCATCTTCGATACATTTACGAAACACTTTTACAATGTGACTATTAATTTTTAATAAAACTTTTTATTAGTTTGGATCTGAAGGATGGCGTTCTCAATTCTAATATACACGAATAACACGGTGCATTTTTTAATATAACCCCAAAAGAAAAAATCACAGGGTGTTAGGTCTGGGCTGTTCGGCGGCCATTTTATAGTACCCGATTTTCCAATCATTTGGACTTATTTTGCGTTTCAATCTGCAATTACTGGAGCTACACTCTGTGGCGGCGCTCCATCTTGATGCCATATTAAATTTCTTAGAGTTAGAATGGGTAAATGGTCTAAGCGATCTTCAATTTCCTCCTGCAGCATATTCAAATACCGTTGGCCAGTTAAGGAACCTTCGAAAATTATTATAATTGGAAGGAACCCGTCTATTGCGAACTGAATCCTATACCTCCTAAGTGCTAAGGTTGCACTGCCCGTTTGACGAAAAATATCAAACATAAAACACTTTTCCCCCACTGAATAATATCTCATATTATTTGGTTTTTACATACAAAATAACTTTTCTACAAAATTTTAAACGACTAATAATGCTGAGAATGACAGACTGAAATATAAATAAAGATAAAATCCATAGCAACCAAAACAGTTGCATAGCTATCTTGATGCCTTTTACCAATAATATATTTTTACATATTTTTGTCAATGTTTGATGGAATGAAGAAAAAAATGCATATCTGTGTTATATTTTTTAGATAGGGAGAAAATGCGCAATCTAATGCGCTTGTTATACGTGGAGTGTCCCATTAAAAAAAAAAAAATAATTGCTTTTCAGTGTGACATATGACGCCACTGTCATTTTTCACTCATAAAAACTTCTTGTTTTTTGAATGAACGCGCTAACTCAGCATACAAAAAAGTTACAGGCTCTTGAAAGTGGGACAAACTAAATTGATAACCCTGTACAAAACAATAGGGACTAGGGATTTCAACAAAAATACGAATTGTACAATAATAGCTATTTATGAAATTTGTGTGAAAAATGCATTTATAAGGCACGCGCGTGACACATTTAAAATTTTGTCTTTTTTTTGAATGCCCAGATGGATAATGTTTGTCCGGTATTGCTATCTTACCGTTACCGCGACGCATCGCAGGATGAAATGCTATGGAATTAATTACAATAAAAATAAAAACTTACTCAGTAGCCTGAGTTGGATTTTAAGTAATTAAATTAATTCTCGTTGTCCGACGTTAGTTTAAAATGATATAAACTGGACGATGAACTAACACTGGTAATCAGTTTATTATTATTAATTAAAACCACATACATATCTCACACTGTAGCAAATAATATTTAAGAGATAAGAGAGTTACTGTTAATTGGTAAATATTTTGCATAAGTAGCAACCATTTTCTCATTTTTTTTTGGTATCTAATTGTGATTGGCCCATATAATGTAGATCGGAAACACGCCACCTATTCTCTTCATTTATTTTGATGCTCTTTTATCAGAAAATATAGGAGGTACAGTTATATCTTATGCTGACGACGCGGCTATAATATTTACTGGTAAAGATTGGGAAGAAGTTAAAAATAAGGCAATAGAAAGTTTTGAATTGGTTAAGAGTTGGTTGGAAACTTATAAACTATCAATTAATCTAAATAAAACACATTACATAGGTTTTTCATTAACATGGGCTGCTCATCCCAATTTTACAGAGCGATCACAACACTAGTATTTTCAATCGGATTAAATTGCATTTTAACAGTTTTATCTATTTGAAAATTATTGCAAAAATAGTTGAGTATTTTTTGAATTTAGTGCTAAAAAATATTTAATATATTTCTTCCAAACCGGTTTCGAGATATTTCCAAGTTAAACATCACAATATTCACAATGCATCAAGAATTTCAATGCATCTCTAAAATGAGGTTCACATGTAGCGGAAATCGCAAAGAATAATCTCTAATGATGCGTTTTCAAAACAGTGAAATCGAAAGTTATTTCCCTTTCAAAGAAATACATTGTTTAAAATGTTTAAAATATGTAAATACCTCAGGGATATCATAAATGCAACTAATCCATGAAACGACTAAAGTTTAATGATCAATAAACCACACAGATGAAAATTTTAACTGCGTTATTAAAATATCTCCAATTGTCTAAGGTCAACTACTCATTTGCTATTTTTTCTTGCAATTCGCTAATGCATGTATAGAATTTCCAAATCTAATTGAAATGCATACAAAGTAATAACCCGTGCGGATCGCATCCAATGGTAAGTGTGTCGAAATCTTTCTAGTCAGGCCAACGGATTATACAGAGTGCTCGTCAATGACTCAATTCTAAATTACAACGATCTCTTGCATTTTTCTCGTCTCGTCCTGATTAACACGATAAAACTGTTTTAAATGGCCACCTTTCCACCCCAACTTTACCCAGAAATATACAAATTAAAAATGTTGACGTTTAAAATTTCTTGACTTTTACATACGTTGTCAAGGTGACCCGATGGAATTCACAGGGGGGAATATACAGGGTGTCCATTTTTGGGTAGTTTTACGGGGTATCTCCGTTATTAGTAAAGATAGAAAGATGCGGTTTTCGCAGCACTGTGCTACTTTTTTGTCAAACAGAAGATGCCGTAATCACAATTTTTCTAGGCCGCCTTGTGTTTGATATACGGAATATTTTTGAGAATTGTGCATTTTGGGACACCCCCCATATCTCGGTTACCCCGTAACGTATCAAAAAGAAATAAAATGTTCTTTTTGTAGTTTTTTACGTAGAATCCAGTGACGTACTCAGATTTTTTCTACATTCAATAGTTTTCTAGGAAAATAAACAAATTTGCTTTTTTTAAATGGGTCACCCTATATATTTTTTAATAATATAATTTAGTTTGTAACAAGCTTCTCAAAAATATATAATACTTTATTTTTAGTCTTAGTATTAGGCCCGAAATATACGTTTTTCAAAAATATACCATTTTTTTTAGTAGGCCATGACGGGTATTAAAAAAATTCTGGTGTGATTTAAATATTAGACACAAAAATTGAAAATTTATTGAACTCCCTCATAAATATTGCTCAAATTGTTCTCCATTATGCCTTAGACATGTTTCACACATGGTTCTTATTCGCCTTAATGAATTAAAAATAATAAACGGCCGCGTTTGTAACTCCCTAAAAGCTCTGTCAATGGCAATTCTTAAATCTGCCATTGTTTGGTACTGAATGGAATAAATTTTATTTTGAAGGTATCCCCCTTAAGAGGAAATCCAAAACCGACAAGTCGGGTGACCTTGGTGGCCATCTTACAGGTCCATTAGTTCCAATTCAGCGACCTGGGAAGTTATTATCTAGGTAGGCCCTTACAATTTGGGCATTGTGAGCAGGCGCTCCATCCTGTTGAAGATGCAAGTTGAGACCAGTTAAGGGCACATCTTCTATTATTTCTGGCACAACGTTTTCCAGAATATCCAATTATTTATTTGCATTAAGGCTTCCTTCAAATATATTATAAACTATTTTGCTATTCTGTATAAAGCATGAAACGCTAACCCCAAATCTGCCGTGCCGTTCGATTGGAAATATTACATGCTGATTTTCCTGAGACCAAAACCTAGCATTCTGTTGATTAAACATGCCAGCACTGGTAAAATGAGCCTCATCAGACCATATAACGGTTTTTTCAAAATTGTTTTCCCTGTTCAGATTTTGTAAATACCAATTGCAAAACTCTATAAGGCGCTGTGCATCACCAGGATGTAAGTTTTGTACACGGTGCAATTTATATGGCTTAAAATTGTGTTTTTTAGGATTGTTTGCACTCTTGATTTAATTATTCCGACCGAACCTTCAACTTTTCTGCAATAACTACTTGAATTTGTTTCAGTTGAAGCTAACACATTTATTTCATCAGTCTCGTGATTATCCTTGTGATAGATTTTAGTGCGAGGTTTAGAAAATGAACCGTGTTCAATTAAATTTGATTTTTATTCTTGAAAAAATTCATTTGTCCGGTTGTCGTCTTTCGGGATATCTACAAGTAATTTAAAAAATTTCATAGAATTACTACATAAGGGCTTATATTTACCTATTCAAATACACTTCTAATGCTCCATCTGCATTTTCGTTACACTGGATATAACAAAAACGAGCATGTCGTACTTCTCAAAGTTTACATGCTCTGCCATAAATAGTACAAACTGATTTTTCACTATTAATTGGAAATTGTGAAACAACTTGGACAACCTGAATGCTCTGACAGAATTAGAAGATTTTATTATTATGACCCATAGGACTGTGTTCTTGTGTTTATTTTAAATACCCGTCATGGCCTACGAAAAAAATGGTATATTTTAGAAAAACGTATATTTCGGGCCTAATACTAAGACTAAAAATAAAGTATATATTTTTGAGAAGCTTGTTATAAACTAAATTATATTATTAAAAAATATATAGGTTGACCCATTTTAAAAAAGCAAATTTGTTTATTTTCCTTGAAAACTATTGAATGTAGAAAAAATCTGAGTATGGCTTCTACGTAAGAAACTACAAAAAGGACATCTTATTTCTTTTTGATACGTTACGGGGTAACCGAAATATGGGGGGTGTCTCAAAATGCACAATTCTAAAAAACATCCCGTATATCAAAAATAAGGCGGCCTAGAAAAATTGTGGCTACGGCATCTTCTGTTTGACATAAAAGTAGCACAGTGCTGCGAAAACCGCATCCTTCTATCTTTACTAATAACGGAGATATCCCGTAAAACTACCCAAAAATGGACACCCTGTACATATATATATATATTACATAGCAGTCATTACGTAACAGTAGACAGTGAGTAAGTAAGTTCTTACTAATATAGAAGTAGTAAAAACTTTTTATGGGCTGAAAATGTTTTCAAAATTTGTACTTTTCATATAGATATGTGGACCTGGTAATTATACACAACTAAATTTCGCTGTGTTGGCGACCCGGTGTGTGCAAGGGCGGATAGGGAGCAGATGGCTCGCTTACTGACGTGGGCGGCGAGAGAGCGGGCCTCCGCCTACTGGCCGCCCGTTATGAACGTCATTGCTAACGCGTGCTTTGCGGTGCACCATGAAAAAAGATAATCTCGATAATAAAGTGGGAACAGATAACGGCTTGTATAAAAATATAGCTTTATTTATTAAAAGCTGTTCTTCATTGTGTAATTTTACCTAATTTATGACTATATTATTTATTTATGTAAATAACTTTTAAGAATAATTCTGAAAGACCTGTAAAAATAAGCTAAAATATATACAGGGTGATCCTTAATGACGTGCTAATATTACAGGGTGTGATTCCTTAGGTCATTTTATAAAGAAAAGTTCATATGAACATATGTCCGCAACTGCTTAAATTTTTTGCTACAGGGTGTTGAATTTTTATTTTTTAAATGGTTATTTTTTAATATCTCCGAAAGTACTTTAGATAATATTTTCAATATTGATCTGTGTTAATAGGATATAGAACCACAAATTTTAGTTAGAAAAGTTATTCAACTATTCCACCCAGTGGACATGAACTAAATATTCGAACTCTAAATTGGTCACCGCGCAGTCCCGATTTGAATCCCATAGATAGAGCACTTATGGGATATTATTGGTAGGGCATTGAGACAGCATCAACCCCCTCCTGCCGACCTGCAAGATGTTCAAATAATAGTTACCGATATTTGAAATGGACTTGACCAAAATAAAATATCCAATTTAATATCGAGTATGCCGAGGCGATGTGAAGCAGTCTTTAGAAGTAGAGGTGGGAACACGCGCTACTAATGTACTTTTTTTGCTATTTATTGTTAATTAGTGTTAATCTTATTCTATTTTAATTAAAAAAAAAACATGTTCTGCTATAAAACTGTGTATTTTCTTTGATATTACAGATATCAGAGGAATTAAAGAAACAAAATGTTTAGAAAACATGAGCTACAGATTTCATCATACACTCGTTGTTGCTGCTATTGCTCTCTACAGGGTGTCTCAAATTTAACGTAATAAAACTATTCTCATTTTTACACCCTGTATAAGCCTAAAACTGAAATCTGAATAAAAAATTCTATCACAGTGCAATTACCAAAGAAAAAAGCTACAGTTCAAAAGAAAAATTAGCGAAATCGATTTATCAGTTCGCGAGAAAATCAAGTTTGAAATTGAGCATAATTTTTGGTTGTGCGTTATTTTTGCTGCTAAGTGTATATTTTATAGGAAATTGTACAATAAAATCTTTGCTATAATAATTTTACTATAGTATTTTTTTCAACAACTATACATGTACGCACATCAGTGTTGCCAATTAGCGTGTAATTACACGATTTGCGTGTATTTTCATTACTTTGTGTGTAATTTGTGTGTAGTTCAACGAGTGTCTAATTTTAATTTGCATGAAATTTAAATATCCATCACTTGACTAAAAGTGGACAAAACCGTGTAATTTTTTCAGCTATAATGTTAGAGAGACAATAGGGGGTCCGTGAAGTGGTATATCAGGAATTTGGTTTTTCGTGGAGTTTAGGTCCCCCTCTACAACTTTTATATCTGTTGAAATGCCGTAGAGCGTTGGATAGGAAATTCTCAATAAATTCAAAATTATATCGAGCCATGTCTCAAAATGAATTTACAGCATCTGCGTGACCCCCAAAGTCACGGGAAACACATTTTCTGACAAGTCAACTCTTGCATATACTTTTCCGAGTGTGTAAAAAAAATGAAAATTTAAAAGAAAATAAAAAATGCGAATTTGAAGTTGAAACTTTGTAGAATGGAACATTATATGTTAAAGATTATGTGAAAAATTTTTTATCGATGCAGGTCTCGCCACCTAGCTAGGTGGAATTCTGACAATATATACGCAAAGATACCGGAAGGCAGGTATCGTTCAGTTGTATGGATATTATATTCGCAATATTACCAAATTAAGCCTATTTTTCCATAAGGTTTGTATGATCTATTCAAATCTGATGAATTTAAACATTTGCCCTTGTCTACTTTTCACTTTACAGTACTCCGTTCATGCATTTCTAGCGAAGTATAAAAATTTTGCTATCACCGTTACGAATTCTCTTAATTTTCTCTAAGATAGAACATGTTTCTGGTAACTTTATATATATCAAAATGTTCGGAAAAGATGAGGGAATCAGATAAACCTAGAAATAATTCTCCAAGGGGAATATTTTAGAAAATGTAGCAGAATAAACCAGACTTTTAATAAAAAAAAAATTGAGAAAAAATAGCGCACTTTCGCAATATTCTTTTTATCAGAAAATTGTTTAGGACTCATCTCCATGCGAATACAAATCGATTAAGCCCACTTGGACCCATGTCACTTGAGACTTTATAATTTTTCCATTCATTTTTTTTAACACGCTCGGAAAAGTATATGCAAGGGTTGACTTGTCAGAAAATGTGTTTCGCGTGACTTTGGAAGTCACGCAGATGCTGTAAATTCATTTTCAAACAGTCTCGATATAATTTTGAATTTGAGATTGAGAATTTCCTATCTAAAGCGGTCCAGCGCCTCTCAGCAACGCTCTACGGCATTTCATCAGATATAAAAGTTGTAGAGGGGGACCTAAACTCCCCGAGAAACCAAATTACTGACATTCCACTTCACGGGCCCCCTATATTGTCACCGTCTCTCTAACTATAATTGTGTAATTTCATAAATTCATATTGGCAACACTGACGCACCCAGCTTCCATACGAATAAATTATCATCTTTAGGTTCAGTTGGCGCTAACCGCAACTCTAAATACAACTCATCGTTACTTGATGAATTACTCCACGTAGGCAATTATTTTTTTGCATGTTGAATGAAGAAAATAGACCTAGCCGGTAATTTCACTGCCTCGTACTTAATATGCGTAATGAGAGTGTTAGTTGGTTGGCATTCTCACTGATCCTTGCGTATGAGATTGGCAATAAGGAAACAATTTTATTAGTTCACATATTTACGCGACAAGGGGCGTTGTTTCCAATTTAAAATATCATTGTTATAAGTAATTCATAAAATTTTCGATTTAAAATCGAGTAATTAATGTGGAACGTAGCAGGCGCCCACGTATTTAATTTTTTAGTAGTTTTTTTAAAATAAACTATGATCGTTTTTTGTGTATTGTACATATCTTATTCGAATTTTTTTTTATGAAACACAAGCACTATAGGAAAAATCCTTTAGGGCACTCTGGGAGTGTGCGCAAAAAGCGATTCACGTTGGTTTTGAATCGTTGGAGGTTATATTCGTTGGGAAAAACGACCTCGGGAAGGTCGTTCCATAAGGATGAAGTCCTCCAGATGAAAGAATTCTTAAATAATGAAGTTCGAGGAGTACTAAGCTTAACAACATATGGATGGGCGGCAGTGGTTTGTCGTGTATTTCTGCTATTCGCCGTTCTGGGCGGAATTAAGAGGGCAAGGTCAGCCGAGCACTTTCCATGAAAATATCTGTAAAAGAGATTCAAATTCCCAATCTGTCTTCGATGTTCTAGGCTGTCGAGGTTCTTCGTGAGCTCGTGGTCTCCAATCAGACGAATGGCCCTCCTAGGAAGAGTACACCAAGTGTCTAAGAAGCTATCTTGGCGATTGCCACAACGTGGTTATACCAAGACATATTTCCTCCCAGATTGACGCCCAGCAAATTAATAGATGAAGCCAGTGGGATTGCGTGTCCGTCCATGATTATATCCGGTTCTGTAATGTTAATCTTTATGAACCTGAAATTTTACGCCATTCGCCTCCATACAATAGTACAACAACTGTTCAAAGTGTTCTCGGACATTGTGAAGAACATCTGGTGTAATTTGTTGACATTTTCAACATTTAATAAGATAACATGTAAGTATTACTCAATAAAATTATATTTTTTAAAACGCAATTTCTCGGCGGCGCGTAGCTCAAATTTACAAAACAAAGCGCCTTTTTAAACAGAATTTAATGCCCATTAAAAAGATGTATCACAACATACCCATTCCCATTTGAGAAAACAAGGGCAGTAGCCGCCCCCGCTAGGGGGGTTGAGGTTACAGGGGATGAAATAAATAGTGAAACGTGTCCCCCTGAAAACACAAGTTTACGTCCGAGTTTTTTTTTTAATTTTCACGTACACAGCCGTAAACCTTGCTGGACTGTTTTCGATGGGCCACACTGTATATAAAGTAATATGTATAATACTATATTGAATTAAAAATAAAAATAGTACTTTATTGAATAAAACTTTAGAAATAGAGCATAAACTGGAAGATATTTCTATTATTTTTAAGTTATGTTGTTTTATAGTTGTGACTAGAAATTAGTTGACAGACACCTTCAGCATAATATATATATTTCCGAGTATAGGTATTTCAGATAAATATCTAGTAAAAATGATCTATTTGCAAGGTTAAAGGTTAGTATTTTAAACTTTTCTATAAAATTTTTTTGTCGAATCCATAATACCTAGAAAGCTAATTTCAACGAAATCGAAGTAAGCCTAAAATTCGAACCCTACTTGCTGCCAACATAAAAAAAATAAAATTTCTGGTTCATAAAGTGGCAGTTTATTCCATTTTTTTGCATTTCATAATGTAGCCATTATGAAACCCAAATAGAAAAAGTACATTGCGAACGCTCAAGGGCGACGTAATGTCTTTGTCTAACTGACAGAAAACTGCAAAGAAAAATTATACTCATTTTCACAGCTCCCCGATTGTTTCTCTGGGAGGTTGTTTTCAGCCTTCCTAAGATTGTGACTTGTTTATTCTTCAAAGCCTGTGAACCAATGCCGGTTCCTCCCTGATTTAAAATCCTTGATTTATGATTATTTATTATATTATACCAGAAAGGTATAATTTTTAAAATACCCTGTACAAAAAAATGTATTTTTATGAAATATAAAGACCTTTCCTAAAGTTTTAAATCTTTAACTGCATTATAGTTACCAAGTAAGGTCAAATTACCTTTGACATGTTTTTTATAAAAATATTCCTTTAATGAATCTAATCTTTACCTTACAACAATAGACGATTATGGTCCAACTATTTTTAAATAAACGACTTTAGTTTGTTTCTTTAATATTCTGAATGTAAACACATACTAAGATCATTATGGATTAATTCGTATTTGAATCACCGCTAATAGGCAATTAAATCGGCCAAGGAAGGTTCAATGTTTATATCGAATCGCGTTTCAAAAGGAAATATTTACAGTAAACGTATACAATTCTAAGTACATATTGCAATTAGTAGAATTTGTAGTTTTTAAAACCCTGAGCCTTAACACTTTAAGGGTTGTTATCCAAGAGGTGATGTAGACAACAAATTTAATGAATTCGTCAATTATTTTCCAATTCCCAACCATATTTCATATTGCAATTTTAAAATATCTGCACTTGATGCACGAAAAAATACACTATAGAAAAATTATTATAGTAATGATTTTATTGTACAAATTCCTATAAAATATAGTATTAATTACATTCTTCATTAATAATCCGTACCAAAATAATATTGTACACATGATTTATTAACTATAGTTAGTATTTCTAATCAATTTAGTACAATGAAATAAATACTAAAATATATTTTAAATTCTACAACTAATGTAAGTACACTAAACAGACACTATAGTAAAATTATTATAATAAGGATATTATTGTACGATTTCCTATAAAATATTGTAATAATAAAATTACAATTTTCATTATTAATTTGTACCAAAATAATATTGTAAACATAATTTACAAAATTTCTAATAAATTTACCAAAATCAACGAAAATATTATATTGTAAATTTTACAACGAATTTAAGTGAAAATAATTTATTTATAACTCCAGTAGGTAAATATTTTTAAATCTATGGTACATTTTACTGATGACTATTATTGTACTTTAAGTATAAAGTGTAAAATGCCTTTTACAAGAATGGGAGGCTTACATCATATGCTACGGATCCCTGGAATTTGAATCTTGGTAACAGATGATTGGTAGATAACTTATATAGCGAATATATCATCGATCGAAGAAGTCAATAGACATAAGGCGAAGATATCATTTGGATGGGTGACCGTTTGCAAATCCTACGTGCAATTTTTACAAAAGATTCTAGGAAAGTTTACAAAAACTTTTCATATGGTTCACTAAATATTTTTGTAATTATAGTGAAACCTCTCATAACGGACACCTCTGATAAGCGGACAACTCTCAGGGAGAAAGGACTTCGCCGAATGAAAGTAGGTATGTGTGATTCCCCGACAGCAGTCCGCCGTTTATTTGTGAGTTAAGGTGAAAATCGTAAACAATGGCAGAAAAACGTTGCGTTTTGAGTCTGAAACAGAATATTGATATCGTGCAAGTTTTTAATTTGATAATAATGATTTTGGCGAGTTCATTAACATTGATAGCAATGTGCTATTAGAAGATGATAGTGACATTCCTACCGATTATGTATCCCACACTGAAACCACATCAATATCTGACGACTCTGACGAAGAAGTTGACTGAAGTAATCAAACAAATGTCACCAATTATCAACAAGCCATTAGTATGGTAAAGGTATAATAAGAGTATGCAAAGAATAGAGGACGGTGACTCTACGCAATGGAATTGTTATCAGACTTGGAATTACATTTTCTAGATTGCAAGTTTAAAATGCAAACACCTCAAGCCACAGGTCGACAACTTTATCTGTAGCTACAAAAGGAAGGCGGACAAGAACATTTCTTGGGTTAACAATGTTGTCACATATATTAAATTTTAATTTAATAACATGTTACCAAGTAAACCCTAAAATTAAATTTACCCATTTAAAGGAAATTGTCATAAGTATAGAACAAACTAATATTCTATTATAGTTTCAATGTTCTTAAAAATTTCTTTTCATACTATTTATTTTAATATTTAAATGGAAAATAAAATATTTTTTTATTAAAGTACTTATAATCTATAAATAGGGCAACATGATGCAATATCAACGGAAACAATAGGTAACCGGTGGCTAGAGCTAATTTGATAGGTTATATCCCAGACAGAGGATGCCGACACGCGTATTGTGCCGGCGTGGTTATTCGGCGATGTCTAATATACTTCATCCAGTTGCGTAGTGATAGGGTTTGTTTTAAAACTGCGATAATGAATGAATAGATCGTGGTAAAACCCTTCATAGTCAAACCCGTGAAGGGATAGTCAATGTGTACACGGTGTGTGAAGAGGAATCACAAATTAATACATTTAAATTGCCACTTAAGCGAAAGCTAGAAAGGGTCGCAATGTATACGGGAGTAAGCGTGGGTGCAGTAAGAAACATTCACAAAGAAGATACCGAAAGGAAAGAAAATAACCCGGATCAATTGTTGTCATCTCCTGTCAAAAAAAGGGCCCGTCTCTCTGCTGTCGGAAAAATCGAAGGCTTCGACTTTGGCATTGTTAGGAGAACAATACAAAAGTTTTATTTGGAACTAAAAGTGGTTCCAACCTTAAAAAAGTTGCTACAACAGCAGTGACAAAAACTCTCCGTTTTCCCGTGAAACTTTTAAGTGCATGTTGAAATCAAATGGATTTTATTGGCGAAAATGCCAAAAGAAGCGAAAAATATTAATGGAAAGGCCTAATATATTGCACTGGTGATTAAAATATATTCATGCCATGAAAAAATATATATTATTACATTGTTGAGATAATAATAGCACGCCCATGACTCGGCCATGTTTTAAAAGATATTGCTTCCCCCTTACCGATACCGCGTAGCTATAGACTCGCTTGTCGAGCTGTACGTTATTAGATTTTTTTAGTACTAAAACTAGTGTATTTTTGTTATGTTATGTTTATTTGTACATACATATACATAGTAATAATTTTACATTTACATATTACCTAATAACAAATTTCCCATGGGCGGACACCTCTATCAGGCTGTCATATTTAGACAGTCCCGCAGGTGTCCGCCTAAGAGAGGTTTAACTGTATTACTAAAAATTTGTTAAAATTGTGCTATAATTTAATGGCATTTCTTAGTAAAAGTTATTCCAGTCACACATAGAGCCCTAAATTATAGTTAGTTTCTTTAATTTTTATAGTAAATTTAACTAAGTTCTGCTTTCCGTGTGGTTCGCCGCAATGAACGTCCCGAAATGTTTCTTTCCTGGCAGAATCAAGAGGGTCTTTTCAAACCCACACTAGTAGTTCAAATATTTCTTTCTGTTTCTCGATGTTTTAAATAAAACAAATTCTGCTCAGTTTACACTTCAAATTCCTTGTGCTTATTAGCTAGCCTAAAAACAAAAAAAAAATGATGTAATAATATCACATTTTCCACATTTCCACCTTCGCAAATAAATAGTGCGGCGATGCCATTCCGAAAATAGACCAATTACATTTATTTTTAGCGACGATGCAGTTAAAATGATAAGTGACATTGAAAAAAAAAATTGGCAACATTGTTAATAGGTAAATAAGACAAATAACGAAATAACTTTCGCTCGTAAGTTTATTAGCGGGGGTATCTAAAAATTATATTACTGCTTTAATATCATATTCACATAATATATGTACCTGCAGCTTCCAAATTATCGGTAATCTAAGCGCGGATCCAGACGGGGGGGGGGGTCATGACCCCCATGACCCCTCCCAAACCAAGAGTGGAACACGAAAAATTACATATTCATTAATTTTCCTTGTATGATACAACCCCCCCCCCCCCCCCCCCCCACACCGAAGTTCTGGAAATCCGCCATTGCTGTTTAGGGGTATACGAGATCTACAAAATCCAATATTGAATCCTTCAGTCTTTCACAGAGAGTGGGAGGAATTTAATTCCAATATATGATTGACTGAATTTGGATTTTCAAGAGGAGATCCAACGAATATGTCTTTTAAATCCAAAAAAACTCCATGCAAAATCTTCCTGTCATAAAACTTACTAAACCGCATAAAAATAACATAATTAATGAATTTACGTGATTTTCTCTAAAATCAACTCTTACTTAGCCAAAATTCTGCCGTGCAATACAAGAACCTAGTAAGTCGACTTACCATAAAATAGAGTAGTAAGTTTTTAATATTTATTTAACTGTTTATTTGTTAAAATCAATGATTTTTGTTGGAAAATGAAACTATGTAATAAGAGTTTACTGTGTATAAAGTTTTAGAACAATAAATTAAATATTAAAGAATTGTGCAATTTTTTAATGGAATGTCTTAAAATTTACTTTTACGACTTACTAGGTTCTTGTATTGCGCGGCAGAATTGTATATAAACTATCTTTAGCGCTCATGTTTGGACAATGTGATTATAATTTATCTGCATATTTTTTTGTGAATTAAATAAATTTGGCTGCTTTATTCTGCGGACGGGTTTTCCGGAACTAAATTTCCAAATTATTTTTTTTATAAATTTTAAAAATAATACCAAATTTTTATGAAAATCGCGTAAATTCAATAATTATGTTATTTTTTAAGCTATTTTTATGCGGTTTTTTGATAACTTAGTAAGTTTCATGTCAGGACGGTTTGGCATAGAGTTTTTGAGGAGGGGGGATTTTACTTTACACTCCACACGAAAAACTACATATTCAGCGGTTTGACAAGCGCGATACCGTATTATTTTGCGTAATTTTTTTATTGTAATTTTATTGTTTCGATGGAGTCCAGTAGCCGAAGCTTGGTGCATAGCTCTAGGCATGAGAGCAATATTTTAGTGATTGTCGAAGCTGGGCTTGATGGAATGGTAAAAGTTGTTGAGGTGTAAAAAACCTTTTGGGCCGGAAAAGTGCACCAAGCTGCCTTGGCGATTGCTACAACGTGCAAACAACAAGACATTTCCTCCCAGATAGACGAAGCTAGTGGAACTACGTGTCCTGCGATGACTATTCCGGTGCTGCGATGTTAAACTTTTTAGCGAAACTGCTTCCTGGGTTTGCTTGGGTTTGTTCTGGATATGGAATTTTTTTGGACAAATCACACCATATTTTAGACGCCATATTTGCTAAATTTATATATTTTTTAGAGGTATGACATTGTAGTTGGAACAATATTAGATTTACCCCGGTATACATATTCAAATAGCTATGTATTTAGGATTCGCGTGGGTACTCGGGAATCTTTGAAAATACCGGTAATTAACGATATCTGCTTCCAAATGACTTATTAGTTGGGATGATTTTAATTCTTTTTGTTTTAACGTTGTGGCATTACATGAAGCAAAATATGTACATTGTCATTTAATCTGTTTTTTTTTTTAAATTTTCCTCTAAATCGAAACCGGAATCGAAAAGTTTTAGAAACGGGAATCGCCAAATTTTGTAAAAAAATATAAAATATTGTTACTGCTTTTCAACCCCTAAAGTCCGTTTTGTTGCAGTTGATAGCTCATATCGAGGGTTGAAGCCATAAAACAACCGTAAACCATAGGCGTTGCCAATAGTAATTACCTTATTTAATAAGAAAATTGGCCTCTGTCCATTGTTAAGTAGGATTAGGGTTAAAGTAGGTACAACAGGGGTAATTAATTTACCTATTTTTGCCTGCTTTAGGATGTTATTACGCCATTTGATGTGCGTTTGTCAAACTATGTATTTAGATACTGCATTATCTCAAAGTTGAATTATTTCCTATACTTGTAACAATGGCTTCAAGTTTTTCGCCAACGTGTCTTCGTCAAATTAGCAAGAGTGCATATTCTCTCCGAGAAAAGACATTAATATTAAACGTGCATGATGCTCTAGTGTACCAGAAACCTGCAAGTGATGTTCGTAGCATCATTGCAGAGTGTGCCAATATGGTAGGAGTTGGAGAGGCTACTATATATAGGTTCTTGCGTGAAAGAAAATCTAAGAACCTCAGTGAGCCAAAACCACTCCCAGGAAAGAAACCGTTAGAAATTGACAATTTCATTAAAAATGGTATTAGAAGAAAAGTACATAGTTTTTATTTTGCCAAGGAAATACCAACTATAGACAAAATTTTACAAGCCATTAACTACGACGAGGACTTACCACAGCTATCACGAACGAAACTATGGAAAATACTTCATGATATGAACTTTCGATGGGAGAAGCAAAACAGAAAATCTTTTCTTATTGATAGAGTAGATATTATTTGCTGGAGACGTCAATACTTAAGGTCCATCCGAAAATACCGCAGCGAAGGCAAAAACATTTTCTATTTGGATGAAACTTGGCTGAACGAAGGGCACACCGTATCTAAAGTTTGGCAAGATAAAAATGTCCTAAGTTCTCGACAAGCTGTCATGGAAGGCTGGTCAACAGGACTTAGACCACCATCTGGAAAAGGACGCAGACTTATTATAACTCATATAGGAAGTTCAAATGGCTTTTTGGATCAAGGATTATTACAATTCCAGTCGAATTCTACTAAAGACTATCATGAAGAAATGACTGCTGATGTTTTCGAGGAATATTTTAAGCAAATGATAGAATACATTCCCGCTAATTCTGTAATAGTGATGGATAATGCCAGCTATCACTCTAGGCTAAAAGAGAATCTTCCCACAACTTCATGGAAAAAGGCGGAAATCGTAAACTGGTTACAACGAAAGGAATTGAGTTACATACCATGGTAAAAAAAGAACTTTTGGATATTGTTAGGCTACATAAATCACAGTATAAAAAGTATGTTATTGACGAGATGGCAAGAGATCGAGGTATTATAGTGCTCCGTTTACCACCTTACCATTGTGAGCTAAATCCTATCGAATTAATATGGGCTCAAGTAAAAGGATATGTTGCTAGAAATAACAAAACTTTTAAAATGCAAGAAGTGCGACACCTCTTGCTTCATTCTTTAGCAAATGTGTCATCAGAAAATTGGCAAAACGCCATAAAACATGCTATAGTAGAGGAACAAAAAATGTGGGAACTTGACAACGTAATTGACACAACTATGGAAATTGAGCCTTTAGTAATAAGCGTAGGACATGATGACTCTTCAGATTCTTCTGAGGACCATTTTATCGAGTTATAATTATTGAAATTGTCAATATTTTTTGATCTGTAAATAAATTAGTTTTCTTGTAAATAAATTCATAAAATCATAAAATCTATTACATTTAAATAAAATAATAAGCGGTTACATTAAAAACCCAACTCTCCGACCATGATGGGCCGTTTTAATCATTATCCTTTCATTTCATTTTATGGCTCTGGCTTAGGAGTAATTTAAAATCCGCATCATAATCGCCATATAAAAATATTAAATTGGCAAAATTTCTAAACAAATTTTTGGAATAGACAACCTTACAATCCTTATTTTTAATGCTAAATAGAAAGTAATTATAAAATTTGGGGTTTCCTTTTCAAAATGTAGATTTTTTGCAGTTCTCTCAATTTCATTTTTGATCTTATTTTTTAACATCCTTTTTTTTATGATCAAACACAAACACTATAGGAAAAATCCTTTAGGAGTGGTGCGTGTGCGCAAAAAGCGATTCACGTTGGTTTTAAATCGTTGGAGGTTATATTCGTTAGGAAAAACGACCGCGGGAAGGTCGTTCCATAAGGATGAAGTCCTCCAGATGAAAGAATTCTTATATAATGAAGTTCGAGGAGTACTAAGCTTAACCACATATGGATATGCGGCAGTGGTTCGTCGTGTACTGGGCGCCGCTCTGGGCGGAATTAAGAGGGCAAGGTCAGCCGAGCACCTTCCATGAAAATATCTGTAAAAGAGAGTCAAATCCCCAACCTGTCTTCGATGTTCTAGGCTGTCGAGGTTCTTTGTCAGCTCGTGGTCTCCAATCAGACGAATGGCCCTCCTTTCGACGGAATTCAGTAGCCGAAGAGTAAGTTTTGGTGCAGAACTCCAGACATGAGAGCAGTATTCTAGTGATGGTCGAATCTGGGCTTTGTATAGTGTCAATAGTTCTTGAGGCGTGTACAACTTTTTGGCTCGGAAGAGTACACCAAGTTTGTGAAAAGCTATCTTGGCGATTGCCACAACGTGGTTATGCCAAGACATATTTCCTCCCAGATTGACGCCCAGCAAGTTGATAGACGAAGTCAGTGGGATTGCGTGTCCGTCCATGACTATATCTGATTCTGTAATGTTAACCTTTTTAGAGAAAACTGCTGCCTGGGTTTTTTAGCGGTAAATTCGACTTGCTAACTGTCACCCCAAGCCAAAATTTCTTTCATGTTTGGCGTGATACTTCATGCTGTCTGCGAAGATGTTCGTCGGCAGCCGTTGTTTGTGCATTCAAGGAGAAAGATGAGATAAGTGTGCTATCGTAGGCAAAACTACATATCGGATTTTTCGTTTTCACTAGAAGGTCGTTAATGTAGAGTAAGAAGAGAGTGGGAGACAATATGGACCCTTGAGAAACACCGGCATTGATGGTGAAGGTTTCTGAGAGAAATCCGTCAATTGCCACTTGCAGAGAGCGGTCCTTAAGAAAACCAGACAACCATGCACATAATCGACTGGGCATACCATAGGATCGCAGTTTACTTAGAAGTCCCTCATGCAAACCACATGGCCGCATGTGTTTAAACTTAACTCACATACCGTGCAGGTTTGTTTACAAGCCAGCAATGTCTCGGGAAATACATAATAAGGTGAATTTTCTCGCTGAATTACTTCTTCCTCGTATCAAATTATTTGCCCATGAATTAAAACATTTTGTCTGTTATGATGCGCTATTGTTTCTTAAATTAAAGCTGTTTCAGGAAATTTTAAAATTCAAGATAATTATCTAATAATTGAAGGGCAAGTTGGTTCTCATATAAATTTTAAGACATGTAAATTTTGAGGTTTTGAAAATCCTAAATTTACATTTTGGTACGATAAATAATATACGTTGGAGTATGGCCGTAAATTTTCGTTTGTGTATCTAGAATTTGAAAGTGTATTAATTACCATAATGTTAGAAAATTTCCCACCAAGAGTTTAAACATAATCGCAGTTTTAATAAATATTGAATTGTATTATTTTGTACCGATTGTGGTTCGTACAGGGTGTCCATTTTCGACACTTTCTGATGGTTTTAGAGTTATTATCAAAGATAGCATGTTGCGGCTTTCACTTTAGTGTCCCACTTTTTAACGATTCCAATGTCAAATTTGCCATGGCTCTCTTAGTTTTTAAGCTACAGGGTACTTTTGAAAATCTTCGCTTTTTAGTTAAGTGTTAACTTATCAAAAAGGCTTGATAGAGAACTTTACATAAAATTCGGTAACGTAGCCAGTTTTTCTTAAAAAGTTTCGTTTGTGAGATATTAACAATAATAAAAAAAAATTTAATAGGACATCCTATATACAGTGAAACCTCTCTTAGGCAGACACCTACGGGACCGTCTAAATGTGTCCGCCCATTAGAAATTTGTTATTAGGTAATATGTAAATGCAAACTTATTACTATGTATATGTATGTACAAATAAACATAACATAACAAAAATACACTAGTTTTAGTTAGGATGTAGTACTAAAAAAATCTAATAACGTAGTTTGACGTGTTTGCGTTTTATACTTGCAATCTAGAAAATGTAATTTCAAGTCTGATAACAATTCCATTGCTGTAGAGTCACCTCTATTCTTTGCATACTCTTATAATTCCTTGACCATACTAATGGCTTGTTGATAATTGGTGACATTTGTTTGATTACTGCATTGAACTTCTTCATCAGAGTTGTCAGATAGTGATGTGGTTTCAGTTTGGACTACATAATCGGTAGGAATGGGGTCAGTATCATCTTCTAATAGCACATTCCTATCAATGTTAATGAACTCGCCCAAATCATTGTTTCAAATTACAAACTTCCACAATCAATATTCTCTTTCAGACTCAAAACGCGACATTTTTTGCCATTGTTTACGATTTTAACCTTACAACTCAGAAATATACGGCGGATTGCTGTCCGGATATCACACATACTCTTATTCGGCGAAGTCCTTTCGCGCCGCAACGCATACGCGTGTCTGTCTTCAGAGAGTTTTTGAACCGTCCTTATTCGTCTCCCCAAATACTTTTAAATTTTTTTGTTTTCGCACTCTTTGTATGAAAACATGCTGTCCGTGTCCGCCCCAGAGAGGTTGATTTTCATGGAATTTCATATACCTAGTTCCGGACTATGAAAAATTGTACGCTTAATAGAGATGTCCGCTTATCAGAGGTGTCCGTGATAAGAGGTTTCACTCTATTATTTTTTTTTATTAATTAAGCATACTTTCGGCTTTACAAATATGTATAGTTGTTTATATTTATATTCAAAAATAACCTAGAAATAGTAGAAATATATTTTTAATAATTTACGTTACTCATAACAGTTATTGTAGGCCATGGTCCATTTATTAGAAACAAATTCAGAATTTTGTTACAGCTATTCTAAATATTAAATTGGATTAGATAAAACGGTCAACATATCATACTTTTTATAACAATTATCATAAACGGCCATTGTTAATGGTTAGAGTGACAATAGGGGGTCCGTAAAGTGGAATATCAATAATTTGATTTTTCGTGGAGTTTAGGTCCCCCTCTACAACTTTTTTTATCTGATGAAACCGCTTTAGATAGGAAATTTTCAATAAATTCAAAATTATATCGAGCCATGTCTGAAAATGAATTTACAGCATCTGCGTGACCCCAAAGTCACGGGAAACACATTTTCTGACAAGTCAACCCTTGCATATACTTTTCCGAGTGTGTCAAAATTTTGTCGTTCCAGGTCTCGCCATTTCATTATTGGAATTTTTTTTAAAATCTCCTCGGAGGAAATTCGGGAAACGATCGTGACATGTCAGAAAATTGTCACACTACATTCCTTGACAGGAAAATATTGTGGAAAAAAATATTTCAGAAGAATCGCACCTAGCTAGGCGGAATTCTGACAATATTACGCAGAGATACCGAAAGACAGTTGTATGACGGGAAAAATGATAACTGGTGATTAGGAGAAGCAAGACACGGCTCATCGTGAAAAATTACATCGGGAAATATATAATCGTTTTCACAGTATGTGAAGTGAAACGGGTTTTTGAAAATTTGCCTGGGCTGGAGGACAAGGGCGGACTTTTCGATAAAATACAGCACTTTCGCAATATTATTTTTATCAGAAAATTCTTTACGAGTCATCTCCATGTGAATACAAATCGATTAAGCCCACTTGGACCCATGTCACTTGAGACTATCATTTTTCCATTCATTTTTTTTGACACGCTCGGAAAAGTATATGCAAGGGTTGTCAGAAAATGTGTTTCCCGTGACTTTGGGGTCACGCAGATGCTGTAAATTCATTTGCAGACATGGCTTGATATAATTTTGAATTTATTGAGAATTTCCTATCTAAAGCGGTACAGCGCCTCTCAGCAAAGCTCTACGGCATTTCATCAGATATAAAAGTTGTAGAGGGGGACCTAAACTCCACGAAAAACCAAATTATTGATATTCCACTTCACGGACCCCCTATTGTCACCGTCTCTCTAACTATAAGAATAATTAAATTAAAAACATATTAGAAAAAATTAGGTACCTAATAGGTATTTTATAAGTAATAAAAATGTGCGAGATCTGTTCAAGTTTTGCCCATTGGACCATTGTTTCTAATAAATTGACCATCGCTTACTGTTATAAGTAACGTAAATTATTCAAAATATCACATTTTAATGTTATTTTTGAATATTAATATAAACAACTATACATTTTGTCACTATTTTTGTTAATACGAAAACTTTCTAGAGAAAACCTGGCTACGCTACTGAACTTTGTGTGATAATCTCTAACAAGATCACTTTCACCTTTTTGATAAGTTAACGCATCACGGAAATACTAGAGTTAACTAAAAAGCGACGCTTTTCAAAATTACCCTGTAGATTAAAAACGAGAAGTAATTAAATGGTTTGCCGTTATTAAAATTGGTTCGCAGCAAAAAATAGCCATTAAATCATTTGATCAGCATAAAAAGATTTTGCTTGCAATAAATAAAAATCGGGCTGCAACACTTGTTCTGCAAAAATGCTACAAACTGTCAACAATTTAATCGATATCAGTCCGCTTGTAATATCACGTGTTCGCTTAATTAACAGTCGAGCTGCGAAATGATTACTTGGTCAGCAAGTCTTTACAATTGGTCAGTAGAAAAAACATGTGTAGAAGAAGTTTACTTCAGAGATCCCGGGGCACTGTCAATTTATGTAACTTTCTTGTGTTTTCTTTTTCCGAGTACAGAAGGAAATCGGTTACAAAAGGTGTAGCGGGGGCGGGGTTTCACTTGTTTTCCCAGGGCACTGTCACTATTTCACGTTTTATTGCTTTTTTTTTGATGACCAAGATTAAATATTGTGCTTATCCGCTGATTGCTTACCAATATCTGATTAAATGTGGATCGCTCATAGCAGCTTATATATTTAAGTTGCGTACCAAAATAATTGAGGGCACTCTAGTATGACATTAATTACTGACCGATTCAGAAATGTTTGATGTCCATAAGTTGCTGACCAACTAGCTATTTTGGCTGACCGATTACATTTTTCTGTTCGCAAAAATAAGAATATTTTGCTAATTAGTTAAATGAATAAACCCGAACAAACCCATTAAAAACTATATATATTTGACACCGGCATCTTTCGTATCGTTAAAAAATGAAAACCGCAACCTTCTATCTTTGATAATAACTCTGATACCCCCAAAAAGTGCCGACAGTGAGACACCCTGTAAGTTTATTTTTATATTTTCAGAATTCTGAACACGATTAAATCACAAGGTTTATTTTCCCTTGACTTCCAACATTTTGAGATTCTTTGTATGGATTTTTACAATCGTTTAAGACGTTTAATAGATGCAGCAATGTGCCCGTTAAGGTCTAGACAACTTGATGAATTGCTTTCAATATCACTTGGGTACGATTGCTATAAATAATTAATAAATCTCATTGTATAATTGTTGTTGGTGTGTATAAGTACGACAGGTTTTTCCTACAAGAAGTTCCATCTTAGGTTTAATGAACCAGAGAAGAATAGAGTGTAGCGTGATGGTTGTTGTGTTATAATAAGATGTTATTGTAAGTGGGTTGTAATAAGATGGTGGCGAATATTATTTTGATGAAGTGTATCTGTTGCGATAAACGATTTTAGGAACGACATGATGCGTTTTCTGATGTCAGGTCAAATCACAACAGTGTAAACAACTTTTGTAAGCACTGCGGACGTAAAGTAAACATTAACAATTTACCACATTTCCTGTTTTTAGCAAAATAATTCCTATTGTAAATCTTTTATCTTGCATTGAGCGTTTAGTGAATATTTATGGATATAGAGGGTTATGATAAAGAACGGGGGACTGCATTTATATAGGGTGTCCGCTAATTAATGGTACATGGAAAAACCACAGACTCCTTACGTACAAATATTAGGATTTAATTATACTTACCTATACAACGTGTCCAAGATAAGGAGGGCCAGTACAGGGATCTCGGAAACCGTAAGAGATACGAAGTCGGTTAAATGGAGGTAAAGTTGCGCATTTAAAATTCCGAGTAGTTCCGGAGATATCCGGAAAAAACCGAAATTCTGAAAAATCGTTTTATTGTTTTCCTGGGTTTTTTTGAGATCGAATTCTAAAGTAAATTGCACTTTTGCATTGTCACTTTTTCCGCTCTATCTAATAACGTTAATTGTTTTGTAATCCGACGAGTCGTCTTCGAAGGGCCATTATCAACTTTTAAATACGGTCCTGTTTTTCTGATATTGGAATTTGAGAGCTTTTTTGCTTCCGAATGCAACGATGTATGACACATTGTGGTTTAATGGTTTAATGGCGTTTCGAGGGCTTTCTGAACAACATCAGGAAATTTTGGGATACGGTCCTGTATTTCTACTAATTTTATAAATAATATCTCATAAGTAAGCTCTAAATTTTTACTTATCTCCAAAACTCTGGGCGACCTGAACTTAGTATACCTTTTTTACGTAATAAATATGAGAAAGGTATTATTTTTATTAAAAACTTAAATACACTGAGGCACAAAAAAGTTATGACCGTATGAATATTCGAAGAATGTCGCAGACAGTGCCCCGCCCCCTACATTGTGCATTAAAATTTCACAAAGAAATCAATTTCGCGTCCTAAAAAAGTCATAATTGTCAAATTATGTTTATGTTTCTCGCAAAGTTATTAGAGAAAAACAAAAATGAAGTTTTAACTTTAACACCCTGTATCTCAGTTAATATTGTCACGCCCAAGTTTTTGGGTGTGACTAGGGGTGTAAAGGTATCGACGAGATCTTAGTTATTAAATAGAAAACGATGCGATTTATAAAACAAAGATTTATTATAAAGCCAAACGAAATAATTACCTGAAGGGTTTACAAAAGAAACAAAGATTTAAACTGACTGACAAAAATAATGATTACTTACAATAAGGTTAGATGGTACATCGGGAACCGGGCGACCAGCAAAGTTGTTCACAAATATCTTCGACGGAATCTCGAGCACTAGTGATTTTAAAATTTACCTATTACCAATAATGGGCCTTCTCCTCAGGTCAGCAGTTTTCCCCCTTATTGGGAATCGACGAACTCAGGTCGTCCAACTGTAATTGTGCTGACATGATGAGTTGACAAATTATTGATTCATCAGGATGTACGTATACTATTTTATAACTACAACTTCCCCAGTTTGTTTAATAAATCTAATACCGGTTTAATGTTACATAGGAATGACCTGTGTTTTAACATTAACCATAGAGACTCATTAAAAATCTGAATATTGAATTTATAAAATAGTATGGTTCCTTTTGTGACAATATCAACTTTTGTATATAGGTAAGTATAATTAGATCCTAATATTTTACGAAGGGGTATGTGGTTTTTCCATGTACCATTAAGTAGCGGACACCCTGTATGCAAATATAATATGACTTTAATAATCCAATTTAGCATTTTATACCTCCATATACAGGGTGTTCGGGTTTGTTCATTCTTCAGGATACTTGGGGAGATGATTGTAGAATTTACAATGTTTAAATAAAGTAGTCATATAACAAAAAGTCGAACACTCAAATTCTTTCTTTTCCATTTGAATTTACTCCTAACAAAAACCTTATTTCCAGCCCAAAATGGTATGGTTTATCGAGTCGAATAAGGAGCACTTTTTTTATTATGTATTTTTTTGTCTTTAAAATAACATATCCCTTTTTCCGAAAACTATCAAAAACAAAAAAGATAAGCCAAAAATTAAATTCGAATTTTACGTAAAGTGACCTCCATGTAGGAAATAAATAGTTGTTATAAAACTGAATGAGATAATCTATTGGATATGTTTCGAAAACACTCTGCTCGAAAATCATCTCTTATGACGTCAAATGTTCCGAAATAATTTCGAAAAAATTACATCTTGATGTAGTAAAACCTAAACAAACCTTTAAATTAAATTTCATTTTATCATCTGGACTCGATTAAATAGCATATTAAATATTTCCATTCCTCACGCAAGATGGTGTCCAAGTCACGTGCACTAATGGCCTGCCCGTGTAATTTTGTGTATTTAATTTTTATAAGTTGAATATGAATTCCATAACCGCACTTCAATTATTAATTGAAAGGTTGAAAATTACATTCATTTCTGGAACAATGACATCAGCTGAGGTATTATGCATACATAGTTGTACAGGGTGTCCCATTCTCGACACTTTTATATGGTATCTTCGTAACTTTTCAAATACATAACACACCATGGATGATATTGGTTTCCTAAAGTCCGTTTTGTTGCAGTTGATAGCTCATATCGAGGGTTGAAGCCATAAAACAACTGTAAACCATAGGCGTTGCCAATAGTAATTACCTTATTTAATAAGAAAATTGGCCTCTGTCCATTGTTAAGTAGGATTAGGGTTAAAGTAGGTACAACAGGGGTAATTAATTTACCTATTTTTGCCTGCTTTAGGATGTTATTACGCCATTTGATGTGCGTTTGTCAAACTATGTATTTAGTTGTATTTAGATACTGCATTATCTCAAAGTTGAATTATTTCCTATACTTGTAACAATGGCTTCAAGTTTTTCGCCAACGTGTCTTCGTCAAATTAGCAAGAGTGCATATTCTCTCCGAGAAAAGACATTAATATTAAACGTGCATGATGCTCTAGTGTACCAGAAACCTGCAAGTGATGTTCGTAGCATCATTGCAGAGTGTGCCAATATGGTAGGAGTTGGAGAGGCTACTATATATAGGTTCTTGCGTGAAAGAAAATCTAAGAACCTCAGTGAGCCAAAACCACTCCCAGGAAAGAAACCGTTAGAAATTGACAATTTCATTAAAAATGGTATTAGAAGAAAAGTACATAGTTTTTATTTTGCCAAGGAAATACCAACTATAGACAAAATTTTACAAGCCATTAACTACGACGAGGACTTACCACAGCTATCACGAACGAAACTATGGAAAATACTTCATGATATGAACTTTCGATGGGAGAAGCAAAACAGAAAATCTTTTCTTATTGATAGAGCAGATATTATTTGCTGGAGACGTCAATACTTAAGGTCCATCCGAAAATACCGCAGCGAAGGCAAAAACATTTTCTATTTGGATGAAACTTGGCTGAACGAAGGGCACACCGTATCTAAAGTTTGGCAAGATAAAAATGTCCTAAGTTCTCGACAAGCTGTCATGGAAGGCTGGTCAACAGGACTTAGACCACCATCTGGAAAGGGACGCAGACTTATTATAACTCATATAGGAAGTTCAAATGGCTTTTTGGATCAAGGATTATTACAATTCCAGTCGAATTCTACTAAAGACTATCATGAAGAAATGACTGCTGATGTTTTCGAGGAATATTTTAAGCAAATGATAGAATACATTCCCGCTAATTCTGTAATAGTGATGGATAATGCCAGCTATCACTCTAGGCTAAAAGAGAATCTTCCCACAACTTCATGGAAAAAGGCGGAAATCGTAAACTGGTTACAACGAAAGGAATTGAGTTACGATAATACCATGGTAAAAAAGAACTTTTGGATATTGTTAGGCTACATAAATCACAGTATAAAAAGTATGTTATTGACGAGATGGCAAGAGATCGAGGTATTATAGTGCTCCGTTTACCACCTTACCATTGTGAGCTAAATCCTATCGAATTAATATGGGCTCAAGTAAAAGGATATGTTGCTAGAAATAACAAAACTTTTAAAATGCAAGAAGTGCGACACCTCTTGCTTCATTCTTTAGCAAATGTGTCATCAGAAAATTGGCAAAACGCCATAAAACATGCTATAGTAGAGGAACAAAAAATGTGGGAACTTGACAACGTAATTGACACAACTATGGAAATTGAGCCTTTAGTAATAAGCGTAGGACATGATGACTCTTCAGATTCTTCTGAGGACCATTTTATCGAGTTATAATTATTGAAATTGTCAATATTTTTTGATCTGTAAATAAATTAGTTTTCTTGTAAATAAATTCATAAAATCATAAAATCTATTACATTTAAATAAAATAATAAGCGGTTACATTAAAAACCCAACTCTCCGACCATGATGGGCCGTTTTAATCATTATCATTTCATTTTATGGCTCTATTGTTACTTTATCTGTTACCCGGTGGAATAGGTCAAAATTTCTTCATCTTTATGCTAGATGTACGTAAAAAGACCATTTTATAGGTAAAATATTTTAGGCCACCGGGCCCTTGTTTTGAATCTTTAATGAGGGTATCGAGCTATCAACGGCAACGAAACAGACTTTAGGCGATTTATTAAACTTCATTACTTTAAACCACAGTAGACCATGAAACAAAAGCTTATATCCTAGAAACAGCTATGTTGACTATTGACATTTAAAAATCCGTCTAAGAAATAAAAAGTCTATGCTTGTCAGGTGGTATTAATATCAAATACCAATATGGAAAAAGGCGTTAAGTTAAAAGTCCACTCTGATGATGGGTAGGTACACCTACCCTGTACTGACGACAACAAATAAGTTTGAAACCGGTCTACAGGTAGTTGCATCCTATCATTGGAGAGGGTTTCCTTTTCTTGGTAGTACCATTCAATTTGAAATAGTATTTTAAAGTGCTACTGTGTAGACAAAAATACGCTCTTATTGTATAAGGATCATCGGGTGGTCTGAAAATAATAATTTCCCATATTGGTATTTGATATTAACATTTAACGTCAATTTCATTTTTACATATTCATTTGCGAAAATAACCTATCAACATTTTGAAAAATTTGATATGATATAAGTTTATATTGAAATTGGGAAAAACGTAGAAATGGCGCAAAATGTATATTTTGTTCGCTATCCGTAAAGACGGTAACCATTTAAGGACATATTCCGAATATTTGCGATAATTCCCGTGATTTTTTACCTTAATCTAAAGTCTGTTTCGTTGCCGTTGATAGCTCGATACCTTCATTAAAGATTCAAAACAAGGGCCCGGTGGCCTAAAATATTTTACCTATAAAATGGTCTTTTTACGTACATCTAGCATAAAGATGAAGAAATTTTGACCTATTCCACCGGGTAACAGATAAAGTAACAATAGAGCCATAAAATGAAATGAAAGGATAATGATTAAAACGGTCCATCATGGTCGGAGAGTTGGGTTTTTAATGTAACCGCTTATTATTTTATTTAAATGTAATAGATTTTATCATTTTATGAATTTATTTACAAGAAAACTAATTTATTTACAGATCAAAAAATATTGACAATTTCAATAATTATAACTCGATAAAATGGTCCTCAGAAGAATCTGAAGAGTCATCATGTCCTACGCTTATTACTAAAGGCTCAATTTCCATAATTGTGTCAATTACGTTGTCAAGTTCCCACATTTTTTGTTCCTCTACTATAGCATGTTTTATGGCGTCTTGCCAATTTTTTGATGACACATTTGCTAAAGAATGAAGCAAGAGGTGTCGCACTTCTTGCATTTTAAAAGTTTTGTTATTTCTAGCAACATATCCTTTTACTTGAGCCCATATTAATTCGATAGGATTTAGCTCACAATGGTAAGGTGGTAAACGGAGCACTATAATACCTCGATCTCTTGCCATCTCGTCAATAACATACTTTTTATACTGTGATTTATGTAGCCTAACAATATCCAAAAGTTCTTTTTTTACCATGGTATTATCGTAACTCAATTCCTTTCGTTGTAACCAGTTTACGATTTCCGCCTTTTTCCATGAAGTTGTGGGAAGATTCTCTTTTAGCCTAGAGTGATAGCTGGCATTATCCATCACTATTACAGAATTAGCGGGAATGTATTCTATCATTTGCTTAAAATATTCCTCGAAAACATCAGCAGTCATTTCTTCATGATAGTCTTTAGTAGAATTCGACTAGAATTGTAATAATCCTTGATCCAAAAAGCCATTTGAACTTCCTATATGAGTTATAATAAGTCTGCGTCCCTTTCCAGGTGGTGGTCTAAGTCCTGTTGACCAGCCTTCCATGACAGCTTGTCGAGAACTTAGGACATTTTTATCTTGCCAAACTTTAGATACGGTGTGCCCTTCGTTCAGCCAAGTTTCATCCAAATAGAAAATGTTTTTGCCTTCGCTGCGGTATTTTCGGATGGACCTTAAGTATTGACGTCTCCAGCAAATAATATCTGCTCTATCAATAAGAAAATATTTTCTGTTTTGCTTCTCCCATCGAAAGTTCATATCATGAAGTATTTTCCATAGTTTCGTTCGTGATAGCTGTGGTAAGTCCTCGTCGTAGTTAATGGCTTGTAAAATTTTGTCTATAGTTGGTATTTCCTTGGCAAAATAAAAACTATGTACTTTTCTTCTAATACCATTTTTAATGAAATTGTCAATTTCTAACGGTTTCTTTCCTGGGAGTGGTTTTGGCTCACTGAGGTTCTTAGATTTTCTTTCACGCAAGAACCTATATATAGTAGCCTCTCCAACTCCTACCATATTGGCACACTCTGCAATGATGCTACGAACATCACTTGCAGGTTTCTGGTACACTAGAGCATCATGCACGTTTAATATTAATATCTTTTCTCGGAGAGAATATGCACTCTTGCTAATTTGACGAAGACACGTTGGCGAAAAACTTGAAGCCATTGTTACAAGTATAGGAAATAATTCAACTTTGAGATAATGCAGTATCTAAATACAACTAAATACATAGTTTGACAAACGCACATCAAATGGCGTAATAACATCCTAAAGCAGGCAAAAATAGGTAAATTAATTACCCCTGTTGTACCTACTTTAACCCTAATCCTACTTAACAATGGACAGAGGCCAATGTTCTTATTAAATAAGGTAATTACTATTGGCAACGCCTATGGTTTACGGTTGTTTTATGGCTTCAACCCTCGATATGAGCTATCAACTGCAACAAAACGGACTTTAAATGTTTTATTTCGTTTCAAAATAATAAAGTTTAAATAAATCGCCTAGGAAACCAAGATCATCCATGGTTTGTTATATATTTGAAAGGAGAATTTAAAATAATATATTTTTAGATTAAAATATACAGGGTGTTCCATTTTAACCATTAACCATTAAGTTTGGCCCAAAAAGAGCACATGACGCCTACATTACTTATTTGATAGCACAATTACAGAGATACCCTATAAAAGTGTTGAAAATGGGACACGCTGTGTACATTTAACTTGATTGTGATGTTTTTTTAAATGGTTTTACACAACTTTTATATAGCAGATCTAGGGTTTTACACTTAGTACTTTAATAAGAACGTTGTCAGAACAAATTTATACTGCTTGATGAAGCTCAAGATATTTTTTCTTGTACGAATTTAGCATCCTATGTTTCAATAATTATTATTGAAATGACAAAATATGCAATTGATTTTAACAATTGAACTTTCATTAACAAATTTAAAAAATGAGATATATTTCCACACATGTTCGTACCATAAAACGTCAAGATCTGATAAGATCTCGATACGTATTTTTCCCGGTTACTATTCTCTCCTACTCCGAGGAGAGTAAAAATTAAGCTCTAAATCATATTTACTCGGTTATTAACCCAAGTAAATCTTAATAAAGTAATTAGATTTTTTACAGTCTCTTTAGTTGATGATGGCACTTAAATCGCGATGAATATAGAGCTATAAGGAAATACCAGTGTTTATGTTAACATGCTAACGTAAATCCAGAGCATTTTCCTGCTAGTTGTTTCGTGACGGTTTTAAAACGGTTGTTAAATTTCTATCAAACTTATGTAGCGTATGTCCCGTAAGTTTTGGCACAAATGTCAGATGCCATAAAATTGGTAATAAGAAGAAAATATCGAGTTGCTCTGGTAACAAAAACTTGTGCTATCAAAAAAGTAATGTAGGTGTCATGTGCTCTTTTTGGGTCAAACTTAAAATGGTAAAATCAAAATGTGAAAATTTTTGCTCGCTTAAAAGATACGGGGAAAAATCAAACAATTTACAATATCAACATTACCCTATATTTTCTTAGTTAAAAGAGATACAGAAACATATTTTATACAGAAGTTTCTTTATATTGATTGTTGTATAATCTGCCGTTTTCAGAATAAGTTTACGGGGTCAGGTAAAAAAGTTATCGGACCTAACCTCATTTTTTTTAAATGGAACACCCTGTATATTTTAATCTAAAAAGGTACTATTTTAAATTCTCCTTTCAAATATATAACACACCATGGATGATATTGGTTTCCTAGGCGATTTATCAAACTTTATTACTTTAAACCACATGAGACCATGAAACAAAAGCTAATATCCTAGAAACAACTATGTTGACTATTAACATTTAACGTCAATTTCATTTTTACATCTTCATTTGTGAAAGTGACTTATCAACATTTTGAAAAATTTTATATGATATCAGTTTATATTGAAAGTGGAAAAAACGAAGAAATGGCGCAAAATGTATATTTTGTTCGCTATCCAGAAATACGGTAACTATTTAAGGACATATTCCGAACATTTGCGATGATTCACGTTATTTTTTACCTTAATCTGAATCTTTTATTTTGTTTCCAAGTAATAAAGTTTAAATAAATCGCATAGGAAACCAATATCATCCATGGTGTGTTATATATTTGAAAGCATAACTTGAAATAGTATTTTTTTTAGATTAAAATATACAGGGTGTTCCATTTAAAAAAAATGAGGTTAAGTCCGATAACTTTTTTACCTCACCCCGTATATTTATTCTGAAAACGGCAGATTATTCAACAATCAATATACTGCAACTTCTGTATAAAATATTTTTCTAAAACTCTTTTAACTAAGAAAATATAATGTAATTTTGAAATTGTTAATTTTTTGATTTTCCCCCGTATCTCTTAAGCGAGCGAAAATTTTCAAATTTTGATTTTATAATTTAAAGTTTGACATGACACCTACAAGACTTTTTTGATAGCAGTGGCAATTACTGAGATGACGAACAAATATACGAACAAACCCTATAAAAGTGTCGAAAATGGGACACCCTTTCGAAGATTTCGCGTTCCAAAAATTTTTATAGGCGACTTTGCTCCTGGTAAAGAATTCTACCAGAAAAGGAGTCAACACAATAATTTTTTTTAAATAATAACCTAAAAACCACAAATCTCGATGCATGTAAGTTCTTTATGTCCATTTAAGATTTTAAGGGTACCATAAATCCCTCCTAGGGGGTTAAACCACGAAGGCTGCGATTATTCTTTCACTTCACAATAGAATTGACTTTATGAACTATTATTTACTGGAAGCGATAGTTTAAGGGTGAGAATTTTGCAAGTTGACACCCTGTATAACCGGATTTTTTTTTTAGGTGAGCACTAAGACATGAGTCAACTCTCAACGAGACAGACAGCAAAGGTTTCGTAAATTTCGAACGAAAAATTGTTGCACACAATATTAAAGATGGGATTCAATTGGTAAGTTTCAACTCAACCATGAACGAGTTTCTCGCATGCTCAATAAATCTGGTTTTTATTTGGTTTTCGTAAACATATGTATTTGTAAAACAAAATACACTTATGTCAAATAACTATCTTTTGTACATTCACTTGTAATGTAATTTTAATATTTCAAACAATCAACAAGACACTCTTGAAATTTCAAGGTATGAGTCTGATTAGTCCAGTATGCCGAATCGCAAACGAATCTTCTAAATCTCATCAATTTTTGATTCTTGTCCCACAAAAGAAAATACACATTTTGCATCTATAAATAAAATAATATTTATATTCAGCAAACAACTGATCCAAAAATATAAGAGATACAGTTATATCTTGTGCTGACGACACGGCTATAATAGATACTGGTAAAGATTGGGAAGAAATGAAAAATAAGACAATAGAAGGTTTTGAATTGGTTAAGAGTCAGTTGGAAACTTATAAACTATCAATAATTAATCTAAATAAAACAAATTACAGAGCTTTTTCATTAACAAGGGCTGGTCGTCCCAATTTTACAGATATTACTATCGGTAATGATAGAATTGCTGAAGGAACCCACACAAAGTATCTTGGTGTGCTGGCTGACCAGTTTATGAAGTGGAATCCACATGTTGACTATGTTTCTAAAAAAAATTTTTCGGACAAAAGATGTTTATTTTTGGTCGGAGAACATGATACGCCAATAAAAAGTATGGGGTTCCATTTGAAAATCTTACTTAACTGTGTTAAAACCAAACTACTTTTTCCCTAGACATTTTCCGCTGCAATGCGATGCACCGGAGTTATTCCGGGGTTCTTCCGACCTTTTTTCAACACCCTATACAGAGTCTTATGGAAATGACGTATTATATTTAAATGGGTGACTCCTTGGGTGTCCTAGAGAAGCGCTACATATTTAATTTTTTTAAATCGACCGTTTTAAAAGTGGGGTAACAAACACTCCTAACTCACAGGTGAGTCCGCGCTACTGTACAACATTTATTTATTTATTTATTTATTTATTTACTTTACCTGCCTTACAGGAACATTTCCCAACTACAAGGCAGGGCAAAAGATATAGGCACATAATCTTAATTGAACTTAAGATAAGATACATTTACATTGCATTACATTATATTACAAATTTGAAAACTTATTTAGTCTTACAATAAACAAAACAAATATGCAAACCGTATGATATAATTGAAAAGCAGTTTAGTGAGGCACCAGCTTTTTAACTATGTTTATCGAGCAATTAAAAAAAATCCAATTCATTGTGTTTATTGTATTTGTCACACATTTTAAAAATAGGAGAAAACTTCAAAATATTTGTCCTTGGACATGGCAAATAGAATGTTATGTTTTGCCGTGAACCTAAGCGCGGCACGTTGAAGTTAAGCTTCGTCAAAATGTCCATACAATCCAATTGTTTAATAATTTAAACAAAGTAATCAAAAGATGGTAATCACGGCGATCACTGAGAGATCCGTAATTAAATTCCTCAAGTAACCTGGATTGAGGAAAACCCTGGATGGGATATATTCCGTCTCTCTTAAAGCTAAGATATTTTAAGAATTTTCTTTGAACACCTTCAATGGCATTAATATGAACACTGTACTCAGGAGCCCAGATTACTGCAGCATATTCTAACTTGGACCGTACATATGAATTGTACAATGTCTTCAAGACATCACTATTATTGAAATCTCTTGTGCAGCGCACAATAAACCCATAACCCCGCAGAGATTCACCCACTACCTTATTTATATGAGGGACGAAAGAAAGTTTTGAGTCGAAAACTACTCCCAGGTCGCAGAATGAGTCGCAGCGGGAGATAACTGTATTTTTAAGTACATAGTCATGTTTAATGACAGAAAGTTTGTTTGTGAATGATACAACGTTGCACTTCTCAATGTTTAGCTGAAGATTATTTTTCAAGCACCAATTATTAATTAGATCTAAGTTGTTTTGAAGAATAATACAGTCATTGATATTTCTAATCACTTTGAATATTTTAATATCATCCGCATATACCAAGAACTCAACAGTTAGCTCTAAGCCAATATCATTTATAAAGAGAATAAAAAGTAACGGCCCCAGTACAGAACCCTGTGGGACTCCAGAACTGGCTGTATAGTTACCAGAGTTATAGCCGTGAAGAGCTACATACTGACGGCGGTCAGAAAGGTATGACCTGATAAGCGCTATTAAAGGCTGTGAGAAACCGTATCTGTTAAGCTTTGAAATTAAAATAGAGTGATCAAGCCGGTCAAACGCCTTTGAGAAATCCAAATATATTACATCAGTCTGCAGACCCTCATCTATCGATTCCGAAAGGCTTTGTGAGATACTAAGCAAGTTTGTTGTTGTTGATCTACCTTTAAAGAATCCATGCTGCTGCCGAATTATTTGTCCTTGGACAAGCGGAAAGATAGAATTGCGGAGCAAGAATTCAAACACTTTACAAAAATTACAAATAATTGATATTGGTCGATAGTTTGTTATTTCCGATCTGTCGCCCTTTTTGTGTACAGGACATACTCTAGAAATTTTCCACAGCTGAGGAATTGTTTGACATTTCAAAGATAAGTTAAAAATGATCTGGAGCGGTTTCGCCAATACAAAACGACAGTCATGGATTAAAAATGCCGGAATAGAATCCGGTCCAGTGGTAAACTTCGGTTTAATACTTTCACCCAGAGCCAATGGCAATGTTGCCAAACTTCATGTAAAACTGAAATTCCATATAAAATTATAAAAATAAATTTTTCTACCTATACTTGTATTTATCCTTATACCTAAAGAGCGAGGAAATCCAGGCACAAACACAATCAGTTTTTTTTCTTTTTCATGGGAACACTCCTGGAAACACTTTATGTACACACAGTTATAGTGAAACAGAACCGATAGTTAGCTATTGAAAATACAATAATACAGATTATACTACAGATTATTAGATTTTATTACACGCGACGAAATTTGACGTCCTGAAGAAACGCGTCAATAAAAACAACATTCAAATATTATTTATGGACGGGCAAGATGCACGCGTAAACCGAAAAAAATAGAGCGGATTGCTGAGAGTGTGTTGGTGATCGACGAGACACAACGTATACGGTCGCTGGTTGGTCTTCAACTAACAGACCGCAAGCGTGCGGCGCTATATGAAACTACTTCGCTCAGCCGATGTAAGGCGTCAAGAGGTCATTGGCATTTGACCTAGTGACGTACGTGGCTATTAGTAATCCATATGTTTTTTCGGGTTGTTTAATACATAGTCCGTTGTAAATGTTCTTCAATTAATTGTGCAAAAAGGTATTACAGAATGGAAAAGTGTTTAAATTATTTTATTTTGTCTAAAGAGGTTAAGGTGTACATATGACAACACCGGCCAGAATTCCTTGATTGCTTACCTATATCGTAGTGCCACCCAGGTGTTTTTCTGGTTTCACGTCAGGTCACTTTTGCCGCTGAATGGATTGAAAGCGCTATTTATGGCTATTTTTCTTCAATTTGTCTTTATCTCAGGAATTGCCGGTTTAAATATAATACGTCATTTCCATAACACCCTGTATATTAAAAATGTTAAAAAATAAATGTTAAATGTTAAATCCTTGCTAGATTTATATTATGCCACCTAATCATAATTTTTTGTTCTGTAATGAACCAGGAAGCGTGATTCCATTCTTATTTGATTAAATCGCATCCAAGAGACATTAGTTTAAAATGCCCACTCTCACGGTGTTTCTTTTAATAGATCTTAAAAGGAATGGACGGGAAACAAGGAAAAGGGAAAAAAGATTTAATTTGTTGGCAGAAGCGTTGCATCATTTGTCACGGACTTATTTCTAAGCGATTTAGGTAAAGAGGAAGGGAAATGTTTATAAATATAATCAAGCGCTGCTAGAGGAAGTGAATGTATAGTAGGCTTAAATTCCCGATTTAAGAAAAGCATTAGCTCTTAATTTATTGTAGGATAAAGTAATTAATTAGATTCTGGAATGATTTGGTACAATACACCAAATGAAACTTCTGTAACTTTTATGTTCGCATGAAATACTTTGAATCTAGATGCATCCAGGAAAAATGACGTGGCAATATATCGTTGCAGGAAGCTTTGGATAAACACACCTCTTACACATCCATTCTGACGATTTTTAAATAAAATTTATTTTTTGAAATGTTGGAATTTGTTAGCATAAAGAGCAATTAGTGGACTGGTTGAGGAGATGAGGAAATGAGAGAGAAAAAATTTAGTACGCGACAGCGTGACGCACAACGAACAATGCTTGGCTGAGCATCATCAATTTTGGTCTTCACTAAATCCCGGAGAAATAAGTTCTCCGGATGGTTTGATCGGAACCTAGAAAGATTGCCTCGTTCTTCGGGGTTTGTTTGACGAACGAACTAAAGGGATTGCCGATTCATACAATACCCAGTCGATTAGTCGATTCTGTGCATGGTTGTCTAGCTTTCTTAAGGACCGCTTTCTGCAAGTGGCGATTGACGGATTTCTCTCAGACACCTTCACCATCAATGCCGGTGTTCCTCAAGGGCCTATTTTGTCTCCCACTCTCTTCTTAGTCTATAGCACACTTATCTCATTGAATGCACAAACATCGGCTGCCGACGCACATCTTCGCAGACAGACAGACGCCTCAACAAAGACCTGGAAGAAATTTTGGGTTGGGGTGACAGTAACCAAGTCCAATTTAACGCTAAAAAACCCAGGCAGCAGTTTTCTCTAAAAAGGTTAACATTACAGAACCGGATATAGTCATGGACGGACACGCAATCCCACTGGCTTCATCAATTAATTTGCTGGGCGTCAATCTGAGAGGAAATATGTCTTGGCATAACCACGTTGTGGCAATCGCCAAGATAGCTTCTCAGAAACTTGGTGTACTCTTCCGAACCAGAAAGTTGTACAACAACTTTCGACACTATAGAAAGCCCAGATTCGACCATCATTAGAGTACTGCTCTCATGTCTGGAGCTATGCACTGCAGCTACTGGATTCCATCGAAAGGAGGACCATTCGTCTGATTGGAGACCACGAGCTGACGAAGAACCTCGACAGCCTTGAACATCGAAGACAGGTTGGGGATTTGCCTCTCTTTTACAGATATTTTCATGGAAAGTGCTCGGCTGATCTTGCCCTCTTGATTCCGCCCAGAGCGGCGAATAGCAGAAATACATGACGAACCACTGCCGCACATCCATATGTGGTTAAGCTTTGTACTCCTCGAACTTCATTATTTAAGAATCCTTTCATCTGGAGGACTTGATCCTTATGGAACGACCTTCCCGAGGTCGTTTTCCCAACGAATATAACCTCCAACGATTCAAAACCAACGTGAATCGCTTTTTGCGCACACGCACCACTCCCAGAGTGCCCTAAAGGATTTTTCCTATAGTGATTGTGTTTGATCATAAAAAATGCCGTAGTTTGGTATTTGTCAAAGGATATCGATCAATTACTGGATATCGCGTTCTGTTCAATTGATGTAACATCACCTGATTTCAAATAGTAATTTTCTGTATTTTGTTACGTGAAATCTTGTTCCAGTTACCCGATGAGACCAGCGAGAAATTAGATTTTACTACTTACTATGTTTGCCGCACCTAACATTAAATATATATTAAGCTGGTAAACCTCTACAACAAAATGGCGATGACTCTACCAGGTAGTTTTTCATTATTGAAATGAGGTAATGTAGTATTGCAACAGGTGATAACACATCGACAAGGAAGTGTATAACATATTATAAAACATTGCCCGGTCTTCGGGAAAAGCGGTCTAGACTGTCGGAGTCTCTGCAATGTGAGCCCGGGGCACCACGCCTAGTCCTGCTACACATGATGACTTTAACAACCTGCAGGTTATCTTTGCTGCTGTTCAATAAGAAAAGCGAACTCGTTATTAATTTTCCGTATATATATTGCCGGCCGACAAGTGCAAGCGAGGTGCCTTTAAGACGAATACGGTATGTGGTTTGTCGCTCATACGTATTTTTTGCGTCTGGTCGCGTTAGCGCCCTTCCGGGTTCGTAAGTTTTATGTGAATCCACTGGCCGATGCATGTATGAATTTAATAGACCTGCATAAGGATTTATAATTTTCCTTTTGATATGCGACGATCGGCGACGTCCGAGTGGCATGCTGGTAATTAGGCGATAATTTAGTCTAATACTGTGGCGTTATCGCTGTATATGGGATATATATACCATCCCGGCCGATTAATGTGGCGATTGTAACGATATAGTTACAATCTACTTATATAGATGCGATTCACGATCTAGGGCACACCCAGTGGTCATTTGGTTCCGCATATGGACTAGATTGTACTCTTGCTTTTCTTTGGTTGATTTGTTTCGGTCGCCGAATGAGATGCTGGTATTAAACCAATAATTGGAAGTGAAAATAATTGAATCCTAGGGGTTGTATGTGATGCGGTCATGTGCTTTCAGTTTTAGGAAGGAGTCGCAAAGAGAGAAAATAACAAGGTATTCTTGTCGGTCCCACTGTATAATTACTGGCGTCTTTAATGCTGAAGATAGTGGTTTTGTTCGAACCCGAGAAATATACAGTATCAATATCAAAAAGGATTGAGTTTTTATTAAATGAGTGGTGACTGTGATTGTGAGTTTTATGTTCCCTTCTATGGTTTCACTCCACATTGCAAGATATATCTGTCATCAGCCTAAAAAATGAAAGAAAAATTATAAAGAACGATGATAATGGACGAAATTTTAGAGACCAATTATATGATATTTTAAACTTTTTCTTGCCATCCCTATACAGGGTGTTATGGAAATGTATTATATTTAAACCGGCAATTCCTGAGATGAAAACAATTTGAAGAAAAAAAATGGCGCTTTAATTTAATATTTGTACATGACCTGACGTCAAACCAAAATTAAGCACGTGGTGACACTGGGAGAAAAAAAAACAAAGCAACATATGGCGGAAAAGTCAATGAATTTTGAGCAGTGTTGTCACTCTTTAGAAAGTCAATAATCGTTTGACAGATTGGAAGTTGTTTATTTTTCAGGGTACATTATTATAAACTTTTACGTTCAGTTCAATTCGCTGGGAAACAATCTCTGATTTATAAACTTGAACTGACTCGAACCAACCGCCGCGGCATTTATAAATGGTCAGGTATGTTCTCATTTGTTCAATTCGAACGACACCCGTCGGAACTGAACGACTTAAATGCGACTTTACCCTTTAGAAAAAAAAAGTGCAATTTTATTTACCTTTTCTGCCTTATTTAAAACCAACTTAATTTATAAAAAAACACCAAGTAGGTAATCCAAACAAAAACCGGCACAATAACCTCACAAAACACAAAAACAAAAGCACAAATTCACATTAGTTTTCGCGTAAATTTGTATGCATCTCATGAACACATCTAAGTACCATTCAATCAATTAGTATTTTAAAGTGCTACCGTATAGACAAAAATAGGCCCTTATTGTATATATTATTGTATAAGTTTCATCCAGTGTTCTGGGAAATAATATAATTTCTAAAAATACAGCGTTGCCACTTTCGATATTTTATAAGATTATATTCATAAATTGCGGAATTTCCTTCTGTAATATTACTTTCCTGTATAATTATTCTCTCGGAAATGGCAACGTAGCACTCGGCCCTTGGTTGAACTCGTCTATGTTAAGACTGAAGGGGAGGTCCTGTTGTTGTCAACATAATTATTTCATTATTCATTAAAGGATTAAAAATTGTTTTAGGTCCATTACAAATTAGCGTTTTTATTATTTCTGACTTTCTATTGCGAAATAATTTGTATCCTATCTTCTGTGTGTGCTGTTGTTCAATGTGTACGATAGTGTAATTATGCGTTAGTGTTTACTGCTTTTGTGTAATCTGATAATAGGTGCATATCTTCAAAAAAACTAACTTGAAACTCGTGGGTGTCTGTGTGTTTCTTTAAGTGATTTAGTGTAATTTGTTCTGTTTAGTGTTATTTGTTCTGTTTCACTAGTATTTTTTTCTCTCGACGATATGCCGGTTATGTTCCTAGATTGGAAATAAGAGGCCGAATGGGGTTTAGTGGGTATAAGCTTATTATGCAGTCCCATAGTATCATCAGGGCACATCCCATAGAAAAAAGAACTGAAGGTGTCTGTGCCCTGGATTCCTTACTCGTGTCGGCGGCCTGGATTTAATTTCTAAGTAAGCTAAATATTTATTTTTATAAGAACCTAAAGTTTTATATTTTTCCACAGTTTGGCAACATTTCGCCAGAACCCCAGAACATGTGTTTATTACACTGCTGGGTAGTGTAATATGATTGTGCCACGGAGTGATACCCATTTAAATATAATATGTAATTTCCATAACACCCTGTATATGCGAAGTATAAACCAAAACACCCAGAGGTTATTTAGTTCCGATAGATGAGATAGTACTTACTTTTGCTTTCTTTTGCCACTAACTCTCGGGAAGTGATGCTGGTACTAAACCCCATAATTGGAGGTGTAAAATATCGTAACCCGGAGAAATGGATCATAGCCGATAAGTAGATTTCGATCAGCTTTTTGATGTAGGTACACCTAGTAATAATATAATTAATGTAATTTAGGTTGAAAGGTGAAACAAATGGCTTTAACATAACAATTACTTATCGTATCTGCAGATAGGTATTAAATTGTTGCTATATACAGGATGTTAATTAAGTATGTGCAGTAATTTTAAGAGACGATTCTTTAGGTGATTCTAAGACGAAAAGTTCATATAAACATGGGTCCGTAAAGTCTTCATTTTCAAGATACAGGGTGTTTTAAAAAAAATCCTGCTTGTCTTAGGTATCAGAACAGTAATCAATCTCTAGAATCTAGATTTAATAATCTCCAGGGATATACGTCAAAGTCTTATTCAATAAGAATTCATTTGTCCTAAAATGTGAATAAAACCAGACTAAGTGTCGATGTGGGAAGACATCCGCATAATTCACAGGTGATATTTCATTTTTCTCGCCATTTGCTTCAATTTCACTATCGCATGTACTTGTAAGATGGCTTTGTAAGACAGCTTTTCTTTTATTTAATCCATACGACATAAATACCTCAGTCTGGTTTTTGTTGGAAATCCAATTTGTTTTAAATGATGAAGAGATAATTGCGCAGTACTCTTGCATTATACTATACTTTATTTGTTGAAATGGTTTTTATTTTTAATTTAGCAAAAGTTCTTTACGAAACGTTTTTTTCGAGAATATAACGTACTCATAAGGAATGGTCATTTTTTTGTTACTATTGGAGTCGTCGGAAAATCCCTTGACGAAATCGAGTAATTTTTTTCCCCCAATCGATACAGTAGGATCCCCTCGACATTCTGAAATGATTTGTGTAGGGCGCCGCATGGGGGGGAGGGAGGCACGCCCCGTAAATCTAACCTACAACGGGAAATTGAAAATAGCTCAGCCGGTTTTGATGCTACAAAAAAAAAATGTGAAAGGCAAAATTGAAGAGCTTGACAGAGCGCGTAAGCTCGAACAAACCCGATCCCGATATCTCAATGAGTTCGCGAATTAACGCGATTTTTAACTTTTAAATTTAATTAATTATATCTCGAGAAGGGGCGGAGTTGGGGCATAATTTTTTCGCGAATTAACGGGTGATATCAAGTATTGATTGGCCGGAGGCTGGGGTTGGTGGGGCAATTAGGAGGGGAGTAATGTTGATTGGAAATTTTTTTACATAAATGCTAAAAAGTAGTTTATTAATCGAGCTACGGCGATCAGGCCGGATTCAATTTGTTCATTTTTTATCAGCTACGAGGTGGGATTGGCGAAAAAATTGGCGATATATTTTATTTTCCCAAATGCGCGCTGGGCATCTCCGAAAACTCTTTCGATATTATGTTTAATTTTGGTATGTGTTAATAGGATATAGAACCTCAAATTTTAATTAGAAAATTTATTCAATTGTTCCGCCAGTGGCGTCGCTGTAAACATGTCCTTTGATATTTTTTACAAAAAAGATGGTACGCCACTGATATTTTTCCATGCGGATATTTTTTCTGATGGGCCTGTTCAATTCTCCATGGAAACGGCCTCTTGAGTTTTTCTCGCCGACCCGTTCTTGATAAAACCACTATATTCATATTAAAACTCAGTATTTTTAACATTGATAAAATAATTAATGATAATTTTTTTTATAAAAATTGTTGGAATGGGCAATTCGATGCGAAGACGGGCGGAAACATGCCTTTTAATTTTTATTTTCGCAAATGAAATTAAAAAAAATTATCATTAATTATTTTATCAATGTTAAAAATAATGAGTTTCAATATGAATTTTGTGGTTTTAATCAAGAGTCTGACGAGAAAAACTCAAGAGACCGTTTCCATGGAGAATTGAATAGGCCAATCAGAAAAAATATCAGTGGCGTACCATCTTCTTTGTAAAAAATATCAAAGGACATGTTTGCAGCGACGCCACTGTTGGAACAATTGAATAACTTTTCTAACTAAAATTTGAGGTTATATATTCTATTAACACATACCAAAATTAAACATAATATCTAAAGTATTTTTGGAGATGGCCATTTCTTGATGCCGCGCCCAACGCGCATTTGGGAAAATAAAATATATTGCCAATCCCACCTCGTAGCAGATAAAAGAATGAACAAATTGAATCCGGCCTGATCCCCATAGCTCGATTAATAAACTACTTATTAGCATTTATGTAAAAAAATTTCGAATCAACCTTACTCCCCTCCTAATTGCCCCACCAACCCCAGCCTCCGGCCCATCAAAGTACTCGGTATCACCCGTTAATTCGCGAAAAAATGATGCCCCAACTCGGCCCCTTCTCGAGACATAGTTAATTAAATTTTATTGTTTTTGCAATTAAAAATCGCGTTAATTCGCGAACTCATTAAGATATCGGGATCGGGTTTGTTCGAGCTTACGCGCTCTGTCAAGCTCTTCAATTTTGCCTTTCACATTTTTTTGTAGCATCAAAACCGGCTGAGTTATTTTCAGTTTCCCGTTGTAGGTTAGATTTACGGGGCGTGCCCCCCTCCCCCCATGCGGCGTCCTACATAAATCATCAGAATATCGAGGGGATCCTACTGTATCGATTGGGGAAAATAAATTAGTCGATTTCGTCAAGGGATTTTCGAGCCGTTTATTTCGCCAGGACGACTCCACTATACCTACAGTGCAGTGTCGTGGCGATATTTTTGGGCCAGTGCCTAAACCGCCTAATCCAGATATATCTCTAATTGATTTAATTAAGAAGATAAATAAAATTAAATTTTTATGTTAAATAATCCGCCAGATTTAAATTTTATTAAGCTAACATGCATCTAGAGTGTAGGCGATCGTATATACCAAAAAGGAAATAACTCACTGACACAATCATTATCAAGGAGGCATGTACATCTGTAATAGCATTTGTTGATTCTAAAGATTATTTCGGCGCCGCCAATATTCAAACCCAGACATACACGAGAAGAAACAAAAACAATATTAACCCACATATAAGAAAACAATCTGAAATATCTAAAGCAGATTAAAACATTCCAGGTCAAAAATTTATAAAATTTCGTGTTTTGTACATTAAACAGAGAACCACGCCAAGTTTATTATTTTTCATTTCTAATTAGCATAGAAACTTTTATCTTACGCAATTTTTATACTTTCTGTTAGATTTATATCCGTTTCTGGCGCCGAGGATGTTGATTAGTTTACAATATACATTGGACCATGAAACTAAACGAAAATATTTGTTCAGAAGAAAGGAATTCGTTATTTGAGGAGGCATGGAAAATTTTCACGTTAATTCCATTACACAGTAATGAAAGCTCACGAGCTTTCTAGCTGAATGTTGATTGGAGGTCTTTATCGGAGACGAATCCACATTAATTCTACACAGTAAAGAAAGCTCACGAGCTTTCTAGCTGAATATTGTTTGCAAGTCTTTATCGGAGACGAATCCACGTTAATTCTACACAGTAAAGAAAGCTCACGAGCTTTCTAGCTGAATGTTGATTGGAGGTCTTTATGGGAGACGTTAATTGTGTACGAGCTTTTTAGCTGAATATTGTTTGTTCGGGTTGGAATTGTATTTCGTTTTTGAAGAAAAACCTCGTTTGTTTTCTCCTTTTTCATTAACGAATAAAACAAAAATTGTTCTAAATTATTTTCGAGACTCTGTATTTGAGCAAGATCAACACCAAATGGGTAAATGACAGACAAATGTTTACTTTTTATTATTTGGTTTCTATTGTATGGAAAGAAACGGTAAATACAGATTTGGTATGAACTTGAGTTCTATGGCCTTTAAATCGACAGATAATGTTCTAGTAGGAAATGAAATTTAGTGCCAAAAGTGTGGTCCTTAGAATATGCAGAAAAGGTTACTAAAAACAATTAATTGCTCAGTACATACATGTTTCTATCTTAAGTAATTTTAAGTTAAAAAATATACTTATAAGTATTTATTATATTATACCAGAAAGGTATAATTTCTAAAATACCCTGATGATGATATGACGGATGTCAGATTATGTGGGACTGCTAAGAGATGGCACTACTTGTTGTATTTTCTCGACTAAGGCTGATAATGCAGCTTGAAGTATAGAGTCTTTCTTCTCTAATGATAGACATGGACACCTACCCTGTACTGACGAGAACAAAAAAGTTCGAAACCGGTCTGCTGGTGGTGCAGCGGAGTGGAGGCTTCCTATTCTTGAGAGTACTATTCAATGTGATTAGTATTTTAAATGCTACAGTGTAGACAATAATACACCCTTATAGTATACGTATATCTACGGTACCGTCTAAATGTGTCCGCCTAATAGAGGTGTCCGCCCATGGGAAATTTGTTATTAGGTAATATGTAAATGCAAAATTATTACTATGTATATGTATGTACAAATAAACATAACATAACAAAAATACACTAGTTTAAGTTAGAATGTAGTACTAGAAAAATCTAATAACGTAGTTTGACGTGTTTGCGTTTTATACTTGCAATCTAGAAAATGTAATTCCAAGTCTGATAACAATTCCACTGCTGAAGAGTCACCTCTATTCTTTACATACTCTTATAATTCCATTACCATACTAATGGCTTGTTGATAATTGGTGACATTTGTTTGATTACTGCATTCTACTTCATCATCAGAGTCGTCAGATAGTGATGTGGTTTCAGTTTGGACTATAATGGGTAGGAATGGGGTCACTATCATCTTCTAATAGCACATTGCTATCAATGTTAATGATCTCGCCCAAATCATTGTTATCAAACTTCCACAACAACAATATTCTCTTTCAGACTCAAAACGCGACATATTTGTGCCATTGTTTACAATTTTAACCTTACAACTCACAAATAAACGGCCTACTGCTGTCGCGGAATCACACATACTTTCATTCGGCGAAGTCCTTTCGCGCTGCCTCGTATACGCGATTGGTTGCCGGTCTGTCTTCAGAGAGTTTTTGCACCGTACTTATTCGTCTCCCAAATAATTTGTTTGCCCGTTTAAAGGAGGGTTTTCGCACTCTTTGTATGAAAACAGCCTGTCCGCGTCGGCCCAAAGGAGAGTCCGCCCCAGAGGGGTTGATTTTCATGGAATTTCATATACCTAGTTCCTGATTGTGAAAAAAGTCCGCTTAATAGAGATGTCCGCTTCTTAGAGGTGTCCGTTATGAGAGGTTTCACAGTATTTGATTTATTTTAGCATCGTACGAACAGTGAATACAGAAAAATAGTTCCGAAATTATTTCATTCAGTTGTCACTGCCAACCAAGCCGTAGTTTCCACCAAACATCTACATGTTTAAGGAAATTCCTCTTTATGGAAAATCATTTGCATATTTTAAATATGAATATTAATAGTTTCTGTGGGTGTGATGAGCATCTTCGACATAACTGCGAGGGCCTCAATATACAGCTATTCAAATATTAAGGAAATAAGTTGTATAAATCCTCGTTTTATTGTCATGGGGACTTATGATTTCTTCCCAACCATTGTAATGTCAGAGGCGTACGTGCGATGAAATTTAAGCGAGGCGAAGCAATTTTAATAAGCGCCCTTTCCGAGATCGTGTTTCCCAACGATTCAAAACTATCGTGAGTCGCTTTATTCGTACACGAATTGAATTAATAAACGAGATAAGCCATGTTATGTCAAACCCAAAAGGCCGCGTGGAAGGCACTGCGAAAGATAGACGAACACAATCATTAATTGTCGTAGCAAGTCTCAAAACATGTCAGCGATTGTTGGCCGATGTTGTCCTATTTACACGTCAAGCAATATACTTTTTTGTCATACGTGCGCCGTAAGCGCCTCTTACGCGACCTCTTTTCGTGACCGTAAGTAGCTCTTTTCAAGCCTCTCGGAGACAGGGCTGTAATATACGCGAGAGGGCTGTAATGAAAACATTACAGCCCTCTCGCGTATATTACAGCCCTGTCTCCGAGAGGGTTTGGCGTAAGAGGCGCTTACGGCGCACTTTTGACAAAAAGTACGGTACGAACCTCGGGCAGTGAAGGCCTTACTGCCCTCGGTACGTAATGTACTATAAATACAATTTCATTCTGTCATACTCGGGGTCATATCTTCTTGTACAGAGTGTCCCATTTTCGACACTTTTATAGGGTATCTCCGTAATTGTTAGTGCTATCAAAAAAGTAATGTAGGTGTCATGTGCTCTTTTTGGGTCAAACTTAAAATGGTAAAATCAAAATTCGAAAATTTTCGCTCACTTAAGAGATACGGGGGAAAATAAAAAAATTGACAATTTCAAAATTAGAAGAATTAGAATAAATATGCGCGGTAAGGTAAAAAAGTTATCGGACCTAACCCCATTTTTTTTAAATGGAGCACCCTGTATATTTTAATCTAAGAAGATTGCCTTTTTAAAATCTATTTTCAAATACATAACACACCATGGATAATATTGATTCCCTAGGCGATTTATTTAATCTTTATTACTTTAAACCACAGTAGGCCATGAAGCAAAAGCCTAGAGACAACTATGTTGACATTCATTTGTGAAAAAGACTTGAACATTTTGAAAAATTTGATATGATCTATCATCCATGATGTGTTATAAATTTGAAAAGAGAGTTTAGAATGCTATCTTTTTAGATTAAAATATACAGGGTGTTCCATTTAAAAAATGAGGTTAGATCCGATAACTTTCTTACCTGACCCCGTATACTTATTCTGAAAACGGCAGATTATTCAACAATCATTATAAATAAACTTCTGTATAGAACATTTTTCTGTATCTCTTTTAACTAAGAACATATAGGGTAATTTAGAAATTGTCAATTTGTTCATTTTCCCCCGTATCTCTTAAACGATCGAACATTTTCGAATTTCGATTTTATCATTTTAAGTTTGACCCAGACAGAGCACATGACATCTACATTACTTTTTTGATAGCATCACTAACAATAACGGAGATACCCTATAAAAGTGTCGAAAATGGGACACCCTGTACAATTATTTCATAACAATGACCCTGAAAAATATTTTGCAACAAATTTGAACATACCGAAGTAAACGTGCCGCGTCGCGTTTGAGCATCGTTTTTGAACGGTTTAGGTCGAGTCCCGCATTTTGATATGTCATCACTACTCAGCTACTACACGCTTGTTAACTGAAAACAGATTGTATGTATATGGCGCGACAACACTGGGGATAAAAGGTTTTTACCTTAGTATTTAGGCTTATTCTTAGGGGGCGACAAGAGAGATAAATCCGACTATAGATTCTCTAGCACACAATATTTTATAGTGAGGCAGCACGCCACTGGTAAATGTTGCAACGCTGTTAAGTAAAAGGAACAATATAATATGTATATTTTAAGGTACTTTAAGGTAATTATCACAGAAAAAACATTGCAGTGACATAGAAGAAAACATGATCGCTTGAAGTGTTATTGATATCTATTATGCGTTTGTTTTTATACCCTAGGATGTCGAAAACCGGCATATTACTTTGTTTCAAGACGACATGTGTTCAGCCGCCTACTTCTTACCAGCTTCACTGAGTTTTGAATTTTTTAGATATTCATAATCTGTTGGTTATTTTTATTAACATACTATTGTACAGAATAACCGGCCGTTTCTATTCGAATCTGGGCAACAGGAGGAATAGATTTAGTTTTCCCGGCCCAGAGAATGTCGGAGGTGAAAATGTTCTAAAATTACCTACACTTTCCTCGGCAATAGTTTTTGTAATACACGCGCATATCCAAAAAATCCCCTACTTTGATGTTATGTATTATTGAAATTTGTTGATCTATTTAATTGATTTTTTTTTCTAATTGTAGTTTTTTTTCTTGAGAATATCACTGCCTTTATTGTTTTGGTTATAAAAGTAACTTTAGTATTATACCGGGTGTTAAAAACCTGTTGTGTTTTTTTACGAAAATTCAAAACATCCTCTAGCGTATACCAGATATTGCAAGGTATTCCTTTACATTTTCTTCTTGGTTCATTTGTTTATCTCTGTGACTTCATAGAAAGATACAATTTTTATTAAATGCGCCTGCATTTTTTAGTTAAATATCACCGCAAAATGACCGAGCAATGCTTAGTACAGGTGTCCCATTTTCGACACTGTTATAGGGTATCTCCGTAACTGTTAGTGCTATCAAAAAAGTAATGTAGGTGTCACGTACTCTTTTTGGGGTCAAACTTAAAATGATAAAATCAAAACTTTTTGGATAGCACTAACATTAACGGAGAACAAACCCTATAAAAGTGTCGAAAATGGGACACCCTGTACAGGGTGTTATGGAAGTGACTTAATATATTTAAATGGGTATCTCATTGGGTGTCCTAGAGAATGTCTACATATATTTTTTTTTAATCGAATATCTAAATACTAAGTTAAAAATCCTTTGTGCCTACATGCTGTCGCGCCGCTCCATCTGATTTCAGTTAGCAACAATGTAGGTCACTAGAGTAAACTACAGTGATGCCAGATCACACCGCGTGTCTCGCCCTTGCTTGGATAACCGCCGCGCGCGTACTTATATGTTAAACCTTCAGTATCGTTGCTTCCGTATGTTTCGATACTCGATGTTGGAATGACGTTGCCGAGGGTTCCGCGTGCTTGATTTATACGAATTTTAGACGTTTTGTTAGTTGTAGCATTACCCGATTTTTGTTCTGTTGTGAAATAATTCATAATAATAAATGTTGTGATGTGATTTCAAATGTGTGTGATATTATCTACGGTTGGTCTGTTGCAAAACATACTTTTTTTATGGAATTTAATTGTAAAACGGATTATTTAAAAATAAGATCGAAAGTAAGAGAGTATGTACCTTAAAATGTAGTTTATTTTTCTAAAAAGTTTGAAAGAGAAGTGATAACGCGGGTCAAAGACGTCTTGTTGTCACAAACTGAACACGTGCGTTTACAATTATGTGTTGCAATATGACAACACCGCCTACAATACGCTGACCTCTTTTGAGACTTGAGACTGCCTCAATAAATTATTGATTGCGAACATCGTCAGTAGCGGACACGTAAATTTTTGCTTAAGAATTCAAAGCGCCATTTATGGGTATTTTTCTTCAACTTATTTTCAACTCAGGATTTGTCGGTTTAAATATAATAAGTGAAGAATTTTCGTAAAAACTCATCTGTTTAATAACACTCGGTATAATATTAAAGTTAATTTTTTTAACCAACACACACACAACACAATAAAAACAGTGATATTCTTAAGAAAAAAAAACTACAATTAGAACAAAGTATCAATAATATCGACCAAAAAATTTCGAGAATACATAACATCGATCAAATATTTGGTTGTGCGTAAAATAAGTTGGCAGTGTAGTTGATTCACGATTAGCTTCTGATAACAGAACTCACTGATGACTACAACTATGAAATAGGTGTAAGACAATAATTGCACACGCGATACGTAATTAAACAAATAGGAATCCACAGTGTTGAAATACCATCTCATTAATAAATACTTCATGGAAATTAGTTAATTACAATGTTTTTACTATCAATGAATAAACCTACGCATGTTTATGGTTCGTTGGTTTTTATCTGCATCGAGTAAAGCCACGCACTTTCGTACTTTTGTGTTTTATCTAATAACGTCAAAGTTCATGATTAAAACGTCCATTTGTACAATATATGTTATTTTTATTCAAATTCTCCCACTATACTCATTAATTATTACACAACGCAAAAGTTTTCTTCCGATAATGCACATTTATTGTTTTTTTATTTTTTCAATTTTTCCAATTCTTGCAAATTGGTTCATAAAATATTTTAAAGCGATAACAAAGAATGTGAATTTAAATAATGCAGTCTTACAGTTTGACCCAAATAGAGCACATGACACCTACACTACTTTTTGGATAGCACTAACATTAACGGAGAACAAACCCTATAAAAGTGTCGAAAATGGGACACCCTGTACAGGGTGTTATGGAAGTGACTTAATATATTTAAATGGGTATCTCATTGGGTGTCCTAGAGAATGTCTACATATATTTTTTTTTAATCGAATATCTAAATACTAAGTTAAAAATCCTTTGTGCCTACATGCTGTCGCGCCGCTCCATCTGATTTCAGTTAGCAACAATGTAGGTCACTAGCGTAAACTACAGTGATGCCAGATCACACCGCGTGTCTCGCCCTTGCTTGGATAACCGCCGCGCGCGTACTAATATGTTAAACCTTCAGTATCGTTGCTTCCGTATGTTTCGATACTCGATGTTGGAATGACGTTGCCGAGGGTTCCGCGTGCTTGATTTATACGAATTTTAGACGTTTTGTTAGTTGTAGCATTACCCGATTTTTGTTCTGTTGTGAAATAATTCATAATAATAAATGTTGTGATGTGATTTCAAATGTGTGTGATATTATCTACGGTTGGTTCTGTTGCAAAACATACTTTTTTTATGGAATTTAATTGTAAAACGGATTATTTAAAAATAAGATCGAAAGTAAGAGAGTATGTACCTTAAAATGTAGTTTATTTTTCTAAAAAGTTTGAAAGAGAAGTGATAACGCGGGTCAAAGACGTCTTGTTGTCACAAACTGAACACGTGCGTTTACAATTATGTGTTGCAATATGACAACACCGCCTACAATGCTCTGACCTCTTTTGAGACTTGAGACTGCCTCAATAAATTATTGATTGCGAACATCGTCAGTAGCGGACACGTAAATTTTTGCTTAAGAATTCAAAGCGCCATTTATGGGTATTTTTCTTCAACTTATTTTCAACTCAGGATTTGTCGGTTTAAATATAATAAGTGGAGAATTTTCGTAAAAACTCATCTGTTTAATAACACTCGGTATAATATTAAAGTTAATTTTTTAACCAACACACACACAACACAATAAAAACAGTGATATTCTTAAGAAAAAAAAACTACAATTAGAACAAAATATCAATAATAACGACCAAAAAATTTCGAGAATACATAACATCGATCAAATATTTGGTTGTGCGTAAAATAAGTTGGCAGTGTAGTTGATTCACGATTAGCTTCTGATAACAGAACTCACTGATGACTACAACTATGAAATAGGTGTAAGACAATAATTGCACACGCGATACGTAATTAAACAAATAGGAATCCACAGTGTTGAAATACCATCTCATTAATAAATACTTCATGGAAATTAGTTAATTACAATGTTTTTACTATCAATGAATAAACCTACGCATGTTTATGGTTCGTTGGTTTTTATCTGCATCGAGTAAAGCCACGCACTTTCCTACTTTTGTGTTTTATCTAATAACGTCAAAGTTCATGATTAAAACGTCCATTTGTACAATATATGTTATTTTTATTCAAATTCTCCCACTATACTCATTAATTATTACACAACGCAAAAGTTTTCTTCCGATAATGCACATTTATTGTTTTTTTATTTTTTCAATTTTTCCAATTCTTGCAAATTAGTTCATAAAATATTTTAAAGCGATAACAACGAATGTGAATTTAAATAATACAGTCTTACATTGATTATTGTAACTGATTTTGGACCAAACGGACGCAATTATTTCTTAAAATATTGAATTAATTTCGGAATTCGGAAATACACTACCCCAATTAATTATTAATATTTTTGTTGTGATAGAAAATAGATTCTACAGTTTAGGACAGAGTAGTTTACGTCCTGATACGTCTAATTGTACGGGGTAGCGCATAAAGTCTAGCGGTATGTAAATTTTCTAAAATTTACACTCGCCCGACAATAAATCCCGGACAAAGATAATGTTATTATTTTTTTATAGTGCTGTAACTTTTTTAATTATTTTCCAATCTTGGTGAAATTTTTAGCAAAGTGTAGACTTGTATTTTGGGATGATATCCTGAATTTTAGATTTCCAAAAATACTGATGTCCCTTAATTTCCTAACGCCCCGTCCAAAAAATTGAGCGGTAGAATTTAGCTGAATTATGTTTCGTTAAGAAGTGTGATCTTTTCTTAACACAATGTATTTTGGTTCACGTCATTAACTGCATTGTAAAAGAAGGTACAAGTTTTTAAAGAAAGTATTGCAGTTTTTCAATTTTATTCACAATCCAGAACATTACATGATTTTATGGACTAGCATAAACAATTATTCAAAAATTAATAGCACGCAGTGGCGGAACTTCAAAATTTACCCCCCCCCCCGCGCAAAATTATTTATTAGGCCCTATTTATATAATTATAGATATAGATGTTACGTAAACGGACACAGAATCTACTACTAAGCTTTATACTAAAAATCACATTTATTATATAATATTATTCCAAAACCCATAAAAAGTGACTACACTATTCTTTTCTGAATAACTTTATTGTTTAAAATCACTTTTAAACCAAATTTACAGGAAATATTTACAAAAATATAAGTTCTCGTAAAATTAATTTAATAATACATAATAAGATCGAATATTAGAATATCATACAGGGCGGGTTAAAATAAGAAGTTACTTTAAACAAGTCGCAAAAAAAGTTTTTTCTTCCCTCAAATAATTTACTTACATGTAAAATCTTCTTATGTTCCAAACAAAAAATATGAGAGATTTTTTGATATTTCAATGGAAATAAAAAAATCTCTGAACTGAATCTCGTGTATTTTGTTGAGCATATAAGAGGCTTTAACATATAAATCCCAATTATTTAAAAAATGAATTAACTTATTTTTGCGACTTGTTTAAAGTAACTTCTTATTTTAACCTACCCTATATGATATTCTAATTATTCGATCTTGTTATGTACCTTTTCCTTTAAATTCATTTTACGAAAACCTTTGTAAAGATTTCCTGCAAATTTGGTTTAAAAATAATTTCAAACGATAACGTTATTCAGAATAGAATATTGTAGTTACTTTTTTGGCCTATCGTGTACATAAAAGTAAATTAATATTGAAAAAATCATAAGTATAATATAGTAAATTAAAAAAAATTATATAAATGATTTACGTCGCGCGTTTACTTCAGCAAAATTTGTTATTATATCTTTTAATTCCAATCTTGTTGCCTCTTCAGCTTCCACGGCTAAAACTGAAAGACCACTAAGTCGTTGTTCACCACTTGTCTTGCCCAAATTTTTAGATCCCATAATTTATAACAAATACATTCCTACCTATATTACTCTCTAACAGTAAAGAATCTCTATGATGAAAAATACAAGTTTTCAATCCATAACCAAATTCTCAGTAAGAAATAATTCTTTGAAAACTTAGCACCGCCATACCGCCCAAGTTTAAAGTTGTCGGGCGAGTCAAAGGAGCGTATCAAAGAACACCCAAAAAATTACCATTTCTTCTAAATACGTTATTATTGTCGAAAAACCCTTCTTAAACAGTACAGTTCATATTTTTTTCTCTGATCGAATTCAAATATTATGTTTTATTTTTTGCGAGCAGATATAAAGAAGCCGACGTCGTCAAAGAAGAGTTCATTGTAATTCTTGTTTGTTTTTTTATGATTTTTTTTTAACAGGCAACACCACTGAACACCACATATGCGGAAACGAGTATAATCTTTGAAATACAGGTGACTTGATTATACTCGAAAACACAAAATAGACATCAAAGTAGGCCATGCGTAACGTAACGTTGATGTATTTTACTTTGATGCGTCTACACTCATTATGCAGTCCCACTTTTATCGGGCTGGTGCAATCTGTTTTGAGACTTGGAAAATGCACAATTTTTACAAAAATAAAACGTACAATTATCGCGTTTTTCAACAATATCTACCATCGACGTATTTAAGTTGTTCAACATTACAACTCCCATAGCTAAGTTGAATGAAAGTGTAATACTCTGCACTTGTTCATTTACTATTCGTTATAAGGATTTTTTTTATGATCAAACACAAGCACTATAGTGAAAATCCTTTAGGGCACTCTGGGGGTGGTGCGTTTGCGAATGAAGCGATTCACGTTGGGTTTGAATCGTTGGAGGTTATATTCGTTGGGAAACATGACCCCAGGAAGGTTGTTCCACAAGGATGACGTCCTCTAAGTGAGAGTATTCTTAAATAATTGAGTTCGAGGCGTACTAAGCTGCACCACGTACGGATGGGCGGCAATGGTTCGTCGTGTATTTCTGCTTTTCGTTGCTCTAGGTGGAATCGGAACCCGATATTCGTAAGGAGAACAGGCGGATCTTAAACTAAAACTTAAGTAACATATAGAGTCATAATTTATGGTTAGTTTTACCATTTTTGTAGCAAAGTTCAAGTCAAATATCAGTAACTTAGTCATATAGGGCGGTATTGGGATTATACCTTCCTTTTAGAAAGATTTTATATGGCAGTGTTATACTGGCGTGCTTTCCGATTGGTCTTAATTGAAAAGACAAATAAACGGTTTAAAACTTGAATCTTTCTTTAATTTACTACTTACTTTTTTTTACTATTACGCAGTGGCGGATTTAACAGGTGGGCAAAAGCGCGCTTGTCCGGTGAGTCCCTTGTGGACAGCACAAGTTCAATTTGCAGGGGCCCCTTGTTATCAGAATAATTGCAATACTTGATAACTATCGTAAATTAAATATAAAATCAAATAACTTTTGTAATCAATCAGTTATTTAAAACGTCTACGATTTTCTCAAAGTTTGTCGAATATTTCTGACTTATCAAAAACGTTCTAAAGGGGCCCCCGGGTGCCCCCGCGCATCTAAATTCAGTTGACAGTCAACTGACCATCACTTTCGAAAGTTAGAATTGCCGCGCCCAATAATGATATCGAAAGCGAAGCGCTGTCACAGAAACGAAGACTCCACATCAAAGGCTTGAGTGATACTCATTGGTCTGCACGGCTGAACGCAGTAGAAGCAATTATCCAAAATCTTGACTGTGTTGTCAACTGTTTAGAACGAGAAACATCGAGATAAGGCTACTGGAGAAGATATAATGGACGCAAATTCTCTACTTTCGGCGATCAATTGGCTATTTTTACTAAACCTGACATGGTGGCATTCAGTCCTATCATTCATTGACATTGCTGAAGTGCAATTACAGAAAAAAGGAGTTGATCTTTTGATGGCCCAAAATTGTCTCGAAAATGTAATGAAGAACTTGCAAAACTTGCGTGAGGAGAGCAAGTATGATTCTTTCGTTTCGAAAACTAAATCTCAATGGGAGAAGATGGGATGGAAGAATCCGGATTTTCCGATCATTAGACAACGACGAACGAAAAAATGCCAGGCGAGAAAGCAGAGGACAGTTCTCTGGATATGGCAACGAAACATCGCATTGGGTACTTTGAAGTACAGAATGTGCAGTGAATTACAAGAAAGGGCCAATAAATTTTGCCCACTGGGCCTTTTTCCTTAAATCCGCCACTGCTATTACGCCAAAAAGCTATAAATTGTAGACGTTACATGAAACGTCTGCTTGTTTCGGCCTCTTGATGAAAACGAGCAAAATTACGTTAAGCGACCGACTTTACTAGACTTTTCCTATGACGCTCCGAATCTACTTTGCACTTGATGTAATAAAATGAATAACCTGAAAATGGCGACTTCAAGTAGCATTCCCTCAGCGCTTGCAAAAAACCTGACTACGGAAGAAGAGCTTATGAAAATTATAAATGAAGAAGATTCAGTTGTCGAAATATCTGATGCATATGAAGGGCTCGCTGATATTACCAATGTTGTATCGTAGGAAAAAAATATATACAGATCTCAAGAATCAATGTGCGAAAATTGTTTACGTGTTGTTAACATTGCAGAAGTTTTGAAACAAGGATCTTCAGTACTGTGCAATTTATGTTCTGCCAGTAAAAACATTTCTTAAGAACGCGACTAAGCTAGAAATAAAACTGAAGAAATTCCTAAAAATTAGTAATTCGGCAAAAAAATGCCTACTTTTAATGTAGGCGATTGTGTATTATTGAATATTCCCAAAGTTGGCAGAGATCCAGGAGATTCCAGGGATATGATTTGTTTGATAATAGATCAGAAAAATGGTGTAAATCAGATTGCTGGTAAGCACGGTACTATAAAGGGATGGTTTGGTGCTGAAAGTCATATTTTTGCGGGTTCAGCATTTCTTAATAAAGAGGAAATCCCCTTGGAAAAATCATTCAGCTTAAGAGAAGCTGTGTCATTAGAATCAGGTGGTCAAAGCATACTGAAATGTTCGTGTAAACCTAGCAAACAACAGTGTACAAGGAAGAAGTGTATCTGTAAATAAAATAGCGTACTTTGTAATAGCCGTTGCCATAATAGCTTGTCGTGCTTTAATAAGTAACATATCGTTTGTTTATTTTTTTTTAATAATTGAGGATTCTACTTTCATTCGTGTTTCTGTTGATCCTGTACTGTAGCTAGCCGCTATGATACCTTATTTGTAATAAAAGTTATTTTCTTTTGTAGTAAAAGTTGTTTCGTTGTTAATTCAGTAAATGCAAAGTAGATTCGGAGCGTTACATGAAAAGTCCGGTGAAGTCAGTCACTTAACATAATATTGCTCGTTTTCATCAAGAGGCCAAACCGGTTTAAGTTTTATGTAACGTCTACAATTTATAGCCTTTTGGCGTAATAGCTTCAGTATTTGACAGCGTTTCATGAAAAGTCTCGTTTCATGAAAAAGCAGACTTTTCATGAAACGGCTGGATTACACTAAAAGGCTGCGACATATACAAATTTTTGGTCCGAAAAAAATACACCAAGTTTCTGACCTGCAATTATTATTTTTTCCCCTTAATTAAGCAATTATTTAAAATGTTGGCAATACGTTGTTTGTTTTAATCTAGTTGAAAAACCCCGGATATTATCTCTGACTTTGAAACAAATACACATTGTTTTTGCAATAAATTGACATGAATTTCAACAAATCGTGCGCTTTAGTCATTCACCAGCAATAATTGAGAAAAAATTGCAAGGAACATGACTGATAATAACACGGGTCAAGAATATAGCATATGTCGATAAGATGTTCATATATTTACTTAATATTGTATTGGTCTAACGGTTTGTGTAAATAGAGGAGGCTTTGTTCAATGGACGGATATTTTTGCTTAAGTCATTCAAGTGTGAGTAGTTCTATCATAGGCGGGTTGTTTGGAGTAACATAGTTTTGCCTAAAATATAAATTCTCACTTTACACGAAAAAAAGACTATAGCAAAATTATTACAGTAAGGATTTTATTGTAAATCTCCTATAAAATGTAGTATTATTACGTTTTTTATTAATAATCTGTAAAAATAATATTGTAAATACAGTGAAACCTCTCTTAGGGGGCACCTACGGGACCGTCTAAATGTGTCCGCCTAATAGAGGTCTCCGCCCATGGGAAATTTGATATTAGATAATATGTAAATGCAAAATTATTACTATGTATATGTATGTACAAATAAACATAACATAACAAAAATACACTAGTTTTAGTTAGGATGTAGTACTAAAACAAATCTAATAACGTAGTTCGGCGTGTTTTCGTTTTATACTTGCAATCTAGAAAATGTAATTCCAAATCTTATAACAATTCCATTGCTGTAGAGTCACCTCTATTCTTTGCATGCTCTTATAATTCATTTACCATACTAATGGCTTGTTGATAATTGGTGACATTTGTTTTATTACTGCATTCAATTTGTTCATCAGAGTCGTCAGATAGTGATGTGGTTTCCGTTTGGACTACATAATCGGTAGGAATGGGGTCACCATCATCTTCTAATAGCACATTGCTATCAATGTTAATGAACTTGCCAAAATCATTGTTATCAAATTACAAACTTCCACAACATCAATATTCTCTTTCAAACTCAAAACGCGACATTTTTGTGCCATTGTTTACGATTTTAACCTTACAACTCACAAATAAACGGCGGACTGCTATCGGGGAATCACACATACTTTCATTGGGCGAAGTCCTTTCGCGCTGCCACGCATACGCGATTGGTTGGTCTGTCTTCAGAGAGTTTTTGCACCGTACTTATTCGTCTCCCAAATACTTTTAAAATTTTTTTTGTCCGTTTAAAGGAGGGTTTTCGCACTCTTTGTTTTAACCCACAGTAGGCCATGAAACAAAAGCTAATATCCTAGAAACAACCATGTTGACATTCTAGTTGTTATTAACATTTAACGTCAATTCCATTTTTACATATTCATTTATGAAAATGACTTATCAATATTTTGAAAAATTCGATATGATATCAGTTTATATTGAGTGGAAAAAACGAAGAAATTGCTCAAAATTTATATTTTGCTCGCTATCCGGAAAGACGGCAACCATTTAAGGACATATTCCGACGACTGGAACATAATTTAAAAATATACGGCATCATTTACTATGCCGAGATCAAAAACTTATAATAAGGAAACCAAGCAAAATGAAGGAACGCCTAGGAAACCAATATTATCCATGGTGTGTTATATATTTGAAAAGAGAATTTAAAATGCTATCTTTTTAAATTAAAATATACAGGATGTTCCATTTAAAAAAAATGAGGTTAGGTGCTATTCGTCTGATCGGAGACCACGAGCTGACGAAGAATCTCGACAGCCTAGAACATCGAAGACAGGTTGGGGATTTGACTCTCTTTTACAGATATTTTCATGGAAGGTGCTCGGCTGACCTTGCCCTCTTAATTCCGCCCAGAGCGACGAATAGCAGAAATACACGACGAACCACTGCCGCCCATCCATATGTGGTTAAGCTTAATACTCCTCGAACTTCACTATTTAAGAACTCTTTCATCTGGAGGACTTCATCCTTGTGGAACGACCTTCCCGAAGTCGTTTTTCCCAACGAATATAACCTCCAACGATTCAAAACCAACGTGAATCGCTTCTTGCGCACACGCACCACTCCCAGAGTGCCCTAAAGGATTTTTCCTATAGTGCTTGTGTTTGATCATAAAAAAAAAAAAAAACAAAAAAAAACCTGACCCCGTATACTTATTCTAAAAACGGCAGCTTATTCAACAATCACTATAAAGAAAATTCTGTATCTCTTTTAACTAAGAAAGTATACGGAAATTTTGAAATTGTCAATTTTTTATTTTCCCCGTATCTCTGAAGCGAGCGAAAATTTTCAAATTTTGCTTTTACCATTTTATGTTTGACCCAAAAAGAGCACATGACACCTACATTACTTTTTTGATAGCACTAACAATTACGGAGATACCCTATAAAAGGGTCGAAAATGGGACACCCTGTACAAAGTAACAATATTTCAAATATACAGGGTGGTTTAATAGTTACAATCGAAAAGGTAAATCTTCCGGTACGGTGTTTGGGGCTCGATATCTTTGTTAGGAGGAACTTTAGGAAAAATTATTATATGAACAACTGGTATTATTTTGCCCCTGTACGATGGCGAAATATTGTCCATTACTTACCGGACCTCCTGTATAATCACTTCTCAATTCTAGCTTGTTAATTGCTTTTGACTCAAGCCTACACATTTAAGGTAAAATTCCAACAACTATCTATACATATTTAAACATCAATCAAAGAACGCTCCAGTACAGTCAATACAGTACTTCAATATTCAATAAACCCTTCCGAAAAAAAATCAACTTTAAAAGCGCCAGCCCACGTAAGACCAATTAAAAGTTGTAAAAAACTTGAGCAGTGTGTGTAGTAATATTTGCGAAAGGAAATAATTAGTGGACGGCCCACGCGTTTCAAGATTTCTTAAAACCACTCAATACTACCTCGGTCATTTGTTTGAAGATATCGATAAAAAGAAAAGAAACGGTCCGAGCACGGCGTGCAAATACTCTCAAGCGAATGGGTGTGCTGTTACCAATTTCTTAATGGAGATTGGCGGAAGGGGTTCTTTCATTTTTTTTTAATTTTTTTTAGTAGGCTGGCAATACGCATTGTGCCAGTACCCGGAAAAAAGACGTAGGTGGTAAAATTATTATAGTAAAGGTTTTATTGTAAAATATTAGTGTTGGGAAAAAACGATTAATTTAATAATCGAGTACAGGGTGTCCGGTTTTCGGCACTTTTATAGGGTATCTTCGTTATTGTTAGTGCTATCAAAAAAGTAATGTAGGTGTCATGTGTTCTTTTTGGGTCAAACTTAAAATTGTAAAATCAAAATTCGAAAATTTTCCCTCGTTTAAGAGATACGGTGGAAAATCAAAAAATTGACAATTTCTAAATTACCTTATATTTTCTTAATTAAAAGAGATACAGAAAAATGTTTTATACAGACGTTTATTTATATTGATTGTTGAATAATGTGCCGTTTTCAGAATAATTATACAGGGTCAGGTAAGAAAGTTATCGAACCTAACTTCACTTTTTTAAATGGAACACCCTGTATATTTTTTTTTATATTTTTCAAATTTATAACACACCATGGATGATGGGATATCATACCAAATTTTTCAAAATGTTGATAAGTCATTTTCACAAATGAATATGTAAAAATTAAATTGACGTTAAATGTTGATAACAACTAGAAATCAACATAGTTGTCTCTAGGATATTAGCTCTTCTTTCATGGCCTACTGTGGTTTAAAGTAATAAAGTTCAAAGAAATCGCCTAGGAAACAATACTTATCCATGGTGTGTTATATATTTGTAAAGAGAATTTCAAATGCTATCTTTTTATATTAAAATATACAGGGTGTTCCATTTAAAAAATGAGGTTAGGTCCGATAACTTTCTTACCTGGCCCCGTATACTTATTCTGAAAACGGCAGATTATTCAACAATCATTATAAATAAAATTCTGTATAAAATATTTTTCTGTATCTCTTTTAACTAAGAAAATATAGGGTAATTTTGTAATTGTCAATTTTTTGATTTTACTCCGTATCTCTTAAGCGAGCGAAAACTTTCAAATTTTGATTTTATCATTTTAAGTTTGACCCAAAAAGAGCACATGACACCTACATTACTTTTTTGATGACACTAACAGTTACGGAGATATCCTTTTCTCTTACTATTTTTTATATACACGGAACGGACAACTTAGTTAAATTTACTGGTGTTGGGAAAAACCAATGATTTTAATAATCGAGTACTTGATACTCGAGCGATTTTAATAATCGAGGGAATCGCTCGAGCGATTAATCACTTGAAATTTTTATGACTAAGAAGAATATGTTGATAAAACACCAGGGGTTGTTTTTGTAAGTCTTAGAAGTTTATTGTTAGAGTTTTTATCTAGGAAGAACAGTTGATTCTGTTTTTTTTAAATTATATCCTTTAATTTTTAAAAAATTTATAATCGCCGCTGGCTAGCCCGTCAAAGCAAAACGATGAATCCACTAAGGGATTTGTCATACTTTTTTGTATGTACCTTCTCGTTTATGTGACTTTAACAAAGACGTATGTCGTGTCAGCCTTCTGAACGTCAATCTCGAACGTCGCCAATCGGCACAATCGATCAAAGGTCGGGTATTAAGTGAAAAGCAACGATCGTCTATTTTTCGCTTGAATTTATAACTAGAGTAATATTTCCTATCGAGCGAAAAACTGCTCGAATATACGAGCAGTTTTTTACCTCGAGCAATCACACTACCAAGGAGCACATTTCGGTCGGCGTCAAGCGAAGCTCGGGTCTCGAGTGAAAGGTAATAAGTAACAATCGACGATTTTCGCTTGAAATTATGACTCGAGCAGTTTTTTTATTAATCAAGCGACGTCGGTTATTTCAATAATCGAGTACTCAAGCGGTTTTTCGCTCGAGCGACAACAACACTATAAAATATCCTATAAATTATAGTATTAATTACATTAGTATTCCAAAATAATATTGTAAACATAATTTCTAAAAAAGTATAGTTAGAATTTCTAATAAATTTAGTAAAATCAAGCAAACACCGCCAGGTTGGTCTAATTATTTCCCGAGCCGGTGTCGGCTTCTTTATATCTTATCGCAAAAAATAATATATAATATTTGACAGAGGATTTTTATTTCTATTGGAATTCGATCAGAGAATAAAATATGAACTGTACTTGAGAAAGATCAGTGTTGGAACTATTGTAAGGAAATTAGCCAAAGTTAAAGGATTTAGTGGTTTGTCGCGATTAGGAATATTTGCGAGCTTTTAAATATTAATATATATTATTATATTATCTTAACCTCTCATGTAATTTCTTTATCAAAAAGTATGTCGTAATCAGGCAGCCAAAGTTAGCTTCAAGGGAATCTTAAGAGCTGCGTTTAATCACAGGTTGCCAAGCAGGCACTATTTTATGCGAACTTTTAGCCAAATATACTTAGTCTTTTTCTAATCTAAAACTGGATTCGTAAAGTTAAAGGATTGGAAAACGGTATGAAAAAATTACGTTAAGAAATATAATATTATAAGAATAATAATAACAATTTCAAATATGAGCAATTTTCAAATTTTTGTCACAGATCTTCCTGAAACTTGTTGATACCTAAATCGACATGTCAGACAATCTAAATATCAATAAATTAACTAAAAAAACCTTATTAACGGCTAAAACTTCACGAAAATAAATATTGATCAACAGATGACTCTCGTCTCTTTCTAACCTGCCAGAAAGCGGCATATTTTTTAATTAACTTGATGCAACTTAGATAGCTCTAATTACTAATTTGGAATTATTTGGGATCCTCATCATAAAAGATAGAACGAATTTAGAGAAACCCGACATCTTATTATGATTATTTAAATTTGTAAAATATTCTAGTTCAGATAATGTGTTCTGATACTTTCAAATTTTGTGTTTATAAGAACCATGAAGGTACATTCATTGACACCTCTAAGAAGAATTTAACATTAAAAATAAAAAAAATACCCGACTCGAGGAGATACATTTATTATAATGTCAAGATGAAAAAAGTTGAATCTTTAACAATTCCAAAGCTTAACCGTCGACTTTACAGCCATTTTGTTTTTTCTTATCCGCGATCAGCTACAAAACGCAGGTAAGAACTAAAAATAATAACCATTTGTTACACGTTTTGCTAAGTTGTTATGGTTAACAATTGTCGAGAATTTATGGTGGCATCAACTGGTTTTGTTAAAATTTAGTTCATAGAAATTTACCTAAAAGTGAAGTTGAAAGTTTATGTTATGTTTTTTTGAATGAATATGTCCCCCCGAATATACAGTATGTCCACGGATGGGGTTACAAGAGGACAAATGGACTAAAAATTGAAAGATACGAAAAAAAGTCACTCTTAATAAACGTTTTTGCTTGTCTAGAAAATACGATTCATCATAAGAAACTTCAATTTTTTTATACAGGGTGGGTAAAAACTGCAAAAATGTTATTTTGCTTAAGAGTAAACATACTTTATTTTGAAAGATACGAAAAAAAGTCACTCTTAATGAATGTGTTTTCTACACAACAAACCGAAGTAGAACAATCCATTAAAAGGTTTATTTCCCAAAAAGTATTCTCTGACACACCTCTGACTGGTGAACCTAGTTAAAATAATAATAACTATGTGATGGGGATGGTCAAGTTACATACCGCTACGTCATGGAACAATTTACCGAGAAATTTGTAGGAATCCCAATTACTAGGATGGCAATCTGCAAGTTAATAAAAAAGTTCAAGAGAACTTGTTCGGTTTTGGACCTCAAAAAAAAAGAAGAAATACGACCATGATGATGCTGCTACAGTCTTAGTTCTTCATTATGTTGAAGAAAATCCTATGACGTCCCTTAGAAATCGTGTTACTCAGTTGGAAGTTGAGAAAAAAAGTCAAATTCAGAAGATCCTTACAGCAAATAAATTGTATCCGTATAAACCGCACTTTAATCAAAGATTGGAAGAGGGAGACGACGCGAAACGACTTGATTTTTGCTTGTGGATAGGAGACAAAATTTTAATTGGAAATGTTGATTTTTATAAATGTATCATGTTTTCTGATGAAAGTACATTTTCAACAAATGGAGCCGTTGCAACCCAGCACGTTAGGTACTGATCTTTAGAAAATGCCGAATTCATAATTATGACGAGAAGACAATATTTCACAAAAGTAAACGTGTGGTGTGCGATATCCATCCATGGCATTATAGGGCCATATTTTTTTGATAACACGTGCAATAGATTATCATATTTAGAAATGCTGGATACATTTTTCAATGATGAACTCGAAAATCTACCATTAATTTTTCGACAAAATATGTATGTTCAGCAAGATGGTTGTCCAGCCCATTTCGCTCGTGAGGTTAGAGAATGGCTTGACCGCAGATTTGGTCCAAGGTGGATTCGCAGAAATGGCCCAGTTTTGTGGCCCCCAAGAAGTCCCATCTTAACCTTGGCCGATATGTTTTTATGGGGCCGTTTAAAACAAATTGTTTTTGCAACCGCAATACCAAATGATATTGAAGTGCTGAAGGGCAGCATTATCCAGGCTGTCCAATCGATATCTCAAATTCTTTCACTTATTTGAGAAATCAATTAGAAAAATGTGTCGGGTATGGGGGGTGGAGTTTTTGAAATGAAATCGTTATCGTATTCTTTTCATGTTAATAAAAATGTTCGTATTATTATTATTATTATTATTATAATTACTTCAGTAAATAAAGACATTGACAACAAGTATCACCTATTCATTATTCAAGTAAAAACGTTTATTAAGAGTGACTTTTTTTCGTATCTTTCAAAATAAAGTATGTTTACTCTTAAGCAAAATAACATTTTTGCAGTTTTTACCCACCCTGTATAAAAAAATTGAGTTGATGAATCGTATTTTCTAGACAAGCCAAAATGTTTATTAAGAGTGACTTTTTTTCGTATCTTTCAATTTTTAGTACATATGTCCTCTTGTAAACCCCATCCGTGGACATACCGTATATAATTACATATATATATAATTTTTCACTGTATCCCCGCCCCCACTACAAAAAGTATATTAAAGGTCCTATACCGGGTGATACATCGTTAGGTTGAACATAGGAAATCTCATGTAACTTTTGAATAGTTTAGGATTGGATCACCAAGTAGTTTTAAAACTAGGCACATGGGTTTACCGTGTCGGCATCTTTAAGAAGTTATAATGCAGTTTTTGTATAAAATGTATAGGAGAGCCAATATTCAGCCACCTCAAAAATTCCATGGGATTTCCTATGTTCAGCTCAACGATGCAACAAATCGGGTATAACGCTCGGAGTGATTGAATCAACTTTTCCTAAACACCCGTAAAAACCTTTTATTGCATTCAAGATACGCCTTTATCTAGATAAATCATACATAGAATCACAAAAGGTACTAAAGCTGATATTTTTCAGATTTGTTCGGACACCTGTGTCAAGTCAATCCGTCGACCTGCCTCATAGGCATTGTTGTCAGTGATATAAAGAAACCTCTTACCTTTTATTTGCGTATAGATACATACACTGGCGTGCTGGAATATTTTTTTAAAATTCCCTTGAAAGGAATAGTTTAGGAATAAAAGAATACAGAAGATTATTATTCGCCCTTAAAGGATTTTCTGTTATTTTTCATGCAGTACGATAGATTGATAAAGCTGTGATAGAAACGTTGCGCAGCTTACGAGAGATCAGATCAACTGCAAGCTCAAGCTCATTTTTCTAGATTTTCCCAAGTTTTTTTTTGGCTTTTTCAAGCTTATCCGAACGATGCTGACGGTTTAGTGTTAGTGTGTCAGTTATGAAAGAAAAGCTCAAGTTGTCTTCCTGTACATGCGAGGAGTAGCAACTAAGAGTTAGGGGCCAGTGGCATCAGCAGATAAAATATATTTGACTAAAACTGGATTTAAACAAGTTTCTGCTCAAACGTCTACATGTAAATCATCTTCTTAATATAGCATTGACTTGATTATAATGATGATTATAATAAGAACCATTATCTTAACAAAACCAACGCAAATCACGATCAAATTGATCATGAAGTAAATTACTTTCTGCGTAGGTACTGGCCGGTAATAAAGATGCGTGGGTAAAAAAGTTTTTTGAAAGTAGGTTCTCGTATATCTTACGTGTGGAGGCGGAAGGAGAGTCCCATTAATATCTTTAGCAAACTAGCTATCAGATTTAAAAGGCGACTTATAGTTGCTCAATTATATTTATTTCATATATCAGTTCGATTATATGGTTGCAATCCAACGATTTATCGAATAACGGTAGGCGGGCAGTGATAAGAAATGATCTTCTTGTCTTAAGTTTAAATTGATCATTTCGGTCTTCATAAGATCGAAAAGTAAAAGCAGATTAAAATTAGGAAGATTTTATAACATATACAAATAATGAAATTAGTGGACAAGTTTGTGTACCTACTGCATTCTTCGTTACAGTACAGCTTGTGCAAGTATGTTGGAAGTTAAGGGATTAGGTTCAAGCTGTATAAATTTTCCCACAAGAACGTTCGTATCACCGATTGATCTATAATTGTAAAACACAATTTTCGTACATTAAAGTTGTTTAACAGCATTTAGGAAACATCAGCCACCAAGTTATACAGCAAAAAAGCTTACAGAACCATTTTGCCGTACAGCGAGTGGAAATATGTTTTGACATGGTTATGCCAACGTGATTACGGTTGACAGACAGCTTCGCAGAAACGTGGTGTACTTTTCTGGACCAAAAAGTTGTATACACCTCAACAACTTTGGGCATACAAACCCCAGATTCGTCCATCACTAGCCTGTCTCATGTCTGGAGCTCTGCACCCAGGTATACTCTTCGGCTACTGGATACCATCGAAAGGAGAGCCATTCGTCTGAGCGGAGACAACGAGCTGATCAAGACCTCGACAGCCTTGCACATCGCAGACAGGTTGGTGATTTTACAGATGGCAAATGTTCCACTGATGTGAGAAACAGTATCAGTAGGCGACTGATCTGGATTATTAATTGATCTTATTTTGTGACAAGAAATTCGAATTGAAACTTTTATAAGAAACCTAATTTTTATTGAAAAATTCTTTTGACAAAAGTTGTTTGAATTAATTATAAAAAAAAGTAAATATATTTTTGATAAATTAAAAAATAAATAATTTTAAAAAATATATACATGGTGTTCCTTAATGACGTGCTAATATGTTCAGGGTGTGATTCCTTAGGTAATTTTATAAAGAAAAGTTCATATGAACATATGTCCGCAACGGCTTTTTTTTTGCTAAGTGTTCAACTTTTATTTTCTAAATGGTTAATTTTTAATATCTCTGAAAGTACTTTAGATATTATTTTCAATTTTGGTATGTGTTAATAGGATATAGAACCACAAATTTTAGTTTGAAAAGTTATTCCGTTGTTCCACCAGTGGCGTCCCTACAAACATGTCCTCTGATATTTTTTACGAAAAAGATGGTACGCCACTGACATTTTTCCATGTGGATATTTTTTCTGATTAGCCTGGTCAATTCTACATGAAAACGGTCTCTTGAGTTTTTCTCGTCAGACGCACCTTTCTTGAGTAAAACCACTAGAAGGTGGCCATTTCCAACAATTTTTATAAAACAAAATTTATCATTAATTATTTTATCAATGTTAATAATAATGAGTTTCAATATGAATTTTGTGGTTTTAATCAAGAATCTGACGAGAAAAACTCAAGAGACCAGTTTCATGTAGCATTGACCAGGCTAATCAGAAAAAAATATCCACATGGAAAAATGTCAGTGGCGCACCATCTTTTTAAAAAATATCATGGGACATGTTTGCAGGGACGCCACTGGTGGAACAATTGAAAAACTAAAATTTGTGGTTCTATATCCTATTAACACATACTGAAATTGAAAATAATATCTAAAGTACTTTCGGAGATATTAAAAAATAACCATTAAAAAAATGAAAATTCAACACCCTGTAGCAAAAAATTTAAGCCGTTATGGACATATGTTCATATGAACTTTTCTTTATAAAATGACCTAAGAAATCACACCTATAAATATTAGCACGTCATTAAGGAACACCCTGTATATATGACAATAGCAACCCGAACAAAAAAGGAGTTTCCAATATTCTTTGTTTAATTTCTAAAACCTTTTATATACAATACATTTTTTTCTTAATCTCGTCTCGAAGGTATACGGAGTCCGCTTAAGAGATGACTTTGAAGCTCCAAAATTAAGTTGATTGTGTGAGTTTTAGTTCATTATAGTATTGCTGTCAGGGTTCTTGGAATGCGTTGTTAATTCAAGACCATTTCTTTCGAGGTGCTATAATACTTTTATCAGATGAAGTATCATTCTTGTGAGCAGGATTAATCTTTTCGTATTTGAAGATAAGATCTGGTTAATTTCAACTGAACTATGAGTATTTCTAGAGCGTATTGCGTACTTTTAACAGAAATTACAAAAATCAAGTAAGGATTCATGCAATAGGTACAGATTATGGATATGACATACTAACATTATGTCATTCTTAACATAAGTTTGACCGTATATCAAAGTTCCCTTAACCTAACAATTATGTTCAATTTTGAGGTGTTCAGTGAGAGAAATTAAAATTTACAAAAATAGTTATCTAGCTAGTTGTGTACGCGTTCTTCATTGCTCGTAATCTAAACGCCGTTTCATAAGAGCCTTAAACCACTTTGGATCAGATAGGTGCAGGGCAGGTGGGTATAACAATGACAATAAAAATGAAAATCGACTATATTGTGATGTCGTATTCTTTTTAAATGAGCATTTATATGAAATGCATTTATTTCAAGGACTGGATGATGTTGCATATCGAGTTTATTGAAACGTATATTCAACATCTGATTGGAATCGATTAAAAGCATCTAAGTTCGGGCTTGGTTGTTCCCAGAATAGATTTTTTTTACCGAACATGCATTGTTGCAGACTTTGAATTTCGACCGGTAAAGAACAATGGGACACTAATAACGAAATTTTGGAGACGAACGCCAGATCTACTCTGATTTCAATCAATATTGGAGCACCACAAACGAAACGTGTAACGAGGTCATGTCGAGCAAAGGTGCGGTTTCCTCGAGGCGGCCAACATAGGCGATCGTCGCTCGGAGATGATGGTGAATTAGTGAACTACTGCTCACTGTCCAAAGGCAAATCATTGTATTGTAAGCGTCTTCCTCTCCCTCCACGCGGTTATGTTGAGAGATTTTCCTTTGAGCAATATAGTTCGCGCCGAGCGACGATTGCTAATCTTGGCTACTCCGAGAAAACCGTACTTTTGTGCCTGTTCTCATCAAAGCAACTGGAAACCGCAACGCAATTGCAACGCGGCCGCAACTTCAGTTGAGTTGCTCATGCCACTGGAATCAAAGCAACCGCAACGCAACTGCAACGCGACCGCAACTTCAGTTGAGTTGCTCTTGCGTTCCCACTGGAATCAACTGGTTTGAAGTCTCTTTTGCCATGAGCCAAATGTCTTCGTCAGATAAAGATATAGCCGCAACATACTTGCTCGTTAAAAAGTTTTAAAAAAACTGAGCGATCATTTTGGGTTAACCGTTTTTATACTATAAATTTGAGACATAATTCGTATATAGTGGCACAAGAATTAAATAATGATCCGGTTAAATTTCATAGGTTTTACCGAATCAGCCACAAAAGTTAAATATTTTGCTGTCTCGTCCGCCATGACACCGCGATTGGAAGCAACCGACGACGGCGACGCGGTATGCCGGGCAACTTATAAGCAACTAGTTGCGTTGCAGTTGAGTTGCCTTAGGTCAGTGGGAACACGTGTATTTAAACATTAGTGCTGTGTCGCGTTGAAGTTGCGTTGCGGTTGCCAGTTGCTTTGGTGAGAACAGGCACTTAGTCTCTTCAGAATATACAATATAATACATATTAAACGATATCTTTTAAATATACAGAGAAGGGAAGTCCACCATTTTTATTTTTGTTTTATTTTATGTTTGTGCTGTTCCTTCATTAGATGCTACCTGAGAATTGCTCTCATTTTTCTTTAAGCATCTTCTTTTCTCATTTTTTAGATTTGTCTACCAGTCCTCTTACCTGCTCTTCTCTCTCTTGCGTCGGGGTCGGTTGATACTTTGCTGAATCCTAGATTCCAGGTTTCAGTTAGTTGCATATTATGGTTGTTTAATTATTAATGTCGACTTTTGGGCTATACCGACACAGTTTATTTGTAGTTTGTGATAAGGGTTGGATATAATCGCGGTATAGTCCAATTTATCTGTAATTAAACATCAAATTAATTTTTTTGTATATTTTTTATTTTTTTGGATAAATAAATTGTGTTTGAATTTGAATATAATGGACGTTAATGGCTCACAAAAATAAGCCAATCATCGTTTAACAATAAAACAATATGTGGAAACCGTTGGTTACCGTTGCCTGTATTTAAAGTGAAGGCGCACCTTTTCTTTCCGAGTCCTCGTAAATCCTACGTTGTGTGACTAAAATACACTTAAAGAAAACCTACAGGTGCACCACATCAAGAGCTAATAAGCTCAGTGCTCTCGACATGCTTTTTAGTTTGAGAAACCAATCCTGCTTATAACATTACCTTAATACTCGAGCTAAATTTGTTTGAAAAACGTGGGAGGTGACTGCACACACAACATACTTTCGGTATTGTCTAGAGCATGATCATTTACAAATTTTACTGCTATGCTACGAGCCATGCTACGTTGCCATCTCCGCTTCTGCTAAGCTTAGGTAGCGTTATAGTGGTTTAGCGTAACAAATTCTCGTGCGGTAAAATAGGGAACTAACCTCACTTCAAGCATTTTTTTCCGATTAACCTAAGGGTTCTCAACCTTTTTCTAAAGGTTTAATATTTTGTCACGGCGCCCTACTAAAACCAAGTGAACATAGTAATAAGGCCGTTACCGTGGGGGTCCTCACCAGATTGAACATCAAGCTGGCTTTAAAAACCGCTAGGAAATGACTAATTGTGGAGGGGCAATTGACGGGAAACCTATAAGAATTCAGCCTCCCCCAACACTGGGGCTCTCTACTATAATTATAAGAATTTCTATAGCGTTGTACTAATGGCCATTGTAAACTCAAACTATAAATTCATATATGTTGACGTTGGTAAACAAGGCAGAATATCTGATGACGGAATTCTTCTATCTACAAAATTTTATGATTTGTTAGCCAATGATATGCTGGATTTACCAGATAACGAAGAAACAGATGAACATTTGAATTTTATATTTATTGGTGACGAAGCTTTTGCTTTACATAAGCATATTTTAAAACCATATGTACAAAATGAGTTGACACCTGACAAGCGTGCCTTCAATTATCGAGTATCAAGGGCCAGATGCCTATGTAACTTCTGCATCATTTGACAAAGAAGATAGCAAAACTGGTGAAATATTAGAAGGAGACTGGCGTAGTGACATTCCGGATAATTTTACACCTTTGCAAGTAGTTCATGCTACAAATCCACCTTTAGAAGCAAAAACCAATAGAAAAGCTTATCTAAAGTTCTTTAAAGAAAATGGACGGGTGGAATGGCAAGATTAAATGGTTGAACGGGGGAAAGCTTAAGACAATTAATATACAATGAAATTCATAATATATTTTTTAACTGTGAATAACGTAATCATTAACTGTTTGTTTTTTGATTTTTGTGATTCATCCGTATTTTGACTTTCTGCACCTGTGTTTTCTGTAGCAATATTTGCATCTTCGGTTTCTGTATCAAAATCTGTTTAATCTATGGATATATTATCAATACTTTCCATTGCCGTGTCGGTATCTAACGTGAAAGCTAATATGTCGAAGTACCTAAAATAATTGATACAATGATTTTCATAAAAAAATATCTAGAAACTTTCTTTACCTACCAAAGTGTTGGCTCCTATATATATTCTGTTGCAACACCGCTTCTCTTGGAACTCTCAACTTTTTTCATTTCTTTGCGTAAATTTTGAATTTTTTTGTAACAAACTCACCATTAGCATCTGGTACAGTTTTTTTACTAAATTCAACCAATCTATCATATGCCCTGTTTTTCAAATTTTTGTTCATGTAATCTTTGCATTTTACTTGCCACAAACATGGATAACTTTGGTAAATGTTAATAAATTCTTTCGACAAGCAACGTGAATCGGCAGACATTATTTTAAATTTAAATTTCGAATTGGTCAAACTAAGTTGGAAGACTCCGCAAATACCTAGCGATCTACTGATGAGTTCCGACCTGCTGATTTCATCCGTGGCCGATACGACTCGGTCCGATGAAGCTCGGCTCGCCACATACTCACAAAATTTTATCCGCAGATTTGGCTCGTGCCATATCAAATCTGTTAAGATATCCGCTGGTGTATGGCGGGCTATAATAAATTATCAGTCAATTGTAAGTCTTATTTCATCGTTAGGAAAGAAATTTTTTTGGTATTTTTAAGACAACTCAGCAACGCGCAAAATTGTGACTTTCATGATTCAGACGCTAGTCATACATCCTGTCCAACTTAATGTTAGCAGTATTCCTTTAGCAAATATTGACGATGTATCACGAAGTTGGCAAACATCGGGACGGTTTTAATGCCATCAGCCTCATGGGTAGGGCTGGGCGACCGCCATTTTGGATGATGAGGACACTAAACAAAGATTAAGTTTGACGGACGATTATTGGCCTGTCCGAGGATGAAATAAAAATGTCCTTGTTAAGCCCGGAGCGGAGACGGCTGAAACAAAAGTGGGCATTTTGTTGTTTTAGGTGATATTATTTATTTAAAATACATTTTTACATTGTAACTAAAAAGAATCATTGTTCACTCTTTCATATAAATAAATAGACATTGTTTGCAGCAAACATTTATACCTTTAAAGGCAAATTACGCAAAAACCGATAGGTTTTGAATCAAAAATGGGGTTCGCTGATTATAACTTCAAATTAGCATCATCATCATCATAAACTGCAGATATACATACAGGGTTATGATAAAGAAGGGGATCAGGCATTTATATAGGATATCGCCCACGTAATCGAGAATTGCTCGGACCCGTTAAATTGATTTTTTTGAAATACATTTTTTCTAGAAAAATGAATTGTAAAAATTATAAAAATACTACTTGTATCAACTTTAATTTGATAAAGAAGAATCTGCTATGTTGTTAGCTAAAAGCAACAGCCAATTTGGAACAAAGCCGTTCTCTGAACCAGCATGTAATATTGTGATTCTTTTGCCTTTATTTAATGGTGCCTTGGTTTGACATTTTTTGGAAGAATCATCCCAACCTTTTCTTGGAGTGTCATGGGTATCGAACCATGTTTCGTCAAGGTAAATAATTGGACGATTTTCTTCTCTAAATTGTTTAACAGCTGTTAAATATTTAAGTCTCCATTCCCGACACTTGAAGATGCCCCCCTATCAGCACAATTCCAAGGACGCCACATTCTACCACTAATAAGCCTATAACTAAAAATTACTCGCCGGAAAACCACTAAAGATTAAAATTATTAAAAATCGCTTTGTATTTATATATGCATCAGGCATAGGTATAAATTGAATTTGTATACCTGGTCCGGCTCTGCTCGAAAAGTTTTTAAAATTTGGGATTTCCTTATTTATTTTATGGTCAAATGGATAATGAAGTTTTATTGCAGTCAAAAGATCAACGATATAATTCTGCAAAAACTATAGTAAATAGTATGATGCCGCATCGGTGGAGGTTATAAAATGTAGCGATGGAAAATGGTTTCTGTCAATAATGTTGAACTTTATATTGTTTTCTGATGGGTAAGGAAGCAAACAAAACGCCTAGCAATCGGTTGACAGCTATTATACAGGGTGTCCCATAACTAATGGTACACAGGAAAACTGCAGATTCCTTGGGTAAAAATACTGCGATTTGGCCATACTTAGTTTAGTTCAATAGCTGGTAATAACCGAGATCCAAGTAAAAATTTAATTTTCAATTTTCCTAAATAACTTATTTCTGAATCAATATTTTTGCACAAAACTTTGTGACTAGGGTTTTTTTGGAGAAATGAATTTGAATTTGTTAATAATTTTGATGTAGATTATAGGGGCGCTCTCTGCGGTACTCTGGATACATAAAAAGAAATGTAACTTTTTTGTGTCTTAGTATAATTATATTTTTATTTAAAATATCAGTTTTTCCGTCATTTTTAAGCAATAAAGGTATACTTTGTAAATGTCGCTTCGACTGACCGTTTTCGAGATATTTTCAATTACAATTTCTAATGCGCCCGTTTAAATTTTGATTTGTAAATATGAAATTTGTCACAGTAGGCTTTGGTAAAAACAAATACAATGAAAGCACTTTGAAACCTCATTTCTGTCAAAGTTTATTTTCATTTGTCAGCATTGTGGGTGCTTTTAAGGAGACTGGGAGAAACAGGATCCTCCATTATTACGTTCTGGACGCAAGGATCCTGTTTCTCCCAGTCTGTCGTATATAGGCTTCTAAAAATTTTAAAATCTGGCTGCTTTTATTTTGATACATTTCCAAATACCGCCGATGTGCCCCGCGTCTGTTAAAATTTTCTTGTGCGTATAAACATACCATGTCTCGCATTTCTCCAGTTATGTCGCGGCATTTTTAGTTTAATTTTTGATAACAGTATCTTCAAAAACTCCTTAAAAACACCCACAATGCTGACAAATGAAAATAAACTTTTACAGAAATGAGGTTTCAAAGTGCTTTCATTGTATTTGTTTTTACCAAAGCCTACTTGACAAATTTCACAAATCAAAATTTAAACAGGCGCATTAGAAATTGTAATTGAAAATATCTCGAAAACGGTTAGTCGGAGCGACATTTACAAAGTATACCTCTATTACTTAAAAATGACGGAAAAACTGATATTTTTAATAAAAATATAATTATACTAAGGCCCAAAAAAGTTACATTTCTTGTTATGTATCCAGAGTACCGAAGAGAGTATATTATACATCAAAATTATTAACAAATTCAAATTCCTTTCCCCAAAAAAACCCTAGTCACAAAATTTTGTGCAAAAATATTGATTCAGAAATAAGTTATTTAGGAAAATTGAAAATTACATTTTTACTTGGACACCCTGTATCTCGGTTATTACCAGCTATTGAACTAAGTATGGCCAAATCGCAGTATCTTTACCCAAGGAATCTGCAGTTTTCCTGTGTACCATTAGTTATGGGACACCCTGTATAAGCATATATTGTCCCCCCCCCCCCCCCCTCCACAGCAAAAGTGTAACTATATTGTATAATATGAAAATTATTTGTTCATAAAAATGTTAGTATTATGATGAAGACTTTTATGTGCCATTATTTCTTCATACTTTCAAAGCTAGTTTATTTATTGTTTAACGACTACCGAACGAGTACGAAAACTATTACGAATCAATTTACCTACTTCATATAAATTGTAAAATTACCGGAAGATATTTACATGTAAAAATAACGCGTGTGTATATAAACAAGGCTATTTAGGTTAAAGTGCGTGATTCTATAAATATGCCGGCGAAATATGCGATTATTTAAACAAACACTCCGCCGTGCAATTTACATATTTTACCCGAGAACGGTTCAGAATTGACATTAAAATGTGGGGCATAAACTTTACTTTTACTTCTTGTCTGTTCTAAAGATAATTTTATGTTCCAAAAACTAGATTTTAATTATGTTAACTAGCGTACTGCTGGTTGTACGTTTTAAGTAGTACCATTAAAACGCAAAGAAGTTTGCTGCCACTACAGTGGCGTAAAGCGCGGGGGAGAAAAGTTTGTGTTTTTGCGTTTTGCTTACAATATTTTGCTATCAATTCCGTGATGGATCAGACAATAATCAGAAATACACATTTGAAGAGTCAAGCAATAGTACATTGTATACCGAGTAGGAAATGCCTAACATTCCTAGACGACTGTGAAGATTGTCGAGGCACAAGCCCAGACCTAGCAACAGAGAGTCCAGAGATGTGGTTTTTCCTACGAAGTAAACATACTATTTTTCCGAAAATCGTTTAAAAATCGACAGATATTGATTAATTTTGAAAAAATCGCGAATAATTTTATTCACAAATAAATGGTGCTTTGAAATTCGTAATAAAATTGGTTGCGTTACTATGGAAACGTATTAATGTTGAATTGTCAAACTTTCCGCAAATAAATTTAATTGTTGGTGTTTCCGAAAGCAAAACAGTATAAAATGATAAGTGCTGATGAATTTTCCATTTCTGGGACTCTATTGGGACAGCAGTGAATAATGCTTCATTAGAATTATTGCCAGAGAAATCAAGAGAAAAGTACGAATATGCATTTAAACGTTTTATGGACTATCGCAAGAGTAAAAACACGAGTTCTTTCTCGGAAAATGTTGTAATGGCATAATTCCTAGATCTTTGTTTAAAGATGAAATCTTCAACATTATAGGCCAATTATTCAATGTTGAAGTCAACCCTTGCAATTAAACACAATGTAGATATATCTACATATTCAAAACTTCGTTCTTTATTGAAACGGAAAGCTCAAGGTTATAGGGCAAAGAAATCTAAGATTTTAACGAAGGAAGAAATCGACAAATTTATCCAGGAAGCTCCAGATAAAGAAAATTTAATGATTAATGTAATTTACAAGGTTTTAATTTGTATTTAGATTACACATTTATTTATTTTTTAGGTGGCTTTAATATTGTATTTCTGGGCCCTGTAGAATGGATGAGTTAGTCCGAATGACTCTACACGATGTAGAAGACCTAGAATCTAAGCTTTTAATTAGCATACCTGATTCGAAGACCAGCTAACCAAGATCATTTGTAGTTAATCAGATGTACTTGAATGTTTATCGAAAGTATGTTTCGTTAAGACCAGAACATAATATGAACAGTGGCCGATTTTTCTTTAAATATTAAAGACAATTGGAGTAGGAATACATCAATTTAGAAAAATGCCTAAAATAGTTGCTACTTATTTGAACTTGGTAAATCCGACAGAATATACTGGTCACTGCTTTCGTCGGTCGTCTGCAACAATATTGGTTGACTCTGGTGGCAACATAACTAGTTTAAAGAGGCATGGGGGATGGAAGTCATCAAACGTTGCTGAAGGATATATTGAAGAATCTCTTAACAATAAAAAAAAATAATATTTGCTAAAAGTTATTTTCCGTTGCCTAGCAACTAGTGTATGGAAATATTTTTCTTTCAAAAATGTTATCAAAAATTTAAATATTTCCGAGCGATTTTCGGAAAAATAAATTGTTGCAAGTATTTATGACGTACATATGTAAAGCATGGTTTTATACATTTTACCCCCTCGCTCTTCATACGGAAATGTTCAAATACCGCTGGGCAGACAATATGCCCCCCATCAGGCAAATAAATAGGTATTATTTTTAAGCTCGAGGCGACAAAATATGGATTCATTCAACTGGACGGCTCAAATCCAAAGATCCGTTGGCTGAAGTCGCCATCAAAATAAGAACGCATTTTTAAACAAATTTGCATTTGTGTCGGCATTAGCATTCACGATTACGAACAGCGTCGTTGTCGTCGTCGAAAACCAGTCTTAATTTGCATATCCATTCATTAATTCCATTCCATTCATAATTTCTACATTACGGCAAGTTTCGACTGTGTGTATACAGACACGTTTAAAATAATGCATATTTATGGAACTTCACTGAATGTCATTACATATATTATTTACATAATGTTTATTGTAAGTTAAAGTCTATTGCTAATTTCTGGCGCGCTTAAAAGTGTTGAATAGCGAATATACCTACGTACTTCAAATAAGAGGATGTACAATGTACATAATATAGACATTTCTGCCGTGCTATACAAGAACCTAGTAAGTCGACTTACTATAAAATAGAGTAGTAAGTTTTTAATATTTATTTAACTGTTTATTTGTTAATAAAAATCAATGATTTTTTTGGAAAATGAAAAAAAAAAAAAACAAGCTTACTGTGTATAAAATTTTAGAACAATAAATTAAATATTAAAGAAGTTGTGCAATTTTTAAATGAAATGTCTTAAATGTCTTTTACGACTTACTAGGTTCTTGTATTGCACGGCAGATTTGTCCTGCTATACGGAACGAAAGGCTTAGTTAACTTTACTATAAAAATAGTAAACCTAACCATAAATTTATGGCTCTATATGTGACTGGAATAAGTTTTATTAAGAACTGCCATAAGATTATAGCAAAATTTTAGCAAAAATTTTTAGTAAAATTTACTAAAATATTTTGAAAAATTTAATAAAACATTAATTAGTTAATTAATTGATACAATATTTATGTTATGCGATATAGGAAATATATAGATACAGGAAATCGTACAATAAAATATTTACTATAATAAATTTAATAAGCTGACATCTCTATTCAGCGGACATTTTCTAGTCCGGAACTAGGTATGTATATGAAATTCCATGAAAATCAACCTCTCTTGGCTGACCCTCCTTTGGGCGGACGCGGACAGGCTGTTTTCATACAAAGAGTGCGAAAACCCACCTTTAAACGGAGAAAAATTGTTTTAAAGTATTTGGGAGACGAATAAGTACGGTGCAAAAACTCTCTGAAGACAGACCAGCAACCAATCGCGTATACGTGGCAGAGCGAAAGGACTTCGCCGAACTAAAGTATATGTGATTCCCCGACAACAGTCCGCCGTTGTGAGTTGTAGGGTTAAAATCGTAAACAATGGCAGAAAAATGTCGCGTTTTGAGTCTGAAAGAGAATATTGATGTTGTGGAAGTTTGTAATTTGATAACAATGATTTGGGCGAGTTCCTTAACATTGATAGCAATGTGCTATTAGAAGATGATAGTGCAGATGACACTATTACATTTTCGTATTTACTTGATACTGGTGGCTCTCCAGCGAGCTATGTACTTTATGTTGGTCTTAATTTGAAGAAAGCTGCAGCCTTATATCTGGTTCGGCATTAAGTCGATTAGGATTATTGTTTAGTGGTTCACGGATCCCTAAGAAATCGCTCGCGGACCCCAAGGGGTCCATGGGCCCCAATTTGAGAAACGCTGGCCTATACCAAAATTCTTGATAAAAACAAGAAACAACTTTAACACTTATATATACTCACCGGCACAAAATTCCCGCCACCCTGAAATTTTGATCAAATATGATATTTTATAACTTTTAAAGTTTTTATGCGATTTTCATGATTTGTTTGTAGATCCATTCATTGTGTTTTTCCTTAATTATTTCATAAAGTAACATTTTTCGATTAGGCTATATTATACAGGAGTAAATCAAACTGTTGTTTTTTGTCGTAATTTCAAAACACCCTGTAGGATAATTGAGTTGGATGATTTTATTTGAATACTGTTTCTTATCATCTTTGATGTATTCTAAACATTTCGTTTCTTGATTCATTCCATCATCTCATTTCTTCTGCGAGCTGCAAAATTTTAAATGAAACGATGTTATTTTTAGAAAATGTATGTCATGGGTATTTCTACCGAAGCACGCACCAATCTTGTATTTATTGAACTCTAATCACCCACCGTTACATTGAGGTAATCCTCCAAGAAGTTGTTGTTCCATTTGCTCCTTTCATTGGGAACCAATTTACATTAATGCATGATAATGCTGGACCTCACGTTGCACATGTAGTGAGCGTATATCTGGATGAAGTTGGACTTTCAAGATCGGAATAGCCCGCATGTAGCCCGGATATCAACCCAATCGAGCATCTTTGGGATCAACTTAAAAAGGATCGTTCGTCGTCGTCCTGTACAACCATGAACCTTGCAAGACTTACGACTGGCCCTGACCGAGGAATATCAAGCTCTCAAGAAAGGATAAGTAACCTTATTCGTTCGATCAGGAAGACTGCAAGCTGTCATTGCTGCGAGAGGAGGAAATACACGATGTTAAAATTGTTTTTGTTAATTAACTTTATGATCCAGCTAGTGTTTGTTTTGCTTAATGAAAATAGGCTTCAAATCAGCGTTTCATTTAAAATTTTGCAGCTCGCAGCAGAAATGAGATAATGGAATTAATCCAAAATCGAAATGTATGTAAATAAAACTATTCACCTCAATTTTCCTACAGGGTGTTTTTAAATTACGATAAAAAACAACAGTTTGATTTACGCCTGTATAATATAGCCTAATCACAAAATGTTACTTTATAAAATTAATTAAGGAAAAACACAATAAACGGATCTACAAACTGATAACAAAATCATGAAAATCGCATAAAAAATAAAAAAGTTATCAAATATCAAACTTTACCAAAAAATCAGGGTGGCGGAATTTTGTGCCGGCCAGTGTATATCGAAAACAAAGAATTTTAGGGCATGTCTCTATATGAACTTTCCGACTAAAAATTGGTCCAGGAATCGCCCATTTAAAGTAAGTAACACCCTGTGAACATAGTCAATTGTTAACAATAATCAGTCCTGGAACAACTTTTAATTGCAGAAATAACCCAATGGGGAATATTTTCAAAATTATTATAGGTAGTTATTATACGATAACTTTATTACGCCACATATTTTTAGTAGTTCCACTTCGTTAAAAATAGATAAAAAAAATATATTTTCGACTAGATTAAAATTAAAATTTTGATAATTTTGTCTAGACATTTTAATTATATTATATATTTTAATATTGTGTTATTTTTTTCAGGTTGGTTGCCTCGTTGACAGCTTTATGTATTGTTATCATGCAGATCACCCAGTTTCGTAAGTACTAAAAAAAAATTATCATCGTTACTTGTTTATTGAGGTTGATTCGATACTAATTACGAGGAGCACTTAAGAAGTTTTCTTCCTTAACGAGGAAACAAAACGACTTTTTGAGGATATCATTCCCCAGTCAAAAATCAAGATTTTAACAATTAAATAAGGATATTTTATTTACAACCATGCATGTAATAATGACATTTCATCTATCTTTGAAAGGTGGAAAGTTAACGTTTTTTTTACTTTTACTTTCCATCCGGGTGGAAAGTAAATTATTTTTTTGTAATTTAAAAAAAAATCGATATCTGAAAATAATATACAAACACACTTTTTTAAAAATGCTAATAGCTTTGCGTGTTTAGATATGTTTCCCTAATTGATAGAGTGGCCCTCGGCATTGAATATTGTGACCAAATCGTTGATATCTTCTTTGTCTTGACATTTTCACTGAAATAAACTAGTAGCGCCGCGCCCAGAACCAGGATTTTGAACTTCGAACAAACCCGAATAAACCAATTCATCTGGAGGACTTCATCGTTGTGGAACGACCTTCCCGAGGTCGTTTTTCCCAACGAATATAACCTCCAACGATTCAAAACCAACGTGAATCGCTTTTTGCGCACACGCACCACTCTCAGGGTGCCCTAAAGGATTTTTCCTATAGTGCTTGTGTTTGATCATAAAAAAAATTAAAAAAAACCGAACAACGGGAGAATGGCGGGCGATTGAATATGTCAAATTTATCAATAATTATACGTTTTGACAAAAAACAAATGAATGTAGGAAAGACATAATGTGCTTATTTATGTAAATTTATGTGGTACTATCTGTTAATATGACTAAAGCTTCACTTCCGGTTTCACCGGAAGTGCTACAAAATTTGCCTCCATCTCAACTCATTACTTTACTAATTTTAATGGAATGCCCTATAATAAGTACTAACTTTAAATTCTATATACATTTCTCGATATTTTCTATTCTAATTAAAACCTGCCAAACCAAGCCAAGCAAAAATTTTTCTTTAGCCCTTCCGGTGTGTTTTTATCCTATAATTTGACCATTTTCAAAAATTTCTCTTCATACTACATACATTCCATATAGCCATTGGGTATGGGTGCTCTGGGTGCACAAGCACAATTTTTAATGGGTGCGTAGCACGCAATATCGGACCCAACGTCAATATTTTTGACCTAATCCAGGACCGGAACCTGTACATTCTGAAGAGATCAAAATACATTTGATTGGTGGAAATTTTTTCTATTTTTATCCAAAAAAGCAAAAAAAAATATTTATTTTGGTCTGTGTTTATAGTGAAAGACTTTTATCGGAGAACGGCGATGTCTACAAAAATAAAAATATACTCTCTGCAAGCAATGGGGAAAAATGAATAGTTCTGCACCAAAATCTGCCCATTATTAAGTACAAATATTAATATATTATGTGTTACATATTATTTATTAATTATGTAATTTGTTCCTTAGTTTGTGTTTTGGCTTTATCTTAGGTTCGTTAAATAAAAACTTGTTGTTCTGTTCATAATTTCTACAGTACTTTTTTTAAATTCCAAAAACAGCCTCAACTGAAGTTTCCATAACGTCCCAGTTTAACATCTCTATTTCATATACTACATTCAGTGAATTGACCACAACATTCTCGCTAAAGATACCGCCTCTAACAGCTTCACCTTCTATTCCTGCATTAACTGGTGGTTCAAGTGATATTACAACAAAAAGCTTGTCTGTAAAAACTACATCGGATATGTCGCCAATTACCACAATGAATATTTCGACATCTTTATCAGTTGTGTATATTACCACAATTACTTTTCCATTAAATATTTCCACTAAAACATCCCTAACTGATATTTCCACAAAGCCCCCGTATAACATATCTATTTCATATACTACATTCAGTGAATTGACCACAACATCTTCGCTAAAGATATCAACTCTAACAGCTTCAATTTAAATATTAGAAAAGAAAGTCATCACTGCAAATTACTGTATATTTTATTTTAATCAAAGGTACTATTTCCAAGCAGATTCATTTTGACTGCTGCAGTTTTAAATAAACTCCTGGACAAAATTTACGCAACATCATAAATTTGCCATATTTTTTATGTTATTTTTTTTTCTGAATTTATGATCCGATTTGGATGATTTTTTTTTTGCATTGCAGGTTGGTTCCTTGACAATGTCATAGTTTTCGCTGTTTATGCTAAAAATTTAATATTCGATTTATACTGGGTGTACTAAAAATGCTATGTTTTTTTCCGAAAATTCTCATCACCCTGTGGAGTATATTAGCAACCGAAACATATTGCAGTTGACTTTAAACGGTAGGTTAATCTTTCCCTAACATTTTCTTTTTTGGTTTACTTCATTTTCTCGGTTATTAAAGGAGATACACCGTTTTATAGCGTAACATGTTTTTATAGACTTCAATATTCGACACATTCATTGTTAAATGTTTTCAAGTAGACTATGGAGTATGGACTTTTTCTGACATGTGTCATGTGTCAGCAGATGTTGTGTTTTAAAGTTACAAAGGTCAAATAAAATTCGCCATACTGATAAAAATTGTTCGCCCAGTTGCCCGACGAATGTTTTAATCTTGAAACCTATACTTGAAAACATTTAACAATGAATGTGTTGAATATTAAAGTCTATAAAAACATGTTACGCTATAAAACGGTGTATCTCTCTTAATAACAGAGATAATGAAATAAACCAAAAAAGAAAATGTTGGGGAAAGATGGACCTACCGTTTAATGTCAACTGCAACTTGCTTCGGTTGCTAATATACTCCACAGGGTGATACGAATTTTCGGAAAAAAACATAGCATTTTTAGTAAACCCAGTAAAAATCGAAAATTAAATTTTTTTCATAAACACCGAAAACTATGACATTGTCATGGAACCAACCTACAATGCAAAAAAATCATTCAAATCGGATCATAAATTTAGAAAAAAAATAGCATAAAAAATATGGGAAATTTATGATGTTGCGTTAATTTTGTCCAGGAGTTTATATACAGTAGTAAAAAATACATATTCCTTATGACCATCGGCGCCTTTTTTTATCGAGTCCCACCTCATAAAATGCAACCCCATGTTCCATAACCATTGACCAACATAAAGTTAAATATATGGTCTGTATGCATGGCTGAAGTTTTTCATTTTATAGGTTTTAATTAGGTTTACTTTATGACCGATCACGTACAGAAAACACATTTCTATTACGTTGTATTTACGAAGGTTTATTGACTTTCTAAAGGGCGATGCGGTTTAAAGTTAGTTTCGTTAAATTACTGCAGTTGAAGTACCTGTGGCCATCCCATTATTTATGACCGTTTGTTATCATTACGTGGAAAGGACCGGATTGTAATAATTATAATTAAATATAGGCACATCAGGTAGGTTAGGCTGCTTAATTTATATTTAAATATCTTTTTGTGGTAAAATTTGTTAGTTTTTATTTCTTGCTGGAAGAATTTAGTTGTATTACCGATATTATTTTACCAAACGTATAAAAAAACAGTATGTGGCGTCCAGGGAAAAACATTGATGGTGCTTCTTCTAGTGTTGCAGTGAAGAAAATGCATTTATCTCTCGATGCTAGGGAAATTGTAAAATCAGTATATACTTCTTTACTAAACACTATCTATAGAATGACATTATAAATGTAAATAAATATGACTAGTAATATTTAAAAAAAATGTTATTTCATTTGATTACATTAATATAATCATATCATTACTTGTTTTCCTTAGTCCGTCCCTTCATACTTCACTTGTTTATTGCCAAGCTCTTGTCGACACAATGGGACCTACCCTGGAAATCATTAAGTCGTATCCAAATTTCGTGAAACGTACTTTATCTCCGTTATTAGTAAAGCTAGAAGGATTCTGGTTTCGTCGCCGCACTGTGCTTTTTTTGGTTTGTGCATTTTTCTAGGCCTTATTGCTTTTGATATACGGGATGTTTTTGAGATTTTTACATTTTGTGACACCCCCATATTTCAGTTACCTTGTACCTTATCAAAAAGAAATAAAATGTTCTTTTTGTAGTTTTTTATGTAAAATCTAGTGACGTACTCAGATTTCTACGTTCGGTGGTTTTCCAGACAAAAAAATTTACTTCTTTTTAAATGTCTTAACAATATTATTCCCCGAATTACCGCTTTTTTAAATTTTTTTAGCAGGCCATGGCTCGCAGCTACATATATATAAACAGTATGTTGCCAATACGAACGTTCCAAAATACAAAAAGTGTCCCCGCTATGGGAGATGGCGCGGGCTTATTGAGTTTGCGCAGTAAGGTGGAAATTTTATCGATCGCGTCAGAGCCGACCCGACATTATTTGTTTGTTGTTATTCGTCGCCATCTTTGGTTCTGGATGCTTGTTCAAATTACAGAATAAAAAGTGGTTCATCCACATTGTTGTCGGTATATTAGTGCTTATAAACTTTCATCACCTAATAACAACTTTTGTAAAGGAGTTTTTAATTTGTGGTGATTCGATTCGCTGTTTGGTAGGTTAATGCTTGTTTTGTTTAAGATGAAAGGACACAAGTACATGGTGCTTTTTTGCAAAAGTCGTGGAGCAATACCAGGTATAAAGTATTTCAGTTATGTACATATACGAAATTTTGATTGCAATATTTTTCCTAACTAACCAGTGAAATTTACATTAAAAAAGTTGAAATCCGGTCTTGTCGAATGTTTACTTTCACAAGGAAATTTCCGAACTGCGCAAACTCACAACGCCCCCCTCGATGCCCACACCGGGGACATAATTGCAGATGGTATTAGCAATATACTGTTTATATATATGTGCTGGCAGCCCGTACAAATGTGACGTACCAGGCTCGTTGTTGGCGCGGCTAAGGCGCTACTCGAACTCGTCTCGCCATATTTATACGCACCTTTATACTATAATTACGTATATTTGTCTGTTAGCTATTAAAATACTAATTCAGATTGAATGATACAACTAGGAATGGCTTTCTTATCTATTGATAGTACTGACGAGAACAAAAGAGTTCGAAACCGATCTGCAAGTGGTAACATCCTATCAATGGAGAAAGCTTCCCTTTCTTGGTAATACCATTCAATCTGAATTAGTATTTTAATAGTTAACGGTGTTAGACAAAAATACGTCCTTATTGTATAAGGTTCTTTGGATGGTTAGGAAATGATTTTTCCATGAATTAATATTAATACCACCTGACAAGCAAAGAGACTTGTTCAAACGATTGAGATATTGTTTGAATATTATATAAGGAAACTCGCTTTAGTGATGTTTCTAAAATCTATATATTGTAGATGTAAACTATATAACTTGCATTAAATTTTAAATTTTTTTTTGTAAATAAGCGGACGATTGTCCTTATTAAGTTTATTCCGGAGTACCACTAACGAGTTTTCTACCCAAAGGTTTGTTCGGGTTTGTTCCATGTATTTCTGTTTTAGGAAAAAAATGTTCAAGGAAAAAAACCTTTGTAATGCAACTAAAATTGGAGGAAAGTATCTATGTTTTTGGTTCGAAGATTTTTAGATTTAATTTTATTGACTGTTTCATGTAGAAAGAAATTATGAACTTTCCTCCAATTATTAATAAAAATTAGACATCTTTTGTTCTAAAAACAATGCAGCGTTTTCATAAAAAGAGAACACTCCGTTTTTCAGTGCTAAAAATTGAAGTCTAGACCCCAATCACGTTCGGGCTCTTTCTTCCGATTATCGTTGTTTCTGTCGGCGTACCGATTACGGGCGGACGCTCGACGTATTGTTCTAACGGCAAGGGAAGATCCAATTCGCTTCATGCATATACAGCGCGAAATGAACAAGTGTCAAATCGGAGATTTTGACGGACTCGGGCATCCTCTTAAGAGCTGCGTTTAATCACTCATCATCATCAATTAGCCAAATATACTTAGTTTTAAATAATCTAAAATTGGATTCGTAAAGAATGGATTGGAAAACGCTATGAAAAAATTCCGTTAAACAATATAATGTTATAAGAATAATAATAACAATTCCAAATATGAACAATTTTCAAATTTTTGTCACAGATCTTCCTGAAACTCGTTGATACCCCAATCAACATGTCAGACAATCCAAATATCAATAAATTAACTAAAAAAACTTTATTATTAACGGCTAAAACTTCACGAAAAGATATATTGATCAGCTGACGAATCTCGTCTCTTTCTAACCTGCCAAAAAAACGACATATTTTTTAATTGAATTGATGCAACATATATAGATGGCTCTGATTGCTAATTTGGGATTGTTTGGGATCCTCACATAAACCATAGATCTTTCACACAGTAATAACGTTATGGCCAAAGGGATACTTTTAAGGCATACAAAAACCATTAAAAGGCTCCATAGCCTTTTCCTTTTTATAATATCTTGTGAGTAGCCCATCTCTCCTTTTGTAATAAAACAGAGAAAGACGAGGAGGTGCTAATCGATACTGAAAAAGGCTCCTATTAATGCATTTCTGTGATTTTGTATATTTCTGTAAGCGGTTTTCTTTCAACATGTGCAAGGAATAAAGCGAGACGTGGGAAGAATTGTTATTTCAGCTATAAAAGCTAAACAAATATTGACGGGAAAGAAAAAACTATTAAGGTGATTTATTAAAGACAACAACATGCACTTACACAGATGAGAAGGGAATGTGGTATTAAAAAGCAATGAATTTTTTCCCTGAAACTGTGATATAGTTCAAGGTTAACTAATAACTGTAAGAACTGCCATAAAATTATAACTAAATCTTAACAAAAAATTTTAGGAAAAATTGCCAAAATATTTAATATTTTGTATATGAAATTCCATGAAAATCAACCTCTCTTGGGCGGACTCTTCTTTGGGCGGACGCGGACTGGCTGTTTTCATACAAAGCTTGCGAAAACCCTCCTTTAAACGGACAAAACATTTTTTAAAGTATTTGGGAGACGAATAAGTACGGTGCAAAACCCCTCGGAAGACAGACCGGCAACCAATGGCGTATGCGTGGCAGGACTTCGCCGAATGATAATATGTGTAATTCCCCGACAGCAGTCCGCCGTTTATTTATAAGTTGTAAGGTTAAAATTGTAAACAATGGCACAAAAATGTCGCGTTTGGAGTGTGAAAGAGAATATGGATATTGTGGAAGTTTGTAATGTGATAACAATGATTTGGGCGAGTTCATTAACATTGATAGCAATGTGCTATTAGAAGATGATAGTGACCCCATTCCTACCGATTATGTAGTCCAAACTGAAACCACATCACTATCTGACGACTTTGATGAAGAAGTTGAATGCAGTAATCAAATAAATGTCACCAATTATCAACAAGCCATTAGTATGGTAAAGGAATTATAAGAGAACGCAAAGAATAGAGGTGACTCTACAGCAAAGGAATTGTTATCAGACTTACATTTTTAGATTGCAAGTATAAAACGCCAACACGTCAAACTACGTTATTAGATTTTTTTAGTACTACATCCTAACTAAAACTAGTGTATTTTTGTTATGTTATGTGTATTTGTACATACATATACATTGTAATAATTTTGCATTTACATATTACCTAATAACAAATATCCCATGGGTTTGTTCGGACACCTCTATTAGGCGGATACATTTAGACGGTCCCGTGGATGTCCGCCTAAGGGAGGTTTCACTGTATATTATATTTTCGTATTCACTTGATTGTACTAAATTTATTAGAAATTCTAACTATACTTTTTTAGAAATTATATTTAGAATATTATTTTCGTACAGATTACTAATAACAAATACACTTAATGCTATATTTTATAGGACATTTTACAATAAAATCTCTATTATAATAATTAATAATTTACTATAAGTCTTTTCTCCGTGTAAATTGTGATTATTTATAATCACGCTATAACTTGCAGACAAATAAAAATATTGATATGGATATAATTATGTGAGTTTTTCATTATTTTCACTTGTACAATATGCTCCTTGAGTTTGATCAATTCCTCGGAACTTCTCTCTATTGAAATACATATAAAAATATTAATAAGCTCTTTCCGTGAAGTAAAGTAAACACCACCTATTTTACATATTTTTATTTTTTTTACAACATGAATTTTATAACCTTCGATTGCCAGTAAACAATCGCATTTGTCAAGTGTTATTTAATATACCAAAGTTCGAATCGAATATCTTTACTAACTAAATATAGACAATGTCATAGTGTCAACTTGGGCAAGAGGACATTTTTATTTTAAAAATAAACATTTCGGATTGTTCCTTTGTCGCCTTAATAAAGAAAGTCAACATGACAAATTTACACTTCGTATTTGAAAAACGTGTAAATTAATAAATATACACACCTGACATGTCAACAGGAATCAAAGTGCATGTTATATTAGTAATTCAAATGTTTAAAGCATATACAACGTGTCCAAGATAAGGAGGGCCAGTACAGGGATCTCGGAAACCGTAAGAGATACGAATTCGGTTAAATGGAGGTAAAATTGCGCATTTACGTGCCTAATAATATGCCGTTTAGAAAGTTTTAAAATTCCGAGTAGTTCCGGAGATATCCGGAAAAATCGAAATTCTGAAAAATCGTTTTATTGTTTTCCCGGTTTTTTTGAGATCGAATTCTAAAATAAATTGCACATTTACATTGCCACTTTTTCCGCTCTATCTAACAGCGTTAATTGTTTTGAAATCCGACGAGTCGTCTTCGAAGGGCCATTATTAACTTTATTTTTTTAAATACGTTCCTGTTTTCCTGATATTGGAATTTGATATCTTTTTTTCTTCCGAATGCAACGATGTATACCACATTGTGTAATGACGTTTCGAGGGTTTTTTGAACAACATCAGGAAATTTTGTGATACGGTCCTGTATTTCTCCTAATTTTATAAATAATATCTCATAAGTAACCTCTAAATTTTTACTTATGTTGGACTGGTTCAATAAATAACAAATAATTTAATAATAAACCACAAATAAGTGAACAAAAATCATACCAAAACAGTAATAAAACGAACAACGAAAAAAGTAAGGAACTACATAATCAGGTGTTCAAAATGATTTCCGTTATTCTCTAAACACAAATAACATCTTCTAACTGCCACATAACAGTTTTTTTGAGATAAAATAAAACATTTTATCTCAAGAAACCTCTTAAAACGCTCTCAAACGATCACAATGGGAATGTCAAGTGAAACAAATCATGCGTCACCATCTTAATTTTTTTGTTTCAAGCGCCTACTTTTCTTTTAAATCCCGAATCAACAGAAGAATGTTTCTGTATTTTGTTCACTTATTTGTGGTTTATTATTAAATTATTTGTTATTTGTTGAACTAGTCCAACATAAGTAAAAATTTAGAGCTTACTTCTGAGATATTATTTATAAAATTAGGAGAAATACAGGACCGTATCCCAAAATTTCCTGATGTTGTTCAAAAACCCTCGAAACGTCATTAAACCACAATATGTCATACAGCGTTGCATTCGGAAGAAAAAAAGCTATCAAATTCCAATATCAGGAAAACAGGACCGTATTTAAAAAAATAAAGTTAATAATGGCCCTTCGAAGACAACTCGTCGGATTTCAAAACAATTAACGCTGTTAGATAATAAGTTTTGACCTCTTTTTAAAACATTTGGTTGTAAATACAGGATCCGGTTCCGGTCCGGGATTTAATTTTCAAATTTTATTTTATGTTTTCGAAAAATTACAAAATATGATAATATTTTTTAAATTTTTGTTGAAAACATCACAATAATAGTTGTTTGCTTTTCATTCTCTAATACAAATTTACTTTATTTAAACGGCATATCTGTATTTTTAAACTTTACCAAACTTTATCAAAATTATCCTTTTTAACAATCTTATCTTTTCAATAATTTTCATCATGAAAATGCAAATTTTTCCTTAAATTTACGAGTTTTCTGGACTATTTGCGGTAGTTTACTTCACTGACCAGCATCGGAATTAAATCCGTTTTTATATGTGCCCTTTTGGTCGTCCATCAGTGTGATTGACGACCTAAATTTGTTGTACAAACTGGGGATCGTGTTCGGTACATAAACTTATTGAAACGCATTAAAAGGGAAAAGACTTTTGTCGAGAAATTTAATACTTTGGTTCAGGGCTGTAATACAATCCAGCGGGACATTGGAGATTTGTTTAATTTTCTTATTGCGCGTTTAGAGTTCGCTTTGCTTAGAGAGCACAATTGAGATATATCTTGCTGAGTTGTGGTATTTTATAAATTGAATGGTTTCTTTAAATGAATAATGAATTCAGTGCAGCAGTGCAGATGTTCAAGTTATGTATTATTCTAGGAAACATATCACGGTACACGGAAAGAAAAACGTATTTAAATTTACCATAAAAATAGTAAAACTGACCATAATTTATGCCCTATACAGGGTGTCCGCTAATTAATGGTACATGGAAAAACCACATACTCCTTACGTAAAAATATTAGGATTTAATTATACTTACCTATATCCGAAAGTTGATATTAACTGAGATACAGGGTGTTAAAGTTAAAACTTCATTTTTGCTTTTCTCTAATAACTTTGCGAGAAACTAACGTTTCACAAAATTTTACAATTATGGTTTTTTTAGGACCAGAAATTCATTTTTTATGAATTTTGAATGTACAATGTAGGGGGCGCTGTTTGCGGCATTATTTGCACATTTATTACGTCATAACTTTTTTGTGCCTCAGTGTATTTAAGTTTTTAATGAAAATAATACTTTTCTCATATTTATTACGTAAAAAACGTATACTACTAAATTTAGGTCGCCCAGAGTTACCGTTTCGGAGATATTTGCATTTAAATTGTTTAGTGCACCCTGTCCAATTTTATTATTAATTTGTAATGAAATTTTTTTTCTTAAAGTAGAGATGCAGTTGCTATGAAACTTGTTATTTGTTTGCTGATTATTGTAAGATAGCTTTATCAGAAAATGTTTTATTTTTCAGTTTTCAGTGCTGTTGGTTTCTTTCGACACGATATTTTCTAAGGTCAAAGTTATTATAATTAAAGTAAGTTAAAGAACAATCCAATTGTTGTATTTATTATTCCCAATTTCCATTACTAGAACATTAGTTATCATGTAGAAGTTAATTGGCAAGAAGTTAGAAAATATTATTTGCTTGCCTGAGCTAACGCACTAAATAATTTACATGCAAATATCTCCGAAACGATAACTCTGGGGCGTATACCCTTTTTACGTAATAAATATGAGAAAATATTTATTTTTATTAAAAATTTAAATACACTAAGACACGAAGTTATGACCTGTGCGAGAAATGCCGCAGACAGCGCCTCCTACATTCTACATTAAGATTTCACAAGGAAATAAATTTCTCGTTCTAAAAGAAACATAATTGCCAAATTTTGTAAAAAATGTTAGTTTCTCTCAAAGTTATTACAGAAAAACAAAAATGAAGTTTTAACTTTAACACCCTGTATCTCAGTTAATATCAACTTTCGGATATATGTAAGTATAATTCGATCCTAATATTTTTACATAAGGAGTCTGTGGTTTTTCCATGTACCATTAATTAGTGGACACCCTGTATGTGACTTTTATTAAGAACTGCCATTAAATGATAGCAAAATTTTAACCTAAATTTTTAGTAATAAATTACAAAAATATTTAGTAGACTAGATTTTGCAATTGCAGCTGAGAAATTAATAAACATATTTTTCTAATATTTCACGTACAGAGTCAAGAGTGCCGCCAAAAAAATTAAAAACCGTCTTTATTTTAGCAACAAAAATGGTATCTTTGAGAAATTAATTGTTAGTTTCATAGGAGCTCCTCGAATCGATTAAAACTATTTACTTTTTATCTCGGAGAACATCGGTACATTCAAAAATCGAAAAGCAAGAAAATAATAGCTTCTTGTAACCATTTTTGTGTAATACGAAGAACCAGTGATACAGGTTTTAATGCTGTGCTACCGTATATTATATGACTAAACGGGTCTACAGTATGTGAAAAATTAATCTTGGCGCTAAGATGTTGTTATAGGCCTGGATTATTATAGCAATTATAAATGAAAATAAGATTATATTTAGCAGGTTAATAGCTTTCAATTTTGATGTTTTTTTTTTCATGATCAAATACTATCACTATAGCAAAATATCCTTTAAGACACTCACTGGGAGTAGTGCGTGTGCGAATAGAGCGATTCACGTTGGTTTTGAATCGTTGGACGTTAAATTCGTTCGGAAACACGATCTCAGGAAGATCGTTGCACAAGGATTGCGTCCTCCAGATGAAAGAATTCTTAAGCAATGAATATTGAAGAGTACTAAGCTGAACCACATAGGGATGGGCGGCAGTGGTTCGTCGTGTAATTCTGCTATTCGTCGCTCTAGGGAGAATTAAGATGGACATTTGCCATGGAAATATCGGTTAGAGAGAGTCAAATCACCAACTTTCGATGTTCTAGTCAGCCCGTGGTCTCCGATCTGAAAACAAATAAAAATCGTATAAGGACATATGAGTTTTTTGTATTATTTTTTTAATACCCTCCTGGAGTTTGGTAACTACTCGTCCTGTATAAAAACAAATAAAAATCGGATAAGGACATATGAGTTTTTTATATTATTTTTTCAATACCCTCCTGGAGTTTGGTCCCTACTCGTCCTGTATAAAAACAAATAAAAATTAACCTACTTTTCAACACCATCTCAGCACAATATTTTAACGGAAGGTTTAAATGTCCAATTGGAATCGCCTTAGCTTATTTATTGAAACGAATTTTTTCGAATTATAAAGGTTTTGTTCAGATTTAGTTGCGATGGTCGTTTTAATGTGGTACAATTATACAGGGATACAAAATAAAGTTATGTAAAAATTTAACAATTTACCAGAATTTATTTGCCTTATTATACAGGGTGTATGTTCTTCACCATTGGTAGTTGCGTAATTATGGGCCCAATAATATGCCGCAAAAAATCAAAAATGAATAGAGGGGCTTTTAAAATTTTTGGAAAAATCTAAAATTTTGCGTTGTGTTTTTTGTTTTTTCCTGACTTTGTTCGAAGACTTGATGGTCAAAAATGAATTGACTACTTGTTATTCTCCACAAGTTGGCATCATGTAATGCGACGTTTCGTCTTTGGATCACCATCATCAACTTATTATTTTTTTCAAATACATGCCTGCATATTTTTGTTTAAATTATGAAAGAGAACCTAAATCTACGTTCAGCATTATACAACAATTACTGGTTTTCCGACGTTTTGTTCCTTAAATTGGGCATCTTCATTAAAATACCCCTAGTACGTTCCTGTAATTTATTTTGTTGCGAAGAAACAAGATTTTTAAATTATTATTGCTATTTCTGTCCTCCGCACTACACTGGGTTTTTTTTTCAAACTAATAGTTTTTTCAAATTTTTACTTAGGGTAAATTCCATAATTTATTTTATTAATACAAATAAAATTTGACTCTTAAAGCCAACATTTTAGATTTTTTTAAAATTAATTGAGTTTCACATATCGAATTTTTAAAAAAAGTTAATGAAAATCGTCAATTTAAGGAACAAAACGTCGGAATACACCAGTAAGTGTTTTATGTCGCTGAAAGTAAATTAGTTGACTGACGTTAATATTGATCACACAACAGCAAAATATTACTGTAATATCTCAAGACACATTTACAAACTGACCATATAAGAACCAAAGAGTAAATCGTATACATGCTTGATTTTATCTAACTTATGGCATATTCTTCGGTTCAGGTATGTGCATATTATTGAAGTTTTTATTATTATAACGTGGTCCGCACGACTCTTGACCTCTTACCATCTGTTCAGGATATCTAGGAAAATGGCTAATAGTATAAATTTATTTCATTTTGTCTGCGAAGCGAGAAGTATTATAATCTTTAATTATATAGGTTATACAGGGTGTCCGGGAACATGTGGGAAATCTCCCGAATATGAAGAAAACACGTGAAAAGAATACTATAGGTTCATATAAACTTCTTTCGTATCGGCCTCCTCTTCGGAGATATGGGTTCCCAAAGAGCACTAATGGAATCAAGTTTTTTACACATAATTATTGAACCACCTGGTATATTTCAATTATTTTTTAATATGATGTATACCAGGTAAGACCCGTCAAATTACTACCCAAGAAACTGTTGTGAATTACTCACAGCTGCAGGGACGGACTAGCTGTAACACTCATGGGCCCATTTTTTTACGCCCTGTATGATAAGAACTTTGGACGACGTTTTTTACATACTTTTAACTATTGACTAAAAATTAAGTGCTCTTCATTCATGTCGCTAATCCTAACCGTTTTCGAAAAAACGGCATTTCATATACATCATGTGCTTCGGGTATTTCAATAAAAGATACATCTTTGTTCCGATCCAATGTTCAACCTTCAAGATTCCGCTTTTTCATATTTAGCCCATGAGATAAAATAAAATTACGTTTTCTCGAAAACGGTTAGGATTAGCGACATGAATGAAGAGTACTTAATTTTTAGCCAATAGTTAAACGTATGTAAAAAACATTGTCCAAAGTTCTCATCATACAGGGCGTAAAAAAAATGGGCCCATGAGTGTTACAGCTAGTCCGTCCCTGCAGCTGTGAGTAATTCACAACAGTTTCTTGGGTAGTAATTTGACGGGTCTTACCTGGTATACATCATATTAAAAAATAATTGAAATATACCAGGTGGTTCAATAATTATGTGTAAAAAACTTGATTCCATTGGTGCTCTTTGGGAGCCCATATCTCCGAAGAGGAGGCCGATACGAAAGAAGTTTATATGAACCTATAGTATTCTTTTCACGTGTTTTCTTCATATCCGGGAGATTTCCCACATGTTCCATGTATAGCTTTCTTTGGGTTTTCGGCCAATTTATTAAAACAGATATTTACTTCTTTGTGACGTTTCGGTTTATTTAGTTATAAAACTATCACCAGACTAGAAAAAAAGAGGATAAAAGGTTGGTTTTAAATTATCAGGTTTGGTAGAAAAATTAACGATTGATTAAAACTCTTATTACAATCTGAAAAATATGTCTTATACAACTTGGCCAAGATAAGGAGAACCGAACAAACCCGTACAGGGATCTCGGAAACCGTAAGAGATACGAAGTCAGTTAAATGGAGGTAAAGTTGCGCATTTACCTGCCTAATAATATGCCCTTTAGAAAGTTTTAAAATTCCCAGTAGTTCCGGAGATATCCAAAAAATTCTGAAAAATCGTTTTATTGTTTTCCTGGGTTTTTTTGAGATCGAATTCTAAAGTAAATTGAACTTTTACATTGCCTAAATTTTTTTCTGCAGGGTGTTGAAATTGTTGCTAAATCCTTTTTTTTATTAGTATCTGCGGATATACAGGGTGTTATGGAAATTACGTGTTATATTTAAATGAGTGACCCCTGGGGTGTCCTAGAGGAGCGCTACAAAAATACATAGTGAAACAGAACAAATTACACTAAATCACTTAAAGAAACACACAGACACCCACGAGTTTCAAATTAGTTTTTTTGAAGATATGCACCTATTATCAGATTACACAAAAGCACTAAACACAAACGCATAATTACGCTATCGTACACATAGAACAACCGCACACAAATAGCGCGGTTGCCATTTCCGAGACAATAATTATACATGAAAGTAATATTACAGAAGGAAATTCCGCAATTTATGAATATAATCTTATAAAACATCGAAAGTGGCAACGCTGTATTTTTAGATATTTCCAAATAACGTAATATCGATCGACCGAGTAAACCCGAAACAGACTGAAACGTGTAGTTACTAGAAAATTTTAGATGTTAAATACCAATGTATGAAAAAATTATATTATTTCCCAGACCACCGGATGAAAGATACAATAAGGGCGTATTTTTGTCTACACATTAGCACTTTAAAATACTAATTCAGATTGAATGGTACTTAGATGTGTTCATGAGATGCATACAAGTTTACGCGAAAACTAATGTGAATTTGTGCTTTTGTTTTTGTGCTTTGTGAGGTTATTGTGCCGGTTTTTGTTTGGATTACCTACTTGGTGTTTTTTTATAAATTAAGTTGGTTTTAAATAAGGCCGAATAGGTAAATAAAATTGCAGTTTTCTTTCTAAAGGGTAAGGTGGCATTTAAGTTGTTCAGTTCCGACGGGTGTCGTTCGACTTGAACAAATGAGAACATACCTGACCATTTATAAACGCCGCGGCGGTTGGTTCGAGTCAGTTCCAATCAACTTCCAATCTGTTTTTGACTTTCTAAAGAGTGATACCACGTGCTTAATTCTGGCTTGACGTCAGGTCATGTACAGGGCATATTAAATTATTAAAGTGCCATTTTTGGATATTATTCTTCAATTTGTTTTCATCTCAGGAATTGCCGGTTTAAATATAATCCGTCATTTCCATAACACCCTGTATTTTTACAAAAAACGTGATACGCCACTGACATTTTTCCATCTGATTATTTATCTGATTAACATAGTCAATTCTACATGAAAATGGTGTCTTCCATTTTTGTCGTCAGACTAGACGTCAGACACTATTTGTCCGTCTTTTACAGTCGTTTTTCTTAAAACTAATTTTAATTTAGCATTTTATAAAATCTAATAATTAAAGTTTTTTTCCATATCTCCAAGTTCCAAGTATGTGTCTTCTCCACCCCTTAAATGGTCGGCAACATACCTGAAACCTTTTACGGGATATTCACACGGTCCTGTATCAACAGGATAATAAATTCTCCTAGATCTATCGTATATACAAGGTAGAAAATGTATGCAAGCTGTTTATGGAAGATCATGCGTTTTTCTCGTTTCTCTTTGGCCGGTTAACTCGATTGCTTGGATTGTGCTTAAGATTTTGTTCAGAGACGTACTTTAATATATATATATAGATCAGTTCATAACGTTCTTCGCCGTCTTCTGATTTCCAGTCTCCATCTATCTCGGTCCTCCCATGAGTTCTCATTTAGCCCCCTTTCTTCGATGTCCCTATCTATTCCTTCTCTCCAACTAAGTCTAGGTCTTCCTCTCCTTCGTCTTCCTTGCGGTGTCCAGTTTAGTACTTGTTTAGGAAGTCTATTATCTTCCATTCTTTGGACATGTCCGTACCATCTAAGTTGGTTTATCCTGATGTCTTCTGTTATTTTGTGTTTAACACCCATAATCTCTCGTATTCTATCATTTCTGACTCTATCCAGTTTGGATTTCCCGGCAGCACGTCTCCAATAATCCATTTCTGTGGCTTCCAGTGACTTTATTGTTCTTTCCTTCAGTGTCCATACTTCACTACCGTAAGTGATGATACTTTTGACTATGCTGTTATAAATTTTATGTTTGTTGTTCTTAGATATTGATTTGTCCCAAAGAACCCCGTTGAGATGTCTAATGGCTTGTCTTCCCTGGTTATTTCTATGTTTTATTGCTTCATCCATGATTCCGTCATCCGTAAGGTTCATGCCAAGGTATTTATATTTTGTGCAATAATTTATCTCTTGTTGTTCCAGAACTAAGTTACGCCGATCTCCACCAATACACATGTATTCCGTTTTCTCGATGTTCACTTTTAATCCCCACTTGTCGTATTCTTCTATGAGCTTCCGGGTCATATATTCTAGATCTTCATACTCTTGAGCTATTACTATCTGATCGTCAGCGAAACAAAGGGTGTACAGTATGTAATCGTTAAGTGGTAATCCCATACTTCTACATTTCCGCTTCCACGTTTTCAAGGCTTGTTCTAAATAAATTTTGAATAAAGTTGGGGACAAGCAGCAACCCTGTTTTAGTCCTTTGCTAATACTAAATCCCTTGGACATCTCCTGGCCCTTCTTTATTTTGCTTGTGTTGTTTTTATATAGTTCTTGGACAGCCTTGATTAGAGTGATACTGATGTTTGTTTTCTCGAGAGCTTCCCAGAGTTTTTGTTGGGGCACGCTATCATATGCTTTTTTGAGGTCGACGTAAAGGAGGTGAACTTCTTGGTTTCGTGCCATTTTCTTCTCAATTATCTGTGTTATGGTAAATAGGTGGTCCACTGTAGATCTACCAGCCCTAAAGCCTGCCTGTTCTTCGGCCTCCATATCACAGTATTCGCCCTCAATCCTTCTTTTCACCAACTTTCCGTATACTCTCGAAATACTGCTAAGTACAGCAATTCCTCGATAGTTGTCGCAGACGTTCTTATTTCCCTTTTTATGTATTGTTGTTATATACGAAGATCTCCATTCCTCAGGGATACTCTCCCCATTGAGGCACTTTTGAAAGAGATTAGCTAGATGTTTATAGAGCTTATCTGTGCCGTATTTAAGTAATTCAGGAGGGATGTTACCAGGACCTGGAGATTTTCTATTTTTTAATCCTTGGCATATCAGTTTCACCTCCTTACTGTTGACTATTATCGGGGATGCCGTAGTTTGTATTTGGACGTTAGACTGTGGTTGTTGGTATTCGTCCCTCTCTTCAGTCAGTAGTTTTGCAAAGTATTCGTTCCATTTCTGTAAAGTGATTGGTGAAATGATATCTTTTGTCTTCTCCTGACGGAGGGATCTTAGTATTCTCCAGCTTTCGGTACTTCTGCTTCCTCCTATGTATGTGTTTATTCTGGAGCAGTTTCTCTCCCAGCTTTCATTTTTCTTTTGTGTTATTGCTGTGCGGACTTTTCTTTGAGCTTCTTTGTATTCGTTTTTACACTGGTCTGTCTTCATGTTAAGGTATCTATTGTATTTTTCTCTTTTTGCTTTTATCAACTCTTCAATTTCTTCATCCCACCAGTAATGTTTTCTTCGCTTGAGTTCCTCCAGTTTTCCCAAAGCTTCGTCCGCGGCGCTTTTTAAGCATTCTTTGATGTAATTATAGTATTGTTCTGTGTTTTCAAACGTCTGTTGTATGAGTTTTTCATCGAGTCGATTTCTGTATAGCTCTTTTATACTGTCGTGATTGAAGTTGTCTAACTTGTATACGGTTTTCTCTATTTTGCATTCTTGCTCTTCTCCGCCCTCTATTCTTTTGGTAGGTTGGGAGGGAAGGATTTTGGCTCTGACAAGGTAATGATCGCTTCCACATGTTGCTCCTCTGTAAGCTCTGCAGTCTTGGATTTTCAATTTTGTATCCTGCCTAGTTATCACATAGTCTATGATGGATTTCAGTTGTCTAGAGTGTTGTACCCAGGTGTACTTATGTATTGAGCGATGTGGGAAAAAACCATTTAGGATACGTAGATTATTTTGATCGCAAACATTGATCAGCCTGTTTCCATTATCATTCAAGGTGTCTTCTCCGTATTGGCCCACTATTTTGTCTTGGTGTTTCTTTCCCGTCCTAGCATTGAGGTCTCCCAACAGCACTACTTCCCTTGATGATCCTGCTTTCGATATTTCGTAAGTGAGTTGTTCGAAGAAGTCATCTTTTTGCTGTACAAGCGCGTCCTCGTTAGTAGCATATACTCCTATAAGTGTGAGCTTTTTCCCCTGTAGGCATAAGTTCATTTTGATAATGCGTTGGTTTACTGCTTCCCAAGATGTTATGCACCTTCTTAGACTCTTACGGATGAGGATTGAAACCCCTTGTTGTGCTCTTTTATCTTTGGATATTCCAGAGTAGAAATGGTCATAGTGTCCTAAATTTTCTGATCCGTGTCCTTTCTTCTTTGTTTCAGTTAGCACTATTATGTCCATGTTTAAATTCTTTAGTTCAGAGATGACCTCGTTTAATTTCTGAGAGAGACCTTGAACGTTCCAAGTACCAATATTCATTAACCGTTTTCTAAGCTTGGGTCGTCTTCGTTTGTTCCGTCCATTCCGAGGCTGGTTACTGGAAGTTTTAACCGTTATGTTGTTTGACGAGTATCGAGGGGTTGGCCCGATGCCTCAACCCCCAACCTGGAGGGCCAGAGCTTTTATTTTGGAGTGTCCCTCTCCTAGACCGGTTGTCTTCACTATGACTATTGAGACCTGTCTTCCCATTTCCTTTATATTTTCCCCTAAAGGTAGGGTTGCCACCTCCGCCGTTAGTTTCCCTTTGCCGTTGTGGTCTTCGACCGTTTCCCTGGTCAAGGGGCCCTACAGGGTGCTATCAGCCGGGCCAGCTGAACCCTGGTTTTTTAACGAGGTTGGTACTCCTCCCCCTCCTCTCTTCCCCACCTCTGTGATGAGGCCCCAGGCTTGGGACTGGTATAGCGGAGTTACGTACTTTAATAACTAACTGATTTATAGTAATAGAGTAAAACACAGCAATTGAACATTCCTTTTTAATACAGGGTGTTATGGAAATAACTTACTAAGGTAGCCTTTCCGTTATTTTAAACCTTAAGAAAGCTATGTTTTAAATTAATTAGTGGGTCAGTTGACGCGTTAAGTGGAAGATTACTACGTCCTTAAAGATCTATTTCTTTACATGAGAGTTAAAAAGAACTTTAATATACTGGCAAGCTTGTGTTCAGGATGATTTATGTCATTCTGCGCCTAAAGGTGACTTTGAAATATCGGCCCTTAATTGCTTAAAAGTGCGACTGACTTATTGACCAAGAAAAAGTCGAAATAATTGTGTTTATTGTGGACAATAAATACCATTGAATTAAAAAACAGAATTGCCCAAGCCTAACGAAGTACAAAAATTTGAAATAGAAAAGGCTGTTTGAATATTTAAAGGAAACGCATTGATAATGACGATGGCTTAGTTAACACCTAATAAGAGAAACATTTTTTTAAATTCTTTTTTAAATTTTCCATATCTTGGGCAAGCAAAAATAGATGAAATAGTATATTACGTACCGAGGTGGAAAGTGTTTCATCCCTGTCGAGAAAGTCGGTAGATACTAACTAAATCTCGAGACAGTAATGAAACTTTCACTGATGTTTGTATACGAGTTTATTTACAACCACATCTAACATCCACTTCTTATTATTTTGAATTAAAATTATTAATAAAAGATAAATGTCATTTTTACTTTTCCATTGAAAAATTAGACAGAAATTTCAAATAACCCCAGTGGTAAAATAACGTAGGTAATAATACACATCAAGATGGCAAATATCATTTTTCGAATATGGTTTCCATGTCACTAAACAATATATTATTTTAACAACAGAAAAATGCTATCTGATGAGGAATTTGATTTTGCTGCTATTCCACCACAAATTCGAAAAGCAGCAAAAATAGTAGAAGAAGATCTTCTGCCAACTAAAAGCCGCCCGAGATATGACAAGGCATATAACTGTTTCATAGAATGGTTTACGAAAAACAAAGTTTAAAATCATGATTCTGAGTCGGCGCTACTAGCTTATTTCAGTGAAAATGCCAAGACAAAGAAGATATCAACGATTTGGTCACAATATTCAATGCTGAGGACCACTCTATCAATTAGGGAAAAAGTAGACATACAGGTCGACAACTTTATCTGTAGCTACAAAAGGAATGCGGGCAAGAAAATTTCTTGGGTTAACAATGTTGTCACATATATTAAATTTTAATTTAATAACATGTTACCAAGTAAACCCTAAAATTAAATTTACCCATTTAAAATAAATTGTCATAAGCTTATAGACACTAATATTCTATTATAGTTTCAAAGTTCTTAAAACTTTCTTTTCATACAATATATTTTGATATTTAAATGCAAAATAAATTATTTTTTTATTAAAGTACTTCTAATCTAACAATAGGGCAACATGGTGCAATATCAACGGTAACCATGGGTAACCGGTGGCTAGAGCTAATTTGATAGGTTATATCCCAGACAGAGGATGGAACACGCTTCTGGTGACACGCCTATTGTGCCGGCGTGGTTATTCGGCGATGTCCAATATGCTTCAACCAGTTGCGTGGTGTTAGGGTTTGTTTTGAAACTGTGATAATGAATGAATATACCCTGGTAAAACCCTTCATAGTCAAACCCGTGCAGTGATTGCCAATGTGTACAGGGTATGTGAAGAGGAATCACAAATTAGTACATTTAAATTGCCACTTAAGCGAAAGCTAGAAATGGTCGCAATGTATACGGGAGTAAGCGTTGGTGCAGTAAAAAACATTCACAAAGAAGATACTGAAAGGAAAGAAAATAACCCGGATTAATTGTTGTCATCTCCTGTCAAAAAAAGGGCGCGTCTCTCTGCTGTCGGAAAAATCGAAGGCTTCGACTTTGGCATTGTTAGGTGAACAATACAAAAGTTTTATTTGGAACTAAAAGTGGTTCCAACCTTAAAAACGTTGCTACAATAGCTGAGAAGTGACATAAACTCTCCGTTTTCCCGTGAAACTTTGAATTGCATGTTGAAATCAAATGGATTTTATTGGCGAAAATGCCAAAATAAGCGAGGAATATTAATGAAAAGGCCTATTGCACTGGTGATACAAATATATTCATGCCATGAAAAAAATATATATTATTGTACATTATTAAGATAATAATAGTACGCCCATGACTCGGCCATGTTTTAAATGATATTGCTTCCCCCTTACCGATACCGCGTAGCTATAGACTCGCTTGTCGAGCTGTATCTAAACACGCTAAGCTATTAGCATTTTAAAAAAAGTGTGTTCGTATATTATTTTGAGATATCGATTTATTTAAAAATAATTTACTTTCCACCCGGGTTTGTTCGGGTTTGTTCGTAAAAGTAAAAAAACCGTCAACTGTCCACCTTTCAAAGATAGATGAAATGTCATTATTACATGTACATAAAACCCACAAACTATAACGAAATCATAGAACATATAAACAGTCTGAAAAATGATTGTTCTCCGGGTATGGATAATATATCAAGCAGGGTAATAAAACACCTGCATGTCTATCTTGCCGACTGTCTTGTCCATATTATTAATCTTATTTTCAAGACTGGCAGAGTGCCTGAACAATTCAAAAGGTCTCTGGTTACTCCAATCTATAAAGCCGGTGATAGGGAAGATATCAGTAATTATAGACCGATAAGTGTGATTTCAAATTTGGCGAAAATATTCGAAAAATGTCTTAAGGTTCGTTTAGTAAATTATCTCAATTGTAATGATGTGTTATCTAAGAATCAGTTTGGCTTTGTGCAAAATTTGAGTACCACAGATGCAATGTATGAACTGACGACTAGTGTGACGCAACATCTAAATAATGGTGACAAGTGTATAGCCTTGTTCTTGGATTTAGCGAAGGCATTCGACACGGTATCCCATCGCATACTACTTCAAGCACTGGAGGGGTATGGGGTGAGGGGTGTCGTGTTGGATCTGTTTGCAAACTATCTTGCGGATCGTACCCAACATGTCAGGATTGGTAACATCATCAGCGACCCTGCAACTGTACAATTTGGCGTGCCCCAGGGTACGGTGATGGGGCCAATTTTGTTTAACATTTATATAAACCACCTTTGTGAGCTTGAGGTGGGGGGGAAAATCATCGCGTATGCAGATGATACTGTAGTGATTTTTAATGACAGGACGTGGCAAAGTACAAGAGAACGCCTAAGATCTGGTTTCTCTAAAATAAAGCTTTTCTTGGATACTTTCAAATTAACTTTAAATATTAAAAAATCAAATTATATAGCTTTCTCAATAACATCAGCCAACAGGCCGGATTTTAATCAAATAATGTGCGAAAATGTCGCGGATCCTCTCTATGAAGTTTCGTTTGTAAAGTATTTGGGTATTGTAATAGATAAACATTTAAAATGGGATCAACATGTGCTTTATTTGTGTAAAAAAGTCCGATGTCTAATCCATAAATTTTATATCCTTAGAGGAATATTAAATAAAAAATTAATTCTTATGATCTATAAAGCACTAGTTGAGCCCTTATTGAGGTATGGAATCATCGCTTGGGGAGGAATGTACAGCAGTCATTTAGAACAATTAAATATTGCCCAAAATTATGTTGTGAAGGTAATCCTAAAAAGACCTAGACTGTTCTCGTCCAATGTGCTCTACTCATCAGATCTATGTAATATTAAAACATTGTATGTCCTGGCGGTTTGTGGTTACGTGTATTCGAATGCAAGACTTAAAATGGACTGTATCCATCATAAGTATATGACCAGAGGTAATGCAGCACATATGCTGAACATTCCTTCTTCAAAGAGAGATATAAATCAACACTCCATAACATATCTTGCACCAAAATTATTTAACTTAATTCCATCTAGTATAAGAAATGTTAAAAGATTAAAAAGTTTCAATGCGCTATGTAGAAATTTTTTATTTTCAAATATGGAACTGTTTATGAAGCAGTTTTAGTGTTTGTATGCTTCAATGTAATTGTTTTACTACCCGAATTAGTTTTTTTATTTTTTTGATTTTTTATATAGATAATTTCAGCTTTAAACGAATATTTACGAGCTAAATAAACAGTTTTTTAATATGCACATACAGGTGGAAACACCTAGGTGCATTTGTATTTACTATATAATGATACATATTATTATCCTAAGTTATTTGAGTTGATAAGTGTTGTAAAATAATATGTAATATATGTAATGTAATATATATAATAATATACATGCATGGTTGTAAATAAATATTTTTTCTTCGTAGATTAAATATCTAATCCAATATTTGTTTATACCATTTCTAATACGCTCCACTCTGTACGTTTGTGATTTTTTCGCGGATTATTAGCTTTTGAAATAAGCAAAACTTTTTGCTAATAAACTTAAACTTCTCTTATTCCTGTCCTGCATTTGCAGCCAGTGCCGGACGTTCAATAAGTATGCATTTATTCATTCCAAGCGTTTACCTTGTGGAAATATCTATCCAAATATGTACGAAGGACGAAATAAAAAGATCGGTGTAATGGGACTATACAAAGAAGCATATTCCCATTGTGTCCGTGATAGGATTCCTTATTTCAACCATACTTGAAACAAATGTAGTATTTTTTTAACATTTTATTAATTCTGTTCCTGAAATTTAGATGAAAAGAAAAACAACTTTGTATATAATAAAATTGTTTGCTGGAAGGAAAGAATAAGCAACTTTGTATATAATAAAAATTATTTGCTCTGAGAGAATGAGAAACCACATTTGGACGTTAAAATTGATACCGTGCCTTCCGAGAACGGGCACGTAACCCAATCCAAACCAATAAAAGGCATGAAACTACCCCTGTTAAAATGCCAACATCTGGAAACCATTCGGACGGACCGACACCAACAATTTCTTATGATGGGATCGCTTTCTATAAAAACGAAATCCCCTCATGGGTTTCCCATTATACCCTAAATAAATAAGACACTAAAATTATGGAATTATCAGCTGTATCTAACATGTGGCTGTTTTGCCTATTTTATTCAGGATGTTTACGAAATGTAAATCATTTACAATTTGTATTGGGACGATTATTTTATTGTCGTTCACAATTGGGGTCAAACATTTTTTACAGGCAACTTTCAGTAAATCGGATAGTACCTAATTATATATGTCCGCGCAAAAGATCATCGTCTCATAGATCATCGATTTTTTAATAATTTAACGCCCGTCACATGGCTAATTTTACTCTTCTGAATCATATAACGCCAATATTTGGAACTGAGTTATTTTAATCAGTCACTATAACCTTTTTCCTATTATTTATAACAGCCCTGTCTTATATTGGCTTAAAGTTTTGGAATGTTCCTTATAGAATGTTAAAATACTAAGAAAATTAGTCATATTTTTAATCTACCTAAGGTTTAAACGAAACTTGCACATCAAAATATATTTTTCCTTAATGATTTATAAATGGTTAATAAAAAAATTTTGTATATAGCTTCGGATAACAAACACTCACATCAATTTATCGCCGGTAACATTTTCATGCGTGACCAGTGTTACAGTGACCGGCGATACAAAAATGCACAAATTTGTGGATAACAGCTAATACAAGCTATTTCTTAAACTTTTTTAGACTGGAATGAGTATATGTACTCAAGAGAATGACTTCGTGTAGTATTTTTCCCTTAAATAAGGCTACTAGGTCTGAGTTAACCCTGTGACCGCCGATACAACATAAAAACATACGCCAGGTAAAAAATAGGCACTGTTCTAGTTTATACCTAAATAAACATAACAAGGAACTTACCTAAACAGGAGCACGCTTTGCACAAATTCAAACATATACCGTCATGTTTGTAAAACTATTAGGCCGACCTGTAGTTGCGTTATTTATAAGCAATTTCTGCCGTGACCGGCGATACATGCAGCTGCGGGGACGGAACTTCTAGTTAATAATTGCGTTAGAGAAACTAAACTGTTGATCCTTGAACATTATTATATTTGGCCACGTCTCCGTAAATAAGAACAGGTTGTAGTTCCCCCATTCCCATGCCAACCGTCACAATTTTTAAAGAACACAGAAAATAGCCCATTCCTAGTCATCGATACCTTCACCCTCCCAGTGTGATCTCATTCTCTTTTTTTGTGCCGACTGCTCATGTCGTATCTTTACGTGTGTGTATTTCTGTGAATTGTGCCCGTATCGCTCTCCAGTCATTATGGATGATACTTACAAACGGAAGAGAAAGGACAATACCCTGGATGAAGAGTATAGACTTCAGAAGAAGTTTAAAAAAATTATAATCTAATTTAGATAACAAAAAATATACTCAGTCTTCCACGTGACGCCAGCGGTCCTTGTCACCCTTTGCACCGGTTGTTGTATTCCCGACAAGGACAGCAACAACTACATAGGAAGATCGAGTAAGCGGCGCCGAAAGGGATCTGTACCGTTACGTTGACGAGAGTGTCATTATGGGTGATAATAGTACCCAACAAGACTTTCATGGTAAGGGCTATTACTCAATGTCATACTTGTTTATGTATTTTATCGCATATGTTTTGGAATCCCTTTTGGGGGATTATAAATTTAGAGAACTTGGAAATTATTGCCTATAGAAAGTGAATATTATTTTGATGAGTGTTTTCTCAACTTTTGTATTTTGATAACACTTAATTATTGTTTACAAATATTGTTCCTATAACAATATCTTTTACCCTAAGAACTAACTTTCTTATAGAAAGTGAATATATTATTTTGATAATAATATTTTAAGGTGAAGTTTTAAGATATTTTATTCTGATGAGTGTTTTCTCAACTTTTGTGTTTTGATAACACTTAAATATTGTTTCTATAACAATATCTTGTACCCTAGGAACCAACTTTCGTATAGAAAATGAATATATTATTTGGATAATAATATTTTAAGGTGAAGGTTTAGGATGTTCTATTCTGATGAGTGTTTCCTCAACTTTTGTGTTTTGATAACACTTAAATATTGTTACTATAACAATATCTTGTACCCTAGGAATCAACTAGCGTATAGAAAATTAATATATTAATTGAATAATAATATTTTAAGGTGAAGGTTTAGGATGTTCTCTTCTGATGAGTGTTTTCTCAACTTTTGTGTTTTGATGACACTTAAGTATTGTTTACAAATATTGTTTTGATAACAATATCTTGTACCCTAGGAACCAACTTTCTTATAGAAAGTGAATATTATTTTAATAATAATATTTTAAAGTGAAGGTTTATGATGTTTGCTTCTGATGAGTGTTTTGATAACACCTACGTATTGTTTACAAATATTGTTTTGATAACAGTATCTTGTACCCTAGGAACCAACTTTCTTATAGAAAGTGAATATTATTTTGATAATAATATTTTAAGGCGAAGGGTAGGATGTTTGCTTCTGTTGAGTGTTTTGACAACACTTGTGTTTTGATAACACCTACGTATTGTTTACAAATATTGTTTTGATAACAGTATCTTGTACCCTAGGAACCAACTTTCTTATAGAAAGTGAATATTATTTTGATAATAATATTTTAAGGCGAAGGGTAGGATGTTTGCTTCTGTTGAGTGTTTTGACAACACTTGTGTTTTGATAACACCTACGTATTGTTTACAAATATTGTTTTAATAACAATATCTTGTACCCTAGGAACCAACTTTCTTATAGAAAATGAATATTATTTTGATAATAATATTTTAAGGTGAAGGTTTAGGATGTTTGCTTTTGATGAGTGTTTTGACAACACTTGTGTTTTGATAACACCTACGTATTGTTTACAAATATTGTTTTGATAACAATGTACCTTATATTCAATTTCAATATGCAATTTCTTCGCTCATAGAATCTTTTCGATGAAAGATCGGACGAAGACCAACATAACACTGGTCCTGATTTAGATCAAGCAGTGCTGTCAATTTTGGGCTGTGACACAGCACAAGACACGCGAGTGGTGCCTCCTTTTAAAAAAAAATATAGCCTTGTCCTGGACAAACATTTAAAAAAAGGCCTATCTGTAGAAGAAAGGACCTCGATCCTAAATAAATATAACCCTCCAGACAATTGTCCCTTGCTTGAAGCCTCAAAATTAAATCTGGAGGTAGACTCTGCAATTCGAGAGGTAGTGGCACGCAGACAAGATAATCCTTGACTTACAGAACCAAATGGGAACCGCTCTTTCCGCATTAGGTCACCTAGTCGCCTTCTATTGGAGGCTTAAGGTATGGAAAGAAGTGGAACGTTCTTGTGTGGACCTGAAGCAATAACCCAAGGCATTTAAGAAATAGTACACCATCGAGCACCTATATTGCAAATAGGAATTTAAACTCCAGAGGTCCACCCCGTCAACAAGGGAATATCAGGGTGGACGAAGACAATCACTCCAAGTCCCCAAGAACATCTCACATCAAAAATTTCCACACCAAAACGCAAGGAGAGGGGAGAACCAGAGAACCTACAGGAAGGATCAGCAAAGGAAAAAGAATCCAAGGGAGAGGTATTAAGAGATAGACAGGTATGCTTAACTAAATATGCAAGAAGATTACACGCAATTTTACACGCAATGGATGATCATCACCCAAGATATAAATAATCTTTCTTGAATATCAGGGCTTCCTTTCCTCTCCTCTCCAATACAGAGTCATATTCCAAAGGAACCTAAATGGTCTCAAAGTGAGAAACAGATTTTATCTGACTGTATTTACAAATTAATGGTATCCGGCGCTATAAGCCCCGTCAACTTTCAAGAAGGCCAGTTTCTTTCCAATATATTTGTTGTCCCAAAGTCTGATGGTTCTTATAGACTAATTATCAATTTAAAATCACTTATCACTTTTGTTAAGACCGAACAGAAGAATTATTTTCTAGCAACATTAGACCTCAAGGACGCCTTTTTTAATTCCTGTAGACAAGAAAGATAAAAAATTCTTGAAATTTAAGTTTGAGGGGAAATTGTTTCAATTTAATAGTCTCACCTTTGGCTTAAATTGTGCCCCGCTGGTATTGACGAAATTAATGAAACCTCTGGTATCTTTTCTAAGGAGTAAAGGTTTATTGTCAGTCTTATATTTAGATGATTTTTTGGTATTGGGCGACTCTTATGATAGCTGCAAGAAGAATATCTGTTTTACCATTAACATCCTTGAAAAGCTTGGTTTGTTAATAAATTACACAAAGAGCATGCTTGTTCCATCCTATCAATGTCACTATTTGGGTTTCATTTATTATTCAACAATATATCAGTTCGAGGAATAACAAACAGGCGAATTCTGGTTCACGCTTACAGAAAAAAATTTTTAACCAGATATTGACCTTTTTGCCAGCAGATTAAATAATAAGTGTAAACAATTTATATCTTGGCACAGGAACCCAGATGCTTTTGATGTTGACGCTTTTACCATTAACTAGTCTTAACTAAAATTTTATGCTTTTCCACCCTTTCCTATTATTTTCAAATGCTTACAGAAGATTATCGCTGAAAAAGCCTAGCGCATCCTGGTGGTACCTCAGTGGCCAACACGACCCTGGTACCCTATCTTTCGATCCCTGTTAGTGGAAAAACCTATTATTTTTAAACTCAATATCGAATTACTTTTTTCTGTTGATGGGTCAGTTCCTCACCGTCTTTGGCGGCAACTTACCCTGGAGGTAGGAATCTTGTCCGGCAGGTTTTGCAGTTAGGCCAGATTCCACAATCGCTTCTAATACATGTTTGGCCTCTGTTACTCTGGCTACCTTAACGCAGTATGACTCTGCATTAAAGTTGTTGTGGGATTTTTGTCAATTCGATAAGATTAACATTTTTGCTGCCTCAGTACCTGATGTTTTAAACTTTTAATCTTTTCATTTCAACAAAGGCTTATCTTATAGTACATTAAACTCCTACCGATCTGCCATTACCCAAGTCTTTGGATCTGAGTTGGGCCAAGACCATAGAATTAAAAGATTTTTTAAGGTGGTTTACCAGTTGCGGCCAAGCAAGCCCAAATACTCTTGTACATGGGACACAGCAATCGTTCTCAAATTCTTAAGTAGTTTAAAGTTAGCTTCAATTGAATTAGAAAACATTGTAAAGTCAGATAGGGGAATCGAGATACGGATCCATATAATTATTATAACCATATCTAATCCTACCTTACTTTGATGCAGATAAATCAGTCTATGTAGCAACAGTTTTTTTACGTTATATGAAGAGAACCAAAAGTTTAAGGACAGGTGATACCAAGTGTAGCAATCTTTTCTTGACTTTCACGAAACCTCTCTGCAATACATCAACACAGACTATTTCTAGATGGATTAAAAAGTTATGCAACTCTCGGGTGTTGACTTCTCAGTTCGGTTCCCATAGTACTCGTCATGCAGCTACTTCGACTGCATTTAGAAAAGTTGTTACTCTTGATACCATCCGTTTAGCGGCAGGGTGGTCTACTACCTCAAAGACCTTTGTAGTGTTTTTTAATCGCCCTATTCAAAATGAGTTTAATTTTGCTCAAACCGTTCTTAGCTCATAATGACGCTAATACATAGCCTTGATGTTCTCGGAACATAATTACGAATATTTATTATTGTCTTTCTTAATATTACATATTTGATTACCATTAATAATAGTATGTCTGTTTCTTTCTTATGTTTGCATTACAATGATACATGTATACATGGGTATTTTATATTTTATGTATATTCCATGTTATGTATGTATTATTATATATTAGATATTTTAGTTAATATAATAATCTTGACTTTATTTGGTTGTTATAACCACTATTATTTGGAATTACTAATAAATTTGTAATTTTTTCCAAAAAAGATTTAGTCTTTAAACATCTACAACCTGTTCTTATTTACGGAGACGTGGCCAAATATAATTACATGATCAAATGAACTTACCTAAGTGAAGTTTGATCTTGATTATATTTGGCCACGTCGAAGTAAATAAGTCCCAACCACGCCCTTCTTCTTATCCCCAAATTATCTTTTTTGGATATTGTGTAGCTTTAAAGGAATGAGATCACACTGGGAGGGTGAAGGTATCGATGACTAGGAATGGGCTATTTTCTGTGTTCTTTAAAAATTGTGACGGTTGGCATGGGAATGGGGGAACTACAACCTGTTCTTATTTACTTCGACGTGGCCAAATATAATCAAGATCAAACTTCACTTAGGTAAGTTCATTTGATCATGTAATTTTTCAATACAAATTGTCGTAGGAGTGTAAATTATCTATATATAAAAGTAACTTTAGTAAAATGACGTGAAATATAAAAGGGTAAAGCAAGAAATTATTGACTGGGGACACTTGACCGGCCATACATTTGTTTTCTAATTTGAATACTGTAGCTATAATCTAAAAAAATACTTTTAAAATTGCTTTCTAATGCAGGAAGTAACATATATTTCGCAAATTATAATCGTTTTTACAGGCAAATAGTTTGTTTTATTAAATTATATGCTAAGGACTGAAAGTTGCCTGTAAAAAGTTTTTGACCCATAATGGCTATTTTACAGACAATCATTTGTTTCTTAATTCAAATCATTTTGGAGATATGAACAATACATTTTTAAGGAGCTGTGCTCAATCTAAATTAATTAAGTGCTGATAAAAATCGTGTCGTCTATGTCTACCTACGACTAAACTAATTGTCTTCACCAGCGCATTAAAAGTCGTTTTTAATGACTAATTTATTACGTACTACCATTTTTACTTGTTTAAACTTGATATCAAACTAGAAATTTCCGTGGATCCTAAATTTTGTTGTAAAAAGTCGTTGAATAGATGTTTATATTGTGCAACCTTTATGCGTCCTTCACCTAGACCATTCGGATGTGACGTCAAGCACAACAGCCACCGACAAAACAATTAAATTAGACCTGGAGGTATATTCTTTAATTTCGAATAAAAATCTACAATCCACATTACAACGCCTCGTATTAATTACCCCCCTATTTCTGCTGTTCAATATTTCAGTTTAATCATCCAATTGTTTCTCCAAATTTTTTAAACTTATTTTTCATTGAAAGATAATTACATATGACATTATCCATAAATCGATTTTAATTTATATTATTTAAGGGGTGGAGAGTACTTCGGTGCTTTTAAATATGTTCATATGAATAAAATAAAGGCCTAAATCATTAAATAAAATATATTTTTTGTAGATTATTGTATGTCGTGTCAACCATCTGTTCCTGTTGCATGAATCTATAGTTAAATTTTTAAATTTGTATTAAAAGTACGCCAGAAACTCTCGAAATCAGGAGCCCATGTTCGAATTGAAGTTTAACAGCGCTAACCCCTAAAGCAGCTACCGAATACGAACCCCCTTATTTTTAAATGAGAAGTAATTAAATAAATGGTTTGCCGTTATTAAAATTGATTCGCAGCAAAAAATACCCATTAAATCAATGGATCATCATAAACAGAGTTTGCTTGCAATAAATAAAAATTGGGCTGCAACACTTGTTCTGCAAAAATGCTACAAACTGTCAACAATTTAACCGATATCAGTCCGCTTGTAATATCATGTGTTCGCCTAATTAACAGTCGAGCTGCGAAATGATTACTTGGTCAACAAGATTTTACAATTGGTCAGTAGAAAAAAACATGTCTAGAAGCTTCAGAGGTTTGAATATTAAAAGAATGGTTATCAATAAAAATCATTGGATTGCGTTTGTTTTGAATAATCGGCAAAGTTCGTTATTATGGGCGAAGCGAAAAGGGTTCGGGTTTTCACTTGTTTTCCCAATGCACTGTCACTATTGCACGTTTTATTGCTTTTTTTTGATGACCAAGATTAAATATTTGCTATCCCGCTGATTGCTTGCCAATATCTGATTAAAAGTGGATCGCTCATAGCAGCTTATATATTTAATTTGCGTACCAAAATAATTTTGGGCACTCTAGTATGACTGACCGATTCAGAAATGTTTGCTGTCCATAAGTTGCTGACCAACTAGCCATTTTGGCTGACTGATTACATTTTTCTGTTCGCAAAAATAAGAATATTTTGCTAACCAGTTAAATGATACCCTTTTTAAATTGAGGAAACTTACGTCCGTATGGGATGGAAAATTATTTAATCAGGATTACAGAATAGACCCCCTGAATTCCCATGTTTGTGTTTTCGCAAGTCACGTCAGAGAATCAAAATAATAATTATCATTATCAATATTCATTGCAGATTTTTTCCGGTAGACTTTGTGACTGCTACATTTTCCCAGAAACAATTTTATTATATTTTTTGTCATACGTGCGCCGTAAGCGCCTCTTACGCGACCTCTTTTCGTGACCGTAAGTAGCTCTTTTCAAGCCTCTCGGAGACAGGGCTGTAATATACCTAGAAACAGGGCTGTAATGTTTTCATTACAGCCCTCTCGCGTTCACGCTGGAAGCACACACCAACACTCTTTTTAGTGGCAAAAGGACTCGGCGCACTTTTGACCCGCTCTCGTCCGTAAAGGCCTTCTTACTGCCCTCGGTACGTAATGTACTATTATATGAGTTAGTCATCGGTGATTATATTGTAAATAGTGCTGTTTCAAAAAATTATACGCTTTTTTTTGTTCGTTTATTTAAAATGATTTGTGTGAAAATATGTTGTGAATGGCCGACCTTGTCCAATTAGGTATAATGATGCTGATTTTTGATTTGTATTGAATTTTTGGATAAGAAAACAAAACATGCGAGACTGTGCCGACTGTTGATATAAAATATGGTATTTCTTAATAAAGTAAAATTGTCTTAGTATCAAAAACACCCTTTTATTCACAATTATCAAAATAATACAGATCGAACCATATTCAATTCACGCTCGATCGTCTCTGGTAGTCTGGTATTCCCGAAAACATTTAATTAATAAATATATAGAATTGTTTTGCTGTCAGAATCTTATAAAGTTTTAAACAGTAATCAATGATGCCAAGACTGTACTGAGAGTCCTAAATCTACCGCCTGCGTATGAAACCAAGTATCCAAACATCAAAATGTTTTAAGGAAATCACAGTGGCAACGCTGTATGCTCATTTTTACCTGCTAGTGTAAAAGTGACCCTGAAGTTTACTAATTTCATTCGTTTTCGCCGGCGGTGTTGTTGCGCTGCTGTTCTTGTTATTGTTTTTGATCTGTTGCTTTTTCGGATTAATTTTTAATGTTTTTTCGAATTAATACTATTTAAAGGTATTTATTAGCCATCTACAATGGTTCGTCAGTGCGTGGTGTGTAAGAAATTCGACTATTGTATCCCCGGATTAATATTTCGTCGGTAAGTGAGAATAATAAGGTTATGTTTTTTTAGGTAAAGCAGTGGTGTAGATAATTCTATATTTTAAGTAAATATTGCAATAATATGGATTATTTCTTTATATTATCTGAATTTCTGTTAAAAATACCTACAACGATTACCTGTTTATGACTAATGTTAGATCGAAATTATCTAAACGTGTACCTTCTTACAGCGTTGCCATTTTTTAAAGCCATCTTCTTCTAACTTACTTGAAACTGTAGAACTGTGCATGATTGTAAATAAATGGTGTTTTATGAATGGAATGTTTTTGTCTCCCCTTGTATATTATATGGGTATTCCCCCTTCGCTGCGTGCTTTTTAATCTTGCTATCTCATTTGCCGATCTATGCAATTCTTAGCAAATCAGCATATACCGGGTGATTCTCCTACATTAATGACATGCTAATATTTTGAAAGTGTCACTCCTTAGGCCATTTTATGACGAAGAGTTCATATGAATGGTACGAAAACGCCCGGTTTTATACGAAGATTATCATGAACAAAGCGCTCTTCCGTCCTTAATATCGAGACTGGACTCACTTTAGTCACTTTTAAAATATCAAATATCACATCCAACAATCGCGGGCTTTTGTGTTGACATCATAACTTTTGGGATATCGATACTCTATATTTGCTTATTTACGGCCGGTCTACTTTCCTACGTATTAAATATAAGAGCCCGTTGATATTATTACTCAACTTAAGAGTACCAATACTATTAGCTATCTTAAGAGTACCAATATAAATTGACCTAACAGAATATAATAATTCCGCAACTGCTCAACTTTTTTGCTACAGGGTGTTAAATCGTTTAAAATCTCCGATATTATTATTTTCTAAGTACAGTGAAACCCCCCCCTTAGGCCGACACCTACTGGACCGTCTAAATGTGTCCGCCTAATAGAGGTGTCCGCCCGTGGGAAATTTATTATTAGGTAATATGTAAATGCAAAATTATTACTATGTATATATATGTACAAATAAACATAACATAACAAAAATACACTAGTTTTAGTTAGGATGTAGTACTAAAAAAAATCTAATAACGTAGTTTGACGTGTTTGCGGTTTAAAACTTGCAATCTAGAAAATGTAATTCCAAGTTCCGATTCCATTGTTGTAGAGCCACCTCTATTCTTTGCATACTCTTATAATTCCTTTACCATACTAATGGCTTGTTGATAATTGGTGACATTTGTTTGATTACTTCATTCAACTTCTTCATCAGAGTCGTCAGATAGTGATGTGGTTTCAGTTTGGACTATATAATCGGTAGGAATGGGGTCACTATCATCTTCTAATAGCACATTGCTATCAATGTTAATGAATTCGCCAAAATCATTGTTATCAAATTACAAACTTCCACAACATCAATATTCTCTTTCATACTCAAAACGCGACATTTTTGTGCCATTGCTTACGATTTTAACCTTACAACTCACAAATAAACGTCGGACTGCTGTCAGGGAATCACACATGCGAAGTCCTTTTGCGCTGCCGCGCATACGCGATTGGTTGCCGGTCTGTCTTCAGAGAGTTTTTGCACCGTACTTATTCGTCTCCCAAATACTTTAAAAAAAAAAATTATCCGTTTGATGGAGGGTTTTCGCACTCTTTGTATGAAAACAGCCTGTCCGCGTCCGCCCAAGAGAGGTTAATTGTCATGGAATTTCATATACCTAGTTCCGGACTATGAAAAAATGTCCGCTTATTAGAGGTGTCCGTTATGAGAGGTTTCACTGTATGTGTTATCAGGATATTTTATGTAGAAATGTTATTCTGTCGATTCACTAGTAGCGTCCCGGCAAACTGATATTTTTTTACAAGAAAAGTGGTGCGCCACTGACTGAATATGTTTACGATTAGCCTGATTAATTCTACATGAAACCGGTGTCTTGCGTTATTCTCGTCATGTTCTTGATTAAGACAAATCGAAATTGATATATTTAACTTAATAGGCGCCGTTACTACGCCACTGTATACAGGGTTAATGATCGGATGCTATAATTTTTCGTAGGTCAAAATATTTTTTGCCAACAATGTACCATTGTATGCTGTATCGGCGTCCTCGTTTTTCTCCGTTCATGCAAATCTGATTCGCTTGCAGGATCGACTTAATATAATCCTTCACATTCATATTTTACACTTCTTAGCGTGAGATATCTTAGCATCAGCTTAAAAATGCCCCCGCAGCAAAATATTATCGCAGTAACAAAATCTACAACGTTATTTTTGCTGAAGAGTGTCCTCCAAGCCTAGCACTCTCGGTTCTCACCATGTTTTAAGGTTTTATAATTTCTATTGACTTGGTGTCGTCGCTATTTTGGCTGAATCTTCTTAAATAAAAACATTGTTTTGATGTGATTGGTCATAGTCGGTGAGGAATGAATTCATTACTCACGGGAACCAACTGCCGGAATAATGTGTCAAAGCTAGTCCGTCGCTACAGTAATTTGAAGGGTCTTACCTGGTATACATCATATTAAAAAAATTTTAAATATGCCTGGTGGTTCAATAATTATACAGGGAATGACGTATTATATTTAAACCGGCAATTCCTGAGAACAAATTGAAGAAAAATATCCAAAAATGGTGCTTTAATTTAATATGCCCTGTACATGACCTTATGTCAAACCAAAAATTATGGTGCCCCTGTTCGGAAGGTAAACACAGCAACATATGGCAGTGAATCTTGAACAGCGTTGTCATATCTTCAGGGTAAACTCTTTAGAAAGTCAATAACCGTTTGACAGATTTCAAGTTGTTTATTTTCCAGGGTACATTATTATAAACTTTTACGTTCAGTTCGCTGGGAAACAATCTCTGATTTATAAACTTGAACTGACTCGAACGAACCGCCGCGAAGTTTATAAATGGTAAGGTATGTTCTCATTTGTTTAATTCGAATGACACCTGTCAGATCTGGACAACTTAAAGGTCTATAAATGTCACTTACCGTTTAGAAAAAAATGCAATTTTATTAACCAACTTAATTTATAAAAAACACCAAGTACTCACATCACAAAATCACATTAGTTTTCGCGTCACAACACATCTAAGTACCGTTCAATCTGAATTAGTATTTTAAAGTGCTACTGTGTAGACAAAAATACACCCTTATTGTCTGGGAAATAATGTATTTATAACATCTAAAAATTTTAAAAATAAATAACACGTTGGTTCTCTCCATCGATATCGGCCGGCTTCTTTAAACAGCTGATTGTGGACAATCGGGCTAATATTTAAAAATACAGCGTTGCCACTTTCGATGTTTTATAAGCGACTATCATAAATGGCCGAATTTCCTTCTATAATATTACTTTCCTGTATAATTATAGTCCCGGAAATGGCAACCGCGCTGGCTCTAGTAGCAGAGAGTTCGACGACTGGTCCGAAGTTGGACTAGACCATTATTTCAAAGGGTAGTTCCTGTCAATTGTTAACATAATTGTTTCCTTTTATCTTTGGTAAATTATTAATAGAAATTAGCGTTTTTATTATTTCTATTGCGAAATGATTAAGTGCTCTTGTTTCATGTGTGTTATTGTAAAGTGTAATTATACGTTAGTGTTGGGGTTTAGTGATAAGCTTATTATGCACTCCCACACTATCATCAGGACACGTGATGAGCATAAAGTTTTTCCCATAGAAAAAAGAACTGAAAGTGTCTGTGCCCTGGATTCCTTAATCGCGTCCTGGATTTACTTTCTAAGTAAGCTAAATATTTATTTTTATAAGAAACTAAAGTTTTACACTTTTAAGCATTTTGGCAACATTGTTCCTGAACATCTGTTTATTCCCAGCTGGGCAATGTAATATGTTCATATATGAATGTGCCGAGGAGTTGTGTGTGGGTTTAGGGGTGAATTACCCCACTTTTTAAACGTTCGATTTAAAAAAAAATATGTAGCGCTTCTCCAGGACACCCCATAACACCCTGTATGTAAAAAACTTGATTCCATTGGAGCTCTTTGGGAGCCCATATCTCCGAAGAGCTAGTAGTACTCTTTTCACTTATTTTCTATATATCCGGGAGATTTCCCACGTTTTACCGGACACCCTGTATAATTAAGAGACAAAAAAATAATAACATTTGTATATTTTTAGCCGTTTACATTACCCAGCAGCATCAACATTAAAGAAACCTTCTATTTATCTTGTTGTCTAGGAAAAGCAATAAAAATCAAATGGTTATAGTACATAACGATTTGCATTTAACCTCAATAAAACCAAGAAGGATCCATGTTGTGGGTGGATTTGGCACGAGTTCAAGTCGTTGTTTCTACTTACGCGCTGCCAGACTCTCTTCCTATAATGATTAGCGCGTAGAATAATCGCCTTTTGAATGAATCGATGAGTCATCAGCGTAATGTAATGTTTTTACACGTAAGTGTGTGTCCACAACGGCGCACCGCCCTTCGCACTAGGGGTGTTACGGAACAGCTTTTGTTTCTATCTGTCTGGACCTGTACCTGTTTCAAACAGAAACCTGTTCCAAAAACCTGTTCCAGGTCCAAACTAATCCGCCTCAAATTAGAACGCCGCACTATTCCGTCCGGCTGCAATAAGTACAGGTACAAAGACGCCTTCGTCTCCGTCCATTTTCGTGAATGCTCGGTATAAACCGGCAACATGTGTCTTTTCACAATTTTAAAATTTTCGCAGCAGTTTTAAATGTTTTATGATTTTACCATAGCTCTAGCACATAGGTAGATGAGTTTTGCGCATCGTTGAAATATAAATTTTTGTTTTCAGTTGCGGTTTATTAAGAGTATACCTAATTTTTTGCGTTACATATTAGTTAGTACTTTGTAGTAAACCATGATAAAGCGCACCAGCGTAGTGTGTATATATTTTTTTTAGTTGTTGTTTTAGTATTTTTTATAAATATTTATTTTCGTTGATGTAGCCGTTCCAATGAGTAGCTATTTATATGTTTTATTTTTTTAAGAATAATGATTTGGTTTTTATCCATTTAAAAAATAAAATATCCCAATTCCATTTCTCTTTAATTTTTTTCTGATTTATTTAACATTTAATTTTTCAAAAAGCGTTTAAAATATCAGCTGCCACAGTGTCAGACGCTGCCCCACGTTTAAATGTCAACTTAGCCGCTGGTAACCGTAACATATCGATTTAAGCAAAACCTGTTGCCGTTCCATTCGCTATATCGTACCTACCGTACATGTACCTACCAACTTGAAAGATAAAGTGAACAGCAACGAATACTTATAACCAGCTGAACAGTGCCGACGGACCTGGACCTGGAATAGGTACCTGGTAATAGACAACAGGTACGCGGACTAGGTAGGTTACACCTGTTCCAAAGGAACAGGTCCAGGTCCACTGTAACACCTCTACTTCGCACTTATCCTGGCACCATAGCACTGCACAGCCTCGCTCGAGCTTCGCACAGTAGTCCCTCGACATCGAGATATAAACATGGACTGTGCGTATATGAGAATGCTTATAGGTATTTTTGGCTATATCATTACTTGGATTTTATGTAGGACAAGACTATTTCAAAAACAATTAAAATGTTACAAATTATTCCAGTATACCTTTTTTTTTTTCTAATTAATTAATTACGACCCTGCTTAAACATATTTTTTAATGTGACATCCTGTATATTAACTGATTTTCCAATTTCACGTCAAATTCTGAACATATACCACTTTGTTATATTAGCGTCTAAAATAATATCTCCTTCATCGGAAGAAGATGACAACGCACAGTCCATGTTTATATCTCGATGTCGAGAGACAAACTGATCGACAGGCCGGGCAATGAGCTAGGCTCGGTGCGCCGTTGTGGACATACACTAAGAGTATTTATCAGTTGACCACGTGGTCCGATTTGGGATTTTGCAGCATAGTTATTGTCAAGACCCGAGGAGCCGGCTCTATCGAGGGAGTAGGAGACGTTTTTCTTATTCTTCTGCCTTTGACCATCCGAAGCGTTGCCAAATCACTTGAGATTGTTGCCATTTTAGATATTTTTCCTGAAAACCTCGGTGTGATATTTTTTTTGCATTAGAACTAAGCTATGAAATTAATTGAGATTATCGATACTTTACTTTCAAAAATTACTGTATAACCATATTTTTTCAATTTAAACGTTATTTACCGTTTTGAAAAAAATAAAATTCTCTTTCGAAAAATTCAAGGTAGTAGGTACCATATTTCGAAGCTCAATTTACAATTTTAACAAATTCTATCCAATAGTTTTCTTGTAGTTTGTCACACCTTATAACTTTTTTTTATGATCAAACACAAGCACTTTAGGAGTGGTGCGTGTGCGAATAAAGCGATTCACGTGGGTTTTGAATCCTTGGAGGTTATTTTCGCTGTGAAAAACGACCTCGGGAAGGTCGTTCCATAAGGATGAAATCCTCCAGATGAAAGAATTCTTAAATAATGAAGTTCGAGACGTACTAAGCTTAACCACGTATTGATGGGCGACAGTGGTTCGTCGTGTATTTCTGCTATTCGCCGCCTGGGCGGAATTAAGAGGGCAAGGTCAGCCGAGCACTTTCCATGAAAATATATGTAAAAGAGAGTCGAATCCCCAACCTGTCTTTGTTGTTTTAGGCTGTCGAGGCTCTTCGTCAGCTCGTGGTCTCCGATCAGACGAACGGTCCTCCTTTCGATGTAATCCAGTAGCCGAAGAGTATGTTTGGGTGCAGAGCTCCAAACATGAGAGCAGTAATCTAGTGATCGAATCTGGGCTTTGTATAGTATTAAAAGTTGCTGAGGTGTGTACAACTTTTTGGTTCGGAATAGTACACCAAGTTTCTGAGAAGCAATCGATTGCCACAACGTGGTTATGCCAAGACATATTTCCTCCCAGACTGACGCCCAGCAAATTAATAGATGAAGCCAGTGGGATTGCGTGTCCAGCCATGACTATATCCGGTTCTGTAATGTTAACCTTTTTAGAGAACTGCTGCTTGGGTTTTTTAGCGTTAAATTGGACTTTGTTACTGTCGCCCAAGCCAAAATGTCTTTATTTGTTGACGATCTGACCTTTGTCTCGGTCAGTGCGAGCACGTGAGGCTTGGAAAATTGTAAGTGCTGGTGGACTGAATTGATATTCGTGTTAAGCCCTCTAATATTGTATAAATCAATTTTGAAGTTGCTAATTCTGGGTTGGTTAGCAACTGCAGGTGCCACATCATTTCTTCGTTGAGTGTTGTTGGAGGAACCCAGTAAATTGTCGGAAATTGTTGTTGTTTTAGAAAGTAAAAGTTTATTTGCGAAAATAAGCCATAATTTGAAATCGGTTCAATGGATCGGATTGAACTTTGGCGCTTTTGGAGCTTTTGCGGGAAACCAACGTTTTTTTACAAAAGTTGGCAATTATGTTTTTTTAGGACGAGAAATTGATTTTTTTTATGAAATTTTAATGTACAATGTAGGGGGCTCGGTCTGCGGTATTTTCTGCACATTTATTAGGTCATAACTTTTTTGTGCCTCAGTGTATTTAAGTTTTTAACGAAAATAATACCTTTCTCATATTTATTACGTAAAAAAGGTATACTAAGTTCAGGTCGCCCAGAGTTATCATTTCGGAGATATTTGCATTTAAATTGTTTAGGGCACCCAGTCCAATTACTATTAATTTGAAAAACAACATTTTTTTCTCAAAGTAACCTATGAGAAAACAAAGGAATTTAGAGAAACAGTTGCTATGGAACAGAAAATTTTTGAGTGTATCGTAAGTTTGTGTTTTCATTGCTATTAGTTTCTTTCGACACGATTTTTTCTAGGGTCAAAGTTATTTTAATTAAAGTAACTTAAAGAATAATCCAATTATTGTATAGATTATTCCCAATTACCATTACTAGAACATTAATTATCATGTAAAAGTTAATTGGTAAGAAGTAACAAGATAGTATTTGCTTGCCTGAGCTAACGCACTAAACAATTTAAATGTAAATAAATCCGAAACGGCAACTCTGGGCGACCTGAAATTAGTATACCTTGTTTACGTAATAAATATAAGAAAAGTATTATTTTCATTAAAAACTTAAATGACCTAATAAAGGTGCAAGAAATGCCACAGACAGCGCCACCTACATTGTACATTAAAATTTCACCAAAAAAATCAGTTTATCGTCCTAAAAAAGCCATAATTGCCAACTTTTGTAAAAAGCTGTTGGTTTCTGTCAAAGTTATTAGAGAAAACCAAAAATGAAGTTTTAACTTTAACACCCTGTATCTCAGTTAATATCAACTTTCGGATATAGGTAAGTATAATTAAATCCTAATATTTTTACGTAAGGAGTCTGTTGTTTTTCCATGTCCCATTAATTAGCGGACACCCTGTATTTTCACCATTCGTATAGGCGTCTTCTTTGCCTCTCCGGACTGGTGGTCGGTTGTCATAATACCAGGTCTATAAAAAAATTAATACAATTTGATTGGCCTTTATTAAAAATTCGTCTGCCATGTTCACAGTCTCTGTCGGTATGACGTCTATAAAATATGCCCATGCCTATGTCTACGCGATAATTAGGTGTAGACTTCAAATGGTCGAGACGGTAGTCGCAAAGAACGATGCACCTCCAAGTGTCTGAGGGCATTTAGTTATTTAACCGTAATAAAGCGTATTGCTTGTATTTGTTGAAAAATTATACATAATAATCTGATGCCTTCCTCAAGATACCGGTTACGCCTTAAAAATATTGAAGAATCTTCCTGACCGTAGTAATTACCTGGTGGGTTTAGCGCATGCAATTAAAACTATACATTGTTTAACGTCAACTGCAGTAGCCATCATTGCGGTTTATTATCAGTTAATGTTTTTCTAGCTTCTGGGTATAACGAGTTATAGGCAGGCAGATTGGTTTTCATAGTTTTCTGGAAGCTGCCTGATTTAGTCATCAGATGGGCGCTATACAGAAATGACGTATTATATTTAAATGGGTGACTCCTTGGGTGTCCTAGAGAAGCGCTACATATATTTTTTTTTAAATCGAACGTTTAAAAAGTTGGGTAATTCACCCCTAAAGCCACCCGGTTACTCCTCGGCACATTCATATATTATCATATTACATTGCCAAGCTGTGTAATCAACAGATGTTCAGGCCCAATGTTGCCAACTGTGTAAAAAATGTAAAACTTTAGATTCTTATAAAAATAATATTTAGCTTACCTAGTATCCAAATAGAAGTGAATCCAGGTGCCAGTACACTAGCAAGTAATCCAGGGCACAGACATCTTCAGGTTTTTGTTTTTTTTCTATGGGAAAAGCTTTATGCTCATCACGTCCCTGATGATAATGTGGAACTGCATACCTTATATCCACTGCTTATACCCACTAAACCCCATTCGGCCTCTTTGTTCCAATATCTCGGAACATTTGCACTAAATCACTTAAAGAGACACACAGACACCCACTAGTTTCCAATTATTTTTTTTGAAGATATGCCCTTATTATTAGATTACACAAAAGCAATAAATACTAACGCATAATTACACTTCACAATACCGTACACATAAAACAACAGCACTATAGGATATAAATTATTTCGCAATAGAAATTCAGAAATAATAAAAACGCTAATTTCTAATGGGCTAATCAACTTTATTAATCCTTTACTGAACAAGAATGATAAAATAATTATGATGATAGGCCTTTCGTTCCATCCCTTTACAATAAATAGTCTCGTCTAACTAGCGCGGTTGCCATATCCGAGACTATCATTATACAGAAAAGAATTATAGAAGGAAATTCTGCATTTTATGAATACAACCTTATAAAACATCGAAAGTGGCAACGCTGTATTTTTAAGTATTAACCCCAGCCGCTGCAGTATAGGCAACCCGATTGTCCAAGATCAGCTATTTAAAATTATCCGGCCGGCTTCCTACTATTTTTTCAAGCAGATTTGTGTGTTAAATTGTATGTTAATACTTAAACCCGAGTTTAAATTATTAAGTTATTTGTTATTTTCGCGACGGCAGTGCCCCAGTCCAGCAGTTCAATATCGATCGACGGAACCAACGTGTTATTTAGACAATAAGGGCGTACTTTTGTCTACACAGTATCACTTTAAAATACTAATTCAGATTGAACGGTACTTAGGTGTGTTGTGACGCGAAAATTAATGTGATTTTGTGATGTGAGTACTTGGTGTTTTTTATAAATTAAGTTAGTTTTAATTAAGTCCGAAGAGGCAAATAAAATTGCATTTTTTTTCTAAAGGGTAAGTGGAATTTATAAACTTTTAAGTTGTCCAGATCTGACGAGTGTCGTTCGAGTTAAACAAATGAGAACATACCTGACCATTTATAAACTCCGCGGCGGTTCGTTCGAGTCAGTTCAAGTTTATAAATCAGAGATTGTTTCCCAGCGAACTGAACTGAACGTAAAAGTTTATAATAATGTACCCTGAAAAATAAACAACTTGCAATCTGTCAAACGGTTATTGACTTTCTAAAGAGTTTACCCTGAAGATATGACAACACTGTTGACATATGTTTACCTTCCTGACAGGGGCACCACGTGGTCATTTTTGGTTTGACATAAGGTCATGTACAGGACATATTAAATTAAAGCGCCATTTTTGGATATTTTTCTTCAATTTGTTTTCATCTCAGGAATTGCCGATTTAAATATAATACTTCATTTCCATAACACCCTGTATGTACGAATGGTATTTTATATAGATCGCATGAATGGGAAACATCGCGTTTAAATATCACCTTAGGTTCAGTTTTTTTAAAATGCATAATTATGCATAATTTTTTTCCCATGCGAATGACTTGGTTTTTTGTATACTGTAGATTAAATTATGTTTACGTTTAGTATTGAAATATAAAACATTGTCACCGAATAAATAGACACTGTTTATGTCTACGTTGAAACTTTAATGTCTTTCAACTCATAATATGTTTTGCAAAATTTGCATAATTAACTCACAATAAATTATAAATTTCGCTTACAATATTTAATTTATAATTTAAACAACGGAACAAAAGGTTTTTAATTAGTTTTATTTTTAAACATAATTTTCCAAATTTTTTTATGTGCGGGCGCAACTTAAGAGCAACTGAAAAGTATAGTTAGATACAATATGGGTACATGTAAAAAGTATCCTGCATCAATAAGGATTAAAATATACAAAATATTGTGATAACTAAACTTAACAACTAAACAACACTGCATCTGATCAGAGTACACGAGCTGACCAAAAACCTCGACAGCCTAGAACATCGAAGACAAGTAGGTGATTTGACTCTCTTTTCTCTCCTTCCTGAGATCGAATTCGCACAAGCACCACTCCCAGAGTGCCTTAACATTAACTTAAAAATTTAATTTTAATTTTTTTGACAAAAAGTCATTCTTCATCATTTCGTCTACTTGATATTATTCAGGGTGTTCCTTAATGACGTGCTAATATTTCTTAGGTCATTTTATAAAGAAAAGCTCATATGAACATATGTCCGCAACGGCTTAAATTTTTTGCTACAGGGTGTGTGAATTTTTATTTTTTAAATGGTTATTTTTAATATCTCCGAAAGTACTTTAGATATTATTTTCAATTTCGGTACGGGTTAATAGGATATAGAACCACAAATTTTAGTTAGAAAAGTTATTAAATTGTTCAACCAGTGGCGTCCCTGCAAACATGTCTTCTGATATTTTTATAAGAAAGATGGTACGCCACTGACATTTTTCCATGTGGATATTTTTTCTGATTAGCCTGGTCAATGCTACATGAAAACGGCCTCATGAGTTTTTCTCGTCAGACGCACCGTTCTTGATTAAAACCACTAAATTCATATTGAAACTCATTATTATTAACATAGATAAAATAATTAATGATAAATTTTGTTAAAATTGTTGGAGTGGGCAATTCGATGCGATGACGGGCGGAAGCATGCCTTTTAAGTGAAGGTGGCCATTTCCAAGAATTTTTATAAAACAAAATTGATCATTAATTATTTTATCTATGTTAATATTAATGAGTTTCAATACGAATTTAGTGGTTTTAATCAAGAACGAGACGAGAAAAACTAAGAGATCGTTTTCATGTTGAATTGACCAGGCTAATCAGAAAAAATATCCACATGGAAAAATGTCAGTGGCGTGCCATCTTTTTTGTAAAAAATATCAGAGGACATGTTTGCAGGGACGTCACTGGTGGAACAATTAACTTATTTAATTAATTTTTTTGTTTAATTAAATTTTTTTTTTAATTTCAATTAAATAAAAAAATCATAAAACAAAGTAATTGAAAAAAATTTTTTTAAATTTTTAAACACTTTTCGAAATTTTTTTTTATTAAAAGGTAACATCGTTCCATAATGGGGGCGAGTATTGGTCGGTGGAGGGATGGAAGGGGTCGAGCGCGATATCCAACACCACCAACGTGCTCATCATCCTCGAAAACGAGGGGTAATATATATTTGCCGCTGATTCTTGAAAAAAAAATTCACCCCTTTCAGGGGCGAGTATTGGCCGGTGGAGGGGTCGGACGCGATATCCAACACCACCACCGTGCTCAGCATCCTCGAGAACGGGGGGAAAGTGTGTGGGAAACCTCTTGTAGCGCGTTTAACCCCTCTGGGGGGTGGTAAATAATTAGGTCAATATTGTGTTTTATCAAATTTGACATAGTACACTAAAACAAAAACTCCATTGCTTTAATTTTATTTCTTATGTAGTTCCGCTCTTCATAGCGCCGTTAACATGCACAGAAATTTGTCTCTACAGTGTTGTGACATAGTGTCGTCTGTGAGTCGGATAAAACCCAGAAAAATCGAAATATTTTCAGCCGGAACAAGAATACCTCCCGCGCCCGTTTTCGAGGATGCTGTCTAATAGCACATTCCTATCAATGTTAATGAACTCGCCCAAATCATTGTTATCAAATTACAAACTTCCACAACATCAATATTCTCTTTCAGACTCAAAACGCGACATTTTTGTGCCATTGTTTACGATATTAATCTTACAACTCACAAATAAACTGCGTACTGCTGTCGGGGAATCACACATACTTTCATTCGGCGAAGTCCTTTCCCGCTGTCACGCATACGCGATTGGTTGCCGGTCTATCTTCAGAGAGTTTTTGCACCGTACTTATTCGTCTCCCAAATACTTATAAAATTTTTTTGTCCGTTTAAAGGAGGGTTTTCGCACTCTTTGTATGAAAACAGCATATCCGCGTCCGCCCAAAGGAGAGTCCGCCCAATAGAGGTTGATTTCATGGAATTTCATATACCTAGTTCCGGACTATGAAAAAATGTCCGCTTAATAAAGATGTTCGCTTATTAGAGGTGTCCGTAATGAGAGGTTTCACTGTAGTTAGTTTTCTGTGGTGACCACGCCGCATTAAAACTCTCAAGGAACTACAAAACGAACTAAAATAATTAACTCATTTCCGTACAATCAGCCATCAATTACGCCGTCTGTAGTTTATTCTATTAACTGGCAATTTGATCTATCGGCTGATCTTTTCACACGGATTTTTAAAATTGTCCTCTAAGAAGACATCATTTCCCTTTCTCGATGAATTATATTTTCATCCGGCATACTATCTTGCTTATTTTACGATCGTTTCTCACAGGCTGAGACCGGATATTATTTAATACATGTTTAATAATTGAAAATATTGCTATATTTTGTTCTCAAGTTTTTTATTTAATTAATTAGTTGATATTTAACTTTCAAAGGTAGAGTTCGTTTTTTTGTATCGATAAAATTTTTGTTTTGGAAATTTTACGAAATATCGTTGGATTGTTTATTAATACTTTGAGGGTTACAATGAAAATTTTTATCGATAATTAAAACGACGCTTGAGTTATATTTGATAAGATTATTTCCAGGAACCTAAAATAAATATTATAATATTTTCAGAAATACTTTTAATATATACAATATCGATAGTGGCCGATATTGATACTAGCTTGTGCTCTCTACTCTATTCTTTAAACTTTTAAACCTTTTGACGTTTCGTAAGTTTAAGGTTATGTGACTATAATTTGCGTTGAATAAAGAACAACAGGAAGGACCATATGTTACGTGAGATAGGTGTAGATGGCCCTTTTTTAACTTGGATTGATGATTTTTTGTAGTCTGTGCTTTGTTAGGTATTTAAGTAGAAAAGGGAGAGGGGGAGTGGAGCGATCGCCCCCTATGGGCTCGCCACTGGTCAGAATTCCATGTTATGGTATAGTTGTTGCGGAATTATACCGTTTACTCTTACTGCCATAAATAAACTACCTGATTAAACCCTACTGTATACGCCTAAACCTCTTCAAAGCTCAATAAATGGGATCAGGGCCGGCTTGAAAATGTATACCACACCACATGATTTATTTTTATAATTTAAAATAACTAGATAGGTATTTTTAGTTTTAGGTACCTATAATAAATGTAAAATAATGATCACAATTAATGATAATTAAAAATAATATAATTTAAAAATATAACTATTAGGATAACAAGTACAATAAAAATTAATTAAATTCTAAGAAACTATTTAAAATTTATTCAAAATTTACCTCTGTATCACTATCTTCATCTAAACCTAAACTTATAATTAAGGGTTGAACATTTGTAATCATACAATTGTAAGAATTTTCCACCTTAAGTACATGCTGTACACAGTTTTTCCAGCTGTCTGCAGAAATTTTAATTCTACTACAGATGCATTTAATGTAGGAGAAATATTATATGATACACATTTTCAATTATTAGTTTGGCATCGGTAGATAAATGCTTTCTTTTAAAAATGACACTTGAAGATGCCCCCCTATCAGCACAATTCCAAGGACGCCACATTCTACCACTAAATAAGCCTAACTAAAAATTACTCGCCGGAAAACCACTAAAGATTAAAATTATTAAAAATCACTTTGTATTTATATATGCATCAGGCATAGGTATAAATTGAATTTGTATACCTGGTCCGGCTCTGCTCGAAAATTTTTTAAAATTTGGGATTTCCTTATTTATTTTATGGTCGAAGGGATAATGAGGTTTTATTGCAGTCAAAAGATCAACGGTATAATTCTGCAAATACTATAAGAAAAATGTTAGGAAATATTCAATTTCTTTATATTGTAAAATATTATCAGCGCTGTATCTCTTATCATTTACAAGACCCTAATGATAAACATCGAATTTTGTAACACCCGGTAATGACATGTAATTATGTAAATTAGCCCATTAACTAAATGAACTATTAATATTTTAAAATAAATTAAAATTATTTTTTTTTATTAGTAGTGGGTTTGTTTAATAAATTGAATTAGAATTTCTCGTCGATAAATTCGTTTATTTAATAACCTCATTGACTGGCTTGCGATAGAGACTATTCAATAAAAAAGCTATAACTCTCGGTGGGCAGATATAACTTGGTATTTAATAATTTAGAACCTGATGTTAGGAAATAATTTATTATTGACATCTCAGAGAACCCATTACAATGTTTTTATTGACATATTTGAATATATATATAAAAAGTTTCCGAAAATGGTAAGCATACTATCCTTTTTAGAAAGCAGCAATTTCTGCGTCTTTTTACCGCAACACAATATAAAACATTGAACAGCATTGTGTTATACGAAGGAGCACTGGGAGTTTTCTCCTTAAGAGCTCCTTTTTTTGTTTTGTCTGAAAACCAGCAGTATAAAAAATTTGGAACCTTATAGATCACGTCGGTCAACACTAAAGTCGGTACGGTGTATGAAGTTCGCTGAGCAATAAAACCTCTCGAGCCAGATTGTCGGCGGCTCTCAAACAATAAATTATACTTTAGGTATTTTCTAAATAAAATAATTGAAAGTAAATAAAAAATTAGTTTAGGCAAAGAAAAATAATTATTTTTTAGCTTTTATAGTATTTAGGCAAATTAGTTTTACGAATTCTTTTTTTTATAAAGTTTTGGTTCTAAAAAGAACCGATCTCGCCATCTTTTTGAAACATTATTGGATAGCTCGCAAAGCACTTTTCTGTTGTTCGTTTTTTTGTATTTGAATCCCAGCTCTTTTAAATTGATGGACAAACTGGTAGTTCCAATATCGCAAAGTTATTTCTTCTTTATCTTTTCACGAATAGCTTTGAGGGTAACATGTTCCTTGGCTTTATACATACCATAAACAATATTCCTAATCGATAGTTTTATCCCATGGGATAATTCAAAGCTTTTAGAATTGAGTCAAACCCTTTTATATGGTCTGTTCAATTCCTCTTCACTCTTTTTTCGAAGTCTTCTGAAATGCCGCAAGCATCATATGTTCGTTTTTGTACTGCCAAAACAGACACTAACGGGCCCGAGTTATCTTTTTCTAAGTAAAATAACGTTCCACTTGTAATACCAAATGACGTTCATCTGGAGATAAACACCTTCTAGGCGATGTGAACATTTTCCATAACTTTGCTTTATAACTGCTTTTAATTCACACACAATGAGAAACAAACTAAAAGCAAAAAGCATGACTACTTATTTAAAATAGAACATACCATCCTGCACTTGAGCAAATTTTAATTATTTCTTGGAAAATAGTGATTATTATATAGATTTAACTATAATGATCCCAAAATAACCAAATTCTAGGAAAAAGTACCTGAGAACAACTTTAACTTACTGACGCAAAATGGTTTTCATTTGATAAATAAAAAAACTATTAGCGAAAAATAAACAAAATAAAAATAGTTATCGCGATACATAATTTTAAGATAATTTTGATTTGGAATCGCTGATTTTGCACGGCTGACTACAGTGAACCAGTGGAATGTTCGGTACGATCAAATATAGCGAAGGTATTGTTAACTTCACCGGCTTACTGTTTAACAACCTTTAATGATTTAATCCGATATCGGACTTCATAAAACGAACCGACTTTAGTTTGAGTTTTAAAAAAAAAAAAACCTTTTGACAAATGCAGGGGAAACGGTTTTTATATAGGTCGACAAGTTTATCTGTAGCTACGAAAGGAGTGCTGGCAAAAAAATTTCTGGGGTTTACAATGTTGTCACATATATTAAATTTTAATTTAATAATCTCGTACCGAGAAAATCCTAAAATTACATTTACACATTTAAAATAAATTATAAAAGGTATATTTGAAACCAATATTATATTATAGTTTCAATATAATTAACATTTTTTTCATACTGTTTATTTTGATATTTAAATGCAAAATAATATATTTTTTGATTAAAGTACTTTTAATTTAAAAATATGGCAACATCGTGCTTTGTCAATGGTTACCATCAGCTAGAGCTAATTTGATAGGTTATATTCAAGACAGTTGATAGCGCATGCGTCTCGTGAGACACCCCATTGGCCATCGGGCTTGTTCGGCGATGCCCGATATTTGATGAATGTACCCACCCAGTTGCGTAAAAAAACGAAGGACAATAGTTATTTCATTGTGTTTTAGAAATAAGTGTTCATTGTGTCGTGTTTTAGGGTGTTATCTTAAAATTTTTAACTTTGTTGTAATGAATTAGCATACTCCTGTTAAAAACCTTCACAGTCAGACCCGTGAACTGATTGCAAATGTTTATAGGGTATGTGAAGAAGAATCACAAATCAATATATTGAAATTGCAACTTAAGCGAAAGCTAGAGAGGAACATTAAAACCACCAATACATCATGTAGCTGTTTTTTCCATGTTGAAAAATGCACATCTAGTGAAAAGTAATTTTTTAAACCTTGATAAAAATATTATATAAATAACAATAGCACGCCCATGACTAGCCCATGATTTAAAGGATATTGCTTCCCCCTTACCGATACGTCGCAGACACAGATCCACTTGTCGACCTGTACGTAACATCGGAATCTTTCGTTTCAGTAAAGAATGAAATCCGCAACATTATATCTTTGACATTAACTCTAATACCATCAGAAAGTATCGAAAATGGGAGACCCTGTACACTAGTGTAAAAAATTGACAATTTTAAAATTACCCTATATTTTCTTAGTTAAAACAGATACAGAAAAATGTTTTATACAGAAATTTCTTTATAATGATTGTTGAATAATCTGCCGTATACGTATAAGTATACGGGGTCAGGTAAAAAAGTTTTCGAACCTAACCTCATTTTTTTAAAATGGGACATCCTGTATATTTTAATCTAAGAAGATACTATTTTAAATTCCCCTTTCAAATATATAACACACCATGGATGATATTGGTTTCCTAGGCGACTTATTTGAACTTTATTACTTTGAAACGAAATAAAAGATTCAGATTAAGGTAAAAATAACGGGAATCATCGCAAATGTTCGGAATATGTCCTTAAATGTCTTTCCGGATAGCGAACAAAATATACATTTTGCGCCATTTCTTCGTTTTTCCACTTTCAATATAAACTGATATCATATCAATTTTTCAAAACGTTGATAGGTCATTTTCGCAAATGAATATGTAAAAATGAAATTGACGTTAAATGTTAATAGTCAACATAGTTGTTTCTAGGATATTAGCTTCTGTTTCATGGTCTACTATGGTTTAAAGTAATAATGTTTAATAAATCGCCTAGGAAACCAATATCATCCATGGTGTGTTATATATTTGAAAGGAGAATTTAAAATAATATCTTTTAGATTAAAATATACAGGGTGTTCTATTAAAAAAAATGAGGTTAGGTCCGATAACTTTTTTACCTGATCCCGTATACTTATTCTCAAAAATGCAAATTATTTAACAATCAATATAAATAAACTTATAATATTTAAAATATTTTTCTGTATCTCTTTTAACTAAGAAAATATAGGGTAATTTTGAAATTGTCAATTATTTGATTTTCCCCCGTATCTCTTAAGCGAGCGAAAATTTTCAAATTTTGATTTTACCATTTTAAGTTTGACTCAAAAAGAGCACATGACACCTACATTACTTTTTTGATAGCACTAACAATTACGGAGATACCCTATAAAAGTGTCGAAAATTGGACACTCTGTGCACTGTCCCACTCGGTGTAAATTATACGTGATTACATGTAATTTTGGCCGTGTATTCTACAGGGTGTCCCATAACTAATGGTACACAGGAAAACTACAGATTCCTTGGGTAAAAATATTGCGATTTGGCCATACTTAGTTTAGTCCAATAGCTGGTAATAACCGAGATACAGGGTGTCCAAGTAAAAATTTAATTTTCAATTTTCCTAAATAACTTATTTCTGAATCAATATTTTTGCACAAAATTTTGTGACTAGGGTTTTTTTGGGGAAAGGAATTTGAATTTGTTAATAATTTTGATGTAGATTGTAGGGGGCGCTCTCTGCGGTACTCTGGATACATAAAAATAAGTGTAACTTTTTTGGGCCTTAGTATAATTATGTTTTTATTAAAAATATCAGTTTTTCCATCATTTTTAAGCAATAAAGGTATGCTTTGAAAGTGTCGCTCCGACTAAACGTTTTCGAGATTTTTGCATTTAAAATGCTCAGTGCGCTTCTTAAAATATTTAAATAAAACTTTAAGCGGTCACTAATATAAATAAATATTATTTTATAATTTTATTATTTTATAAATAAGAATTCAAGCTTTACATAAATAAATAAAAAAACTACCAATAATAGAAATGGTCTGTTTTTGACAATAATTGTTCAAAGTTTTGGGCGCAAGGATCCTGTTTCTCCCAGTCTGTCGTATAAGCTTCTAAAAATTTTAAAATCTGGCTGCCTTCTATTTGGATACATTTGCAAATACCGCCGATGTGCCCCGCGTTCCTTTGAAATTTTCTTGTGCGTATAAACATACCATGTCTCGCATTTCTAAGTTAGAAAACAAGTTATGTCGCGGCATTTTTAGTTTAATTTTTGAAAACAGTATCTTCAAAAACTTCTTAAAAACACCCACAGTGCTGACAAATGAAAATAAACTTTGACAGAAATGAGGTTTCAGTGCTTTCATTGTATTTGTTTTTACCAAAGCCTACTCTAACAAATTTCACATTTACAAATCAAAATTTAAACCGGCGCATTAGAAATTGTAATTGAAAATATCTCGAAAACGGTTAGTCGGAGCGACATTTACAAAGTATACCTTTATTGCTTAAAAATGATGGAAAAACTGATATTTTTAATAAAAACATAATTATACTAAGGCCCAAAAAAGTTACACTTATTTTTATGTATCCAGAGTACCGCAGAGAGCGCCCCCTACAATCTACATCAAAATTATTAACAAATTCAAATTCCTTTCCCCCAAAAACCCTAGTCACAAAATTTTGTGCAAAAATATTGATTCAGAAATAAGTTATTTAGGAAAATTGAAAATTAAATTTTTACTTGGACACCCTGTATCTCGGTTATTACCAGCTATTGGACTAAACTAAGTATGCCCAAATCGCAGTATTTTTACCCAAGGAATCTGTAGTTTTTGTGTGTACCATTAGTTATGGGACACCCTATATACTTATACAAAATAAAATAAAGTCATCGCATTATCATTAAGGAAGTGTAGCGCTACAGGCTACTTATTACCCCTCCTTTAATTTTAACATACATTAATTTAATTTGGCCACATGCAGGCAATACAAATATTGATTAATTAATTTTTTATTGATGCTGATTGATGGATGTTCGGTGTAGATAAAAAAATTAACGGAAAAGTGCTAACTGTCGGTGTACGTGGTTGACGTCAATCTTTCGACGTCAATCTAACAGACTAGAAGTGAAAATTAAAATTTATTTATAGTCGAAAGCAAACTTTATTGTTGTCGTTGAATGAAAAAAACCGCAGTTAGCGTCGTGACTACGCGCAAAAACGTGTTCTTGATGGAAGTACGTGACATAAACGACAAGACAGTACCATTGGTTGGTAATCATCCAACCAAAAACGTTCAAATCTGCGTCACATGTCCACCTTTTCATGACAAATACTATGTAAATAGATCCAGAGGACCAATGCATTTACTTCTTCATATACAGGGTGGAATTGGAATTGGAGACCTTCCCGCTATTAATATCTCGCTTGTAGTAAATACAGTGAAACGTCTCTTAGGCCGTCTAAATGTGTCCGCCTAATAGAGGTGTCCGCCCATGGGAAATTTGTTATTAGGTAATATGTAAATGCAAAATTCTTACTATGTATATGTATGTACAAATAAACATAACATAACAAAAATACGCTAGTTTTAGTTAGGATGTAGTACTAAACAAATCTAATAACGTAGTTTGCCGTGTTTACATTTTATACTTGCAATCTAGAAAATGTAATTCCAAGCCTGATAACAATTCCATTGCTGTAGAGTCACCTCTATTCTTTGCATAGTCTTATAATTCCTTTACCATACTAATGGCTTGTTGATAATTGGTGACATTTGTTTGATTACTGCATTCAACTTCTTCATCAGAGTCGTCAGATATAGTGATGTGGTTTCAGTTCGGACTACATAATCTTCTAATAGCACATTGCTATTGATAGCACGATGTCAATGAGCTCGCCCAAATCATTGTTATCAAATTACAAACTTCCTCAACATCAATATTCTCTTTCAGACTCAAAACGCGACATTTTTGTGCCATTGTTTACGATTTTAACCTTACAACTCACAAATAAACGGAGGACTGCTGTCGGGGAATCACACATACTTTCATTCGGCGAAGTCCTTTCGCTCTGCCACGCATACGCGATTGGTTGCCGGTCTGTCTTCAGAGAATTTTTGCACCGTACTTATTCGTCTTCCAAATTTTTTGTCCGTTTAAAGGAGGGTTTTCGCACTCTTTTTATGAAAACAGCCTGTCGGCGTCCGCCCAAAGGGGAGTCCGCCCCCAGGATAGGTTGATGAGATGGAATTTCATATACCTAGTTCCGGACTATGAAAAAATTTCCGCTTAATAGAGATGTTCGCTTATCAGAGGTGTCCGTTATGAGAGTTTTAACTGTAATATTAAAAATCGGAGAGACACGTCAATTTTTTTGTGATGGTTAGGCGCTTTTAAAGAATAATTGCAGCCTTCGTGGTTAACCCGATAGGGGGGATAGGTTACCCTTGAAGATGGCGTTTAAATCTCTTTCCGATAAAACCATAATTTATTATTTGTTTAGTAGTAGTTTCCAAGAATTCGCGTCCAAAGATTGACGTTATTAGAACTTAGCTGAACTGAGATTTCAGCTTTTTAGATAATTATTTAAAAAACATTATTATATTGACTCCTCTTTTAGTGGAATAGTCGGTGAGACTATTGCCAATTCTTTACCAGGGACAAAAAATATACATGAATAAAAAATAGCGATTTAAAAAAAATGGAATTACGGAAAACCCTGTATTTTACAAAATCGGCTTTAACATAACACATAAAATCTTCTAATATTATTTATAGAAATACACATGGTGTTTCAAAAAACATGTGACATCGCTCGTGTGGTGATTCATCATGCTCCCATGTTGATATCAACTATTTGTCTAAATCTTCGGTAAGGAATCACGACACGAGTAATTGCACATGTTGTTTGAAATATCCTTTTCTCTTACTATTTTTTATATACACGGAACGGACAACTTAGTTAAATTTACTGGTGTTGGGAAAAACCGATGATTTTAATAATCGAGTACTTGATACTCGAGCGATTTTAATAATCGAGTGAATCGCTCGAGCGATTAATCACTTGAAATTTGTATGACTAAGAAGAATGTGTTGATAAAACACCAGGGGTTGTTTTTGTAAGTTTTAGAAGTTTAGTCTAGCGTTTTAATTAAGGAGGATTATATCCTTTAATTTTTTGAATTTTACAATCGCCGCTGGCTAGCCAGTCCCAGACAAAATCCATGTCGCGATGAATCCACTAAGGGATTATTGGTATACTTTTTTGTATGCACCTTCTTGTTTATGTGCCTTTAACAAAGACGTATGTCGTGTCAGCCTTCTGAGCGCGGCGTCGAGCGAAGATGGGGTATCAAGTGAAAGGCAACGATTTTCGATTTTTCGCTTGAATTTTTACCAAGCAGCACATTTTGGTCGGCGTCAAGCGAAGCTCGGGTATCGAGTGGAAGGTAATAAGGAACAAGCGACGATTTTCGATTGAATTTATAACTCGATCAGTTTTTTTAATAATCGAACGAAGTCGGTTATTTCAATAATCGAGTACTCGAGCGGTTTTTCGCTCGAGCGATCACAACACTAAATTTTACTATAAATATAGTAAAGCGAAATATATTTATGGCTCTATATGTGACTGGAATAACTTTTATTACGATCTGCCATAAAATTATAGAAAAATTTTAACACTTTAGTATATAGACCATTTATATTTGTGTAAATTTTACTGAAATATTTTGTGAAATTTAATAAAATCTTTTGTAAAAATTTCGACACATGGTATTCCCAAGCGGTTCCAAGTACTAACCGTGCCCAACGTCGTTTGACTTTTTAGAAATTATGTTTACAATATTATTTTGGTACTATAATAATTTTACAATAGCCTTTTTCCGTGTAAATACTTAACTGAGGTAAGTATCGAAATACTGTAAATTAAAAAAAAAATCATTGGATGTTTCCCGTTATTAATATAATTACCCATACGATTATCCGTACTGTAAGGCGCCTCCGCCAGTCACTATGGCGTGTGGCTAAAATGGCTAAAATACATTAAATCGTTTTTACAGTTTTGATGTGTCTGTAGGTAAAATGTGTTTAATTAAAATTATCTAATTTACTTTTTTTAACTGTACATTAACCGCTTGACCAAGTCCTCGTAATCAAGACATTAATTATGAATTGTTTATGTTGTATGGATTAGGTAGCAGTGAAGGGGCATTTCCCCCCACCCCCCTTTTTTTTCGACGCCCTTTGTGTGCGACTTTTTTTATTTGGATGAGAGGCGCCAAAAGAGTAAAGTATACCATTTCAATAAATTCATTGATTCAGTCGATACTAGGTGGAAATCCATAACTATAATATTAAGGGAAGAAGTAAAACAGAGTTGAACTTGTAAAATATACAGGGTGGCCCATCGCAAACAGTTCAGCAAGGTTTCCGGCTGTGTACGTGAAAATTATAAAAAAACCTCCTACCCGTAAACTTGTGTTTTCAGGGGGACACGTTTCACTATTAATTTCAACCCTGTAAGTTCTGTATAATCTTGAAATCAGTTCGAACATTTTTAAAAGAAATTAATGCTAGGTAGGTAATTAATTTTTACTATTGCTATTCTGTTAATGTTGGAAAATAAATTTAAGTTTAAGCACTATTAGCTCGTAAACCGTCACTCTAATCGAAACCTTGCACTCTTTTTGTTTTGTCTAGAATCTCAAGATGTATCAAAATTTGTTAAAAAATGCGGTGTTGCCATTTAAGAAAGTAAGGGTTTTTAATAGCGCCCAATCTGGCAACAACGCGTTTATTTTTTCCACACATTTTACTTAGTTGAAGTAATTTCTAAAACTTTGCTTCAGGAACTATAGATCTATATTTCAAATAAAAAAGTTAGCCTATGTCAAGTTTTAAAAAAATAGTATAAATATAGCTATATTTTCAAGCTCACCCTGCACCCATTTATAGCGATCTGAAGATGTTGGGACCAAACAATAGTGTTTAAATAGGTAATAGTTGATTTATTGCAGTATTGTAAACTATGTATATGGGTGTCCGCTAATTAATGGGACATGGAAAAACCACAGACTCCTTACGTAAAAATATTAGGATTTAATTATACTTACCTATATCCGAAAATTGATATTAACTACTGAGATACAGGGTGTTAAAGTTAAAACTTAATTTTTGTTTTTCTCTAATGACTTTTACAGAAACCATGATAACAATTAATGATAATTAACGTTAAAAAAGGTATACTAAGTTCAGGTCACCCAGAGTTAGCTTTTCGGAGATATTTGCATTTAAATTGTTTAGTGCACCCTGCCCAATTACTATTAATTTGCAAACAAAATTTTTTTCTCAAAGTAACCTATGATGAAATTTAGAGATGCAGTTGCTATGGAACAGAAAATTTTTCATTTTTGAGTTTATCGTAAGTTTGTGTTTTCATTGCTGTTGGTTTCTTTTGACACAATATTTCCTAGGGTCAAAGTTATTTTAATTAAAGTAAGTTAAGGAACAATCCAATTGTTGTATTTATTATTTCCAATTACCATTACTAGAACATTAATTATCGTGTAAAAGTTAATTGGTAAGGATTAACAAAATATTATTTGCTTGCCTGAGCTAACGCACTAAACAATTTAAATGCAAATATCTCCGAAACGGTAACTCTGCGCGACCTGAAATTAGTATACCTTTTCTACGTAATAAATATTTCATTGAAAACTTAAATACACTGAGGCACAGAAAAGTTATGACCTAATAAATGTACAAGAAATGCCGCAGACAGCGTTGTACAGGGTGGCCAACTAAGCGAGGTAAGCGGCTATATCTCGGAAACCGTTCACCGTACAGCTTTCGGAAAAAAATATTTATAGGAAAAGTTGCCAAGAGAAATTGCTGGAAATTATTTGCAAGTTTGTAGGCCGGCCGCTAGGGGGCGTAACACGAATAGTAATTTGTTGCCAGTCGATTTCTCTACAATTGGCATAGGTAAGGCATATTGATAATACTTATAAATTAATCTCACTTGTATCGTGAACAACTTTGCTTAAACACTTTTTTCTCTAACCCTGCAAATAAAGTGATGGGGGTAACGCAAACATCGATTTGCAAAAATTGCAATATCTCAGGAACGCCTCATCTGAAAATATTCAAATTGGCGTTATTTGAAAGAGCTCTTCTTGCTTTATTAGCTACACTTCAAGCAATGTCTATGTCATTTTTACTGTAGTCGCTAGATGGCGCTTTCAACAGATTTAACGTATTTATCGTTTTTCTCGAAAAACTTAAATGCAATGGTAAATATGTTATTACACCAGTGCAGAGAGGAATAAAGGCCAGAGCAAACGGTGAAAACCGCAAGTTCCTATCTTTTTTCTAACCGGAGATATCAATGAAAAATTAATTTATATCCTACTAAATCTCCCGCCCGGTACTTTCATATGTTTCAAAAAATAAGAAGGCTTTGGAAACAAAATACATATTATATATAATAGGAGTATGGGGAAGAAACGTTCATTTTATAAATCAAAAGAAGTCTGCCATCCTTGTTCACACATTGTCTGAGCTTTCCTATAGTAGAAAGAACTGCAGCTTCCGCTCTTGGCAGGCGAAGAATTTCATTTTGGATTTTGTTCTTCATATCTTCCCTGGTCGTAGGCCTAGCTTGGAATAAAATATCTTGTAATCGTCCCCACAAATAAAACTCCAAACAGGTCAAGTCAGGTGACCTGGCTGGCCACGAAAAAGGCTTCCTCTTCCTATCCATCGGTCTGGATATGTCTCATGCAGGTATTCTCGCACATTAATTAAAAAATGTGCTGGACAGCCATCGAGCTGCAGGAACATATTTTGCCTGGTTACAAGAGGCACATCTTCTAATAAAACACATAATTTAGGAGGAACTGCAAAAACAGGTTCCCATTTAGTGATTGGTGTCAAAGAAATAGGGTAAAATAATTGTACCCCCTATTATGCCACACCATACGTTGACACTTCAATCTCCTTGGTGCTGAACTTCTCGCATACAGTGAGGGTTTTCTGTAGCCCAATAATGCGTGTTATGCAAATTTACCCTTCCGTCGCTATTAAAAGTAGCCTCAAAATGCAATTCTTCGCCTGCTAAGAACGGAAGTGGAAGCTGCTGTTCTTTCTACTATAGGAAAGCTCAGACAATATGTGGGCCAGGATGGCAGATAGTTTGAGCATTTAAGGAAGCACTAGAACATGTTTCGTTTGGTTTATAAAATGAACGTTTCTTCCCAATACTCCTATTATATATAATATGTATTTTGTTTCCAAAGCCTTCTTATTTTTTGCAACATATGTAAGTACCGGCGCGGCGGGAGATTTAGTAGGATATAAATTAATTTTTCATTGATATCTCCGGTTAGAAAAAAGATAGGAACTTGCGGTTTTCACCGTTTGCTCGGGCCTTTATTCCTCTCTGCACTGGTGTAATAACATATTTACCATTGCATTTAAGTTTTTCGAGAAAAACGATAAATACGTTAAATCTGTTGAAAGCGCCATCTAGTGACTACAGTAAAAATGACATAGACATTGCTTGAAGTATAGCTAATAAAGCAAGAAGAGCTCTTTCAAATAACACCAATTTGAATATTTTCAGATGATGCGTTCCTGAGATATTGCATTTTTTACAAATCGATGTTTGCGTTACCCCCACCACTTTATTTGCAGGGCTAGAGAAAAAAGTGTTTAAGCAAAGTTGTTCACGATACAAGTGAGAATTATTTATAAGTATTATCAATATACCTTACCTATGCCAATTGTAGAGAAATCGACTGGCAACAAATTACTATTCGTGTTACGCCCCCTAGCGGCCGGCCTACAAACTTGCAAATAATTTCCAACAATTTCTCTTGGCAACTTTTCCTATAAATATTTTTTCCCGAAAGCTGTACGGTGAACGGTTTCCGAGATATGGCCGCTTACCTCGCTTAGTTGGCCACCCTGTACATTAAAATTTCACCAAAAAATCAGTTTCTCGTCATAAAAAAACCATAATTGCCAACTTTTGTAGATGGTTTATGTCAAAGTTATTAGAGAGAAACAAAAATGAAGTTTAAACTTAAACACCCTGTACATCAGTTAATATCAACTTTCGGATATAGGTAAGTATAATTAAATCCTAATATTTTTACGTAAGGAGTCTGTGGTTTTTCCATGTCCCATTAATTAGCGGACACCCTGTATAACTTTGCTGTGAATGCCTAGTGAAATAAATGTTACTAGTTTATGGCCTGTTTGACAGACCATCGTTCGAATTCGAATTTTTTGGCACGATTTAAATATAATTGAAAGGTAATTATGTCTAACTAAATATATAATAGAGTCGTTGGCTCGACGTCAATATATCTGTCGCCTTGTTGTGTTCGAGACGACCAGATGCCTTTTTTTAATTTTAGAAAACTATTTTTTGGTGTGATGTTAATACGTATTGCTTCATAGACTACCTATATACTATTTTTAAGTCAGGCGTATCGAAAATGGTAATGTTTATTTCACTTTCAAAAAATGCAAAATTTCGTCAACAAGTTTACCCATGCTTGCGGATGACATACTGGTATAGTTGTTGCAGAATTATACCGTTGACTCTTACTGCCATAAATAAACTACCTGATTAAACCCTATTGTATACGCCTCAACCTCCCCAAAGCTCAATAAATGGGATCAGGGCCGGCTTAAAAATGTATACCACACCACATGATTTATTTTTATAATTTAAAATAACTAGATAGGTATTTTTAGTTTTAGGTACCTATAATAATTGTAAAATAATGATAACAATTAATGATAATTGAAAATAATATAATTTAAAAGTATAACTATTAGGATAACAAGTACAATAAAAATTAATTAAATTCTAAGAAACTATTGATAATTTATTCAAATTTTAACTCTGTATCACTATCACTATCTTCATCTAAGCCTAAACTTATAATTAAGGGTTGAACATTTGTAATCATACAATTGTAAGAATTTTCCACCTTAAGTACATGATGTACACAGTTTTTCCAGCTGTCTGCAGCAATTTTTCTTACCTCGTTTTTTAAATTAATTCTACTACAGATGCATTTAATGTAGGAGAAATATTATTTCTCCTAATATTGGATTTTAATTGGTGCCATATTAGCTCAATAGGATTGCATATACAATAGTACGGAGAAAGACGCAACACTGTATGTCCATTTTCTGCTGCAAGTTTGTCACACTCGTATTCCTTATTTATTTTAAATACTAGCAGTTCTCGTTTTTTGTAAGTTTCTTCAATATATAAATCATTTTCAATCATAAAATTTTGAATTTCTGCTTTTGTATTATTAGAATTGGGAATGATTTTTGCTTGCCGACTATGATAACTAGCATTGTCCATTACAATGACGCTATTTTCAGGTATATTTTTAAGGAGTTTATGTTTAAACCAATCTTCAAAAAGTTGTGCGTCTCTATCTTAATGATAATCTAAAGAAGAATCTGCTATGTTTTTAGCTGAAAGCAACAGACAATTTGGAACAAACCCGTTCTCTGAACCAGCATGTAATATTGTGATTCTTTTGCCTTTATTTGATGGTGTCTTGGTTTGACATTTTTTGGAAGAATCATCCCAGGAGGAGTGTTATGGGCATCGAACCATGTTTCGTCAAGGTAAATAATTGGACGATTTTCTTCTTTAAATTGTTTAACAGCTGTTAAATATGTAAGTCTCCATTCCCGACACTTGAAGATGCCCCCCTATCAGCACAATTCCATGGACGCCACATTCTACCACTAATAAGCCTCACTAAAAATTACTCGCCGGAAAACCACTAAAGATTAAAATTATTAAAAATCACTTTGTATTTATATATGCATCAGGCATAGGTATAAATTGAATTTGTATACCTGCTCCGGCTCTGCTCGAAAAGGTTTTAAAATTTGGGATTTCCTTATTTATTATATGGTCGAATGGATAATGAGGTTTTATTGCAGTCGTAAGATCAACGATATAATTCTGCAAAACTATATATGACAGCTCATTTTACGCTGGCGTGGCTAAATCACGTATAAACAACCACTACAGCATCAATCCAATCTTGGAAATTAATCTTTAACGAGAACAGATATGAATGTCTAATTTTCACTTATAATCTCCTTAGTACTTGAATTATTATCGGAAATTTTTCGACCACACGATTTTCTCAAAAAATCGTGTAGAAGGAACATTTCCGTATATTAATTCGAGAACGAGGGAGATTCGGTAAGAAAATTTCGTACTAAATTATTAATTTGAAGTTAGAAAAAATGAGGATTGCGTTAGTTGTTAGTTCGAAGAGCAATAATTTCCTATTAACCAACTTTAGTTGCATGCAATTGTTATTAACAAATTAAAAATAGTTCAAAGTTGTATTTTCATTTATATTTGATCTACTAAAGTTGCTAAAACATATGATTTAAAGAAAATTGTGTTCCCATTTTAAGATCTGTTCACTTATTAATACAATAGTAGGTAGTTGTTAGTTCGAACAGCATTAATATCCTATTTACCAACTTTGCCTGAAATTGTCATTGACAAAGTAAAAATGGTTAAAATTTTTATTTCCATATTTATTTAACTTACTAAAGTTGGTAAAAAATAAGTTTTTTTACCATATAAAGTTATTTTTTACAGATAGTTTTCCAGCGTATTGTAGTCATCCAATGTCATTCTATACACAAACGTCAAAAAATTTCCACTGTAATCATGCACTTCCTGCTGCCCCGAGGAGGAGAAACATTTCCGGAAATTTTCTTAGTTGCCGTGGTCACGGAACAAAAAGCAAGCTCCTGATTGATTGGCTGAAGAATGTTAAAATTTCGCTTATAAATTTCGTCCACTAAATAATAATTGTACAGTACGTTTCACGAAAATTGGATACGACTTAATGATTTCCTGGGTAGGTCCCATTGTGTCGACAAGAGCTTGGCAATAAATAAGTGAAGTATGAAGGGACGGACTAAGGAAAACAAGTAATGATATGATTATATTAATGTAATCAAATGAAATAACATTTTTTTTAAATAGTACTAGTCATATTTATTTACATTTATAATGTCATTCTATAGATAGTTCTGTTTCGCTATCGCTATCCTCATCAAAATTAATTATAATAGAATTAATTATACGATCCAGACTAATATACGAATTTTCTACAGTTATTACGTGACGGACTTTCTTCAAAATATATATCATTCGCCGCCATGTAGTTCTGAATCTCCAATTTTGTATTATTTGAGCTTGGAGCTTTATGTAATTGGCGACTGTGATAGCTCGCATTGTCCATTACTATCACGCTATTCTGAGGAATGTTTGGTAAAAGACAATTCTTGAACCATTCCTCAAAAACTAACAAATTTTACCACAAAAAGATATTTAAATATAAATTAAGCAACCTAACCTACCTGATGTGCCTATATTTAATTATAATTATTACAATCCGGTCCTTTCCACATAATAATAACAAACGGTCATAGATAATGGGATGGCCCCGGTACTTTTACTGCGGTCATTAAGTTATATCCATTTTTCATGAAACAATCTTTAGCCGGAATGTTTTTGAACTTTTATCAGAAATGTTCCTTCCAGTGAATTGAGAAATCCAGCTTTATTTAATTTACCCTACATATGAACTAATCTATACAGGGTGTTTCATAATAACATGCTAATATTTAAGCAGGTTATTCTTGAGTTTATTTTCAGAAAAAAACTCCATATGAACATATCTCCTAAACATCTTAACTTTTGAGATTCTGGGTGTTAAAGATTTTCAAAAAATCTCCTTTTTTATTAATATCTGTTATACTGCTCTAGATATTTTTGTGAAACTTAGTACACACTGTCTATTCATCAGAAGGCATTTTATGGTGTATAACATGATTTTGTATTCCGACCAGTGGCGTTCGTGTGGGAATTGCCCTTGGTATTTTTCAAGAAAATAATTCATTCTTCTTCTTTTTTTAAATAAAAATTATTTTTGAAATTCTCATTCCTTGATTGATTTTTTGTCGTTTGACGTACAGTTTAAAATAAAATTCATGTATTTACACTTATTATGAAATTAGGTCTTAATTAACAAAGATTAAAAAGGATCTAGTAGATAAGAAGAAGATTTTGTTTTGTAAACATAAACAGTTTCGACAGTTGTCTTCCTAGTCTAGTTGTCACGTATTTCAGTCATTAATCTTAACAAATTATTAAGAAAACATGAAAATCTTTAACACCCTGTATCTCAAAAGTTAAGACGTTTAGGACATATGTTCATATAAAGTTTTTTTTCTGAAAATGGGCCCAAGAATAACCTTAAATACTAGCATGTTATTACGAAACACACTGTAAAGAATTAAACACACTATTGATTCATAAAGCAATTTACTCAACATATTCAAGATCAATGTACAGGTCGACAACTTTATCTATAGCTACAAAAGGAATGCAGGCAAAAAAATGTTAAGTAAACCCTAAAATTAAATTTACCATTTAAAATATATAAGTATATAAGAAACTAATATTCTATTATAGTTTCAATGTTCTTAAAACTTTCTTTTCATACTATTTATTTTAATATTTAAATGCAAAATAAAATATTTTTTTTATTAAAGTACTTCTAATCTAAAATTAGGGCAACATGGCACAATATCAACGGTAACCATGGGTAACTGGTGGCTAGAGCTAATTTGATAGGTTATATCCCAGACAGAGGATGACGTCACGCGCCTGGTGACACGCCTATAGTGCCAGCGTGCTTGGTCGGCGATGTCCAATATGCTTCATCCAGTTGCGTAGTGATAGGGTTTGTTTTAAAACTGTGATAATGAATGAATATACTCTGGTAAAACCCTTCATAGTCAAACCCGCGAAGTGATTGCCAATGTGTACAGGGTGTGTGAAGAGGAATCACAAATTAATACATTTAAATTGCCACTTAAGCGGAAGCTAGAAAGGCTCGCAATGTATACGGGAGTAAGCGTGGGTGCAGTAAAAAACATGCACAAAGAAGATACTGAAAGGAAGAAAATAACCCGAATCAATTGTTGTCATCTCCTGTCAAAAAAGGGACCGTCTCTCTGCTGTCGAAAAAATCGAAGGCTTCGACTTTGGCATTGTTAGGAGAACAATACAAAAGTTTTATTTGGAACTAAAAATGGTTCCAACCTTAAAAAAGTTGCTACAACAGCTGAGAAGTGACATAAACTTTCCGTTTTCCCGTGAAATTTTGAGGCGCATGTTGAAATCAAATGGATTTTATTGGCAAAAATGCCAAAATAAGCGAAAAATATTAATTGAAAGGCCTAATATATTACACTGGCGATACAAATATATTCATGCCATGAAAAAATATAGGGAAGAAGGTTGTCATATAATTTACATAGATGAGACCTGGGTAGACAATGACCTAACGGTAAAAAATTGCTGGCAGAGTGCAGATGTTTTTGGGGTAATAAAGTTCCACTGGGAAGTAGGTATTATATATATATATCCTATAAGTCCTTTATTTGTTCAAAATTTGTTCGATTCCCGCAGAGATAAAAGATTTTAGAAGAAATTGCCTCTCGGCTAGTTTGTAAACTGTGACCAAAAATTTTTTAGGTAGATTTATCATAGTTCATGCTGGATCAAAAAACGGTTTCGTGGAAAATGCTCAGTTAATTTTCGAAGCTGGCCAATGTTCTGGTGACTACCATGTAGCTGTTTTTTCCATGTTGAAAGAATGGCAGCTTGTAAAACGTAATTATTTAACCCTTCATAAAAATAATTACCTATCTACAAGAATTTCCTATTTTTATTACATTATTAAAATAATATTAGCACGCCCATGGGTCGGCCATGTTTTAACAGATATTGCTTTCCCCTTACTGATACCCCGTAGCTATAGACTCGCGTGTCGAACTGTATTCGTCAATATGAAAAATCTTTTTTTTTTATAGATATTGGAAAAAAGGATATGTAATTTTAAAGACAGAACAATACCTAATAAAAAAGGTACTCTTCAATCGAGTCCATAAACCACACCGTTAGGCGCAAAACTGAAATTAAAGTCTACATCCTAAAATCGATTAAATAAATCTTTTTACATTTATTTTGATATAATATTGTCATTTGCAATCAAACAATTCTAAAATCTAATGATAATAAAGAATGTTTATAATTTCCTTATAAATTTGTTTTACCTTAGGCTTTCATACATTTATTTATACTAAATTTATTAATGTAAATATTATTGATGGGATATAACGTCAATCGCATGTCGCGGTACATACCGTCGCGCTATACAAAAATATCGATACACCGCTACGAAGTACCGCTACTAATAAACTTAATAAACTATCAAATTTATTTTCGATCGCAGATATAGCGCTATCTATCCCCTCACGTAAGAATCCAGTCTAAATACTTTTTTACCTAATAGGGCCGTAGTATCAAAAGGGATTATGGAAGTCCAACGGTAGGAGAAGCAAGGTTTTTAGTTACGTAAAAGTCCGCAAAGTCTTAAAATGTTATTTTGTTTAAAGTTTCGTTTAGTTTTTTATATGTAAAATTTTTTATAAATTAAATAGATTTTATCATCGTATTTATCGTTATCAGGCAAGGGTAAAGAAATCCAGATTGAACGAAATTTTTACGTTTGCGGTAGGGGAAACCGAGGAGGATTGTGATCATTTTTACTTAAAAGAACATATCTCAATAAACAAACATATCATCATTTTAAATCAAAGTAAATAAAAGTTATAAGGTTTCTGAGAAAATCCACGAAAACTGATACTACTCGCTTTGTAACAACTCTCCGAGGTAAATTGTGGCAGGTACCAAGGTAAGTTGTGACAGCTGTGTATCTAGACTATATTTAATAGATAAAATTACTTTTATATGAATTATAAACAAAACACACGTTTTCTTGCATAAAATTACTTTAATTATCATTTGGGATAATGGTAGGAACTACAATAACATGAACATTAACATAACAGTATTAAATCTTTTATAAGTAACTATGGTTTAGGTTGTAAGAATTGACAAAAGCAAACGAACAGGAACAGAAATAAACAAAAAAAAATTACAAAAAGCGTGTAAAATATGCTAACCAGAAAATAACCGTTAATAGGAGAGTTGTGACAGCGTGTCGCAACTCTCCTAGGTGCCAAAAATCGCGATCTGGTCAGAATAATAATTCGTAATTTCGAAACAAGATGCAAACACAGCAAGACAAGACTATGCCTCGCTTTAAAACTCCAAACCCACACAATATAAGAAAAATAGCATAACCGCGTGAATAACATATCATGATATAAATACAATCAAAAATGTTATAAAAAATTTACTTTTCGATTGGTTTTTCATGCAGACGTCGTAATCACGCAACCACTTGTCGTGGGCCATTGGCGCGTACTGCGTCAAGTAGCGCGTCTATAAACAAACAATCGTGCGCTGTTGCCAGCTCGCTAACGGCGAGAAATTATCTTTGTCACAACTCTACTCTGTCACAATTCTCCTCGGTCTCCCCTACGATAATGTTTTTTGGTATAAATTTGTTCCTGGAAATTTCAAGATTGAAATCGTTAACTTTGATACGAAAGCAAAGTAATATTATTTTTTTTAACATTAATATAGTCAGTAATAACTAACGAATAATTATAGTACCGCTACAAAGCTCGCTACCCGCTGCATCATTAAAACGTACCATACCTATGGCTTTTTGATCCGCGACATCATTCGTTCCGGCACGCGGCGGGTAATTGATCGTCTCAATAGTGTATAGCGTCAACAAAGCAAATACCCTCCAAGAAATGCCCTTACAAAAATACCCCCCTACTTCAAACCGGCTTAGCGGAAAGCGACGATATTGCCTTCCTGGTCCACGACACGATTCGCTCCGCGAAATCGTGTTTACCGTCAAAGAAACTACCCTTAGAAAATACCAGCTACTTCGAACCTGTGTACCGCTACGTGACGGTAAGAAAAAATACCGCGACAACATAGCTGTACGCGAATACCGTCTCACCTCTAGTAAATATACACAATAGGCCACACTCCGAATTTAGAAATTCAGGTCGAAAAACCTTGTTGAATGCCGTACGAACATTATGCTGCGATAGACTTTTAATCTTCCTAATTTTGTTCTTCCCACATTTTATTAAAGGTGAAATAGTAAAGAGATTGTACATATTTAAGTAAATACGAGGACGCGAAGAACATTTTCAAATTGAACCCCCCACATTATACAGTGAATCCCAGAAGAAATGTCTAAATTCATTTAAAATTCAGCGGTAAGTTTTTCAAAAAACGCTCGTACCCGTCGATTTTGATTTTTTAATTTTTTTTTGTGGTAATTTCATGTATACAGGGTAGCTCAAAAATAAGTTACGACCATCAACTTCATTTTTTCAAATGAAAACATATATTTTTTATTTCATTTTTGAATTTTGCATTGAATTCTAAGCATGTTTCATGTACCATGTCCTATACATAAACTCAACAGTTATTGAAAAAATTAGGATTGAACATATCTATAAGTAAGACCTGTTTATTAAAAAAAAACACAACAAAATCAAATTAAATGTTGAAAATGTGCGCCATTTACGGCTTGACAATATCCAAGACGATCAATAAACTCTCTTTGCACGTTTCCAACCATTTCCGGACACGCACTTCTCTTCGGGTCCTTTCTTTCAACTCCTGCATATTGTTTGGCCTGTTAACAAATACTTTTGATTTGAGGTAACCCCACAAAAAAAATCCAGCGGAGTTAGGTCTGGCGACCTAGCAGGCCATTCGATAGGTCCTCTCCTTCCAATCCACTGATTGGGAAAGGTTTCATCCAAAAATGTGCGCACAGTGGCCGCATAGTACGGAGGAGCACCATCTTGTTGGAATATCAGTTCTTCGTCAGGGGAGTCTGGGTCCAATGGATTCGGAAATAAAGCCACTAATGCTGGAATTAATTCTAATTGGAGAAATTCGAGATATACTTGTCCAGTTAAAGACTGTTCAAAGAAAAATGGACCAATTACTCTTTCGCGTACGATTCCACACCAAACATTTATTTTCTTAGGGTACTGGCTGTGAACCTCTATCATCCAATGCGGATTTTCTGTTGCCCAATATCGACAATTTTGTCTGTTCACATTACCATTCAAATAGAACGTAGCTTCATCCGAAAAAATAATATTTTTTACTAAATTATTATCTAGATTGCACATATTTTGCATGCGTCCGCAAAACTCACTTCGCCCATCGAAATCATCTTCAAATAACTCATACACTGGAATAACTTTGTATGGGTGATATTTGTGCTTTTGAACTACTCGGTGAACAACAGATTTCGGCATGTGTAAATCGGCCCCAATGTGCGACAGGGGAGTACATGGATTTTCTTCCAAGGAAAGCAAAACGTCAAGTTGTTCATTTTCATCTCGAATAGGACGACCAGATTTAGGCAAATCTCTAACATGACCGAATTCTCTAAACTTAGCCTCTATTCTACTCACCATCTTTTGACATATGGGAGGACGATCAGGATGGATTTCATTAAATAATTGGGCTGTTTCTATTTGAGTACGTGTTTTATCACCAAACCCAACCATGCATAGAATTTCAATTTTTTCCCGTTCCGTTAACTTCACCATTATTGTGAAAACCGCAACTTTGAAACTACGCTTGACAATAATTATACTTATTTGAAATAAAATTTGTCATACAGTTTCTATGGAAATAAACGGTGACAGTGAGACAGTACACTCTTACTTATTATGGAGCCCAAAATGCCATATTGCCAGAAGATTTGATAGATCGTTGGATTCCCTAAATGATATGTTCAATCCTAATTTTTTCAATAACTGTTGAGTTTATGTATAGCACATGGTACATGAAACATGCTTAGAATTCAATGCGAAATTCAAAAATGAAATAAAAAATATATGTTTTCATTTGAAAAAATGAAGTTGATGGTCGTAACTTATTTTTGAGCTACCCTGTATACATGAAATTACCACAAAAAAAAAAAATTAAAAATCAAAATCGACGGGTACGAGCGTTTTTTGAAAAAACTTACCGCTGAATTTTAAATGAATTTAGACATTTCTTCTGGGACTCACTGTATAATTATTTTCTATTTGGCATAAAAAATACGGGTACGTTTGTATAATGTTGTCAATTCCGAAAATTTGTAGTCTTCGAAATATCTCCAATTTAAAATGTTTATATGGCAATTTCGCTGATGCGGATTTTGCTAGTTGTCTATGGCGGCGTTGCAAATTAGTCAAATGCCAAAGAAATAAATTTGTCACATGTTCTTGTCACATTCTCCATAAATACTCCAAACATATTTAAATAATCTTCGTTTGTATTTGTATTATCAATCAGTTTCAAATGGTAACTGACAGCTTCATACATCTTTAAAATGCCGATGTACATCGGCAAAATTTTGCCGATACCGATTATTGGCACTAGTTCAACTTCATGATCATGTGTGTATGGTTAACGACATCCCTGTAGAGTGCATTCTTATATGGCACACCTTGTATATGAAAGCCAATTATTATTTAAATTAAATTAAACCCAAGCGAAGTTATTTCCTTCGATTTCTGTTTTCTAATGAGTTTTTTAAGTGGATAAGATCAGGAATAATATATTTCTTTTGTTGGGATAATTGGAAAAATAAAAACCGAATGTCTTGTTAGTTGTGTAGGTTTTGGAGGTTGGAAATGGAAAAATAAAAATTAAATTTAATAGGTGAATAACACTGGTGTTCTTTACTTTAACAACCTCAACGAAGAAACAAAGAAAGATTTACATTTGGCAATGAATTCTGGGGATAACGTCTATTAAATTTTAATTTAATAATCTCTTACCGAGAAAAACTTAAAATTACATTTACGCATTTAAAATAAATTGTAAAAGGTATATAAAAAAATAATATTCTATTATAGTTTCAATATTATTAAAACTTTCTTTCCATACTATTTATTTTGATATTTAAATGCAAAATAATATATTTTTTTGATTAAAGTACTTTTAATCTAAAAATATGGCAACATAGTGCCTTGTCAATGGTTACAGTGTAGCTAGCGCTCATTTGATTGGTTATATCCCAGACAGTTGATAGCGCATGCGCCTCGTGAGACACCCGATGGACCATCGGGCTTGTTGTTCGGCGATGTCCGATATTTTATGGATGTACCCACCCAGTTGCGTAGTAATAGACAGGGCAATAGTTATTGTATTGTGCAAAAATTGTGCTTCATGATGTTCATTGTGTCGTGTTTTAGGATGTTATTTTAAAATTTTGAACTATGTGATAATGAATGAGTGTACTCCTGGTAAAAACAGGATACACAAATCAATGTATTTAAATTGCCCCTTAAGCGAAAGCTAGAAAGGGACATTAATATGCCCAAAACTGAAAAATAATCATTAATCAATTAATCATGTAGCTGTTTTTTCCAAGTTGAAAAATGTACATCTTGTAAAAAGTAATTTTTTAAACCTTGATAAAAATAATTACCTAAAATGCAATTACTGAAGAATTTCCTATTTCTATTACATTATTTAAAATAATAGTAGTACGCCCATGACTAGACCATGTTTTAAACGATATTGCTTCCCACTTACCGATACGTCGGAGACGTCGACCTTTACGTTCCCGGGGTATGGTCCGGTCATCCCGACCCATCCTGTGTATAGAGTGGTGATGCACCATTTTTCCAAAAATTACATCTATCTACTTTATTTGTTAAAAACAACATTGTGGTAATAAGATCGCACAATAACCGAACTAAAATATTTATTCTTTGGTTTCAGGTTTGTTTATGGGGTTACACACTTTATAGAGTTAAATATTTGAGAGGTTTTCATCTTCTTCAAGAAATTTGTATTGCTAGACGAATAAAATGACAGCAATTCAGCTTTCTGGTAAGTATAAAATACGTTCATTTTATGCATTTTACGAAATAATTGTATTCTTAGTTAGATACGATTTAATGTACCTTTTTCGAGATAAATCGATTTAAAAATGACCTTGCGTGGGAAGAAAAGAAAAACGTAATTTAAAATAAACATATTTTATTCAAAATCCTATTTTCTTAAAGGCAAATCCATTTTTATGTATTACAATTTTTCGTTATCTAAAGAAATGACTTTAAAGTAAAAAATAGAATTTTAAATCAAATATATTTTTTAAAATTATTCATTCATTTCACCCTGTATATTATATACAGTGTGTTTTCTAATAATATGCTAATATTCTTTGGTCCATTTTCAGAGAAAAACTTATTGATCATAATAATATGTCCTTTTGAGATACAGGGTGTTAAGGATTTTCAAAAAATTTCCTTCTTTATTAATATCTGTGATACGAGCAGTTTAGTTATTTTTCTGAAATTTGATACACTCTTTCTATTCATCAAGAGGCATTTTATGATATATAGCATGGTTGCCCTCGGTATTTTTGAAGAAAAGAATGGTACGCCAGTTCTTTTTTTTTAAATAAAAATTATTGTTGAAATTCTCATTCCTTGCTGAGCAAATGTCATCTCTTGATTTTTTGTCGTTTGACGTACAGTTTTCGTATAAAAAAAAATGAAATTCATTCTGTTGCACTCTGTTATGAAATTAGGTACAGTGCAACCTCGATAATCCGAACCGTCATTACACCGGATTCTTCAATAGTCCGGCCAACATGTCAACTGCATTGTGTACTTTATGAACCGGATTTGATAGTACATACATACTTATATTCGATTCCATCGAAAGAAGGACCATTCGTCTGATTGGAGACCACGAGCTAACGAAGAACCTCGACAGCCTAGAACATCGAAGACAGGTTGGTGATATTACTCTCTTTTACAGATATTTTCATGGAAAGTGCTCGGCTGACCTTGCCCTCTTAATATCGCCCAGAGCGGGGAATAGCAGAAATACACGACGAACCACTGCCGCCCATCCATATTTGGTTAAGCTTAGTACTCCTCGAACTTCATTATTCAAGAATTCTTTCATCTGGAGGACTTCATCGTTATGGAACGACCTTCCCGAGATCGTTTTCCCGACGAATATAACCTCCAACGATTCAAAACCAACGTGAATCGCTTTTTGCGCACACACACCACTCTCAGAGTGCCCTAAAGGATTTTTCCTGTGCTTGTGTTCATAAAAAAAATACTCGGTAATTCAAGCAAACAAAAATTACAAATTACTTCACAAAATAATATAGAATTTAATAAGTATGCGTCTGTATTAAATAATTTTTGTTTATGTACTATTTTCTAGTTGTTTTGTATTAAATGTTTCGTTTTTCAATAAAAAAAACTGTCTCGTTTCAATAATCCAAATTATTTACTAATCCGGATGACTGCGGTTTGAATTAGTCCGGATTATCGAGGTTGCACTGTATTAACAAAGATTAAAGATAATGTAGTAGGTAAGGAGCAGATTTTGTTTTGTAAACATAAACAGTTTTGACAGTTGTCTGCCTAGTCTAGTTGTCACGTATTTAAGTCATTAAACTTAACAAATTATTAAAAAACATGAAAATCTTTAACACCCTGTATAATAAAAATTAAGACGTTTAGGACATAATATGTTCATATGAAGTTTTTATTCTGAAAATAGACCCAAGAATAACCTCCTTAAATATTAGAATGTTATTAAGAAACACCCTGTATATTGACTAGTCTTTTATTTAGTCAATTTAGGACTCCTAGAAAACAGTGGCGGCTCGTGACCTACGATAGATGGGGTTATTTTTGTGTAACGACTAAACAATTACTTACTAAAATGCGTTAGGTAAAACATATTTTTATTTATTTTTTAATTTTACACAAGGAAATACAACTTTTGGAAAATAAGGAAGGTTTTCTTAGTGTGTATAGTGCTTAAACGTAAAGTCCGTTCTTCGGTTCTTAATTGTAGAAAATTGATCAATAACAGCCTCATTAAAGTTTGGAATACCCTCTATTTTCATATATTTAATTTTTAAACTTTCTAATAAAGTCCCTAGATTTACCCTTGGTGGTCTGCGTTAAATTAATTTCGGGTTTAGGTCTTCCCGCATTATTCACTTCAATTTTTTGTTCCAAATCCAAAGAGCTAAAGTTATTTTTTAAATAGTCCACCGTCAAACTATTCATTTTAACTTAATAAATATATAATAATAAAATATTAAAACATACACGCTCGAATTTCTAACTAGATGCACAAACAGACAACGGCGCGGCGCGATGCACACTAAAATTGTGCGCCTTTCCCATGTTAAATCGTCATAGCCCCGCTATCCCCCGCTGTCTCCCGCCACCTGTTACTACAGAGAAACTGCATTATGCCCCGCCTACTTAATCGCACATGCGAGCAAGTCTCGTCATAATCGTCATTAACCTCGACCGAGGCACGGTTGCCGGATCGAGAGCCTATAATATACAGTTTTGTTGACGGTACGATAAAATATTAAGGAGGGTCTTATACGATAAATAATATTCAATGAATATATATATATAATTTGTTCGTTTTGGGGGTGCACGTGCGCATTTGCTCCTGTGGAAGAACCGCTACTGCTAGAAAAGTAATCGTCTTTGAGACAAAACAATTTTGATAATTTAATTGTTTAACGTAATATTTCCTTAACTTCCCCCTTAACAATATTCCTGCTCGGGCTGTATAAACCCGCCAATGTGTATAATATTTTAAGCTCGAATAATTTTCTTTGCTAAAGTCGGTACAAGAGACTAGTTAGTCAGATAAAATGATGTAACTGATAATTTATTTCTTCCTCGACCTTGCGTCCTTGCATTTAATAGCCGGTGGAACTTCTCAGGCACGGTTCTTCGCGTTTAACCGGTAGCTAGAGAAGGTTCCCAGGGATCCAGTTTGACTATAAACGGTTCACAATTATACGAGGAAAGATAAACAAAAACAGTACCATGCAGCTATTAAAATCGGGGTCCTGCGTGGCAGCAGGAAAGTCATCGGTTGATTAGTATTTTTTACACGCAGCTTGCGAGTAGATTTTGTATAGGTTTGACAGTGGCACATATAAATGCCAAATAACCCGCACATGATCAGTCACGTAACTTTCAACTGTAGAATTTTTTTTGCAAAAAAATTACAAAATATGACATTATTTTTCAAAATGTTTAAAAATGTCCCCAGAAAAGGTTGTTGGTTGTTCTCTAACGCATGAGATTTGCGTGCCTCTAAGAGGCTAGCACAGATTTTGCTTCTGTGCACACTTTAAACCAACTTCGCATGCATCAGGTATGTAATGTTGCCATTTCATACTTTTTAAAAGTTTGTTCTGTTCTGTTCGAATTTCCAATCACCTCCTGCTTTCCAGCATCCAGCCAAATACAGTGAAACCTCTCATAACGGACACCTCTAATAAGCGGACATCTCTATTATGCGGACATTTTTTTCAAAGTCCGGAACTAGGTACATGAAATTCCATGAAAATCAACCTCTCTTGGGCGGACACTCCTTTGAGGGGACGCGGACAGGATGTTTTCATACAAAGAGTGCGAAAACCCTCCTGTAAACGGACAAAAAAATAAGTATTTGGGAGACGAATAAGTACGATGCAAAATCTCTCTGAAGACAGACCGGCAACCAATCGCATATGCGGGGCAGCGCGAAAGGACTTCGCCGAATAAAAGTATGTGTGATTCCCCGACAGCAGTCCGCCGTTTATTTGTGAGTTCTAAAGTTAAAATCGTAAACAAATGCACAAAAATGTCGCGTTTTGAGTCTGAAAGAGAATATTGATGTTGTGGAAGTTTGTAATTTCATAACAATGATTTGGGCGAGTTCATTAACATTGATAGCAATGTGCTATTAGAAGATGATAGGGACCCCTTTCCTACCGATTATGTAGTTCAAACTGAAACCACATCACTATCTGACGACTCTGAGAAGAAGTTGAATGCAGTAATCAAACAAATGTCACCAATTATCAACAAGTATGGTAAAGGAATTATAAGAGTATGCAAAGAATAGAGGTGACTCTACGGCAAGGGCATTGTTATCAGACTTCGAATTACATTTTCTAGATTACAAGTATAAAACGCAAACACGTCAAACTACGTTGTTAGATTTTTTTAATACTACATCCTAACTAAAACTAGTGTATTTTTGTTATGTTATGTTTATTTGTACATACGTATACATACTACATAGTAATAATTTTGCATTTACATATTACCTAATAACAAATTTCCCATGGTCGGACACATTTAGACGGTCCCGTAGGTGTCCGCCTAAGAGAGGTTTCACTATATTATACGATTGTAATACCGAATAAACCTCTGTATTGTATGGCAATCTTATTCATCCTCTGATACTATTCTCAGGCTGGACATAATAACACCCCGTCAGAAATAAAAGTCGCCGCAAAAAATCGATAAATAAAAGTATTATCCTTATACACTACATTCAAAAATCGAATACCAAGAAACCCATATGAAATATCGTCCGAGCAATTTCGGGATACAAAGCAACACAACAAAAGGCGCATCTGGGCATCCTACATCACACCTCACAAAAGGCCCCATCTTAAGCTATTTTAACCCATATGGTCAGATACCAGAAGGACCGTCCCGCATGGTATCGCTTTTGTAGCCCCAACACGTTCTGGTGGTTCTCTGTCGGAACCCACTGAGAAAAGCCATAAGTTATGCCGTAGTAAGACAGGTCGTTTCTGTAGGATTTGATTCTCCGGGTCTTTCTATAATCCGATTTAGAAGATTTTTTATATTGAGGCCATCAAGTCGCGACTTAATTTATTTTTGTTATTGTGTGGTGCGTTTCGGGTTTTGGAGATATTTATCATCATTAGATACTTTTCAAGAATTTGTTGCGGTGATAATAAAAAATTTTTAAATTACTTGTTTAATAATAGTTATACGACCAAAAAAGGATTGCAATTAAACGCCGGTTTGCTGGAATGCAACGATCGATCCTAATGATTTTTTTAAAAATTGTTACTAAATTTGATGTCGTACCATTAGGAAATGCTATATGCAATTATGAAAGTTAATTACCCGAAGAACAATCCAAATATTATTTCCTCAATTAGAAAATTATAGTAACGTCGCTTAAATCGCAAAAATGGCCGTATAGAACAAAAGTTTTATATGACCTATAAGTAAAACACCCAGTGACATCGTCAAAACTCAACTGGACTTACTACAAGTTCTAAAATTGCAAATAGCAGATTAAGGACCGATATTTCAAAGTCACCTTAAGGTACAGAATGACATAAGTCATCTTAACACAAGTTTAACAGTATATTAAGATACAAGTTTCATAAGACATTATCTTAGAGCACGCGTTTAATTTAGTACAAGTGCTCTAATTGTCTTATGAACCGTGTATTTTATAATACTTTTTCTATTTGGGTCTTTAAAGTCTGAAAGTATAGTAGATTTTTTCCATTGAATTAATATTTTCTTTTTGGGTTGGCAATACTTCTACAATTTAATAAAATGTTACAAGTATCAAATATGCCATGATGCCAATTGAACACAACAAAGCTTCTTCCCATCCGTCATAATTAAAAATAAGTATATTATTAAAGTTAATAAAAATGAGTCAGAAATATGAGATATTGCAGAAAATAATCTAGAAAAACTTTTAAAAAGAATATGCAAAACTTTGAGTTATGGTGCGAGCAGAACAAAGTGCAAAATGTTGAACAAATTAATAAATAATACTATTGAACAAAATATTGTGTCGACACAGAATCTGACAGGAATAACAATTAATGTCCAGGAAATGTATACCGTAACTATAAATATGTATATATAAAGTAATATGTATAATACTATATTGAATTAAAAATAAAAATTAGTACTTTATTGAATAAAACTTTAGAAATAGAGCATAAACTGGAAGATATTTCTATTATTTTTAGGTTATGTTGTTTTATAGTTGTGACCGGAAATTAGTTGACGGACACCGTCAGCATGTTATATATTTCCGAGTATAGGTATTTCAGATAAATATCTAGTAAAAATGATCTATTTGCAAGGTTAAAGGTTAGTATTTTAAAGTTTTTAATAAAACATTTTTTACGAATCCATAATGCCTAGAAAACTAATTTCAACGAAATCGAAGTAAGCCTAAAATTCGAATCCTACTTGCTGCTAACATAAAAAAAAATAAAATTTCAGTTTCATAAAGTGGCAGGTTATTAAATTTTTTTGCATTAGTTTAAATTAAGGTTTACCATAACATTGCTACCTTAGCTAACTTAAGCTAACATCCAAATATCGGCCATTTTTATCCGCTTTAATGAATTACGGGGTAAAACGAAGGTATCGACATCTTATCAAGCGACTTCTACTCTCACTTGGCCAATCTTTGAAGAATTGTCATTGATCAAGTCGTGAAGGTACAGTGAAACCTCTCTTAGGCGGACACGTACGGGACCGTCTAAATGTGTCCGCCTAATAGAGGTGTCCGCCCATGGGAAATTGGTTATTAGGTAATATGTAAATGCAAAATTATTACCACTTAGATGTATGTACAAATAAACATTTATTAAACATATCAAAAATACACTAGTTTTAGTTAAGATATAGCAGATACTAAAAAAATCTAATAACGTAGTTTGACGCGTTTGAGTTTTAAACTTGCAATCTAGAAAATGTAATTGCAAGTCTGATAACAATTCTATTGTTGTAGAGTCACCTCTATTCGTTGCAAACTCTTGTAACGCACGCATACGCGATTGGTTGCCGGTCTGTCTTCAGAGAGTTTTTGGGTATATGGGTACTTCTCCCTTGGAGATATACGGGTAGTTCTCCCTTGGATCTTTTTTACATTCGTGTACTTTTTGAGAAGGAAAAAACACTTTTTTTCTTAAAACGCATAATAAATACTATCCCATTTGTGTAGAACTTCTTTGGACACGTTGAATGATAATTCTAAGGGGTAAGCTTGCGCCTCGCCCGATTTTAAATTTATAGGTACTTAATTATTTATTACTGGTTCTAGAGACGTCTTAAAGTACCGACAGAGCCAATACGCACGGCAGACACATTTTTAATAACGGCACGTCGGAAAATTATATTACAATTTTTATAAGGTGCTGTCCGACAGACAGAGATGATAGATAACTAAAATGGAACCGGTACTAGAGGCGCCTCCATTAGTAAAATGCCCAGAAGGCCATATAGGTGTAAGTGTTGCGCTCGAGGTGGTTTGCACAAGAAGAAAATCGAAGTTTTTGCATTTGCGGCCATTTCCGTGGAATTAAATAAATTATATTCTATTTTTCCAATGATTCGTGGACAGTGGCGGCTCGTGACCTATGATAGAGGGGATTCACAAGTATGATGAAATTTTTCTAGGCATTTTAAATGTAGCAAGAAAAAAAGTGAGTGATAGACGTGTTTTGGACTTCCATTGTCTTTATTTCGTTTAAATCACAACATTTAACTGGTAAGTATCTCCAGTCGTCTTCAGGTGAATACTGAGCAAGTTACTAAACTACGAGAGTATTTATACTAATAAGGGGGGTGAGAAAGTTAGTCGAGTATGACCGAGGTGGGTGCAGTCATGCGTCAATACTAGAGGACGTACCTAAATTAAGATTACATTTGCTTAACAGGGGCTTCCAAATGTTCCTTATATCTAAAGAGGGTTTGCTAAAACAACCAGGATTCTGAGTGATAACAGCTGCTTCTTTGAATTTCCTCTTTCGCCAATGTTCTTCCTTAAGTAATATACTTGATTGTCCCCATTGTAAGTGGTGGCCGTGGGTCCAAGCGTGATCTGCTGCTCCGGATCTGTTTGTTTCTCCCTTTCGTGTGTGGCTCTGATGTTCCTTGACCCTTGTTTCCAATGGCCGTAAGGTTTCACCAACATAGGATTGTCCGCACTCGCAGGGTATTCTATATACACAATTCTTTGTGTCTTTATGGTTGGTTGGTTTTGTCTTTGTCAGGTGGCTTCTTAAAGAGTCTTTGGAGCTGAATACTGTTCGAATATTGTATTGTTGCCCTATTCGTCGAATCTTTTCAGAAACCCCCTTGACATAGGGTATGTTTATGGTCGGTCCAACTTCGGTGTCATCCCTCGTTCTTTGTTTGTGATTTTGACGCTTTTTGATGGCTTGGTCTACCAGTCGTTGGGGATAACCATTCATTCCTAGGTCCTTGGTGATGTTGTTAAGTTCTTGTGTGATAGCCTCTTGTGAGTTGCAAAGCGTGAATGCTTTGTCAACCAATGTTTTAGCTATCCCATGTTTGGTATTATTCGAATGGTTCGAGGCATAATTTAGGTATTGTCCTGTGTGAGTTTGTTTCCTGTATACCGATGTGATGATGGTATTCCTGTTTCTCTGGACCACAACGTCTAGAAAAGGTAGTCTGTCATTATTTTCTTTCTCCATAGTAAATTTAATTGTAGGGGTCAGGTTGTTCATATGTTGTAAAAAAGTTTGAAGTTCGTCAAAAAAGTAATAAGAAAATGCGTTGGTTAAAACATATTTTTATTTATTTTTAATTTTACACAAGGAAATACAACTTTTGGAAAATAAGAAAGGTTTTCTTAGTGTGTATATCTGTCGGATCTTAACTTTAAGTCTTTCTTTTCTAGTTTAAGGATCTTAACGTCGTCGCATGCAACCCTCGTAACAATATTTATACAGTCCACTACTAATACTACTAAATCCATCTACGAGCTATTAAGAAAACCGAATGATGTCCAATACCCCATCATTCCTACAGAAGCAATCGGCATAAGAAGTTTTTTTTTCATATTTCAATAATAAAAAAGTTTCCCATATTATGTGGCCAACTTTTTGCCGGCCCCTGTATACAGAACAGACGTTACTATTACGTGTTATTACCAATAGAAAACCCTAATTGTTAAACCCACGTTAAATAAAATAATATAGATACTTGCATATTATGTCGATTTATACGGAATTTATCAATTTTGAACATGTATTTACACTTAACTTGATTATAGGAATGTGAATATGGCAAGTGATCGAAAGTGAATTTACTCATCGTAATATAGTTAGTCCAGCAAACACTTCCTATATCATCGATCATATATTATTTGATCGTCGCATAGAGACATTGGCGTATCTTCGAAGAATTTGTTATCGACAATAAGTCCCCAGAATCTGAAATCAATCGGAATCAATACTGAGATTTCTGGGATTGTTGATTGATAAATGGATTCTCACTTTACGCTGACGAAAACCCGGCTAGGAAAGGAAATGAGGAACACTTGGCGTTGAACTATGTAGCGCACAACATTATAAAATTATACAGGGTGTCCCAGAATGTGTGGGCAATCTCCCGGGATCAGATAGAACACTTAAAAATAACAGGAGAAGAAAAATGTATATGAACTTCTCCTGTTATTTGTAAGTGTTCTATCTGAACCCGGGAGATTGCCCACATATTCTGGGACACCCTCTAAAAATCGTTAAAATTAGTATTTTTGAATAATTTAACAGTAAATAGGTAAATTTAAAAGATAAAAATATTTTTTTTTATCAGTTTTTAGGTTTTTAAATTAATGATAAATTAGTTTTTTTAAATGCTAAAATGCTAAATAATAAAATATCTTCCCTTAGATTTTGATCAAGCTACCCACTGGATAACGTGTTGCGCTTTCCTCCTTTCTTCTAATATGTTCTAGACATTTTAGTCAATATCTTCTTTCGAATTTATAATTTATTGGGATTTACTTTTAAAAAAGTTTACTTATCAAATAATGAGCCGTATTTTGTATTTGGGGTGCTAACCTTCGATGGCGCTCGATATATATTTCGAAAATTGTCGCGACCAGTCTATTATTATATTACTATATTCGCCCAGTGGCGTAGGGGGCGACACACAGCAGTATAGGCGATAATTTGGTAAACTATATATTAATTTTAAATTAAAATTAAAAGTACCCTTTTATCCCCTAAAGTGCATAAAATATCTCTCTAACCCCAGTTTCGCAAATACTGAATCAAATAAATGCTTTAGTGTTCCTACACACCTGTAACACTGAACAGAGCTGAAAATAGCGACGACGAAGATGTTCGAATTGCTGCAATTATCAGAGCAGAAGAACAGGTTTCGTTAAAAATAAAATTACAGAGAGTTATATAGCTCCGAACAGCCACAAACTAGTAAAATAACCAGATTATCTGATACTATACTCACCGGCACAAAATTCCGCCACCCTGAAATTTTGGTCAAGTTTGATATTTTATAACTTTTTTATTTTTTATAAGATTTTCATGATTTTGTTACCAGTTTGTAGATCCGTTTATTGTGTTTTTCCTTAATTATTTTATAAAGTAACATTTTTCGATTAGGGTATATTATACAGGAGTAAATCAAACTGTTGTTTTTTTATCGTAATTTCAAAAGACCATAGGAAAATTGAGGTGGATAATTGTATTTACATACTGTTTCTTGTCATCGTTGATGAATTCTAAACATTTCGTTTCTTGATTCATACCATTATCTCATTTCTGCTGCGAGCTACAAAATTTTAAATGAAACGATGTTATTTTTAGAAAATGTACGTCATGGGTATTTCTACCGAAGCACGCACCAATCTTGTATTTGTTGAGCTCTAATCGCCCACCGTTGCATTGAGGAAATCCTCCAAGAAGTTGTTGTTCCATTTGCTCCTTTCATTGGGAACCAAATTACATTAATGCATGATAATGCACTCACGTTGCACATGTAGTGAGCGAATATCTAGATGAAGTTGCACTTCCAAGATTGGAATTGCCCGGATCTCAACCTAATCGAGCATCTTTGGAATCAACTTAAAAGGGCCGATCGTCGTCGTCGTCGTCCTGTACAACCATAAACATTGCAAGACTTCGACTGGCGCTGACCGAAGAATATCAGGCTATCCCTCAAGAAAGGATAAGTAACCTTATTTGTTCGATATCACAAAGACTGCAAGCTGTTATTGTTGCTAGAGGAGGAAATACACGATATTAAAATTGTTTTTGTTAATTAACTTTATGGTATACCAAGTGTTTGTTTTTCTTTATGAAAATAGGCTTCAAATCAGCGTTTCATTGAAAATTTTGCAGCTCGCAGCAGAAATGAGATAATGGAATGAATCAAAAATCGAAATGTTTAGAATACATCAAAGATTACAAGAAACAATATGTAAATATAATTATCCTCCTCAATTTTCCTACAGGGTATTTGGAAATTACGATAAAAAAGCAACAGTTTGATTTACTACTATATAATATAGCCTAATCGCAAAATGTTACTTTATAAAATAATTAATAAAAACAGAGTAATGAAAAAATTCGCATAAAAAATAAAAAAGTTATAAAATATCAAGCTTGACCAGAATATCAGGGTGGCGGATTTTGTGCCTGTGAGTGTATAATGCAAGAAATGGAATTATTTGCCAATGGTGGAAAACGAGGGCGCTACCTTCAGCAGGCATACGACTTTTTGAAACCGATTTCCCCCAACGAGTGTAGAAATAGAACGCTGCTTCTTGTCAGCAAGTTATATTTACAATAAGTTAAGATCAAGTTTAGGAGACGACACACTGAATGCACCGATTTTTCAGCTTCTTTTTTATAAATCTTTAATTAATTTTTTTTGGGATTTACGCCACTGATTGTTATATTACTATATTTACCAACAACATAGTAAACATGATAAACACCATTTGTTACAATAATGTGACTTAAAATAATATTTAGTGCGTCGTTTGCCGTTACTCAATTTCAATTATATTGATTAATTTTCCGATATACATACATATCTTAAATCAATATATTAATCCCCCATATAAACTATGGGTGAACTAAATAGATATCTCGCTAAGATATGGATGGGGGGATATTATATTATCGGTGGAATAGGGCTATCTCAAGGAGAATGTGAAGACCCTTGTAAAGATAAGAGATAAAGATTTATTAGCAGGTTTCCATATTGAATGATAATAAAATATATTAGTCGGAGCCAATAGTATATCTTTCGGAGATAATCCGTTAATAGCATTTGTAGAATATGATGGTATAACCTATATCGTCGCTGTTCTGATAAACGGCCATAAGAGAGGAGAGTTTCAAACTGTGCACGCACAATATGGAATTTTCTCTATCGCCAACGAAAGCTATTTTTCTTCTTCTTCGGCTACCTATGTGTTCCAGACGTTGGCTATCATATTGGCTAATCTAACTTTGTTTACAGCTGCTCGGAATAGTTCGGTGGTTGTCAGGGAGAACCAAGTTCTCAAATTTTTCAGCCATGAAATTCGTCTCCTTCCGGCTCTTCTCTTTCCTTTCACTTTCTCTTGCAGTATGCTCTGCAAGAGATTATATATTTTTTCATTTCTCATGATGTGACCCAGATATTGTAGTTTTCTTGTTTTAATTGTATTCATGATTTCTGTTTCCTTTGACATTCTTCTAAGGATTTAGCATCCTTCTGTAGAGCCACATCTCGAATGCTTCGATCTTTTTCGTCATTGCTGTGTTCATGACTCCACTCCGTATAGCAACACGGAAAACACATAGCCGCATAACATTCTTCGGCTGTGTTAATGTTTAGGTCTCGGCTCTTAAAAACTGCTGACATTTTAATGAAAACATTTCTGCTCTTTTCAATTCGGCATTTAACTTCTTGCGAGTAGTCCCATTGATCATTTATGGTGGTGCCGAGATATGTGTATTTTTCAACTCTTTCAATTGTTCCACCCTTAGCTGTCGGATGGGAACGTTGCTCTTGCTAATGATCATATATTTAGTCTTATCCATGTTGATATCAAATCCATATTGGTGACTACTTGTTATTAATCTATCCATTATTTGTTTCAGGTCTTCCATATTATCGGTAAATATTATTGTATCATCAGCGTATCTGATGTTATTTAAACGCTGTCCATTTACCAGAATTCCTTCTTGTGCATTGTCTAAGACTTCTCTAAATATGTGTTCCGAGTAAATGTTAAATAGTAATGGCGACAATACACATCCCTGTCTTACTCCACGCAAAATCTTAATTGTCTCAGTTTGGTCTTCGTCCACTCTCACACTCGCCCTCTGGTTCCAATATAGGTTCATGATTATTCTTAGGTCTTTATCGTCTATACCTGTCTTTTTCAGGATTTCTATCATCTTGTTGTCTTGAACCCTGTCAAATGCTTTTCTATAGTCCACAAAACACGCATGAACCTCACAGTCCATATCTCTGCTTCTTTGGACGAGAACTTGTACACTGAATAGGGCTTCTCTTCTCCCGAAAGCTATTTTTACGCAGGGAAAATCAAAAATAAATATAGGTCAACTATAAAATTAATAAACTTATAGTTAAATACATTTAAACATCTGGATGGACGGTAGTGGTTCGTCGTGTGTTTCTGCTATTGTAGCTCGATTTGCCATGGAAATATCTGTAAAGGAGAGTCAAATCACCAACATGTTCTTTGTCACCTCATGGTCTCCGATCAGACGAATGACTCTTCGTTCGATGAAATCCAATACCCGAAAAGTATGCCAGGATGCAGAGCTCCAAACATGAGAGCAAAATCTAGTGACTTTGGAGCTTTGTAGAGTATCAAGATTTGTATACAACTCTTTGGTAGGGAAAAGTACACCAAGTATCTACGAAGCTGCCTTGGCCAGTGCCCCAATGTGGTTATACATGCATATTTCCTCCCAGATTGACGCCCAGCAAATTAATAGACGAAGCCAGTGAATTGCGTGTCCTGCTTGCCTGGTTCGGCTAGGCTTGGCTAAATAACTGGTTTCTTATTTTGATAATATAGTATTTTGTGAACTGAAACCCAGGCACACTAAATAAATCCTAAACGCTAAACAGTTCAATTTTTATTGCTTTATTATATTATGTAATTAGCACATTAAAACAATAATTTTATCAATGAACCCAGCTAAAGAAACGTTTAGCCGCTGTCTTGCTAGTTATCGAACAATATTATTCGGAATGTCAAGTTCAAATCGCACAATTAATAACAAAAACATATTGTTTATTTATATTCGTTGAACATTATAACCAATAAGAAGTTAGTAACAGTAGAAGAGGAACGTTTACATCGTGCAGGATACTGCAACAGCATCAAGTAATCCATTATGTAAATGGTATCTAAGGTATATAAACACAATAATGCACTGGTATGAAAATATAAAGTATCGTGAAGCAAACAGAAATAGATAGATTATGTTTCCCCCACTCCATCGTATCGCATCTCACTAATTGTTCTCCAGGCGGCATGCCTCCCGTTTCCATTTAAATAATATTCAATAAATATTCATTCTGAGTGAAGTTATTTATTTTACAACAGAATATAACTTAGTAAGTAAGTAATTTTTATGGCACCTGTTTCCAACACCGTACATCTCTCCTTTCGATAGCGTAGATAGCACAAAAATTTAAAATTCAGTCGAAGCGGGAACTGATGATATGGAGTGGGAGATTTTGCTTACCTATTATTTCTGCTTTGCGATACTTAATATTGTTACTTTCCTAACTTATTACTAGGATATTGGCGGACAACAACACGTTTTGACTTTGTAGGTCGTAATAAAAGGGGATTTATGCTTCTCAAACAAAGGATCCAGTTTTTTGCCCCCAACCGCAATTTAATGTCGCATGGTTTAGACTGCCTAATTAATAATTGAATCACAAAAAGTTCTAATTTCGCGATGTAAACATAACCGGGCTATAAATATTTTCTTGATACTTTTGTTCAATATACTAAGCTCTCAGTTTGGTGAATGATCTCATGCGAGTGTATTACTGTTGCATGTTATAAAGTAATTTAGAATAGTTTCCTTTAAATGAGTGCGTTAAGAAGATTTTAACAATAAATGTGTACGTTACGGTAACGAAGAGTTTGATTATTGTGTTTCGAGGTGTGGAATTGTTGCGAGTCAATGAAAATGGTGGTTATCTTTACGGAAGGTCAGTAAAATTTTATTTAGAGCCATGGTAAAATATCTTGGACTCGGTACATCAAAATGATTCAAAATACCGGGCTGTGTACTGGAAACGTTTCTTTTCTCCAAAAATCATCTGTTGGTCTTCAAAATCCTCTTTTAATTGCCTATAGCCAACTGGAAAGATCGAGGCCATCGTCTTTAGGGCACATTATTGACCAAGAACGGTCTAAAAATGTCCTAGCCAAGCCAATTGAAAGAGGATATACAGCGTCTGTCCAGATTCGGTTACCAAATGGAAAACTTTTTACTTTGTTCTTTTACGAGAAAATGTTGTTCCTGATAAAAAGTTTTGCTTTTTATGAAAGTAAGACTGGCATTGAAAACAATATATGATATACAGGGAGTCAAAAATATATTATGGAAATTTGTTTTTTAAATAACATATCTAAAAGCCGTATTAAAGTCGGCAATTTTTTCTCTTGCGCCTGCAATGGCAATTATCATTGCACGGAATCATGCGAAGTACACCGTTCTCGATCAGTTGGCGCAATTCATCTTGCATTGCGAAAATGGAATCCGTATTACAGTCGGCAATTCTACTCTTGCAACAATTAAAATTGCACGGAATCATGCGCAGTTCACCGTTCTCGATCAGCTGGCGCAATCAGTCTTGCATTGCCAGATATGGGTCGTGCGCCATTTTAATTGCCATTGCTGCTGCAAGTCTGGGTAGAGATGGATTATTCTGTTATTTTTAACTGGTTATTAGTTGGCCGCAGCAGCTATGAACAGCTAATGGCTATTTAAACTAACTGGTACTTAAATTAGCAGTTCACATTCTTTATTAAGCATATGTACTGCTAATTCATCTCATCTTTTTTGAACTGCTATTTCTAGGTAGCAGTAGCTGCTTTAACTGCTAATCAAAACGAACAGGTTTGCCCATCTAATGGTATTTTAGGGATTTCGACAGTACCAACTGGTGTTCTGACTGTTGACAATGCGCCAGCTGATCGAGAACGGTTTATTGCGCATGAATACGTGCAATTATAATTGCCATTGCAGGCGCAAGAGAAGAATTGCCGACTCTAATACTGCTTTACGACAAATTTTAGGATTCAGCAGAGCTGCTATTTTCAATGCACTTGATAAGGTTTTTTTAAACGGACGAATAGCATTTGTTACATGATCGGCTGGGATTTCTTCACATGCTTGTCGTATTTTGTGTTTTAATTGGATGCGATTTTGACGTCTGATGTTTTGTTTTAATGCCAGTTTGTCGTTTATAGCAAGCAAAACTTTTATCAAGCATTATTCTCGTAAAAGCAAAAATAAAACAGTTTTCCATTTGGTAACCAAATATGGACAGACACTGTATGTCTCACTTGAATATATTGCCTAGAAGGCGGTAAAAATACATACGCTGTTTGATGTACAAGTTTTTAACCCATTTGGTTAAGCCCTTGGACCCCTTCGAAAGTAATTTAGAATAACTTTATTGAAGGAAAAAATCGCTAAATCTGTTCATTTCAAATGTGTTTTGTGTGCTGTTTCCGCTCGGCTCGGTGCTGGTTGTTCCACAGTCCCTTTCTAAAGATTTGTACCTGTATCTTTATTATTCAAGAAGGTCTACGCATGAATACGGGTCGTTTTTGTAAGATGGGCGTATTGTAGTGTATTTTTAAATCGCCAGGTGAACACCTGACTAAACCCGAAATTCTACGAAGTAAGTACCTTTTGAATAATAGTGGAACAATCAAAGCTTCCTTTTGCAATACTTATATTACAAGATATTTTTTCCGATATATTTGTAATGATTGTTCTCTGTACGTTCAACTTTAGAATTTATAGAATAGTACACACTTTTCATCATCACACAATGTTTAATCTTTTTGGCGCCATGTGGACTATTATAAGAACACAGCGCGTTTTAAAGATTATTAAATTAATATAGAAATGTGACAGTATGTGCGATAAATTTTAATGCCTTATTATATTAGATTAAATAGGTGTAAATAAAATAGGAAATAATGAGAACACGAAGAAGCACGTTCTTAAAGAAATTTTAGCTTGTGAATGTTCCAGTAAATTTTAATTCCGAGTTTAAAGTCGGTTCGTTTTATGAAGTCCGATATCGGATTAAATCATTAAAGGTTGTTAAACAGTAAGACGGTTAAGTTAACAATACCTTCGCTATACTTGATCGTACCGAACATTCCACTGGTTCACTGTAGTCGGCCGTGCAAAATCAGCGGTTCCAAAACAAAATTATTTTAGAATTATGTACCGCGATAAATATTTTTATCTAGTTTATTTTTCACTCATAGTTTCTTTTATTTATCAAATGAAAAACATTTTGCGTCAATAAGTTGAAGATGTTCTCAGGTATTTTTTCCTAGAATTTAGTTATTTTGGAATCATTATAGTTAATTCTATATAACAATCACTATTTTCCAAGAAATAATTAAAAGTTGCTCAAGTGCAGGATGGTATGTTCTATTTTAAATAAGTAGTTATGCTTTTAGTTTGTTTCTCATTGTGTGTGAATTAAAAGCAGTTATAAGCAATGTTATGGAAAATGTTCACAACGCCTAGAAGGTGTTTATCTTCAGGTGAACGCCGTTTGGTATTACAAGTGGAACGTTATTTTACTTAGAAAAAGATATATCGGGCCCGTTAGTGTCTGTTTTGGCAGTGCAAAAACGAACGTCTGATGCTTGCGGCATTTCAGATAAGACCTTAAGAAGACTTCGAAAAAAGAGTGAAGAGGAATTGAACAGACCATATAAAAGGGTTTGACTCCATTCTAAAACCTTTGATTTATCCAATGGGATAAAACTATCGATTAGGAGTATTGTTTATGATATGTATAAAGCCAAGGAATATATTATCCTCAAAGCTGTTCTTGAAAAGATAAAGAAGAAAGAATTTTGCGATATTGGAACTACCAGTTTGTCCATCATTTTAAAAGAGCTGGGCTTCAAATACAAAAAACGAACAACAGAAAAGTGCTTTGCGAGCGAGCTATCCAATAATGTTTCAAAAAGATGGCGACATCGGTTCTTTTTAGAACCAAAACTTTATAAAAAAGACAGTCTAAATACTATAAAAGCTAAAAAATAAATATTTTTCTTTGCCTAAACTAATTTTTAATTTACTTTAAATTATTTTATTTAGAAAATACCTAAAATATAATTTATTGTTTGAGAGCCTCCGACTACCCGACTCGAGAGGTTTTATTGCTTAGCGGACTTCATACACCGTACCGACTTTTATTAACTTTTTTTCTAAAATTACAAATCTTAATCCATATCCTAATCTGTCAATATTTAAACCCCCCCGAAACGTGACAAGAAGTTACTTTCGGAGCTTTCCTTTGGTGTTCTAAGTAAATACTGCGAGACTGGAGAGAGATTTATATACCTTCATCGTTTTGGTGCGATTCTTTCTGTTTGAGAAGCAAATAATTTAGAAATTGAAAACTTTAAACTGTCCTTTTTAAAAAACTACCCCAATTATTTGTCAAATATTCAAAAATGTACATTCAAATTAATATGCTGAATTTCGGTAATAATTAGCTAAATTTAGTATTTTTTAACCGATAAAACAAATTCTAGGTCACAGTAGTGTACGTCCTGATACGTTTAGTTCTACAGGGTAATCTTACATAAAAATTGAATTCAATTTATTTTTGAACTAAACCAATTAGATATACAGGGTGTCCGCTAATTAATGGTACATGGAAAAACCACAGACTCCTTACGTAAAAATATAAGGATTTAATTATACTTACCTATATCCGAAAGTTGATGTTAACTGAGATACAGATACAGGGTGTTAAAGTTAAAACTTCATTTTTGTTTTTCTCTAATAACTTTGCAGGAAACCAACGTTTTTTTACAAAATTTGGCAATTATGGCTTTTTTAGGACGAGAAATTGATTTCTTTGTGAAATTTTAATGTTCAATGTAGGGAGGCGCTGTCTGCGGCATTTTTCGCACTTTATTAGGTCATAACTTTTTTGTGCCTCAGTGTATTTAAGTTTTTACTGAATATAATACTTTTCCCATATTTATTACGTAAAAAAGGTATACAAAGTTCAGGTCGCCCAGAGTTACAGTTTCGGCGATATTTGCATCTAAATTGTTTAATGCGTTAGCTCAGGCAAGCAAATAATATTTTGTTACTTCTTACCAATTAACTTTACATGATAATTAATGTTCTAGTAATGGTAATTGGGAATAATCTATACAATAATTAGATTGTTCTTTAACTTACTTTAAAGTCTGTTTCGTTGCCGTTGATAGCTCGATACCCTCATTAAAGATTCAAAACAAGGGCCCGGTGGCCTAAAATATTTTACCTATAAAATGGTCTTTTTACGTACATCTAGCATAAAGATGAAGAAATTTTGACCTATTCCACCGGGTAACAGATAAAGTAACAATAGAGCCATAAAATGAAATGAAAGGATAATGATTAAAACGGCCCATCATGGTCGGAGAGTTGGGTTTTTAATGTAACCGCTTATTATTTTATTTAAATGTAATAGATTTTATGATTTTATGAATTTATTTACAAGAAAACTAATTTATTTACAGATCAAAAAATATTGACAATTTCAATAATTATAACTCGATAAAATGGTCCTCAGAAGAATCTGAAGAGTCATCATGTCCTACGCTTATTACTAAAGGCTCAATTTCCATAGTTGTGTCAATTACGTTGTCAAGTTCCCACATTTTTATCTTGCCAAACTTTAGATACGGTGTGCCCTTCGTTCAGCCAAGTTTCATCCAAATAGAAAATGTTTTTGCCTTCGCTGCGGTATTTTCGGATGGACCTTAAGTATTGACGTCTCCATCAAATAATATCTGCTCTATCAATAAGAAAAGATTTTCTGTTTTGCTTCTCCCATCGAAAGTTCATATCATGAAGTATTTTCCATAGTTTCGTTCGTGATAGCTGTGGTAAGTCCTCGTCGTAGTTAATGGCTTGTAAAATTTTGTCTATAGTTGGTATTTCCTTGGCAAAATAAAAACTATGTACTTTTCTTCTAATACCATTTTTAATGAAATTGTCAATTTCTAACGGTTTCTTTCCTGGGAGTGGTTTTGGCTCACTGAGGTTCTTAGATTTTCTTTCACGCAAGAACCTATAATATAGTAGCCTCTCCAACTCCTACCATATTGGCACACTCTGCAATGATGCTACGAACATCACTTGCAGGTTTCTGGTACACTAGAGCATCATGCACGTTTAATATTAATGTCTTTTCTCGGAGAGAATATGCACTCTTGCTAATTTGACGAAGACACGTTGGCGAAAAACTTGAAGCCATTGTTACAAGTATAGGAAATAATTCAACTTTGAGATAATGCAGTATCTAAATACAACTAAATACATAGTTTGACAAACGCACATCAAATGGCGTAATAACATCCTAAAGCAGGCAAAAATAGGTAAATTAATTACCCCTGTTGTACCTACTTTAACCCTAATCCTACTTAACAATGGACAGAGGCCAATTTTCTTATTAAATAAGGTAATATTAAAATAATTTTGGCACAGCAATGAAACACACAAACTTACGATAAACTCAAAAATGAAACATTTTCTATTCCGTAGCAACTGCATCTCTAAATTTTATTTGTTGTCCCATAGGTTACAAAATTGTTTGCAAATTAACAGTAATTGGGCAGGGTGCACTAAACAATTTAAATGCAAATATCTCCGAAACGGTAACTCTGGGCGACCTGAACTTAGTATATCTTTTTTACTTAATAATAATTATAAGAAAAGTATTATTTTCATTAAAATCTTAAATACACTGAGGCACAAAAAGTTATGACCTAATAAAAGTGCGAAATATACCGCGACATTGTATATTAAAATTTCACAAAAAAATTAATTTCTCGTCCTAAAAAACCATAATTGCCAAATTTTGTAAAACACCGTTGGTTTCTCTCAAAGTTATTAGATAAAAACAAAAATGAAGTTTTAACTTTAACACCCTGTATCTCCGTTAATATCAACTTTCGGATATAGGTAAATAATTAAATCCTAATATTTTTACGTAAGGAGTCTGTGGTTTTTCCATGTACCATTAATTAGCTGACACTGGCCCAAAAGTATCGCCATACCACTCGAGGTGACAAGAAATTACCACTTTTAAATAATATGTTATATTGCCATAATATATATGTTACATTTTATCACTTTAGGTTTCTGCTAAATTAAAAATAATTATTTCAAGAAATAAAATCTGTAATACAGAGTGTTACGCGATTATCTATTCATTTAATTCATTTGCTACTATTAGAAAAATTGAATTAAATTGTAGACCAAGATTAAAAATAATCTTCTTCTGGAAAAATCCCTGGAAACATATATGAAAGCTCATTGCCACCGTTTCAGGGGACCAAACGGAAGTTATTCTCGGGGTGTGTTTTCATATTTCTCAAATAACCTCAATATTATTATAATCCGAAAATATCGGAGTAATTTCCCTAGTTTTGATAACATCTGCAGATGTCACTATGTATTACTCCTGCACACTCCACGAATAACTTGTTACAGTCAGATAGGATGTGACGAGAATCATTTTTAAAATGTCAAGTACCATCCACCACGGAGGTTACTATTATCATATTATTATGATATCATGACCATAAACTCATAATTTAGTCAGTTTTTGACTGCTCCTGGTAACCAGCACCAAACATCTTCTCATTTCTTCATTTTCTATCTTCGATTCTTCAAGCTCGAACAGTCGCCGAGCGAGTATCGAAAAAAGCTCAGCTTATCTTCGAGATGCGGTCGGACCTCTTGTTTGACATGGAGGTATTTAATTTGGGGACACTGTCGGCGAGATAGCGCGGATTAACAAAAAAATAAAAATATTTCGGTTGAAGATTCGAGTTTCATCAGGTGATCTGCGAACTTTAATCGGTTACACCTTCCATCTACCCAAACGTTTTTTTTTGTCATGCTGTCCACATCGTCATATTATATTATGTAGTTTATAATTTATTTTTATTCTAATACTTAAGATACCAGAATTGTTTTTTTTTTAACTTAGAGTAACCTGCAAACATTGCTTTTTTATAATTAGTTAACAGTTCAGAGATGCTATTGGATGAAGCTTAAATGTACAGTGAAATCTCCCTTGGGCGGACACCAACGAGACCGTTCTTTCAAGAGGGGTGTCCGCCTAAAGGAAAAACGAATAGAAATCTGTTTTAATGAAGACTGTAATATTTTTAAAATAAACAAAAATTTGTGTCACGATGACAGCTCTTTTAAAACGATGAAAAAACTGGTAGTCCCAATATTTCTTCTTTATCTTTGCAAGAATAGCTTTGAGGGTAACATATTCCTTGGCTTTATACATATCATAAACAATATTCCTAATGGATAGTTTTATCCCTTGGGATAAATAAAACGTTTTAGAATGGAGTCGAACCCTTTTATATGGTCTGTTCAATTCCTCTTCACTCTTTGTTCGAAGTCTTCTTAAGGTCTTATCTGAAATGCCGCAAGCATCAAACGTTCGTTTTTCCACTGACACTAACGGGCCCGAGTTATCTTTTTCTAAAGTAAAATAACGTTCCACTTGTAATACCAAACGGCGTTCACCTGGAGATAAACACCTTCTAGGCGTTGGGTCACCTTACTGAACATTTTCCATAACTTTGCTTTATAACTGCTTTTAATTCACACACAATAATGAGAAGCAAACTAACAGCAAAAAGCATAACTACTTATTTAAAATAGAACATACTATCCTGCAATTGAGCAAATTTTAATTATTTCTTGGAAAATAGTGATTATTATATAGATTTAACTATAATGATCCCAAAATAACTAAATTCTAGGAAAAAGTACCTGAGAACATCTTTAACTTATTGACGCAAACTCTTTTTCATTTGATAAATAAAAAAAACTATCAGTGAAAAATAAACTAGATAAAAATATTTATCTCGGTACATAATTTTAAGATAATTTTGTTTTGGAACCGCTGATTTTGCTCAACCGACTACAGTGAACCAGGTGAATGTTCGGTAAGATCAAGTATAGCGAAGGTATTGTTAACTTAACCGACTTACTGTTTAACAACCTTTAATGATTTAATCCGACATCGGACTTCATAAAACGAACAGACTTTAGCAACAACCATAGCCAGGTTCGCATTTCTTTCCAACACCGAACTTCCTGTTTTTTCATAAAGCAATAATGGTGTTAATTTAAGGGACAAACAAATATTTGTTACCTTTAGATACTACATATAAAATGTACATACTACATATAGATATTATATGTAGCTATGAAGTGTTATTCTAATAACGCAAAAATTCATATATTGTGTTTGTCTCCTTTTTCTTTTAAATGGCGTCCAGAAATCGTTTTTCTAATTTGGAAAGAAGCTCGAAAGATTCTCCATCTCCGTGATCTTCTACAAAACTTTTAAGCTGATTGGTTTGGAATAGCATCTGTTGGCACTCGAACCTCATCGACATCAGAATCGTCGGAAAGTTCTTGTATTTCAACTGGTTTTTCAATTTTTCCATGTGAATCTTCAACAAACAAATTTTCATCCAGGTTCAAAAAATGATCAAGATTTTCATTATCAGTCGCCGATCTATCATTCCTCTGTGGGTGTACCGTGAATACCTTACCCAGATATATTGCCACCTACATTGAATATTGAGGCTCAGTAAAAAGTCAAAGTAATGGAGCGGAAATATTTTTTGTCATTTAAATATCGTTATATTGTCAAGATATACCATCACTGGTTAACCGAATAACGAAACAAATTCAAGAATTTAACCATGACTGTCGTGGTAATCGTTTGGTTTTTGCATGATTCCTCTCACAAAAGCATTTGTTCTTTTTTACTAAAATCTTATTTCACACTAACTTAGGAATGTTTACAACGGTAATAAAACTGAAATGGTTTTATGCAACGTTTTGGTAGTAAAAGCTGTTTCTTATTTCAAATCGTGTGCTTTTATATTATTAACGGCCAGTTCTAATGGTTTTATATTCCTTACCAGCAAATATAGCCAATATTGGTAAAAACCGATAAAGGATAAGTACTCGTACAGCTTTGAAAAATAAGCGTTTTTTGATGATCCGAAAAATTACAATTTTCCTCCCGACAAGGCATAAAATAATAGTTTTGCATGGGAATGTAGCCGTTCTGAGGTTTGACATTAATTTTTTTCTAACTGTTGATTTTACATCCAGATGTTCTCCACTAGACCCGTCTGCCAAACTTATAAATGATGATGTTAGGTTTCAGTAGCGGTATAGTATTTGCAGAATTATACCGTTGATCTTTTGCCTGCAATAAAACCTCATTATCTATTCGACCATAAAATAAATAAGGAAATCCCAAATTTTAAAACCTTTTCGAGCAGAGCCAGACCAATTATACAAATTCAATTTATACATATGCCTGATGCATATATAAATACAAAGTGATTTTTAATAATTTTAATCTTTAGTGGTTTTCCGGCGAGTAATTTTTAGTTAGGCTTATTAGTGGTAGAATGTGATGTCCTTGGAATTGTGCTGATAAGGGGGCATCTTCAAGTGTCATTTAAAAAAAAAGCATTTATCTACCGGTGCCAAACTAATAATTAGAAATGTGTATCAATCGTTGTTGAGTAGAAATTTTAATTCGATGGATGCTTTAGCAGAGACGTCTACTTTGACAAAAACTCCTTTATCTTCGGTAAGAGGCATAGTACTTAAACCTGTTAATTCTAGAAAAAATCGGAGTGATTCTGGCACATTTAGAAGCATTGACGAAAATGACATGGATTTATTAAGAAGAAAGATTTACCAAATGTATGAAGCACAAACTGTACCCACTTTGATTTCCATCAAAGAGCGGCTGATTAAAGACGAGACAAATATCTCTTGTAGCCTTTCAAGCCTTAGGAAAATATTGCGTAAAATAGGTTTTAAATACCGAAGCATTGATAAAAGACAAACATTAATGGAATGTCAACGTTTACGGGAATGGAGACTTAAATATTTAACAGCTGTTAAACAATTTAGAGAAGAAAATCGTCCAATTATTTACCTTGACGAAACATGGTTCGATATCCATGACACTCCAAGAAAAGGTTGGGATGATTCTTCCAAAAAATGTCAAACCAAGGCACCATCAAATAAAGGCAAAAAAATCACAATATTACATGCTGGTTCAGAGAACGGGTTTGTTCCAAGTTGTCTGTTGCTTTCAGTTAAAAACATAGCAGATTCTTCTTTAGATTACCATCAAGATACCGACGCACAACTTTTTGAAGATTGGTTTAAATATAAACTCCTTAAAAATATACCTGAAAATAGCGTCATTGTAATGGACAATGCTAGTTATCATAGTCGGCAAGCAAAAATCATTCCCAATTCTAATAATACAAAACAGAAATTCAAAATTTTATGATTGAAAATGATTTATATTTTGAATAAACTTACAAAAAACGAGAACTGCTAGAAGTATTAAAAGCTTTTAAAATAAATAAGGAATACGAGCGTGACAAGCTTGCAGCAGAAAATGGACATACAGTGTTGCGTCTTCCTCCGTACTATTGTATATTCAATCCTATTGAGCTAATATGGCACCAATTAAAATCCAATATTAGGAGAAATAATATTTCTCCTACATTAAATGCATCTGTAGTAGAATTAATTAAAAACGAAGTAAGAAAAATTTCTGCAGACAGCTGGGAATACTGTGTACAACATGTACTTAAGGTGGAAAATTCTTACAATTGTATGATTACAAATGTTCAACCTTTAATTATAAGTTTAGGCTTAGATGAAGATAGTGATACAGAGTTAAATTTTGAATAAATTATCAATAGTTTCTTAGAATTTAATTAATTTTTATTGTACTTGTTATCCTAATAGTTATACTTTTAAATTATATTATTTTCAATTATCATTAATTTTATTGTTATCATTATTTTACATTTATTATAGGTACCTAAAACTAAAAATACCTATCTATTTATTTTAATTATAAAAATAAACCATGTGGTGTGGTATACATTTTCAAGCCGGCCCTGATCCCATTTATTGGGCTTTGAAGAGGTCCAGGCGTATACAATAGGATTTAATCAGGTAGTTTATTTATGGCAGTAAGAGTCAACGGTATAATTCTGCAACAACTATAATTGTGATGCTAAAAGATGTAGATGTACTTTCACTGAATAAACTTTTGTCCATACGTATATGCAATTCCAATTACTAAGTATGGATTCAAATAGTGTGTCTTTAATAATCAAAAAAAGTATCTATTGTCAAAAATTGTATTTTGATTCAAATATTACGTTTTTACACGAATGACAATAGTAATAAAGCTCATGATGATCCATCATCAACTAAATTTTTATCGCGGCCATTAAATCCGATAAGAAGAGGATTCAACGTTGTTGCTTCTTGCGTTCGTCAGAACGGTCAGACAGGCCAGGGATGTAGTAGCTTCCATGTTGTTTTTGGATGATTACCTGATTGACAATTATAATGTGAAGAAATTTACAATATATCAGTAAAACATCTAATGGTAAAGGGCATGGAGCTATAAGGAATGATAATTAATGCAGTGAGAACTGAGATAAAATGTGACTTCGTGCAGGAAACCAGGAGAAAAACTCTTGGAAATGAGGTTTGAATTTATAATTATGAATCTTATGATGTTAACCTTTGGGTAAATGTTAAAATCAATATCCGCTCATTATATAGGAAGTAATAGGCGAAGATCCAACAAATGTTATTACTCCAATTGCAGCCAATTAGTTCCCCACCTGCAAGCAACGCCGAATCATCAAACTCATTTGATTACCCATTTGGAAATTCGACCAATCGAATCGATTTCTTCGTTTTTCCGAAAGAACCCCGTACGGGCGACAAACGTAAAGTTGCTCGACCTCCCTGTCGTCTGTCGTACAACAATAGCGTCCCATCCCCACCTTGGAATCCAAAAGTGTCTGAGTCAAACTGCTATACCGCTTGTTTTTTCACAGCCATCACTATAACAACCTGTAATCTCGCCGAGAGATCCCCAGAGTCCCCAGTTGCTACGTTGATTTAGCGCATGTAGGACGTACGTCGCAGCTATACCCGAACTTTTACGTAAAGCTTTCGTTCTCCGAGCCATACTCGAGAGATCGCGGCAAGCCTAGAGAGCGCGAAAACATTTGATGGAAAACAAATGACGTGCTACGGGGTGCAAAGGCTGTTTACTGCTAATTTCCATTGTATTGGTTTTGGATAAGTGACGGAAAAAACCTCCGGGAATACGAAAAAATTGTCATTAACAATGAGGCGTTTAACAGTTGAATCATTAATCTTTTAACTTTAATAAGAATATATTTTACATATTAATTGTTCAAATAATTTCGTCTGTGATCTTAGTGATAAGTCGTCTTCATCTACTAATAAGGGCCCATCTACAGTACAACTGAAAGTGCAACTTATGTCTATTGTGATATCAGTATTTTAATTATAATTTTGGATACTTATTTACTTGGAAACAATGGCCAGAGGCAGAAAATTAAGGAGAAAACAAGGTATGAATGAAATTTTTATAGTGTAGATGTAGCAAGAGTTGATTTTTCCAAAACATGGCTGTAATAATTATGACCAATATTTTCTTATCCGACGAGATAACGAACCAATCATATTGTTTCTTTGATTATATTATATTGACTGTGCTAATTGAAGATGATATTAACTTTTTGTTGATTCAAAGTAGATAATCGGGCTAAAATGTAAATAACGAACATAAACTTTAACCCAAACTATATGCCCATTGGTGTACACTCGTTTCAAACAGATGTTTTACCTCACCTATCGTCGATAAATTTGATCATTCCTTCATTTTATGATGCACGAGAACAACACTTCTTTAAAGGATCCCCCAACTATTATGGTGGTTGATTTGGTATCTATTCGGAGGAAGGAATACATAATTGTCTCAATTTAATCATCATCTGATTTCTCATATCTCTTTTAAATATTATCTATTAATTGATATTGGAGAATTATGGTTCTTCCGTTATTTCTTGTATTTAAGAAAAATGAAATATACTTTGATTGACTCTTTTTGTTAATATAATAGTTAGAGAGACAATAGGGGGTCCGTGAAGTGGAATATCAGTAATTTAGTTTTTCGTGGAGTTATCTGATGAAATGCCGTAGAGCGTTGCTGAGAGGCGCTGTACCGCTTTAGATAGGAAATTCTCAATAAATTCAAAATTATATCGAGCCATGTCTGAAAATGAATTTACAGCATCTGCGTGACCCCCAAAGTCACGGGAAATACATTTTCTGACAAGTTAACCCTTGCATATACTTTTCCGAGCGTGTCAAAAAAAATTAACGAAAAAATTATAAAGTCTCAAGTGACATGGGTCCAAGTGGGCTTAATCGATTTGTATTCCCATGGAGATGAGTCGTATACAATTTTCTGATAAAAAGAATATTGCGAAAGTGCGGTATTTTTTCCCAAATTTTTTTTATTAAAGTCTGGTTTATTCTGCTATATTTTCTAAAATATTCCCCTCGGAGAATTATTTCTAGGTTTATCTGATTCAATCATCTTTTCCGAACATTTTGATATATATAAAGTTACCAGAAACATGTTAAGAGAATTCGTAACGGTGACAGCAAAATTTCTAAACTTCACTCGAAATGCATGAAAGGCGTGACTTTTACTGTAATTAGTGAAAAGTAGACAAGGGCAAATGTTTAAATTCATCAGATTTGAATAAATCATACACTCCTAATGGAAAAATAGGCTTAATTTGGTAATATTGCGAATATAATATCCCGTCATACAACTGAACGATACCTGTCTTCCTGTATCTCTGCGTAACATGGTCAGAATTCCGCCTAGCTAGGTGCGATTCGTCTGGTCACGATCGTTTTCCGAATTTCCCCGAGGAGATTTTTAAAAAATTGTAATAATGAAATTGCGAGACCTGGATCGATAAAATTTTTTTCACATAATCTTTAACATATAATGTTCCATTCTAGAAAGTTTCAACTTCAAATTCGCATTTTTTATTTTTTTTTATTTTTTTTTGACACGCTCGGAAAAGTATATGTAAGGGGTTGACTTGTCAGAAACTGTGTTTCCAGTGACTTTGAGGGTCACGCAGATGCTGTAAATTCATTTTCAGACATGGCTCGATATAATTTTGAATTTATTGAGAATTTCCTCTCTAAAGCGGTACAGCGCCTCTCAGCAGCGCTCTACGGCATTTCATCAGATATAAAAGTTGTAGAGGGGGGGGACCTAAACTCCACGAAAACCCAAATTACTGATATTCCACTTCACGGGCCCCCTATTGTCACCGTCTCTCTAACTATAATGTTTGTGATTACTTTTTTTAATATCAGTTCACCAGAACCTTTAATGGGTCCATGAATTATAACGATGGATTTAATTTCACCCAGGGTTTAATTTGAAATCAGATCCAGTTTGCCAATTAAAAGAGACTGTTATTATTATTTTACACATTGATATTAAATGGAATTACAGTTAGGAATTATTTTGATAATTTTCTCATCTTTGTAAAAATATGTCATAATTTGTTTAATTACCAAAAACTACAATTCAAGGCAAAACGAAGGCAATAAAGTGTATTCCAATGTCACTGATTAATTACTTAAAAATTATGGAATTTTTGAAACGCGATAAAAAGAATGTTTGTTGACAGTCGCAAATTGCGAAATAACCGAAATTGTTTGATGAATTGAAATCATGACGTTATTCAAGGTTGTTTCGAACAATTTACTATAATTTTAGGAACGAATCGATAAACTGTAACATAGCTATTCGTATCAATTGTGTTTATATTTATTTATAAAAACACTTATATCTGTTGCGTATGTAAACTTACTTTCATACAATATCTAATACCTGTCCATAAATTGGTACTCACTTCATCGATATTTATCAGTTTTTTATTTTAATCACATGGACAGTTTGTCATTTCAGTTAATGTTTTACAACTATTGCCTTTACACTTATATTCTGTCTATTTCAATTGGTTCTAATTACAGGATACATATTTCTATTATTACCTTTTGGTACAACTAGCTTCATCAGTTTAAATTTAAAAGTCATGTTCGTCTAATTTAATTGGCCAAATGCGTTCCTAGTCCTAGCGCAGAGCAACGTCATATATCATTGTTTTCGGAATAGAAAAAGATGAAATATCTATCGAAAGCCTTTCTTTTCATTTTTGGCTACATATTCTGAACTAATACGCTGTAATTAAGATGTCTGGTATGCTACATTTGAGACTGTTGGTCGAATTATATAATATGAGTCGGAGATGTTTTGACTGGGATATTAAGGAAGTTTGTACTACTGACACAATTTCTGAGGGGTCAATTGGAGATTGGGAAAAGTTAATGATAGTATTGGATTATTGTCATATTGAGGTGTTGCATGACTTAACTTGAGATAACTCGAATGAATTTACTGTTTTAAATCTTCGCACTACCACCTGTATTGGAGTTGGTTTAGTTCCATATTCACATATTCCATATTGAAGCTTCTCTGCGGCGCTTTTTTATTGAAATCTCTCTCGTCTTTTTCATGTGAGCTTTGATGTATTATGAGAAAACCTCAAAGATGATAATTTTCCAAAAAATTGGGAGGAATTGAGGAAACCCGAAGGCTTAGGTTTAGGAATAGGGATATAATAATAATAATAATTTATTGGTAATAGCAATTGCTAACAATCTTACAAAAAAAATCATGAATAATACATATACATATCACATAAAAAATTACATATCATACAAAAATTTAACTTAAATTTCCCCCCTATACATGTTCCTTAGAATAATGTTGGCATTTCCTTACAAATATTTTCAAACTTATCGTTTTCTTATTGTCATTGGGTAAGTTATTATATTGAACAAGTCCATTGTGGAAAACATCATTTTGACTGTAACGATTTGGAACTGTAGGTACATAGAAGTGCTCTCTGGGCCTTGTTTGATAATCGTGTACATCTGATATAAATTTGGTGCTTTTTAATCAATGTTCAGGATATATACATAAAAATCATCGTGTTTAGAAATATGACCTGTCTAACACTTAACATCCTTGTTATTTCTAGCATTACTTTAACACTAGTAAGTCTATGACACACGAAAATATATCGCATGACTTGATTTTGCTTCCGCTGTAGTTTTCATTATTATTAAATAAAAATGAAATTGAGGTGCAATAATTGAATTGCGGCTGTATTATTGCTTTATAAATTATTTGTTTTGTCCAGTTTCCGAGAACACACTTTTTTTAGTTATGTATTCGGCATGTTGAGAAAACGTCAAATTCTCGTCGATATGATATATGGTTTGAAGGCAAATTTAACTATGGGGATTGAATACCTTAAACTACCACCAGAATTTCATATTTCCATGAATTCAGACCTCAAATTTATCAGTGTTGTGTTTAATCAGAAATTATTTTATTTATCTCGGAAACAGTACGATATATCTACAGGAAACTTGTAAGAAAATGTTATTAGAACTAAAAAGTGATTTTAAAAACTTAATAATATACGTTCCATTTAAAATAACAAAGTTGCTATAAATATTCGGTAGAAAATACTTTATATTGATTCAGCAGGTCCGTTTATGTAAGATGCCAAATTTCTGACATGATCCTACTCCAAAAATGCCTGGTCTGAATTGTATTCCAAACTTTTTTTCTTAACGATTTCTCTATTATTGATTATTCGTTGTATTTGGTCAGTTGCAGAATGTTTGGACGTAACTCAATGCTCAGCTTCGATCAGGATTTACACGATTTGCTGTTAAATATATTTTTTTAAATCAATCAATAAATCCAAAAATTGTAGGAAGTGTAGTAAAAATTTCCGGAATTTGCAGATAATAATGACTTATTTGCTCGCGTCATAAATAACACCTGTCATCACCGCTGGTTCAATTACATACCATTTTCGGACACTGGAAACTACAATTCTTGTATTTATATACCCTTGTCCACTTGTTTCTCTCTCAAAATTAAGATCTAAAATGGAAAAATTAAATTTAGGGAACAACCCTATCTGGAATAAAGATATATACGATATTTCTTTCCCTAAACGCATTTGCTCCGACAAATAGTTCGCAGCTTCACGCAATTTTGACCCTTATTCCACTTACTAATGGCTTTACGCCCTCTTGGACATAAAATATGGCTTTTCGAGATCACAATAACATCCTGGCTTCGAGCTATAAATGACTGAATTACGAGTGAAGCGGGAATAGTTATTTTTGCGACAATTTGGTAAAAATGTACTTGCTTTCACTGTCAACATTAAAAACGATGGGTTTTATATAATCGTGTAAAACGTATTTATGGCTTCCACGTTATTAGTTATGAATAAGAATAAGTCTTCTAGGAAATATGTATTATTCCACAATATTTCATTATAATATGCGGATTTGCTTGGTACTAAAATTTAAAAAAAACCTTTGAAAAGGCTATAAAATAAAATGTGTAAACAAACTTCCCTTTTTACTAACTTTTTCAGTTATTTAAATGAAAAATCTGCAATCTTATACATTCCATAAATAATAATAAATCAAATCTAATATACATGGTATCCCATAGTTTCATTCTCATAAAAACATCATACCGCCAACTTTCAATCCGTTACATTGAACCGTTTTCTTTCGAAAATAATCTTTCACTTCAACACCCTGTATTTCTAGAACGATATACATTTCGAAAAAGCTTATATGACTTAATCTGAATAGTTATTTGACGTTTAATATCGCCAGTTGCTGCTCTATGGCACAAAAGTTACGGGACACCCTGTATATGAATACTTAAGTAAAAAGTAATTTGGGAATATAAATAAATATCTTATTAAAAATACAGTGAAACCTCTCATAACGGACACCTCTGATAAGCAGATATCTCTATTAAGCGGACATTTTTTCATAGTCCAGAATTAGGTATATGAAATCCCATGAAGATAAAGCTCTCTTGGGCGGACTCTCCTTTGGGCGGACGGGGACAGGCTGTTTTCATTCAAAGAGTGCGAAAACCCTCCTTTAAACGGTATTTGGGAGACGGTGCAAAAACTCTCTGAAGACAGACCGGCAACCAATCGCGTATGTGGGGCAGCGCGAAAGGACTTCGCCGAATGAAAGTATGTGTGATTCCCCGACAGCAGTCCGCCGTTTATTTGTGTTTTGAGTCTGAAAGAGAATAATGATGTTGTGGAAGTTTGTAATTTGATAACAATGATTTGGGCGAGTTCATTAACATTGATAGCAATGTGCTATTAGAAGATGATAGTGACCCCATTCCTACCGATTATGTAGTCCAAAGTGAAATCACATCACTATCTGACGACTCTGATGAAGAAGTTGAATGCAGTAATCAAACAAATGTCGCCAATTATCAACAAGCCATTAGTAGGGTAAAGGAATTATAAGAGTATGCAAAGAATAGAGGTATAAAACGCAAACACGTCAAACTACGTTATTAGATTTTCTTGGTACTACATCCTAACTAAAACTAGTGTGTTTTTGTTATGTTATGTTTATTTGTACATATATATATAGTAATTATTTTGCATTTACATATTACCTAATAACAAATTTCCCATGGGCGGACACCTCCATTAGGCGGACACGTTTAGACGGTCCCGTAGGTGTCCGCCTAAGGGAGGTTTCACTGTATCTACTTTTAAACGAATAGGTTCTATGTAAAAATAAAATATGAAGTTTGTTCGGGTTTGTTGTTAATTAATTTGATTCAAATGATTAGGAGGTTATTAATTATAATTTCTATAATAAATAATGTTTATATAAAACCAGTACAAATTCTACAATTATTTTATACGTCTTCTGACAGATTGGATTTCTTATATGCATGCCTATAAGCGGCGGCAAGGACACATTTATCAAACTCTACACGCTAAAATGATACAGATACAATATAATTAAAAGGAAATGGCGGATGATGTTACACAAAAAAAATGTAATTACTTGGTAAACCTGTTACAGGTACACGCTTTTATTTATAGATGTTAGGTTTCGTTGTCTGTAATAAATATAACAATTTTTTTTTATTGAGAAAGTGTATTGCGAACAAACCCGAACAAACCCTTAAAGCTAAAGTTTCTGGGTTTGATTCCCGGCGGTGATTTATGAAAAAAAGCTTTGGCTCCATTTTTGAACCCGCGAAGCGTGTATCAGAGTTAATATATAAAAGTATTTGTCAAAGAGGGTGGATTATAAACCAGCTCTCTCTCTCTACTGGCACAGAGTATAGGGCACCAAAAAAATGCCGGCTGTGCGGCTAGAAATATTTTAGAACCAATATCCTAATAATAGTGGGATTTAACAAAATTTTGACAAATTTTGCAAGTCTGTTGAACTTATCACCTCTAATGAGGCATATACCTAGTGAACATCAGTATCAAGAGTTCTCCATTTATTTATTGCCAAATCATAGGTCATAAATTGTATATTGCGTTCATCTATACATAATTTACGTATTTTCTTTTAAAAATACGCAACGAACTCTCGAAATAAGAGTTCTACGTTAATTTTTAAATGTATCCACTCAGAAGAAACAAACCTCTTCATTCGACTGATAGTGCCATTGCCGAGAGGACCTAAAGTTTAACGTGGGCTCCGAACCACTCAAATAGAATAAATCTTACACAAAGAAATATATTTTCAAAACAAGTATTTAAATACAGTGCAACCTCGACAATCCGGACTAATTAAAACCGCGGTCATCCGGATTAGTAAATAATCCGGATTATTGAAGCGAGACAGTTTTTTTTTATTGAAACCCGAAACATTTACTACAAAACAACTGGAAAGTACATAAACAAAAATTATTTAAAACAGAAGCATACTTATTAAATTTTATATTATTTTCTGAAGTAATTTATAATTTTTGTTTGCTTGATTTACCGAGTACTATCAAATCCTGATCATAAAGTACGCAATGCGGTTGAAATGCCTGGGCGGGTTATTGAAGAATCCGGTGTAACGAAGGTTCGGATTATTGAGGTTGCACTGTACATAAATAGAGATTATTTTGAAAAATTAATTCCTTGCTACGAGATTAAGTGAACCCCACCGACTTATAACTATGGATTGTCAAACTCTAAAAGCAATAGTGGCAAATTTATGGCCTCGCACATGTCAACAATGCTGTTCGTCAGATGCCATGCGCTTTGCCGGCCGATAAACTATTGATCTTAACCGGCGAACAGGACCGTACTTCGCCCTTAATGAAACTGATTACACGGCAATATTTTTACACATCAACATCTTTTTTACTGGGAAGTAAACAATTTATTTTCTCGCATAAAAGAAGGCCTTGTGGCGATCACTAAAAGGCCACTGTCAAGATTCATTGTGATATCTATTGTCCACGTATCGATAGATTTTTAATCTCGTTACATCGCTACGATTGATTTCGGTTCTGGACGGTTGTCGTTGATTCACACGTCGTTGGTTGGCAACCAAACCGGCACTAATACGGCAGGGTTGCCTATATGACGGCGACGATATTGTGCGCAAGACAACCGACGATCTACCTTTAAAAATATGACCGGAAAACCCATTTTTTAACCATAAAATTAAACATTTCACTGCGCACCCCCATAAGTTGTACATATCCATATTTATAGGTCGGTGGCATAGGCGTAACTAGGGGAGGGACCAGGTGGGCCGTGCCCACCCCAGATTGCTCAGGTGCCTACCCAAGTGTTTCCGAAGTTCGAAGCCATACTCACGTCATAGTGACACTTGTCATTAAAATCCTACTAGACTAGGGGCCAGCCCCCCCCCCCCCCCCCCCCCCCCTACAAAATCATTCTAGTTACGCCAAGTCGGTGGTGAGACCCGAAATTGTTTTGAAAATATATTTCTCTGCGTAAGATGTATTCTATTTTAGTATCATATTTTTAATCTAAGTATTTCTTTTTTGTGTGTAACATCGATCTGAAAGCTAATTATCCAAGGACCGAGTTATACGATTTTAATACACGCATCATAAATGAAACGTCGAAGTTCATGATTTCTCTAAAGAGGATATTTTCAATTAAGGATGCTGCCCACGCCAGTTTTTCGATGGCCTTTGGGCAATCCTGTTAATTGCTAACATAACCTCTTTATTGTCTTGTACCGTAGGCAGACATAAATTCCCTATAAATATGTATGTATTTGTAATGATTTTATTTTATTTTTCCGTCATGTTTATTGTGGGTGTACACTGTACATCAATTGACCGATAGTCAAATGGCCGATGTCAATTGGCCGAAAGTCAATTAACAAATTTGCAAATCGAGAGCTTCAATAAAACTTATATAAATAAGTACGTATATAGGGTGTCGATTTGAAAAAAAGTGAGACACTTTTAAACAATATTTGCAGTCTTCGCGGTTTAACCCCCTGTGGAGGATTATGTGATGTTACCCCTAATATGTTAAATGGGAAGGGTCTTAAAAATGGGAAGTTTTTATATTGACACCCTGTATACAGGGTGTTATGGAAATGACGTATTATATTTAAACCGGCAATTCCTGAGATAAAGACAAATTGAAGAAAAATAGCCATAAATGGCGCTTTCAATTGTAATACCTCTTTGTACAATTAATTGAAGAACATTTACGACGGACTATGTTTTAAACAACCCGAAAAAACATATGGAATAGTAATAGCCACGTACGCCACTAGGTCAAATGCCAATGACCTCTTGACGCCTTACATCGGCAGAGCGAAGTAGTTTCATATAGCGCCGCACGCTTGCGTCTGTTCGGGTTTGTCTCAGCAATCCGTATGTATCTTGTCCGTCCATAAATAATCTTTGAATATTGTTTTTATTGACGCATTTCTTCTGGACGTCAAATTTCGTCGCGTGTAATAAAATCTAACTATCGGTTCTGTTTCACTATTACTGTGTGTACATAAAGTGTTTCCAGGAGTGTTCCCATGAAAAAGAAAAAAAACTGATTGTGTTTGTGCCTGGATTTCCTCGCTCTTTAGGTATAAGGATAAATACAATTAGGAAGAAAATAATTTATTTTTTTATAATTTTATACGGAACTTCAGTTTTACATTAAGTTTGGCAACATTGCCATTGGCTCTGGGTGAAATGTTGTACAGTAGCGCGGACTGACCTGTGAGTAAGAGTGTTTATTACCCCACTTTTAAAACGGTCGATTTAAAAAAAAAATATGTAGCCCTTCTCTAGGACACCCAACCATTTAAATATAATACGTCAATTCCATAACACCCTGTATAATAACCTGACGCGTAAGAACACATAAGTCTATCGTGTTTTTATCAGATATACCTGGTTATTCGTGTACAGTGTACTTATTTCCTGAACTACTTGCATATACCTTAGCCTGTTTACCAGTAACATCTTTTTTTATTACAAAGCTCAGTCGTAAAAGCGTCCAAGCATTTACAAACTTCATAATTTTATGACATTCTGAATTCACGAATTTACTTTTGGGTTTAAAAAATAGCCATCAACTGACTATTCTACCGAAAGTTAATGTTGTGGATCGTAAAAGCGACGTTATAAAGATTATATTTATGGTTATGTTACAAAGTTTGCACAAATTTATTTGCAATTGTGTTGGTGTTAAGGCCACCTCGGATAAACCTAAAAAAATATTTAATCTTTTAAGTTTACCTGATATATACAGGGTGTTATGGAAATGACATATTATATTTAAATGGGTGAGTCCTGGGACGTGTCCTAGAGAAGCGCTACATATTTTTTTTTTAAATCGAACTTTTAAAAAGTGGGGTAATTCACCCCTAAACCCACACACAACTCCTCGGCACATTCATATATGAACATATTACATTGCCCAGCCGGTAATCAACAGATGTTCAGGCACAATGTTGCCAAAATGTTTAAAAGTGTAAAACTTTAGTTTCTTATAAAAATAAATATTTAGCTTACTTAGAAAGTAAATCCAGGACGCGATTAAGGAATCCAGGGCACAGACACTTTCAGTTCTTTTTTCTATGGGAAAAACTTTATGCTCATCACGTGTCCTGATGATAGTGTGGGAGTGCATAATAAGCTTATCACTAAACCCCAACACTAACGCATAATTACACTTTACAATAACACACATAGAGCAAGAGCACTTAATCATTTCGCAATAGAAATAATGAAAACGCTAATTTCTATGGGCCATTAACCTTTTACTAAAGATAAAATGAAACAATTATGTTAACAAATGACAGGAACTACCCTTTTAAATAAATGGTCTAGTCCACCTTCGGACCAGTCGGACTTTCTTTCCGAGAACTCTCCGCTAGTAGAGCCAGCGCGGTTGCCATTTCTTAGACTATAATCATACAGGAAAGTAATATTATAGAAGGAAATTCGGCAATTTGTGATAGTCGCTTATAAAACATCGAAAGTGGCAACGCTGTATTTTTAAATATTAGCCCGATTGTCAAAAACAACTCGAGATACGAGTCCCCTAACAAACGAGTTATTTGAGATACGAACTGTCGAGCGAGCGAAGTTTTGTTTTGAAATACGAGCGACATTTGAGATACGAGGAACGGTCAGCTGCGACGCGATCTCTACAAGATAGATAAAAGAGATCTTGGGAATGTGGGAGAGAGTTTCACAGTTCGTGGAAAAGAAACACCCCGAAAAAGTTGCAACTGGTCGTGCATCGGAGCTATTTAATCACACTTGCCTAACTCATTTCCGCGGCATTCTAAAAGAGAGGAAGAAACAAACCTCCTTGGACAGTTTTTTTTTTATCCGGCGAAAATGGTAAAGACCAGTGAAGAGAAAAGCAGTAACTAAAATTAAGCATACAGTAGCATTTAAGTTGTGTGTAAGTTATTATGTTTTTATACAATATTTGTCATTTATAAATACATTTTTCTTATTCAAAAACATGTAACAACAATTGGGGGCTGGGGCTGGAACGGATTTATGGCATTTCAACACTGACAATATTGAATATGTTCTTTTCTGTAAGACTTTGAGTCTTAACTACCCTTGTTTTAAAATATTGTCAACAATTTTTAATGGTTTAATCTAGATAATATTTCATAAAAATGAACTATCACGTCTAAATTACCATGAACAAGGAGTGGAAGGCATAACGATCACGAACTGAATACAAGTTCGTTAGAACGCTTTCATAAGCTAATTAAGATATCAAATTAAAATAGACATGTGGCGATTTATTTTCTATAACATATTAATTTGCTTCTGCTTATAACTAACGTTTTCGATATACATATACAAATTAGTGTGTGCGTGTAAAATAAACAGTTTATTTGGAGAAAATGAAACTCCAAACACTAACAGTCTGTCTTAAAAATATTTACCAAAACAACAAACCCATTGGGGAACGCCTAAGGGGAAGATTACCAGGGAACAGAAATTAAAATACAGTAAGGGGAAGGGAGAATTTAAGGAAACACACTTTTTCTATACAATATAATACCCACTGTAATGCTATGTTTTTAAATTTTACAATATATTGCACGAACTCGCAAGGTTGATATCGATAATTAGTTGATAAGATAATTAACTATGTGTATCTTTTATTGAATTACGCCAAATACATGATGTAAAGATTGTTTCACGAAAAATGGATATAACTTAATGACTGCAGTAAAAGTACCTGGGGGCCATCCCATTATTTATGACCGTTTGTTATTATTATGTGGAAAGGACCGGACTGTAATAATTATAATTAAATATAGGCACATCAGGTAGGTTAGGTTGCTTAATTTATATTTAAATAACTTTTTGTGGTAAAATTTGTTAGTTTTTGAGGAATGGTTCAAGAATTGTCTTTTACCAAACATTCCTCAGAATAGCTTGATAGTAATGGACAATGCGAGCTATCACAGTCGCCAATTACATAAAGCTCCAAGCTCAAATAATACAAAATTGGAGATTGAGAACTACATGGCGGCGAATAATATATATTTTGAAGAAAGTTATAAAAAAAGTGATCTTTTAGAAGTTTTAAAGACATTTTGTATAAAAAAAGTATATGTTTGTGACACATTGGCAGAAGAAATTGGACATACAGTGCTACGGCTCCCACCCTATTATTGCATTTTTAACCCCATAGAGCATATGTGGCACCAGTTAAAATCACTGGTTAGGTCTTTCTCATAGGTTACTTTAAAAAAAAATTTGTTTGCAATTTAATAATAGGCACTAAACAATATAAACGCATATATCTCCGAAACGGTAACTCTGGGTGACCTGAAATTAGTGTACCTTTTTTACGTAATAAATATGAGAAAAGTATTATTTTCATTAAAATACACGGAGGCACAAAAAAGTTATGACTTAATAAGTGTGCAAAAAATGCCGCAGGCAGCGCGCCCCCTACATTGTACATTAAAATTTCACCAAAAAATCAGTTCCTCATCCTAATTGCCAATTTTTGTAAAAAACCATTGGTTTCTGTCATTAGAGAAAAACAAAAATGAAGTTTTAACTTTAACACCCTGTATCTCAGTTAATATCAACTTTCGGATATAGGTAAGTATAATTAAATCCTAACATTTTTACGTAAGGAGTCTGTAGTTTTTCCATGTCCCATTACTTAGCGGACACCCTGTATACATAATTATGTATAAAAGCTTGATTCCATTGGAGCTCTTTGGGAGCCCATATCTACGAAGAGGAGGCCTATACGAAAAAAGTTTATAAGAACTTGTAGTACTGTTTGCACTTGTTTTCTTCATAACCGGGAGATTTCCCACATTTTCCCGAACACCCTGTATAAAAACCTCTTTCTCGGCACTAAGCATACGGGCAGTTCCAAAAAACTTGTGCTTTGTATTGTACTGTATATTTTAGGTTTTGTCAGGTCGGAGGGAGGCTAAAAAGCATCCCATTTTCAATCGCCGTTCCCATAGGATCATTTTATCGTTGTCGCCGGAAGTTAAGTCATCATATTTATACTTTATTATTATTTATAGAGAGCGATTAGTTTATTTTTATCCGGGCTTATCGCATTATTATCGTTTCATATCATTTATAGTAAACTCGTTTATTGTGTCATAGATGCATTCAGGCCTAGTTTATCTTCATATCATTCATTTAGAATGTTACAAATTATATCTTTACTATTACACTGAAACCTCCCTTAGGCGAACACCTACCGGACCGTCTATATGTGTCCGCCTAATAGTGGTGTCCGCCCATGGGAAATTTGTTCTTATGTAACATGTAAATGCAAAATTAATGGCTTGTTGATAATTCCTCCCGACTCCCCCTGTATAAGGTAGTATGGTGAATTTACCAGGAGGGTTTTTTCAACAGCTGCCAAAATCAAAAATCCGAAGGAATTGTTTGTAAGTGGGCCACCCTATTTTACAATCCTTGCTTCTCCGGACATGCCAATTTCATTTTTAACACCTACCGATATTCGTTTGCTCTCTGCTTGCTCATACCATTAACTTCTCGCCCGAAGCGTCTGCACGGAACCAGCATAGACAAGGACATCGCATCCCGTATTTACACGACAATGTGAGTGAGAAGGAATGATTTCCGTAAAGATTTTAGAACCCGAGGTAAGGTGAACCAAATTACAACGCGAACACCCTTGCCCACCATAAATTAAAATGCTGTAATCATCGTTTTGGAGATCGTAATGTTCGATAAGAGGAAGGATGATACTTCATAAATGGACTGACTACGTTCTTGATTTACTTTCGGTGGGCACATCGAGAATTTACCTAAGGGCTAGGGGTGCAGGTCCCGAGGCTTTGTTTCATTTCCCTGGAATTTCGGGATAAAGAGTATCTAATCCCGTGTATAATCCCCAAAAAAAAATTACATGAGAAAGAGTGTGTTTACTATGTATATAGAAATATGTATTACCTACTGTTAACAAAATGAAAAAAAAACATAAAAAATTTCTAAAAAATAAAAAAAGAGCGTTAAAAATCGTAACTTATTGCAAGTATAATATACAGGGTGTTATGGAAATTTATATTTATATTTAAACCGGCAAATCCTGAGATGAAAATAAATTGTAGAAAATTAACCGCGCTTTGTATTATTGTACGAAATATACACTTTATATGAAATCTGAAAATTTCCGTGGCCGCTACTGAGGACGTTCGCAATCAATAGTTTATTCAGGCGGTGTTGTCATATATTGCAACACAGAATTGTAAATGCACGTGTTCAGTTTTTGACCAGACGTCTTTGACCCGCGTTATCACTTCTTTTTCAAACATTTTAGAAAAAACATACTACAATTTTAAGGTACATACTCTCTTACCTTGGATCTTATAATCCGTTTTATAATTAAATTCCATAAAAAAATTAAATACAAAAAGTATGTTTTGCAACCCAAGCAACAATAGCAACACAAATTTGAAATCACATCACAATATTTCTTATTATGAATTATTTCACAACAGAAAAAAAATCGGGTAATGCTGCAACTAAGAAACGTTTAAAATTCGTATACATCAAGCACGTGGAGCCATCGACAGCGTCATTCCAACCCCGAGTCTCGAAACATACTGAAGCAACGATAGTCGCGCGCGGCAGGTGTCCAAGCAAGGGAGAAACATGCGATGTGATCTGACAACACTGTTAGTATACTCCAGTGACCCACATTGTTGCTATCTGAATACGTAACAGTCATTACGTACCAAGTAGGTTCTTACTAATATAGTAGAAAAACATGTTTTCATATATATTTACTAAGATCTAACTTATTAATAGGCTGTTTGGGTAACTGTTGAATCTCTGTTTATCGAGAAACTTTAAATTTGTGAACGTAGCTGTCTCAGAGTTAAATCGAGGTGTCTGCTATAATAATATATTCAAAATGACGCGGGAGGTGGCCAAAGAAAGATTTTGTATCTTAAAATTCTGGTATTGTTGTAACATATATAAGGCGTAGTTCAGTTTATAGTAGTGTTGTGATCGCTTCAGCGATTATTGAAATAACCGACATCGCTCGATTATTAAAAAAACTGCTCCAGTTATAAATTCAAGCGTAAATCGTCGCTTGTTACTTATTACATTTCACTCGATACCCGATATTCGCTTGACGCCGACCGAAATGTGCTGCTTTGTAGTGTGATCGCTCGAAGTAAAAAAAACTGCTCGTATATTCGAGCGAAGCGAAAAATCGAAAATCGTTGCCTTTCACTTGATACCCGATGTTCGCTCGACGCCGCGAACCACCCGACATACGTCTTTGTTAAAGGTACATAAACGAGAAGGTACATACAAAGAAGTATCCAAATCCCTTAGTGGATTCATCGCGACATGGATTTTGTTTTGAATGGCTAGCCAGCGGCAATTGTAAATTTAAAAAAAATTTTTTTTAAATCAGAATCAACTGTTTTTCTTAATAAAAACTGTAGACTAAACTTCTAAAACTTACAAAAACAACCCCTGGTGTTTTATCAACACATTCTTTTTAGTCATAAAAATTTAAAGTGATTAATCGCTCGGGCGATTCACTCGATTATTATAATTGCTCAAGTATCAAGAACAGGGTGTCCCATTTTCGACACACTTATAGGGTATCTCCGTAATTGTTAGTGCTATCAAAAAAGTAATGCAGGTGGGTAAAACTTAAAATGGTAAAATCAAAATTACAAAAAAATTTTGCTCGCTTCAGAGATACGGGGGAAAATCAAAAAATTGGCAATTTCAAATTTACCCTATATTTTCTTAGTTAAAAGAGATAGGTTCAGAAAAATGTTTTATACAGAAGTTTCTTTATATTGATTGTTGAATAATCAGCCGCTTTCAGAATAAGTATACGGGGTCAGATAAAAAGTTATCGGACCTAACCTCATTTTTTTAAATGTCTATTTTAATCTAAAAAGATACTATTTTAAATTCTCCTTTCACACCATGGATGATATTGGTTTCCTAGGTGATTTATTTAAACTTTATTACTTTGAAATGAGATAAAAGATTCAGATTAAGGTAAAAAATAACGATAAGCATCGCAAATGTTCAGAATATGTCCTTAAATGGTTGCCGTCTTTCCGGATAGCGAACAAAATATACATTTTGCGCCATTTCTTCGTTTTCTCCACTTTCAATATAAACTGATATATCAAATTGTTTAAAATGTTGATCATTTTCGCAAATGAATATGTAAAAATTAAATTGACGTTAAATGTTAATAGTCAACATAGTTGTTTCTAGGATATTAGCTTTTGTTTCATAGTCTACTCTGGTTTAAAGTAATAAAGTTTAATAAATCCAATATCATCCATGGTGTATTATATATTTGAAAGGAGAATTTAAAATAGTATCTTTTTAGATTAAAATATACAGGGTGTTCCATTTAAAAAATGGTGTTTGTTCGGGTTTGTCCGATAACTTTCTTAACTGACCTCGTATGCTTATTCTGAAAACGGTAGATTATTCAACGATCAATATAAAGAAACTTCTGTTTAAAATATTTTTCTGTATCTCTTTTAACTAAGAAAATATTGGGTAATTTTGAAATTGTCAATATTTTGATTTTCCCCCGTTGCTCTTAAGCGAGCGAAAATTTTCAAATTTTGATTTTACCATTTTAAGTTTGACCCAATAAGAGCACATGACACCTACATTACTTTTTTGATAGCACTAACAATAACGGAGATACCCTATAAAAGTGTCGACACTTTGACACCCTGTACTCGATTATTAAAATCATCGGTTTTTCCCAACAATAGTTTATAGTGTATTAAAATTGAAATAGATTCCTGCATATTTTTCTTGGGTTGGTACTTTCTAATTTATAGAACAACATAATTTTATAAATGTTCCCTTCCATCGATAGTTTTTCACAATTATACATTATAAGAGAACAAACCCCTAGAAATTGCATCCCCTTTTTTAAATAAATAACTATTTGCAACCACCATAAACTAAAACCGTGTTAAAGGAATCTGACCGAGGAAATTCTTATTTTTGCACTGATGAATACGTTTTTATTTCTTAAAGAATCCCAACTGAGAAAACGCAATTATCGACAACAACGAATAAAACCGATAACCATAAAAGGCCCTTCGATTTTCTTTATCCTCTTTTGTTTTGATTCAGTCCGTTTGTTTCTGTGAGACTTTGCAGCTGACCAATCGCGTTTTTATTTCCCAACTGTTTTTCTGGCCAATGCAATAAGGAAATTTATCTAGTAATAAAATAAAACTTATATGCCATGAGATAGTTAAAACTAGGAAGGGATAAATAGTATCGACGATATTTATGTGGGAACAGGTTTTTTTAGATTAGAACGGCGAAAATAATACTACTTGCTAAATCAGAATACGACTGGCAAAATGCAAATTAGGGATTTCAGAAGGCAAAGGGTTCAAGCACAAAAACACAGAAGTTGCTTTAATTTAAAGATTTCTTTCGTAAATTAAAAATTTTATTCTACTGACTACTGAGGACTGTGGTTTGGGTCGACAATGGAAATTATTCTATTAGAAAATTGTTTAAATCACGTAAATGAACTTCATAGTTGACCAAGCTCGATTTTCGTTATGAAGGGCTCTTAAAGCCAATGCAGTTATAATAAAAATGTTATCTATCGATTTTCTGTCGTATCGATATCTGGGATAAAGATAATGGACAATGTCGATGCGTCATACGTGGAGAAAGCGATTTGTATGAAAATTACCCTCATACATTAAGCTAGAGGTGTTGTTTTCGATTGATTACATCGAAAACAACCCCTCTAGCTATCGAAAACAACCCGCCAAGTTTTTATTGTTTATTGACAAAGATAATGGCACTTTTTGACGTTTTTAATATTATTACAAATTTTCTCCCTAAATTACACTCGTGCATAAAAATTCTCAGATAATTTTGCATTTAAGCGTATTTGCTTTGAAAAACAACATTCGTTCATTTTCATATTTTGGCGAAATAGCCCGACTCCGAAGGAGAACTCTTGTTGTTTTAGGCAATACGCTTTCATGCAAAATTATCGAAAATTTTTAGGCACTAGTGTAATTACCTCCGAAAACTAATTTCGCTTCTCTCTGTTGTTTGTACTGACATTGACAATAAGCAAGTGTATGACAGTTAAGGTGGATCAAAACGAGAAAAAAATAAAGAATTTCGGGGCTAATATTAATTTTTCGTGTCACTAGTTTTGTGCTCTGGTCAATTGACTAGTCAATTTGACTATAGTTAAATATTAGTAGGTGAAATACTTAGTCAAAAAATTATCATATAATATCGAAATAATTGGAAATAAATGTTTATTTGTGTTTCTCTTTGACACACTAATCACACGTAGGTATACCACAAAATCAAGAATTTATCGATAGTTTTCCCCATCTATTCAACATTTAAGATCAATAAATAGTGATGTTAATGTGTCTCGAAATCGGGGAAATTACCAACTGTTTGGTGTCACAATGTGACTAACGTCGGATAAAATACGATGTCTGGCTTCGAGTTTTACTTGCCAAAACTGTACAGACAGTGGGATTATCTAGTTTTCGTCATTTATATTTTTTTTGTCACGTTTATTTTTGAAAGTGTATTGAAAATGATTTAACCGCGATAAAATACGTCCGATTTAAATCACGATTTTAATCAAGTGATTTCTTTATTTTAATCAATCATTTATATTAGAAATAACTCTAACTGTAATGCCATTTATTTTGAACGAAGCAGCTCGCGAATTTTAATTATATTGTGCTTTTTTACAAAATTTTTACAGGAAAATACGCGCAAGAACAAGAAAGTGTACTGAAAATCACTTGATTCTGCAGCATTTAAGAAGAAATAAATCAACCAATGCAAGACGTGTCAAAATAGAAAATAATATTTGTTATTGTTTGCACGTAAAAATATTTAAAATACCTTACATTTTCAATAAAAATCAAAAAATTACAAATTTTAAATTTCTTTAATATTTATTTATTGATTTTTGAGTTTTTTTAAACCATGATTTTTTTGAACCCTGCTTTTTAGCGTTTTCTGGACCCAAATAAGGAGAAAAAACTATATGCAAAAAATTAAGAATCAGTCAACGTCATGGTACAGTGAAACCTCTCATAACGAACACCTCTAATAAGCGGACATCTCTATTAAGCGGATATTTTTTCATAGTCCGGAACTAGGTATATGAAATTCCATGAAAATCAACCTCTCTTGGGCGGACTCTCCGTTGGGCGGACGCGGACAGGCTGATTTCATACGAGTGCGAAAACCCTCCTTTAAACGAACAAAAAAAGTTTAAAAGTATTTGGGAGACGAATAAGTACGGTGCAAAAAACCGAAAGGACTTCGCCGAATGAAAGTATGTGTGATTCCCCGACAGCACGGCAGTCCGCCGTTTATTTGTGAGTTTTAGAGTTATAAACAATGGCACAAAAATGTCGCGTTTTGAGTCTGAAAGAGAATATTGATGTTGTGGAAGTTTGTAATTTTATAACAATGATTTGGGCGAGTTAATTAACATTGATAGAAGATGATAGTGACCCCATTCCTACCGATTATGTTGTCCAAACTGAAACCACATTCACTATCTGACGACTCTGATGAAGAAGTTGAATGCAGTAATCAAACAAATGTCACCAATTATCAACAAGCCATTAGTATGGTAAAGGAATTATAAGAGTATGCAAAGAATAGAGTTGACTCTACAGCAATGGAATTGTTATCAGACTTGGAATTACATTTTCTAGACTGCAAGTATAAAACGCAAACACGTCAAACTACGTTATTAGATTTTTTTTAGTACTACATCCTAACTAAAACTAGTGTATTTTTGTTATGTTGTTTATTTGTACATACATATACATAGTAATAATTTTGCATGTACATATTACCTAATAACAAATTTCCCATGAGCGGACACCTCCATTAGGCGCACACATTTAGACGGTCCCCCAGGTGTCCGCCTAAGAGAGGTTTCACTGTATATAATCCTATTTTTAATTATTGGGAATTTCACATCGCTAGGATTCGGGTTGGTTGGCAAGGTATAAGGCAGTTATGGTGCTCAGTAATCGTGGTCGAGTAAGTATTAATTTGTTTAAAGTAATTTCCGTGGAATCCGCGATAATTTTAAACATTTTAGTCCTAGCTATACGATAAATCTTGTACAGGATGCTTATGTTTGCATTTCTCGTCTTTTTTTGGACGTAAAATATACGATATCGCTTAAAGTTGGCAAAGACGCATATGCTCGCGTGCGCCTCGCGTCTTGTTCCTGTGGGAGCGTCTAGGATGAGACGAAACAAAACCACTAAAAGTATACACAGTCGCAAGTCTATAAATACTGACGCGGTAAATAGCGCAGGTGCCTCCTGGCTTATTTTAAGTACGGTCGCAGATGTGGCAGTTATGTCATCTTTTTCTAAAGACCTGTCTTGAAATATCTGTCTGTCTGTCTTGGATGATGTTGTGGAAGGGTAAGGCATCGGTTTAGTTTGAGAATAATCCAGAAGTACTCATTTTATCTCTTATTGAGCACACCTATTTTCTTTTGTGACATCTAATAACGTAGTTTGACGTGTTTGCGTTTTAAACTTGCAATCTAGAAAATGTAATCCAAGTCTGATAACAATTCCATTGCTGTAGTCACCTCTATTATTTGCATACTCTTGTAATTCCTTTACCATACTAATGGCTTGTTTATGATTGGTAACATTTGTTTGATTACTGCATTCAATTTCTTCATCAGAGTCGTCAGATATTGATGTGGTTTCAGTTTGGACTGCATAATCCGTAGGTGGTCACAATCATCTTCTAATAGCACACTGCTATCAATGTTAATGAACTCGCCCAAATCATTGTTATCAAATTAAAAACTTCCACAATATCAATTTTCTCTTTCAGACTCAAAATGCGATATATTTCTGCCATTGTTTACGATTTTAACCATCCAACTCACAAATAAACTGCGAACTGCTGTCGGGGAATCACACATACTTTCACGCTGCCACGCATACGTGATTGGTTGCGGGTCTGTCTTCAGAGAGTTTTTTGCACCGTACTTATTCGTCCCCCAAATACTTTTAAATTTTTTTTGTCCGTTTAAAGGAGGGTTTTCGCACTCCTTGTATGAAAAGAGCCTGTCCGCGTCCGCCCAAAGGAGAGTCTGCCCAAGAGAGGTTGATTTTCATGAAATTTCATATACCTAGTTCCGAACTATGAAAAAATGTCCGCTTAATAGTGATGTCCGCTTATCAGAGGTGTCCGTTATGATAGATTTCACTGTACATCAAAGCCCACATAATGTATATTTATTTCGGTTTTGGCCACTTTTTTTACAAATGAAAGCCTCCAGTTGTCAGGAAAGTTGGGGGGTAGTTTTGATTTTTTCCATTCTACATGTTTTTTGGGGTGCTGAATCCAAATTTGAGTTTTCCTAACAAAATTTCGCGACGCGACATTGAAAAAACTCAAGAAAAGAAATCATTTTTTGGTGGTTTGTTCGGGTTTGTTCTTACGGGGTAAGATTGTATCTATTTGTAGTATCCGTATCTTTCTACAACAATATTGCAAATTAAGAGATTTTATAAAACTGTTATATGTTCTCTTAATCAAATCTTATAATGGAAGTCTGGTCCTTGGGTACGGCTTTTGATCAACAATACAATAATAATAAATATTGATAATTGATAACAGGTATAAAATTTTATTTATTTGGATCAATCATGCATGAGAGCTTTCAAATGTTTTTATCTAAAATCCAAGAATTATGTTTTCTATATATTATACTATCTAAAGTCGACGGTACTTTAATCGACTAAAGTAGTTACTAAGGTAATTTATATATATATACAATTACATCATTTCGTCATTGGTTGAATTGATAGTACTATCTAGTTTTACGAAAAAGTAAAAAGGAAAATAGCAAATTAACTTGTAAAACGCTCTTATATACAATTCATAAAAGTAGACATGACCGTGTGGTTATAAGTTATTAGTGAATAATAGTATATTAAAGTACATGTTTTATAAAGCATCATAATAATTACGTCTTACGTTTTTTTTAATAATAAAATCCATATTTAAAAAAATACCCATTTTGTAAATTTTTCTGTCTAAATTTTATGTTGGTAGTATTCTTTGATAAATTATCATTGTCTGCGCGCCATTTTGTCGCGAAAAATCAAAAACTTTGTTAAAAATTAAAAATATGAATCAAGATGATTTTAGCTTAACTCCTACTGAGATAAGAGAAATTGCAAAGATGGAAATTAATATGTTTGTAAAATATTATAGTGCAACTAAACATATATACATGACCAACCTTTAAAAAAGAAAGGAAAAAACAGTTTCATAATAGTTTTATTATTAAGATACAAGTTCAATAAGACATTATCTTAGAGCACGCGTAGTACAAGTGCTCTAATTGTCTTATGAACCGTGTATTTTATAATACTTTTTCTATTTGGGTCTTTAAAGTCTGAAAATCTTTTCAAGAAATATAATACGATTTTTTCCATTTGAATTAATATTTTCTTTTTGGGTTGGCAATACTTTTACAATTTAATAAAATGTTACAAGTATCAAATATGCCATGATAGAAACAAGTGAACACAACAAAGCTTCTTCCCATCCGTCATAATTAAAAATAAATATATTATTAAAGTTAATAAAAATGAGTCAGGAAGAAAGTTGTACTCCGTCAGAAATACGAGAAATTGCAGAAAATAATATAGAAAAACTTTTAAAAAGAATATGCAATACTTTGAGTTATGGTGCGAGCAGAACAAGTTCAAAATATTCTGTCGATACAGAATCTGACAGGAATAACAATTAATGCCCAGAAAATGTCTACAGTAACTATAAATATGTATATATATAAAGTAATATGTATAATACTATATTGAATTAAAAATAAAAATAGCACTTTATTGAATAATACTTTAGAAATAGAGCATAAACTGGAAGATATTTTTATTATTTTTAGGTTATGTTGTTTTATAGTTGTGACTAGAAATTATTTGACGGACACCGTCAGCATGTTATATATTTCCGAGTATAGGTATTTCAGATAAATATCTAGTAAAAATGATCTATTTGCAAGGTTAAAGGTTAGAATTTTAAAGTTTTCTATAAAAAATTTTTGTCGAGTCCATAATGCCTAGAAAACTAATTTCAAGGAAATTGAAGTAAGCCTAAAATCTGAACCTTACTTGCTGCCAACATAAAAAGAATAACATTTCAGTTTCATAGAGTGGCGCAAGTTATTCAATTTTTTTGCATTTCATAATGTAGCCATTATGAAACCCAAATAGAAAAAAGTTTATTACAATACTGAACAGGATGTTGAAATAGTTTGGATATGGAACCAAAGCAGAAAAAATAAATTAATTTACTTTTTTCCTACAAAAAAAATTTTCAACGAAAATATTTTGGTTACGAACGAATTCTTCTTAACAAATAGAACAATTGAATTTGAACAACAAATGCATATTGTATTTAACCTTAAAATGTATGACCTGCATTTTATTACGTTCTTTGTTTCTAACATAATTTAAACAAACACGGTTTACATGTTCTAATTTAAAACTTTTATTTTTTCGGTTTTGTTCCGCTTCAACGTCGGAATAAGTGGCAAGAACCAGACGTCCGAATTCCAATTGAAAGGCTCGCATATACTAAAATTAACCATGTAAATTGTGCCGGGCTTCTCAAAGTCACACGGGGTGGCAACGATTGCACCAGACCATAAAAATGAGTTTTAGCACCATGACACACCATGCATGCACACTTTTAATCTCTTCATGTGCACCTTCTGATGTTTATAGAAATTGGCTTAGTTCTTTTTGTTTTTCTAAATGGATGCATCCGGTCTTCTTCTGTGCGGTGGATTAAGTTACAAATATAGAGAAAAAAAAGGACAAATTGGATAAGATGCAGCTTTGAAGGACTTCTTACAATGTTGCCAGATTATTTCAGAATTGTCTTTAAAGTTTTGTGCCTACACGGAAAGAAAATCTTTTAATTTTACTATAAAACTAACCTTAATTCATATGAATATATGTGCGTGGAATAACTTTTATTAAGAAATGCCATAAAATTATATCAAAATTTCAACCTACATTTTTAGTGAAAATTACAAAAATATTTAGTAAACCATTTATACTTATGTAAAAAAAGTTTTTGTAAAGTTTACTAATATATTTTGTAATAATGTTGACATATGGGATTCCCAAGCGGTTACCCATCCAAGTACTACCGGTGCCCAACGTCGCTTAACTCTCCACCTATTATTTTTTACGAAAACCGAAACCCCAGTAATCTGTATCATCTCATTTATGTCCTTTATTATTGGTCATTTATACAATAATAATTAACTACTAGAGTTATAAATAAATTATTTTCACTATTCGTTGTAAAATTTGCAATACTTATAATAAATTACTTAAATTATATATATATATAATATATATATAGTAATTAATACAATATTTAATAAGAAATCGTACAATAAAATGTTATCCATAATAATTTTACTATAGTATTTGTTCCGAGTGGAGAATCCAATCCCGCAAATGCTGGATCCCGCGGTGATTTCGCGGGTTTGGCCTTGCGGGATTAAACACGCGGTATTTGCGGGACTCGATGTGGGTGCTGTATGTTAATAAAAAGTTGTTTTATGCAATTAAAAACAGAGTAGAGTAGCAGGAAAATATTTATTGCATATAGGCACAATACAATAGTACGACTAGTTTAACGGTTACATGTATGTATTTTTTTGTAAAGTGTGCATAGCACAGTTGATGATGTGCTGATAATAGTCTGCCTACTTTCTTCATGACTGCAGCACCATCTGTCGTTGCGTTGCTGCGATAATATATCGTTCAAGGTGAATGTTGAACCCCTTCAGTTTTTTTTTTCAAGAGCGATTACACATAATTCTGCAGGACATGACTTACATTTAGCTGTAAGACCATCTACAGACTTTCAAAACTAATTCGAAACTAAGCTTGAACCTTTATTGTCTTTGTAAACTACACTGACACTCATTTTTGTGATTGCTGTTTAAATTCCATGTATTATATTCAACCACTGGATAAATGTCACTAGATTCTAGTTGAATAACGCTCTTACTTTCGCACGTACGCAAGGAAACTCTTCTGTTTAACGTATTTTCAATAACCCAGCAGAGCGGAGAATCCCCGACGCGTCGACCAAAAATACCGCCAGTCATTGTGTGCTATCCCGCAAATCCCGCGAATCCGCGGAATCTATGGGCTCAATCCCGCAGGATTGCGGGATGAAAGTTTGGTTGCGGAATTGGATTCCCTAGTTCCGAGCACATACATTCGTTGTAAAATTTACAATATATTTTAGCATTTACTTGATTTTACGAAATTTTAGAAATCCTAACTATTGTTTTTTGTAAATTATGTTTACTTTGTAATATATATTAAATGTAATTAATATTATATTTTATAGGGAAAGTTTACAATAAAATAATTTCTAATCTTTCTCCGTGTACACTTAAAAATAAACTGCTAATATTGCTACGCAGTACTGCCTGTTTCTGCTCGCTCCTGGCCTATCCTTCGATTCAACCAATGGTCTTGATGCGAACTATTTATTTCTGCACCCCTGAAGAACTGTGTCCAATAAAATTCGCTATAGTTACAATATACATTTGCCAGTATACCAAATTTATTACCAACTTCCCAGATTATTAAAAATAAATCTATTTATAAAAGATTATAAAAAATTTGTTAAAATATCAAGGTATTCTACACGCTACACAGGATGTTTATATTACAAAAATTTTCGACAGAGGAATAAAATTGCAATATACTTTAATTAATTAAGAACTTGCCAAAACATTTCACTTTTATTTCGTTTTATAAATTTAAAAATATATCTTGCCTGAAGGTACAATATTTACTGCGACTTAAAATGTCTTCATTATTTAGTTATTTAGTGCTATACAATGCATTTTATTATTTTTAAAAAAGCTGTTTCAGTACCAACAACTTCCACGAAAGCAAAAATTCCTAAACTAAGAAAAAACTTGATTTGCATAATATACGCACAGACATATCAGTTTCAATTAGGAACTTGATGTACTTAATATATTACGTACTCGCACTAAGACCATTAATATCTGCTAAATTTTCGCCATTCTGTTTTAAGGATGAAAATTTTTAGACCTAATTTGTTCGGAGTACCAACTGATTTCAAATAAGAACGGGCCACATCAAAACAAAAACTTATCTGCCTTCTTTTAAAATATTTGCCTTTATACACTTAGGGCCGATATATAAATCTTTCCTTAAGTTAGACCTTAGCTAAGGTAGCCTTAGCGTTATAGTAAACCTTAAAAATACTATGTTTTAAATTAATTTAAGGGTCAGTTAACGCGTTAACTCTAAGATATCCACGTTCTTAAAGGTCTATTTCTTTAGATGAGAGTTAAAAAGAATTTTAATATACTGTAATTGGTTTGAAAGTATATTAAACTAGTGTTAAGGATGACTTATGTCTATATGTATGTATACTACCTGGCTTAACACAAAACATTTAGGGTATCTTGTTTCAGTATAATTTTAGGATTTCATTGCAAATAGAAATACACTGAAAGCTCTCTTAGGCGGACACCTACGGGACCGCCTTTGGGAAATTTGTTATTAGGTTATATGTAAATGCAAAATTATTACTATGTATAGTATGTGCAAATAAACATAACATAACAAAAATACACTAGTTTTAGTTAGGATGTAGTACTAAAAAAATCTAATAATGTAGTTTGTAATCTAGAAAATGTAATTCCAAGTCTGATAGCAATTCCATTGCTGTAGAGTCACTTCCATTCTTTGCATACTCTTATAGTTCCTTTACCATACTAATGGCTTGTTGATAATTGGTGACATTTGTTACTGCATTCAACTTCTTCATCAGAGTCGTCAGATAGTGATGTGGTTTCAGTTTGAACTACATAATCGGTAGGAATGGGGGTCACTATCATCTTCTAATAGCACATTGCTATCAATGTTAATGAACTCGCCCAAATCATTGTTATCAAATTACAATCTTCCACAAAATCAACATTCTCTTTCAGACTCAAAACGCGACATTTCTTTGCCATTGTTTCCGATTAACCTTACAACTCACAAATAAACGGCGGACTGCTGTCGGGGAATCACCCATACTTTAATTCGGCGAAGTCCTTTCGCTCTGCCACACATACGCGATTGGTTGCCGGTCTGTCTTCAGAGAGTTTTTGCACCGTACTTATTCGTCTCCCAAATACTTTAAATTTTTTTTGTCCATTTAAAGGAGGGGTTTCGCACTCTTTGTATGAAAACAGCCTGTCCGCGTCCGCCCAAAGGAGAGTCCGCCCCAAGAGAGATTGATTTTCTTGGAATTTCATATATCTAGTTCCTGACTGAAAAAATGTCCGCTTAATATAGATGCCAGCTTATTAGAGGTGTCCGTTATGAGAGGTTTCACTGTACTTACTTCAACTACAAGAGACAACTTATTTCACGAAAATATCATATTGGGTATAATAATTTGTTTCAAAATGATAATGATTCATAAAGATATTTATTTGAACGTCGAGGAATATTTAAAGTGTTGGTAAGAAAATCTATGTTCTTGAAACATGAACATTTTTTTTTCCCATTTGCATGGCGAAAATAAGCCAATCTACAGGAAATTTGAAAAATTACAATATGTGTATATACTTTTGAATTGTAAATCACTTTGAGGGGAGGCGCATAAGATTGAAAGATTAGAATTTGGAAAATAGGTGCTAAAAATAGAACCATTGGTTATAGAAAACTAAAGATAAGATTAATATAATGGTGGTAAGCCACCAAAATTGTGAACAGAAATGGTCGAAATTTTTGTGATACATTAAAGAAAAACATATGTGGCACCTAGATAGACAACGTTAGAAGAAGAAATGGAACAAATTATTATACCATGTAAAAATATGAGCACCATTTGGTACGGGTTTTAGTATAAATTATTTTTATTTTTAACTCGACCTGACAACATTGATCTCGTCCATCTCTCTCATTCGGTTCAAAGGAAACGTGTTTGGGGCGCCGGATAAAAAAAAGACAGAAAAAGCCCCGATTTGAAACGGGACCACGGGGCGCAAACCTAAATCATTTGTACCTCTGACACTTAAGATTCCGGAGCAGTGTTGAATTTAATTTACCTTCGCCATTCTGTCAGCTAATATTTTACATGCTTTCTTATGGGGAAAATTCTTATGGAGTAAATTACTTATTAACAAAGTATCGTTGGATCATTTCAATTGATTCTTTCACAGAAAGACGTAAAATCATGTGCTTCTATGCACTGTTTGCTTTAAATTACTAAGTCTAGTTAATTATTGTGCTTTTTTTGCTATTTTTTATTTATTCATTCAAAATTTTGATTTATTTATCATTTTTCATCATTTCATAGTAAAACAGATTAAAAACTGAGCAAACACTGCAATTTCTGTATATATCATTGATACATTTATGCCTATTTCATTAAGAATTATGCTTCATTTTTCAAATAGAAAGGAATTGAAATTGACCATGTTTATTTTACCGCGGTTTTCGTAATGCAAAATCTTTGTACAATATGGCAACGCAGCAATTCTTGGTAGCGCCTCTTCGTTTAGTTTCTCGTCTAGAACAACGCGCCGGAAGAACTTTTGATTTTTAATTATCGAATTGGGGAGTATTCGCGTTTAGTTAGTGTTCGCACGAACTGACTATTTGTGTTTAAAGTGTCGATTAGTTTATTTGTATTTATATTATTTATCCCAAGTTATCCGCAAAGCGGAAAAGTAGGCGGAAGTCCGTAAAGCACAGTAAGTATAAAAATAAATAAAATATTTATTTATTTAAATCTTTATCGTTTTTCTGTTATCTAAGAATACACTTTAAAATTGGTCGGATATAGATATATCGTTATTTAATAAAAAAAAGTTTCGCTGAATGGATGTATTTTGAACGGGTTGGCTTTATTCAAGTAAGAAAAATACATGTTGCTTAGTATATTTGTTTAAAATAAAAGTTAAGTGTGGTCAGGTAGGAGTGAAAAGGAAAGAAATGTTTTGCAATAATGTTGGGCGGTGTACTTTTGTCAAAGTTATTATGAGTGGCGTAATTCGGGGTTGTTGCCACCCCAAAATTGTCTACCTTAGTATTTTGCCACCCCAAAATTTACGACGTCCCATTTTACATAGTTTTAATTTAAACAAATATCCAATTCTTTCTTCAGTGTTGAGCGGTATGGAGTTTTGGGAGATGTTGGGGGTCCGAAAGACTGTTTTGGTTAGAATTTCTTAAAAAAATGTTGAAAGAGACATTTTTTAAATGTTTTTAGGTTATTCAGGTGAAAATCCCATGTTGCCCTTTTTTGTTTTAAGGTCAGGAGAGGAATATAGGAAAGGTATATTTTTTTATAGTCGAATAACCTTATGTTGTTTTCTGAGTTATTGACAAAAAAAAATGCTTTGTAGTTATTTCTTAAAACAAGTTAATATTTTGTCAAAAATGTTGACTGAGTACTCTTTTTCGGAGTTATTAAGTTCAGGAAACATATTTTGCTTAGAATTTGTTGAAATAAAGTTAAGACGGCAGGAGTGCGACGGGATAACAATTTTTTTTTCGAAAATACTAAGCAGTATATTGTTTGTATTCAGTTTTATTGAGGTCCAAAGAATTATATTCTTTAGTATTTGGTAAAGAAAGTTAAAGGGAAGGAGTGGAGGGATGATAAAATTTTATATTAGATCATGTTGAACTGTACCTATATTTAATTAAAGAAAGTAAAAGGTGTGTATGTGCTGGAAAGAGGAAATAATTTCAAACTGGTTGAGTCGAGTATTGAACGCAATGAACTAATGTATCAATATAAAATATATTTATAAAAATATCCCTGCGGAAGCAATTAAACAGAAATTACTAAAATTTGCCATACTGACGAACTTAAACGAGATGGAACTAAAACAATGTCACAAATCACAATTATTATTATCAAGTACAGGGGCAGCTTCATATAAGTCAAAGGCAATTTTGTTATTTTATTGTTTGGTCTTCCAAAGGAATGTTGGTGCAGAAGGTAAAAGTTATCATTAATCAATAAATTACATTTTAGATTTAGGTAAAGGAACATATATTTATTTTCAAGGAAATTATAAATTATTATTTTCCTAAGATTTTATGTTTATGTTATTATTGATTGATTTCAGATTTACCGGGACGATCAATTCTGGGGTGTAAAGATGGAGTCAAAACTAACAACTTTTTATCATAACTGTTTACTACCGGAGCTAGTTGACCCTCGGCATGTACCAAATTTGTCAATTATAAATCCATCAAGAGACTAATTTGACATATAAAATAATAAAAGTTTTATTATTTGACATATAAAATAATAAAAATTTTATTAGAGCTCACTACCCTAGTTCGATTCACTAAACATTTTTGGTAAAATTCTTTTCACACCCCACTTATCCTACTTCGGGTCTGGAACTATTCTAACAAATTATAGTACACAAAATTCTCTGATGCCAATAACATAGAAGATGAAATACCACCCAATCTTATAAAAGTCCTATTTCACCCGTCTTACCACTACTTCGAAACTAACTGTTTTTGGTAAATGTTACACAAGTTTAATTTTTCTGATGCCAATAACCCCGGAAACAAGATATCACCCAGCATTTCTTATAAAGGTCCTATTTTACCCGTCTAACCCCTACTTCGAGTTTCTTTAAACTATTTTTAACAAATAGTAAGTGCACCACACATGTAGTTTTTCTGATGACAATAATCCGGAAAACAAGATACCACCCAACAAATGTCCTATTTTACATGTCTTTCCGCTCATTTTTGACAAATAGCACACATATTTAGTTTTTCTGATACCAATAATCCGGGTGTCATACAAGTTACGAAAAGTAATACCCTGCCGCGTTAATCAAACCGGTATATGATATTTTTCGTGTTAAATTGTTGGTTTGGGGGGGGGGGGGGGGGGGGTCATGACCACAATGACCACCCCCCTGGATCCGCGCTTGTACCGCTCACTATTTTTGACAAATTATACACAAGTATGTATAGTTTCTCTAATGTCAATAACTCCGAAGGCACGATAACACCCAACATTTCGAATAAAAGGCCTAATTTACCAGTCTCACCCCTACGCCAAATTTTAAACTATTTTTGACAAATAGTATACACATTTAGCGAATAATCCAGAAAACAAGATACCACCAAAAAATGTTCTATTTTACCTATATTTCCGCTATATCTAATCTCTAACTATTTTTGACAAATAGTGCAAACATTTAGTTTTTCTGATGACAATAATCCGGAAAAGAAAATGCCATCCAACATGTCGTAAATGTCCTATTTTACCCATGTCACCCCAACGTCGAATCTGTAACTGTTTTTGACAAATGGTACACAAGTTTAGTTTGTCTGATGCAAATAAACCGAGAAACAAGATAGGTACCACCCAATCATTTTTTCAAAGTCCTATTTTACCCGTCTCACCCCTACCTCAAATTTTTAACTACAAATGGTATTTACTTTTGATTTTGACACACCCTTCGTTTGGACAGGCTATTTAACTATATACATCTAGTGTGATGGTTACTCAGATACCTATCAATAACCCCGAAAACGACATCATATATGTATATTTATACGTATAAAAACGTTATTTCGTCTACTGTTACCCTCACCGACTTTTGAAATTTATTTTTTCAAATTGGATTTTCAGACCTCAAAGCCCCCCAAATTGGCCAAGGACTCAACATTTACGATGAAAAAATATCGACGCTATATTTCATCCTCTCGTACCCCTGCTCCCCTTTATTATTTTAATTGCTTGCAATGGAACTACCTAAACAAATTTTTGACCATACCTGTACATACATATGTATTATATTCTTTTTACACATTTTGTACCTATTATAATTAATATTTGACAATAAAATTATATTTATTAGTAAATTGACGTTTTATTACAACCTAATAATCAATTAATCTTCTATATTCCTCATACTTATGCAAATGCAAATATATAAAAATAAAATCTAATTATATTTGGCAGACCAGGCAGTAGGCCGGCTGGACATAATTCTCGGAATTTCACCCTGCTCCTTGTGCATTGCGCGTAAATCGGCACTTGGCAGCACGACCTTTGACCGTGGTTGCCAGATGTAGCTCAAAGTAAAAGTTTATTAGTTTTTACAACCAGAAGTTAACGGTTTGCAGTTCTAACCGCGCGGCGTCGTTGCAATCGATCTTGATGTCCCGCTCGACTAGGCCGCGCTCTTAATTAAAAGCGAAGGCATTTGTGTGGACCAGCCCAGAGGCGTACCGGGGAAACCAGTAAAAATTGGGTTCACATATTTTTATTATATTGATTCCTTGAAAAACAAATGTGGAAAATTTATCAATTATTCACTGTTTCTTTACTTTAATTCAATAGTAACACGGAAAGTGCGTTTTAAAACAGGAAAATTGACAATATTTTCGTAATTGTATGCATTGTTTCTTGTAATAGATATTAATATATACGTATACAACGTGTCCAAGATAAGAAGGGCCAGTACAGGGATCTCGGAAACCGTAAGAGATACGACGTCGGTTAAATAGAGGTAAAGTTGCGCATTTACGTGCCTAATAACATGCCGTCTAGGAAGTTTTAAAATCCCGAGTAGTTCCGGAGATATCCGGAAAACCCGAAATTCTGAAAAATCGTTTTATTGTTTTCCTGGGTTTTTTTGAGATCGAATTCTAAAGTAAATTGCACTTTTGCATTTCCACTTTTTCCGCTCTATCTAACTTCTTTTTTCTTCATGTTTGCACGAACGCCACTGGTTGATCGCTAGAAAATACCTGTTCTAACTAAAATATTTAGTTCTATTAACATATACCACAAGTACTTTCGGAGATATAGACAGTTGAAATGTAAAATGACTAATACCCCTTTTAGCATAATGACATTTTATTCATTTCTTTTCCAAAAATCGATATTATGATGTTTTTCCCACCGTATCCTTGATCTAGACTGTAGATTTCTGCCTAAAAATAACATTGTCGCATAAATATCATTATCTACAATTATTGTTTTTTTGATCTAAATATTTTGAAATTTGTCACGTGAACAAAAGGTGACAGGTAAATTGATTTTTATTGATATTTTATTGATTCGATTCGTGGTAGGCTTAGAAACCTATTGTTTTAAAAGGTTTTGTATTCAAATGTTTTTAGTATTTTCGCCAAGTGCATTATAGTCATGAGAGAAGTCAGGTACTCCAATTCTAAAATAAGATTATTGTACCCAATAAATAATCAAAATGTTTTTTTTTTAATATGATTGGTTATTCCGCGTTAAAATGCGATCGGTACGCTTGTATTTTTCCGTTGAATAATAATTTTTTTTAGAAAAACAGACGTTAAAAGTTTTTTGGTTTATGGGTCAGTTTACATGTAGCATTTTTTCTCAATTTTTTCCTTTTCTTTCACTCAAATCACAATATTGAAGGCATTGACAATGACAATTTGCTATGTTTGAGACGTCAAAAAATGTCAGTGAATGAATGATAATCAAGCTACGTCGAGAAACATAATAATATACAGGATGTTATGGAAATGACGTATTATATTTAAATGGGCGACTCCTTGGGTGTCCTAGAGAAGCGCTACGTGTTTTAAAAGTGGGGTAACAAACACTCTTACTCGCAGGTCAGTCCGCGCTACTGTACAACATTTCACCCAGACCCAATGGCAATGTTGCCAAACTTAATGTAAAACTGAAATTCCATATAAAATTATAAAAACAAATTATTTTCTACCTACTTGTATTTATCTTTATACCTAAAGAGCGGGGAAATCCAGGCACAAACACAATCAGTTTTTTTTTCTTTTTCATGGGAACACTCCTGATGGAAACACTTTATGTACACACAGTAATAGTGAAGCAGAACCGATAGTTAGCTTTTGAAAATACAATAATACAGATTATATTACAGATTATTAGATTTCGTCGCGTGTAAGACGAAATTTGACATCCAGAAGAAACGCGTCAATGAAAACAATATTCAAAGATTATTTATGGACGGGCAAGATACACGCGTAAACCGAAAAACCAGAGCGGATTGCTGAAAATGTGTTGGTGATCGACGAGACTAACAATCCGCAAGCGTGTGGCGCTATATGAACACAGCCGATGTAAGGTGTCAAGAGGTCATTGGCATTTGACCTAGTGACGTACGTGCCTATTTCAAACTTATTTAATACTATTCCATATGTTTTTTCGGGTTGTTTAAAACATAGTCCGATATAAATTACCTTCAATTCATTGTACAAAAGGGTATTATAGAATGGAAAAGTGTTTAAATTATTTTATTTTGTCTAAAGAGTTTAAGGTGTACATATGACAACTCCGGCCAGAATTCCTTGATTGCTTACATGTGCTGTGCCACACAGGTGTTTTTCTGGTTTGACGTCAGGTCACTTTTACCGCTGAATGAATTGAAAGCGCCATTTATGGGCATTTTTCTTCAATTTGTCTTTATCTCAGGAATTGCCGGTTTAAATATAATACGTCATTTCCATTAAAGTATATGTTAATATTTCGTAAACGGTTGAAGAGAGGCATAGGGCATGATTTATGAAAAATGTCTAGAATTGATTGTAGAATATGAAAATGTAAAAATATATAATATTATTATGTTCCATTAAAAAATTGAAGCTGATACAAGTAGCATATTTATGATCCACCCTGTATAATACATTTTTTCTAATAAAAATTAATTTAAAGAAAATAAGTTTGACGGGTCCGAGCGATTCTTGATTAAGTAGTCTATAGCATAAAAGGCTGATCCGTTTCTATGTCATAACCCTGTATAATTACATAAACTCGTTTACTTACCCTGTAAGATTAATACCTTAACATCCTTAAAAATCTGTATTTTTTATGTGCAGTATTGCTCTGGTGCCCATTACCCCACCCAGCACTGAATTCACTCCACGGTTCCCGTATTATATTTTAAATATACAGTGTTGTTGTCAAATTGACAGTATCTGTCATCGGTTCAAATACAGTTGTTTGGAAAGTATTTTTCAACACTTGTGTCATATAAGAAAGACACTTTCTGGCCAAGTTAGCCGTACGTTTTTCTCATTGTCGTAGGAAGTCGTAGGAAAGTTTTATTTCATTATAGTATAACTAAATAATCCAAATGTTATATAAGTTAATTATCTCGTAAACTAGCGAAATTAAAAGATTAGTACACAAAAATTTATAAATATTTTTATCCATTAGTAAACACAGATACTAAAATTAAATTTGAACAATTATTGTAGAACGGAGTCGAGTTTAATCCTACTCCACTGGCGCCAAGGTATAAAAATTATCACATGCATAGGAAATGTTCATATTCGCACAGAATCGGACTGCGTATTTGCATATTATGTTGTTTTAGTATAGTATATTTAGTATGCAGTATTTTCTTAAAATTATTATTTTATTATTCTTAGTCAGATGCATTAGAAAAACTCGAGAGATTCTTTTCACGGAAAGCGGTCCATTCCAGAAAAATCCAGAAAACATGTCCAAATGGATTGGACCTGGTGGATTGATAGGATTGACACGTGCGTGTCAAGGCGGTAATGGCATTAATTGCCTGGCATCCCTGACGAAAAACACCTATTCGATTCGAAAAACCATAATCGAGAAAATTGCGTTCGAAAATACTTTAAGTCTCTAAATTATGATGAATTTTTCATTGAATATCAAGACTGGCGACATTACTGATAGTGTCGACCAGCACTTACACGTATATTCAAAATTTAATGATTAAGAAAGTTAGATTCGCTCTAAATAAATAATTCCTGGGTGGGGAATTCACATCTGGATAGAATTCAAAAATGGGGACAAAATTAAATTTCCAAAAAATAGCCGTCTACTTAATAATCTGATTAAATTAAAGTTAAATAAAACTTAAGGGGAATCTTGGTTATTGGGGGGTTATCAAAAAACGTCTTGAAACGCGCAGATAAGGCGTTTAGAGTTACCTATTATTTATTAAGCGCAAAACGAACGGACGTTTCGGGCTACAATTCCTTCGTGTCTTTTTCTCAATTCGGCGACAATATTCAGCCATCTCAAAAACTACATTTCCTATATTCAACTAAACGATACACCACCCTGTATAGTATTAGTACATATAAAAATTGAATAATAATATCTAAAGTATTTTCAGAGATATGAAAAATAACGATTTAAAAAAATACGTTGGTCATATGGTCAACCTGTTTCGAACTAAACCACATGCCCCGAAGTGAAGAATCGTTTTAAAGTTGGTATACGTCTTGATTTATTGACATATAACTCGATGTAAATATGTTTCAAAGTGTAGGAAATAATTATGTAATTGGGGGGTCTCGCTTGGATTGGTTGGGCATGCAAATTTTCTGCTATTAAGATTAAATATCGGTGATACTTGTTTCGTTCGAGACAAGCAATTAACTTTTTACAGATGGCTGTGTTTAAGACGTTTATTGTGATTCGAGTTGATAATGAGTATCGACATTCAATGAACATCGATAAGTCGAAAAGGCGATTAATAATTAAAATTATTAACATGCGGTAAACATTTGTTGATACCGATTTGTGACGAAGCAAGAAAAATTAACCGTTAACGCTTTGTTTGTCAGTGAAAATATTAGTTTTGAATTAAAAATTAACCAGATGAGGAGTTAAAATACTTAAGAGCAATTAGAAATAAAATGAATTAAAACGACCAACAAATTTCAAAAATTTATAACATGACAGTTGAGGCAAATTTTTGGTTGTCCGTAAAATAAGTTGCGCACAGTGGCGGCTCGTGACCAAGACGAGAACAATAGTTGACTGTTTCATGATGAGAACGAATCGAGCCACGAGACTGACAAGTTGGCATTCTTCATATTTTCAGTGTTTTTTAGTTTAAATCCTTAAATAAAATGGTTTAAAATCATATCGAATATCATTTATCGAACCTACATAATAGTGCTTAAAAGTCCATTCTTCTAATGTAGAAAATTGATCAATAACAGCCTCATTAAGTTTGGAATACCCTCTATAAATTTTTTTTCATATATTTCATTTTTAACTTTCTAATAAAGTCCCTAGATTTACCCTTTGTGGTATGCGTTAAATTAATTTCGGGTTTAGGTATTCTTGCATTCTTCACTTCAATTTTTTGCTCCAGAGCTAAAGTTATTTTTTAAATACTCCACCGTGAAACTATTCATTTTAACTTAATAAATATATAATATTAAAATATTAAAACATACACGCTCGAATCTCTAACTAGATGCACGAACAGACAAGCGCATTCAAAAACTGTGCGCCTTTTCCATGTTAAATCGGCATAGACCCGCTATTCCCCGCTCCCACCCGCCACCTGTTACTACAGAGAAACTGCACTACATAATCGCGCGTGCGAGCAAGTCTCGTCATTTACCTCGACCGAGGCACGGTTGCCGGATCTATACAGTTTGGTTTGACGGGATGATAAAATATTAGGGAGGGTCGGACTTTTTTAGTTTGACCGTACGATAAAATATTAAGGAGGGTCGGACTTCATACGATAAATAATATTCAATGAATATAAATTAATATTTTTTATTGGTTTTGTTTTGGGGGTGCACGTGCGCATGTGCTCCTGTGGAAGAACCGCCACTGGTTGCGCTGTGTATCTTGTCACGCTGGGATATCTATCCTTTTTGGTTCAATTCGTAGTGATAATTCTCGATGCGTATCGATATGTTATTTCGTCCCTAGGCATGTGTGTACACCGTAAAGTCCAGTAGCGACTATTTAAACTTGTTTTTAATAAATACATACCTCTCAATCATTCATCAAGCGTTGTCCCATTTTATAACAATTTTCTTAAAGTACTTTGAATATTAATAAAATTAATGATTGCAAATTATAGGCAAATAAAAGTTAATGACATGTTTATTATGTGGGAAGCTTTTAACCTCCAAAAAGGACCAGCAATCTTCCGACGAGATGAATGACAATGTATTAGCTTTCCACTTACTAGAAATAAAATAAAAAATTATATATTTAAACAAAAGAACTGAAGACATAGTTAATAATTTTTATAAAAAACTTTGAATAGATAAAAAATAAAATATAATGTTTAGTTTATATTATGGGTATTATTATACATACAACAACGATGGTTTTAAGTGCGTAATATACAATGTTATGATATAACGTGTACTTACGGAAATACTGTATTATTCCGCTCTTTAATCTAGCTTTATCTGATTGATCATAATTTTAATTGTGAATATCGATAAATATTTTTAAAATAAAACTCTTAACAAACATTCTACTTGTTATTAGGTAATTTAAAGGTTATGTTTAAACATACAGGGTGTCAATTTGAAAACTTCTCACCGAAATTCTGAAAAATTGTTTTATTGTTTTCCTGGGTTTTTTTGAGATCGAATTCTAAAGTAAATTGCACTTTTGCATTGCCACTTTTTCCCCTCTATCTAACAGCGTTAATTGTTTTGTAATCCGACGAGTCGTATTCGAAGGGCCATTATCAACTTTATTTTTTTAAATACGGTCCTGTTTTTCTGATATTGGAATTTGATAGCTTTTTTCTTCCGAATGCAACGATGTATGACACATTGTGGTTTAATGACGTTTCGAGGGTTTTTTGAACAAAATCAGGAAATTTTAGGATACGGTCCTGGATTTCTCCTAATTTTATAAATAATATCTCATAAGCAAGCTCTAAATTTTTACTTATGTTGGACTAGTTCAATAAATAACAAATAATTTAATAATAAACCACACATAAGTGAACAAACTACAGAAACAATATTTGAAACTTCTGTTGATTCGGGATTTAGAAGAAAAGTAGGCGTTTGAAACAAAAAAAATTAAGATGGTGACTCGTGATTTGTTTCACTTGACATTCCCATTGTGATCGCTGAGAACGTTTTAAGAGGTTTTCTATTTTCCAGAACATATGGAACATCAATTTACAAATGCTGAAAAGTTTAATATTCTATCGCATGTTTTATTTTATCTCAAAAAAACTGTTATGTGGCAGTTAGAAAATGTTATTTGTGCTTAGAGAATAACGGAAATTATTTTGAACACCTGATTATGTAGTTCCTTTCTTTTTTCGTTGTTCGTTTTATCACTGTTTTGGAATGATTTTTGTTCACTTATTTCTAGTTTATTATTAAATTATTTGTTATTTATTGAACAAGTACAACATAAGTAAAGAATTTAGAGCTTACTTATGAGATATTATTGATAAAATCAAGAGAAATACAGGACCGTATCCCAAAATCTCCTGATGTTCAAAAAACCCTTGAAACGTCATTAAACCACAATGTGTCATACATCGTTGCATTCGGGAGAAAAAAGCTCTCAAATTCCAATATCAGGAAAATAGGACCGTATTTAAAAAAAGAAAGTTGATAATGGCCCTTCGTCGGATTACAAACCAATTAACGCTGTTAGATAGAGCGAAAAAAAATGCAAAAGTGCAATTTACTTTAGAATTCGATCTCAAAACAAACCCAGGAAAACAATAAAACGATAGCTGGCACGAAGGCAGCAAAAATTCTTTAAAATCGTCCGCCTTCACAATAAAATGGACTTGTTCCGACTTTTAATATCATCGATCTTTGTGTTATTTAATATTGTATAAGAATTTGATTTAAGCTTTTTATTATTAGTTTAATATTATGTCAACTAATATTTTTTTATTTATTTCCAGGTAAGAGTCGGAGTTAAAATGGAGTTTACACGAGGGTAAGAAGAGTATATCACGTTAAGCCGGGTACAGACTAACTGAGCGAGCGAGAGCAATATCATGTTTACAGCTCGACAAGCGAGTCTATAGCTACGCGGTATCGGTAAGGGGGAAGCAATATTTTTTAAAACATGGCCGAGTCATGGGCGTGCTATTATTATCTTAATAATGTAATAATATATATTTTTTCATGTCATGAATATATTTGTATCACCAGTGCAATATATTAGGCCTTTCCATTAATATGTTTCGCTTATTTTGGCATTTTCGCCAATAAAATCCATTTGATTTCAACATGCACTTCAAAGTTTCACCGGAAAACGGAGAGTTTATGTCACTTCTCAGCTGTTGTAGCAACTTTTTTAAGGTTGGAACCACTTTTAGTTCCAAATAAAACTTTTGTTTGTTCTCCTAATAATGCCAAAGTCGAAGCCTTCGATTTTTTCGACAGTAGAGAGACGGGCTCTTTTTTTGACAGGAGATGACAACAATTGATCCGGGTTATTTTCTTTCCTTTCAGTACCTTCTTTGTGAATGTTTTTTACTGCACCCACGCTTACTCCCGTATACATTACGACCCTTTCTAGCTTTCGCTTAAGTGGAAATTTAAATGTATTAATTTGTGATTCCTCTTCACACACCCTGTACACATTGGCAATCACTTCACGGGTTTGACTATGAAGGGTTTTACCAGGGTATATTCATTCATTATCATAGTTTTAAAACAAACCCTATCACTACGCAACTGGATGAAGCATATTGGATATCGCCGAATAACCACGCCGGCACAATAGGCGTGTTACCAGACGCATGTCACATCCTCTGCGTGGGATATAACCTATCAAATTAGCTCTAGCCACCGGTTACCCATGGTTACCGTTGATATTGTACTATGTTGCCCTATTTTTAGATTAGAAGTACTTTAATAAAAAAAATACTTTATTTTAAATATTAAAATAAATAGTATGGAAAGAAAGTTTTAAGAACATTGAAACTATAATAGAATATTAGTTTCTTATATACTTATGACAATTTACTTTAAATGGGTAAATTTAATTTTAGGGTTTACTTGGTAACATGTTATTAAATTAAAATTTAATATATGTGACAACATTTTTAATCCAAGAAATTTTCTTGCCCGCATTCCTTTTGTTGCTACAGATAAAGTTGTCGACCTGTATACGGTTCCTCACGTGGTATAGACGGAGTTTAAAGCTGTTTACACCACGTGAGCAGTCATATAAACTCGTCTCTCGTTCACTTTTTGCTCGCTCAGTCTGGACCCGGCTTTACAGTCTAAATCGAATTCTTTTTTTGGTCCGTCGGATCTAAATCCATTCAGGGTGAATAAGTAAATTAAGCATAAAAAAGTAAGTCTCTTCGAAAAACTGACCTACATTTTTTATTGCTGGTACTTTAAGAAATGTATTTTCTAAAGTAATTTTTCTATTTGGGTTTCATAATGGCTACATTATGAAATGCACAAAAATTGAATAACCTGCTACTTTATGAAACTGAAATTTTTTTTATGTTGGCAGCAAATAGGGTTCGAATTTTAGGCTTACTTGGATTTCGTTAAAATTTTTATAGAAAACTTTAAAATACTAACCTTTAACCTTGCAAATAGATCATTTTTACTAGATATTTATCTGAAATACCTATACTCGGAAATATATAACATGCTGACGGTGTCCGTCAACTAAGTTCTAATCGCAACTATAAAACAACATAACCTAAAAATAATAGAAATATCTTCCAATTTATGCTCTATTTCTAAAGTTTTATTCCATAAAGTACTATTTTTATTTTTAATTCAATATAGTATTGTCATATTACTTTATATATACATATTTATAGTTACTGTAGACATTTCCTGGGCATTAATTGTTATTCCTGTCAGATGCTGTGTCGACACAATATTTTCTTCAATAGTATTATTTATTATTTTGTTCAATATTTTGAACTTTGTTCTGCTCGCACCATAACTCAAAGTTTTGCATATTCTTTTTAAAAGTTTTTCTAGGTTATTTTCTGCAATTTCTCGTATTTCTGACGGAGTACAACTTTCTTTCTGACTCATTTTTATTAACTTTAATAATATATTTATTTTTAATTATGACAGATTTGAAGAAGCTTTGTTGTGTTCAATTGTTTCTATCATGGCATTATAAATTGAACGCGTGCTCTAAGATAATGTCTTATGAAACTTGTATCTTAATATACTATTTCTAGGATTTTATAAGAAAAAGTATTTATTAGTAATAAGTAAAAGTAACCAACAAAAGTGCCCCCTTAAATTTTTGTACTGTAAATTTTATGAATTAATGTAAGTATTGATTTTATGCGAACTTTATTACGCATTGTTAGTAGGTACCTACATAAATAAAACGCATTAAGTTTGGCATATACGCCATTATACAATTAAAATTTTTAAATCTTATCGTTATCTACTCCGTAGTTTGTGAAAATTTGAATATAAATGACCAAAAACTGCTATATTTATAGTAACCTCATTTAAATAAATTAAAAGCTATAGCTAATTAAGTTTCCGTGGTGTTTGGCTATCGTTTAATTAATCCATTAAAAATTAATATAAACTAATAATTATTTATTAAAGATATAAGGGTCATTTCTTACCAATTAGATTAATGTAAAGTAGTTCGAGCTTTATCGAGGAAGGTAACAACATGGCAGCATGCGTTAATTTTGTATATCAGGTGTTTTGGAATTGTTTATTATTTTTAAATAGCTGACTCCTTGGGTGTCCTAAAGAAAACTTACATACTTTCTTTAATTTTTATACATATACAGTGGTACCTCGAGATACGAGTGCCCTAACATACGAGTTATTTGAGATACGAGCTGTCGAGCGAGCGAAGTTTTGTTTTGAAATACGAGCGACATTTGAGATACGAGGAACGGTCAGCTACGACGCGATCTCTACAAGATAGATAAAAGAAATCTTGGGAATGTGGGAGAGAGTTTCACAGTTCGTGGAAAAGAAACACCCCGAAAAAGTTGCAACTGGTCGTGCATCGGAGCTATTTAATGGCACTTGCCTAACTCATTTCCGCAGCATTCTGAAAGGGAGGAAGAAACAAACCTCCTTGGACAGTTTCTTTTTTGAATCCGGCGAAACAGGCAAAGACCATTGAAGAGAAAAGCAGTGACTAAACTTAGCATACAGTAGCATTTAAGTTGTGTGTAAGTTATTATCTTTTTAAACAATATTTGTCATTTATAAATACATTTTTCTTATTAAAAAACACGTAACAACAACAATTGGGGGTAGCATTTTTGGGGCTGGAGCGGATTAATGGCATTTCAATTAATTTCAATGTGGAAAATTGCTTTGAGATACGAGCAAATTGACATACGAGGAAGGTTACGGAACGAATTAAACTCGTATCACTGTACATATACAGGGTGCCCGCTAATTAATGGTACATGGAAAACCCACATACTCCCTTACGTAAAAATATTTAATTATACTTACCTATATCCGAAAGTTGATATTAACTGAATAAATTATTTTCACTTACATTCCTTGTAAAATTTTAAATATATTTTAGCATCTACTTGATTGTACTAAACTTATAAATGTAATTAATATTATATTTTATAGGAAATCGCACAATAAAGCATTTACTATAATAATGTATTTTTCCGTGTAAACGCAATTTTAGGATGTATTTTGATAATTTTGGTTTAATATTTTTAAACTGAGACGAATATATTTCTCTCCAACGAATGAAGAATTTATAATAGCTTAGCTCTGCATAGATGTTAATTAATATAGACTTTATAAATTCTGCAGTTTAAATTAGGCCAAAAATAAACAATGACATAACCTGATGCCAATTTGCATTCTATGACCTAAACAATTTATGCCTTAATAAAACCAAATTCATTGAATCAAATTATTTAGAGGTTATTTTTAAAATTTTAATAACCAAATGTATGTATATTCACGGCACAGCGGGAGCTAACATTTTTAATCTGTTTGCAGAAAATATATATGAATATTTGAAATTAAAATTAATTGGGAACCTAAAAACGTGTACCCTCTTGACATGAATCCTGGCCCTATTTATTAATCGATTTGAAATCACTTGATTTTGATTTTACATCCATGAAAAAAGACTATACTAAAATTATTATAGTAAATATTTTATTGTACGATTTCTTATAAAATTTGGTAATAATTTCATTTTTTATTGGTAATCCGTACCAAAATAATATTGTACACTGTACAGGGTGTCCCATTTTCGACACTTTTATAGGGTATCTCCGTAATTGTTAGTGCTATCAAAAAAGTAAACTTAAAATGGTAAAATCAAAATCTGAAAATTTTCGCTCGCTTAAGAGATACGAGGGAAAATCAAAAAATTGACAATTTCAAAATTACCCTACATTTTCTTAGTTAAAACAGATACAGAAAAATGTTCTATACAGAAGTTTATTGATATTGATTGTTCAATAATCTTCCGTTTTCCGAATAAGTATACGGGGTGAGGTAAAAAAGTTATCGGACCTAACCTCATTTTTTTAAATGGAACACCCTGTAATATTTTAAATTCTCCTTTGAAATATATACCACCCCATGGATGATATTGGTGTCCTAGGCGATTTATTAAAGTTTATTACTTTAAAGCACAGTAGACCATGAAACAAACGCTAATATCCTAGAAACAACTATGTTAACTATTAACATTTATCGTCAATTTCATTTTTATATATTCATTTGCGAAAGTGACCTATCAACATTTTGAAAAGTTTGATATGATATCAGTTTATATTGAAAGTGGAAAAAACGAAGAAATGGCGCAAAATGTATATTTTGTTCGCTATCCGGAAAGACGGTAACCATTTAAGGACATTTGTGATGATTCCCGTTATTATTTATCTTAATCTAAATCTTTTATTTCGTTTCAAAGTAATAACGTTTAAATAAATCGCCTAGGAAACCAATATCATCCACGGTGTGTTATATATATTTGAAAGGAGAATTTACAATAGTATCTTTTTAGATTAAAATATACAGGGTGTTCCATTTTAAAAAATGAGGTTAGGTCCGATGACTTTTTTACCTGACCCCGTAGACTTATTCTTGAAAACGGCAGATTATTCAATATAAAGAACTCCTGTATAGAACATTTTTCTGCATCTCGTTTAACTAAGAAAATATAGAGTAATTTAGAAATTTTGAATTTTTTGATTTCCCCTTTATCTCTTAAACGAGCGAAAATTTTCAAATTTTGATTTTACCATTTTAAGTTTGACCCAAAAAGATCACATGACACCTACATTACTTTTTTGATAGCGCTAACAATTACGGAAATACCCTATAAAAGTGTCGAAAATTGGACATCCTGTACACATAATTTATAAGTTATTAGTTTCAATAGTTAGAATTTCTAATCCATTTAGTATGACCAAGTAAATACTAAAATATATTTTAAATTTTCCAACGAATATAAGTGTACAGTTTATTTTGTTTATAGTAAATTTAGCTAAGTTTTTCTTTCCGTGTGGAAAAACAAGTTTGGATTTTTCTACTTTTTGTTATAAATGGCTTCCAACCACCTTAATTTGTATTATATGAACACCCTGTATATTTTAACACGACGAGGCAGTTTACCTAATTTTAAGGGGTTTTATAATGTTAATTTGTTCTGATTTTTATCGATTAGCCAACCGAATACGTATTATCAGCATGGTGTGCACAATAACTGATTTGCTCGTCTTGTACTCACAGCAAACGATAACATTCCAAATTCCCTGTGATTTGTCAGAATGGAATGAATATGAATAACAAAACAGTAAAAAATAAAACAGTTGAATTTATGGTCCATAAATATGAATTGCTGCATGATTTATTGCATATGAGATAAATCGTTATGTAAAATACATATGAGCAAAACTTTAGTAACATATTTTGGTGTATTTTTGGGAAAATAGCTTCTTTTTCAACCTTTTTAAAAATGACATTATACGCAACAACAACAAAAAAAGAGAAATTCCAAGGAAAGTGTTCCATACCATCACATATTTTTTTGAAACTTATTTTTTTTTAAATATGCCAATTTTAAATCTTCAGTAAGAACACAGATTGTCTGCTTTGCTTGTCAGGTGGTAATATCATACATTGGCCGATAAAAAATTGGTAACATATTTATTGTTTTGACATTTATTTTTTTGTCACGTGACCACTCATTTGGCTGGAAAATAGAAAAAACATATTTGGTCATGGAAACCTGATGTTAGATTACGAGATATCCAAAAAAGTTATTTGAAAAAATTGTTTAGTTTTCAATCTCATTGGAAATGCGTCTTTTTTGGTAGTACATACCATTCAATTCGAATGAATTTTTAAATATTTAACTGTGTTAAATTAAAATTAAGACTAAAATTTAAAAACCATACAACTGAAAGGCCAAAACTAGGAAAAACAAAATCAATTGAAACTAATCAAATATCGGTTCAAAAAGTTATAGTTTTGGAAAATACATTTTCTACAATTTTTTAAAATTTAAACCTTATTATGTTGCTAGCTTTCATTTAATTTTATGTGTGTGACTTTATGGGTATCCCAAATTCCTTCGGAGGTGCAAGACAAATGTACCGTTTTTTCGGCGGATATAACCGCGGCTGAATGCAAAAAGCAAAAAAATAGAACGTGTAGAAATGTTAAATTTTCAGCTCGCCTTAACAGCCACTCGAGTTTGGTATCAAGATTCCATATGCCGGTTTTATCCTCCCCGAGTCTCGGACCTACATATCTCCATCCCGATCTGCTTTTCTGGTCATGGACGTACAATAAACTCGATAAAATATTAAAATTATAAAAAGGGAAATAAGAATGATGAAAATATAAAAGCACGTAATTATGCTGGTTTTTCTAATATTTACGTACTAACTATGCCCAACGTCGCTTTATTTCGGTGACCGATAGAATGCTTCCTCTTAAGTTTCCCGCCTGTTCTCCTTACGAAGTATAAGTTCTGATTGATCCGTTGTATCTGATTTAAGCTTGTAATAAATAATTTTTACAACACTTTATTTAAACGGGGTCGTTTTTATAATAAAGATACTTGAAGTATAATAATAGTCGCCAGTAAAATGTATCATACATTTAAAAATATTTAACTACTGAAGTTATAAATAAATTATTTTGATTTATATTCGTTGTAAAATCTACAATATATTTTATCAAATACCAATATGGAAAATTATTATTTCCCAGACCACCCGATGATCCTTATACAATAAGGGCATATTTTTGTCTACACAGTAGCACTTTAAAATACTATTTCAGATTGAATGGTACTACAAAGAAAAGGAAGCCCTCTCCATTGATAGGATGCAACCACCTGTAGACCGGTTTCGAACTTATTTGTTCTCGTCAGTACAGGGTAGGTGTACATACCCATCATCAGAGAGGATTTTAACTTAACGCCGTACGACCGACAAAATACAGCGCGCAGCGCCATCTCTTAGTAGTCCCACAGAATCTGAACAGACGTTATTTGATTAAATCAAATTTTAAGAATCTATTTAAGAAATGAAAAGTATATGCTTAGGAGGTGGTATTAATATCAAATACCAATATGGAAAATTATTATTTCCTGTATGTTGTCGACTACTGTCGGTAGTACGGCGTTAAGTTGAAGTCCTCTCTGATGATGGGTATGTACACCTACCCTGTACTGATGAGAACAAATAAGTTCGAAGCCGGTCTACAGGTAGTTGCATCCTATCAATGGAGAGGGCTTCCTTTTCTTGGTAGTACCATTCAATCTGAAATAGTATTTTAAAGTGCTACTGTGTAGACAAAAATACGCTCTTATTGTATAAGGATCATCGGGTGGTCTGGGAAATAATAATTTTTCATATTGGTATTTGATATTAATACCACCTGCTAACCATAGACTTTTCATTTCTTAAATAGACAATATATTTTAATTGATTTTACTAAATTTATAAGAAATACTAACTATAGTTGTTTGTAAATTATGTTTACAATATTATTTTGGTACGGATTAATAATGAAAATTGCAATTATTACAATATTTTATAGGAATTCGTACAATAAAATGTTTACTATAATAATTTTACTATAGTGTTAAAATTTACAATATTATATTTTAGTATTTACTTGATTTTACTAAATTTATTAGAAATTCTAACTATACATAAAAAATGTTATTAATACTATATTTTATAGGAAATTTTACGATAAAATCTTTACCATAATAAGTTTACTATAGTATTTTTTCCGTGAGAAAGGCATACATTGTTAATAAAATTAACCCAATGCAACGGTTTAACCTAGTCTGTAAACTCTTTTTCTCCTGTTTCAATTAAAATTTAATATTGTTTGTGACACTAGTTGCATAATTAACTCCTTTTTTGGTCCAGCATTTCCCGTACGTTCGCCACTGACCCAATTCGTTATACGGCCGGGTCTTGAAAACTGTTGAATACCTGCGGCGCCTTGCGCCTGAGCTCTCGCCTGGGACCACTACTGAATAAAAGAACTTTATACGCCCGACCAGTACCACAAAGAAGGCCTTTATATACCTCGTATGAATATGGGGCATAGATATGTTATACAGGGTGATATTCTTAAAAGCGCTCCGTTAATTAACTCTGGGCGCCGAAATTTTACGGTTCGAATAAAAATGTTACTTAAAGATGTCTGTTTTATCACTTACGTCACCTCATAGCTTCATCGTCGATTCTTTCATTAGCTCTTGGATAATGCATCTCGCCTGATATATTTTTTATTAGCGATACGGTTTTTTTGCAGATACCGATATTTTAAGAAAAAAGGCAAAAAAATTTTTTATTTGTCCAATTTTTTTATTAAAATCAGAATTTTACAATTTTATTTATTTATTTTTTGTTCAGATGTAACACAGTTACAACACTAAATAGTTCAATTCCAGTTAATTTTAAAACAATGGAGTAAGTATGAAAATAAAAATTTTTTATGTTTTTTTTATTTATAACAGTATTAATACAAACTTTAACAAATGAAACAATAATTCAAAAAACATGATACACATATATTATATTATATCCGATCCTATATCTACGTATCACAATGGTAGATAATAAAATCAAGTAAGGTTAAAATAAAATAATTTTTCTCGGAATATTATACAGTGAAACCTCTCATAATGGACACCTCTAATAAGCGGACATCTCTATTAAGCGGACATTTTTTCATAGTCCGGAACTAGGTATATGAAATTCCATGAAAATCAACCGCTCTTGGGCGGACTCTCCTTTAGGTCGAACGCGGACAAGCTGTTTTCATACAAGAGTGCGAAAACCCTCCTTTAAACGGACAACAATTTTTTTAAAGTCTTTGGGAGACGAATAAGTACGGTGCACAATCTATCTGAAGACAGACCGGCAACCAATCGCGTATGCGTGGCAGCGCGAAAGGGCTTCGCTGAATGAAAGTATGTGTGATTCCCCGACAATAGTCCGCCGTTTATTTGTGAGTTTTAAGGTTAAAATCGTAAACAATGGCACAAAAACGTCGCGTTTTGAGTCTGAAAGAGAATATTGATGTTGTGGAAGTTTATAATTTGATAACAATGATTTGGACGAGTTCATTAACATTGATCGCAATGTGCTATTATAAGATGATAGTGACCCCATTCCTACCGATTATGTAGCCCAAACTGAAATCACATCACTATCTGACGACTCTGATGAAGAATTGAATGCAGTAATCAAACAAATGTCACCAATTATCAACAAGCCATTAGTATGGTAAAGGAATTATAAGAGTATGCATAGAATAGAGGTGACTCTACACCAATGGAATTGTTATCAGACTTGGAATTACATTTTCTAAATTGCAAGTATAAAACGCAAACACATCAAACTACGTTATTAGATTTTTTTAGTACTACATCCTAACTAAAACTAGTGTATTTTGGTTATTTTATGTTAATTTGTATATACATAGTACTAATTTTGCATTTACATATTACCTAATAACAAATTTCCCATGGGCGGACACCTTTATTAGGCGGACACATTTAGACGGTCCCGTATGTGTACGCCTAAGAGAGGTTTCACAGTATATGTAATTAGAAAATATTGTTATGAAGAAATTCTAAATAGGCACATAGTATATCTGAACGATTTTTTAACTCATTGATTCTTTAAAAAACCATTTGATTTAAATCACGATTTAAATCATTTGATTTATGTCAAGCCAACCCTGGATACCGATATTCGAGCCGATGTTATATCACTACATTTTCAATGTAATTAAATGGTTATTAAATCTTAAAATTTAAGGATAGCCGTTAATAGCGGCAACGCTGTAATATAGAAAAAGGAACTCAAAATAACCGGATTTGTTCGTCAAACAAAATATGCATAACCTAGCTTTTGACCAAAATTAACAATTTATAGGTAGTTAGTTTTGGGTTTAGGTCACTTTGAAATGACATTCAAGTATTTGGTTTACGTTTCGGTTTATTGTACCATCATCAGAACTATTTGTTAAAAATAAAGAAACAAATTTAAATAAAATAGAAAGGAACAACATTTTTGATAAATTTTTTTATTTTATGTTAATATTAGTTGTGTATAGAATGAAATGAAAAAATATATAATACATTAAATTTGGTTATATTGTGATACGTATGTATTCCTTTTTTCTTTATTTCTAACAAATATTTCTGAAGGTGGTTTAGTACAATAAACTACCTATAATTTGAAAAAACGGTCAAGCAAACAAAACAGTAACAATTAACAATGTTACATTATAATATTGACTGTTACAAATGCCCATATTGACTCCGGGTACCACAACGTAAATGTCGCAATAACATGCCTATAACATTTTGCCGAGCGAGATAACCTGGTTGTGCAAGTACTGCCACGGAATATATTAATTTTTTAATTACTCCCACGATATCGGTAAGTTTTTTTTTAAAGGCGATTGTGCATGGGCACACACAATAATTGCATAATGGATAGACATATACGGAGGTTTAGGATTTGTTAAGTTCGTAACCTACTTATTCACGAAATGGATTCTAATTTAACCATGAAAATTATACCTTTTGTAGTATGTAAGTAAATATTCAAAACCAATACCGGCGAAAATTAACAACAATGTGAACTGCATCACATAACGTATTGTGCTTACATGAAAGGACATAAATATGTGAGGTAGGTCCACCCTGTTTTTATTACCATCTATTGTTATACTCGAGTATTTACCATTGTTATTTGGAAAATCAGGAGCGTGTATTGGGGAAATCTTTTTAATTAAAAGTCTTCAATATATTCACTTGAAAATTAAAAATTAATATTGTACCATTTTACATACTTACACGGGAAAAATACTGTAGTAAAGATTTGATTGTAAAATTTCCTATAAAATAGAGTAATAGTTACATTTTTTAATAGTATCCCGTACCAAAATAATATTCTAAACATAATTTGTAAAAAAGTATAGTTAGAATTTCTAAAAAATATATAATACATTTTTTCTATTTGGGTTTCATAATGGCTACATTATGAAATGCAAAAAATTTTAATAACATGCCACTTTATGAAACTGAAATTTTATTTTTTTTGTGCTGGCAGCAAGTAGGGTTCGAATTTTAGGCTTTCTTCGATTTCGTTGAAATTAGAAAACTAATTATGGATTCGACAGAAAATTTTTATAGAAAACTTTAAAATACTAAGCTTTAACCTTGCAAATAGATCATTTTTACTAGATATTTATCTGAAATACCTATACTCGGAAATGTATAACATGCTGACGGTGTCCGTCAACTAATTTCTAGTCACAACTATAAAACACCATAACCTAAAAATAATAGAAATATCTTCCAGTTTATGCTCTATTTAAGTTTTATTCAATAAAGTACTATTTTTATTTGTAATTCAATATAGTATTATACATATTACTTTATATAAGTATACATATTTATAATTACTGTAGACATTTCCTGGACATAAATTGTCATTCCTGTCAGATACTGTGTCGACACAATATTTTGTTCAATAGTATTATTTAGTATTTTGTTCAATATTTTGAACTTTGTTCTGCTCGCACCATAACTAAAGTTTTTCATATTCTTTTTAATTTTCTGCAATTTCTCATATTTCTGACTCATTTTTATTAACTTTAATAATATATTTATTTTTAATTATGACGGATGGGAAGAAGCTTTGTTGTGTTCAATTGTTTCTATCATGGCATATTTGATACTTGTAACATTTTATTAAATTGTAAAAGTATTGCCAACCCAGAAAAAAATATTAATTCAAATGGAAAAAATATATATACTATATTTTTTAAACTTTTTCAGACTTTAAAGACCCAAATAGAAAAAGTATTATAAAATACACGGTTCATAAGACAATTAGAGCACTTGTACTACGCGTGCTCTAAGATAATGTCTTATGAAACTTGTATCTTAATATACTATTAACAAACACTAGTAAAATTATTAGATTTTATTGTACGATTTCCTATAAAATATTGTATTAATTACAATTTTCATTATTAATCTCTATCAAAATAATATAACAGAATTTATAAAAAAACTATAGTTAGAATTTCTAATAAATCTAGTAAAATTAAGTAAAATATATTGTAAATTTTACAACGAATGTAGTACAAATAATTTATTTATAACTCCAGTAGGTAAATATTTTTAAATGTATGGTACATTTTATTGACTATATTGTACTTTAAGTATTTTTTATTGTAAAAGTTATCAAGTTGAAATAAAATGTTGGAAAGTTGATAGTTAGTACTTGGATGGGTGACCGCTTGGGAATACCATGACTCGAAAGATTTTAGTAAATTTTACAAACATATAAAACTAAATATTTTGGTACTTTATTTTTGTTAAAATTGTTATTAATTGTTAAAAATGCTATAATTATTATGGTAGTTCTTAATAAAAGTTATTCCCGTCACATATAGAGTCATAAATTATAGTTAGTTACACATATTTTTAAAATAAATTTAAGTTTTTTCGTTCCGTGTAATATAACTAAACAACATATAAAATAGAAACTTACAAACAAAGCTTTATCAGAAAATGAATTTTAGTAACATCATTTATAATAACCCGTGCTACGAGTATGCGCTTGTCTAATTAAGGATTGAATTTTGGTCTGTTAGCAAAGGCAAATATCCCCTTCCTATTGGCCTATTTGCTAAGTTTTCGAACACACAATATAAATACGTCCTACCGCGAAAAACGAATTCCTATGACAGTATACTCTGGTCATTCGATGCTAAATGTATCCGACCTTAACTATTTAACATGTAATTTATATTCCGTAGCCTATCCGGTAATAACGGTAGGTTTATATACAAATTAAAAATTTTCATTTATTTTAAATTTCAAATGTAGAAAAATCAAAATAAACAGTGGGTGTTGCGAACAGCTGTTTCACTAAATAAATAATTTCTCATTCATGCTTTCTTGTAAATGGTAGTACGTATATCCGGACGCGATGTATGTATGTGTTAATCAGAATTTGAATTGCGATTAGGCAGGAACGGATTACGGAAAGTTATGTGCATTTTTTAAAATGTTTATGATAATTGCACTGGAAATGCAAATGATTTCGACAGCCCTATACATCCTAAAAGAATATAAAGTGCATTGGAATTACCACAAACGCATGATACAATAAACACAAGGTATGATATTGCGTACGAGGAGACGCTTCTGCGGTGTTTTCAAAAGTTTATATCTCGGATTTTTGTCTTATTTTAGTGGTACAGTGAAATCTCTCGTAACGGACACCTCTGATAAGCGGACATCTCTATTAAGCGGACATTTTTTCATTGTCCGGAACTACGGTATATGAAATTCCATGAAAATCAACCTCTCTTGGATGGACGCGGATAGGCTGTTTTCATACAAAGAGTGTCTCTCTCCTTTAAACGGACAAAAAAAAATTTGTAAATATTTTTGAGATGAATAAGTACGGTGCAAAACTCTTTGAAGACAGATCGGCAGCCAATGGCTTATGCATGGCAGAGCGAAAAGACTTCGCCGAATGAAAGTATGTGTGATTCCCCGACAGCAGTCCGCCGTTTATTTGTGAGTTGTAAGGTTTAAATCGTAAACAATGGCACAAAAATGTCGCGTCTTGAGTCTGAAAGAGAATATTGATGTTGTGGAAGTTTGTAATTTGATAACAATGATTTGGGCGAGTTAATTAACATTGATAGAAGATGATAGTGACCCCATTCCTACCTATTATGTAGTCCAAACTGAAACCACATCCACTATCTGACGACTCTGATGAAGAAGTTAAATGCAGTAATCAAACAAATGTCACCAATTATCAACAAGCTATTAGTTTGGTAAAGGAATTATAAGAGTGTGCAAAGAATAGAGGTGACTCTACAGCAATGGAATTGTTATCAGACTTGGAATTACATTTTCTAGATTGCAAGTATAAAACGCAAACACGTCAAACTACGTTATTAAATTTTTTCTAGTACTACATCCTAACTAAAACTAGTGTATTTTTGTTATGTTATGTTTATTTGTACATAAATATGTATGTACAGTAATAATTTTGCATTTACATATTACCTAATAACAAACCCGCCCATGGGGCGGACCCTCTATTAGGCGGCCACATTTAGACAGTCCCGTAGGTGTCCGCCTAAGAGAGGTTTCACTGTATTTGCTCAGGTATTTGTGTATTTATTAAAATAAATATCCTTCTATTCATAATATGAGTTGCGTTGTGTTCGGTTGTGGTGTGGATATCCAGAAAAATAATTTTGCTATATATGGAAAGTATTTCTTCTTTCCTAGGGATAAAAAACAATTAGCTTTCCCGCTTTAAATTTACTCAAAACTAAACACTTCGAAATTGCTGTCACTTATCGAGAAACTGCCCCGTATTACACAATATAAGTTTTGCCATACTTCTATTTATTTAACTGGGTAGTATGTATTTAAGCTTTAATCTATGTTGTATTTTTATTAATTGAATAATTGAAAATAATATACCTTAATACCATGATATTATTCTTTCCGTTCACCTACTATCAAATGCATAAAACCTTTAATACAGTTAAAAGATAATTAAAAACGATAACAACAACGTGAATCTCCATAAGCGATTTGAACATAACTCACACCATGACGTCAATGCGCGCGCCATATGAAATTGGAACGGCTAGATCAATACCTTCTGCAACTCACTTATCCTGGAAACAGAAGTTTGCATTTTAAATTCCATTCCATTCAAAAATTCCCACGAAATACCATTTGGCAACAGCGCATCGCTGGTCTCGTCACGGCCCGTAGTTGCAGGAGGTAATGGCTAGATATCATACCCTGTGTTTGTCTGAGTGGAACTGGACCATTCTGCAGTCGTTGTGCTCAGTCCAATACCGCTATGAAATCAGCGTAACGTGCTTTAGCTTGGCAGCAGCATTTTCTGATTGGGAACTCCAATGTAATCGTACGGGTATACGCGAAACGCTTTGTAAATGAGCTATTACTCATCGGTTATCTTGAATTTGGTTAACTCTTGCATACCTAAATTGCATCCTCCTAAAACTTACCTTTGATTTATCCTCACTTAGAGCCGTCCCTGTTCATCTACCTACGTTATGCAAAATAGCAGGGACACACCTGTGAACACAGCTGCACTAGATTCGATTTTTCTAACATGATGCGTTGTGGGTAAAATACCATTCTCCGATTAGTGCTATATAAGTCATCCGCTCACCTAACTTGCCAGTTGGGAGATAGATAATAAATTTCTGCCGACTTAACACGTATTGCCATCGGAAAAAACGCAATTAATGGTTAAAAGTATTTTATTGCAGTTAGTGAATGCAACAAATCGTTGTGGGATTGCGAAAATTATCTGACAGTTATCTGTTTGTATATGAGAACTTGTTATTTCGTCGTAGTGCTGAGCACAACCGTGGACGTTTACGAGACAGGAGACACCTTGATTCAACTTTGACGTTAAATCGATAGGACAAAACAGTGCAGGTCAACGCTCTGCTTGATATTTCATAATATATGTCACCGCAGGGTGATTTAAGCATAGGCTACATAGGCTGTGGCCTATGGGCACCACAAACAGGTGCCCGCATCCCATAAAGAGCACGAGATATGTTCCATACGACCTCTCCACCATTTAGTTATAGTATTTGCAGAATTATACCGTTGATCTTTTGACTGCAATAAAACCTCATTATCCCTTCGACCATAAAATAAATAAGGAAATCCCAAATTTTAAAACCTTTTCGAGCAGAGCCGGACCAGGTATACAAATTCAATTTATACCTATGTCTGATGCATATATAAAATACAAAGTGATTTTTAATAATTTTAATCTTTAGTGGTTTTCCGGCGAGTAATTTTTAGTTAGGCTTGTTAGTGGTAGAATGTGGCGTCCTTGGAATTGTGCTGATAGGGGGGCATCTTCAAGTATCATTTTTAAAAGAAAGCATTTATCTACCGATGCCAAACTAATAATTAAAAATGTGTATCAATCGTTGTTGAGTAGAAATTTTAATTCGATGGATGCTTTAGCAGAGACGTCTACTTTGACAAAAACTCCTTTATCTTCGGTATGAGACATAGTACTTAAACCTGTTAATCCTAGAAAAAATCGGAGTGATTCTGGCACATTTAGAAGCATCAGCTAAAAACATAGCAGATTCTTCTTTAGATTATCATCAAGATACCGACGTACAACTTTTTGAAGATTGGTTTAAACAACTCCTTAAAAATATACCTGAAAATAGCGTCATTGTAATGGACAATGCTAGTTATCATAGTCGGCAAGCAAAAATCATTCCCAATTCTAATAATACAAAAGCAGAAATTCAAAATTTTATGATTGAAAATGATTTATATTTTGAACAAAAAACGAGAACTTCTAGAAGTATTAAAAGCTTTTAAAATAAATAAGGAATACGAGTGTGACAAACTTGCAGCAGAAAATGGACATACAGTGTTGCGTCTTCCTCCGTACTATTGTATATTCAATCCTATTGAGCTAATATGGCACCAATTAAAATCCAATATTAGGAGAAATAATATTTCTCCTACATTAAATATGCATCTGTAGTAGAATTATTTAAAAACGAAGTAAGAAAAATTTCTGCAGACAGCTGGAAAAACTGTGTACAGCATGTACTTAAGGTGGAAAATTCTTACAATTGTATGATTACAAATGTTCAACCCTTAATTATAAGTTTAGGCTTAGATGAAGATAGTGATAGTGATACAGAGTTAAATTTTGAATAAATTATCAATAGTTTCTTATAATTTAATTAATTTTTATTGTACTGGTTATCCTAATAGTTATACTTTTAAATTATATTATTTTCAATTATCATTAATTGTTACATTATTATAGGTACCTAAAACTGAAAATACCTATCTATTTATTTTAAATTATAAAAATAAATCATGTGGTGTGGTATACATTTTCAAGCCGGCCCTGATCCCATTTATTGAGCTTTGAGGAGGTTCAGGCGTATACAATAGGGTTTAATCAGGTAGTTTATTTATGGCAGTAAGAGTCAACGATATAATTCTGCAACAACTATAACATAATATACAATGACAACAATTATTCCAGCCAAGTCGGGATTCATATTCCCCGTCTTTGATGTTATTCGTCTATGATTCAACTGCAACGATTATTTTCTATACTAGTAGGTGTAAGTATATTGATCATCAGATCTTATACACATGTTAGTAATTTGCTCAACTAACTAACAACTAACTAAGCATATGTGAAGATAGTTTCTTCGAGAAGATGAAGAAAATTGCCGTGAGTAGTTTAATAATCTTCTTAGCAGGTAGCTTGTAAAATTCTCACGAGTCATCGGCTATTTTAAATACGATAATTGAAAAACTAATGATATTTTAATCGACATTTGAGTAATTTACAAATAATGCCATAATTATGGTGGTATGAATGGATGTTATAAAATAACATAATGTTTAACCACATTAACAGATATATCCGGACAGGTAGCTTTTGTTATTTTAAACAGTGTTGTGAATGAATGGAAATTATTCAAGTTGCCGTTTTTTGGCTATTATTTATAAAAAGATATATCATATGTAACACCAAATTAATGATAGATTTTCTATAATAGTACGATGTTGTGTTCAATGTAATAGATTGTACTACAATCGTAAGTTTTTGTATATTTTGCTATAGCAAGTTGTAGAGCCACATAATAGAGGTAATAATTTAGTGAATAAATTGTGCATCATACGATGATAAATTCTTGAATAATAGCTTTTTTCGCCTTGAGTGAGCGGTTGTATGTGCAGGGTCGTTTCTACCATTAGGCAAGACTAGGGGGTCGCCTAGGGCGGCAAGATTTTGTGGCGGCCGAAAGACGGAAAAAAGATATATCAATCAAAGATATTATTGAGCAAATGAGAGGAACTGAAGAAGAAAGAATTTAAAACAACGAATTATTTTCAAATTAAAAATTTTTCTCTTTTCTCTTCCCACCAGTACTGAGAGGCGGCATTTTCAGTTCTCGCCTAGGGTGGCAGAACACCTAGTAACGGCCCTATACTATGTGTATCATACAATAGTGAATTGTGAGTAATACATTGACGTGTATATCATACAATAGTGAATTGTGAGTAATACATTGACGTGTATATCATACAATAGTGAATTGTGAGTAATACATTGACGTGTATATCATACAATAGTTAGTTGTGGATAATATAATAAATGGTTAATCGTATTTCATACAATAGTGTATAAATGTTTGGTAATGCAGGGTGCTGTGGCATTCAAGAATATGCATAGAAATTGTTTATTTTTTAATTAAACTTTGTAATAAAAAAAAAATCACTAGAAATGTTGCCCACGTTCATCGTTGCAGGTCCTGAATATTTTGAAAATTGCGGGATTGAGCCCCGCGGATCCGCGGGATTTGCGTGATAACAAACAATGAACTGCGGTATTTTTGGTCGACGCGTCGGGGATTCCCCGCCATGCTGCGCTATTGAAAATACGTTAAATAGAACAGTTTTCTTGCGTACGTGCGAAAGTAAGGGCGTTGGTCTACTAGTATCTAGTGACATTTATCAAGTGGTTGAATATAATACATGGCATTTAAACAGCAATGACAAAAATTAGCTTCAGCGTACAAGACAGGTTCAAGTTTAGTTTGGAATTATTTTTTAAAGTCTGAAGATGGTCTTACAGCTAAATGTATGTTATGCCCTAGCATTATCAAAATCTCTGCTCGTTCCACCAAAGGTCTTCACACCCACTTACAAACAAAGCATAATATTAATTTGAAAGTCCAGAGCAGCTGCGGTAGTGTTGATATTGATAAAATAACACAGGAAATGAAAGCTAGTACCAGCAGTTGAATGAAAATTACAATTTTTTTTTCATCTGAGAAATAGTTTCAATGGAGGAAAGAGTGTAATGGTAGCTAAAGATGGTATACCCTTTGGAAAGTTTGTCACATCGACCGATATGCGCCAACTATTCGAATCAGAGGGCCACCAATTATGTATATAAAATCTATTCCGCCGAGCTGTCGAAGTCGAACGTGCGTTTTCAGCCGCAGGATACATGTGCAATAAAATAAGATCAAATCTAAAAGATGAAACATTAAACATGTTATCTTTTCTCCGGAAATTTTCTAAATCAATGTAACATATGACCGTTAAACTAGTCGTACATTGTATTCTATATAGTATATACATTAAATATTTTCCTGCTACTCTACTCTGTTGCATAAAACAACTTTTTATTAACATACAGTACCCACATCGAGTCCCGCAAATCCAACGAATCCCTCACGTTTAATCCCGTAAGGTCAATCCCGCGAAATCACCGCGGGATCCTGCATTTGCGGGATTGGATTCCCTAGTCGTGGGGTAATCGGTAAGAATACTTCAATTTCTTGAAGACTATAAATAACATGCAAAATTTCTTAGTGAAATAAGATGGCGTTTTTCAACATTGATATTAAACTTTTAGAGCTTACTTAAATAAATCTTATATTTTCTTATTTTATCAATTTGAATCTACTAATGTCCATATAATATAATTTTTTATGATGTTTAAAATGACAGAAAATTTCCACACAGGGTTGAATTGATTAAAGCCGTGATTAAAATCATGATTTTAATCAAAACGATTTTTAAAAATTAAATCATGATTAAAATTAAAACATAAATAAAATCAGGATACTTAAAAATAGGTTTATTCATAGAAAGAAAACAGGAAAACTAAATACTTGAAAAGGAATTTAGCACCTTTTCAAAAAAATAAAACTTTCGGAAATTCTTTGAATAATACAAAAAAAAATAGAAAACCTGATTGAAATTATTTGGTGTACTTTTATATTACTTATGTGTTATAATGCTTAAAAAGAAATACTAGTTTAGCTGCTTTTTCTGATATCTGAATGAACCAGTCCATAGGAAGAAAACATCATCTCTATATCAGCGCAAGATGCGCACAAAGCAGGAATTTATGTTTCGTTTCTATTCTGTATTCTGTATTGTTTCATAAACATTTATTATATTTTCAGTAGTTTAGTTTTGTTGGGTGAAACAAGATATAGACTGTTAGACATATGCATTAATGATTTTAAAAAAATCTTCTGATTGGTCAGGTACAAAATTTTCATTTGTTAATATTAACAATAATAACCTAAGGAAAGGTCTCCAAACTTTTTGATATGAGAGCCTGGTTGACTTTTCCACCCAGTCGGACTTCTCAAAAAGATCTCTCTCGTCCCTGAAATGGCTAGCATTGATATACCATCGTATGGATCAAGATGGTACCCAAGAACCCACGTCTCGTCGACTCGAATAACAAAATTAAACGACCTGATTCAAGATAGGGCGACACATCGTATAATGTGGCCGTTTAAAAATATCGCATTACCGACTTGGGTTTAAAATAATTGGGCCCAAGGCAGGTCATGAGCGAGTCCTCTCTTGATAGATTAGACTATGATTTAGGTACGCTTGTGGTAGAAATAATCACACAGCCTAAACCACGTTACCTGTTGATTAATACATATGATTGGAGAATGTAGTATATAGTAAAGTTTACATTATATCGTTGTTCTTTTAACTACCATACCATCCCTAATTATCCTGTACTATACTGTATTGAACTAAAAGTGTCAATACTTTTATCCGTCTGAAAAAAATGATTCTTTATCTAGAACTTTTGGAACCAAATAGGACGACATGTGATTTGTGCAGACTAAATTTAGTAGTAAGAATAATTCATTCATAATATTGTTCGTGTCGGTTTCAAGATGTTTCGTCTTAATAATCTTAATAGTCTTAATAATGTGGCCTCATTAGCAAGACTCGCCATAATATACCTATCCTAGCTTTGTACAACGGTATCTTCTAACCTTAATTTTTTTTTCACCTTAGTTTAAAATCAAATATAGTCGTTACCGGAAGTTCTCAACTGGCAACTACTTAAGTATGAATGAACATTCTATCTTATGAATATTTAACCATATTTTATGTTTTTTTATTTCGGATAATAAATTTTCAATTGAGTGATAATGCGTAGGAAGAGGTATTTGCAATAGCTATACATAAAATGATTAAAAGTATGGGTCTATACCGTTCGTACTTAATTTATTTAATATTTGCCAGCCATATAATGTGTTTGCTGGTTTTTCTACTCTAGCCGCAGCGTTTTTCTTCGGGAAATCCATTTCCGATATATGGATTTGCGTATAATAAACAATTAATAGTTTAATCGCAATAAGTATATCTTGGACTTTATAGTTGTTGCAGAATTATACCGTTGACTCTTACTGCCATAAATAAACTACCTGATTAAACCCTATTGTATACGCCTCAACCTCTTCAAAGCTCAATAAATGGGATCAAGGCCGGCTTGAAAATGTATTCCACACCACATGATTTATTTTTATAATTTAAAATAAATAGATAGGTATTTTTAGTTTTAGGTACCTATAATAAATGTAAAATAATGATAACAATTAATGATAATTGAAAATAATATAATTTAAAAGTATAACTATTAGGATAACAAGTACAATAAAAATTAATTGAATTCTAAGAAACTATTGATAATTTATTCAAAATTTAACTCTGTATCACTATCACTATCTTCATCTAAGCCTAAACTTATAATTAAGGGTTGAACATTTGTAATCATACAATTGTAAGAATTTTCCACCTTAAGTACATGCTGTACATAGTTTTTCCAACTGTCTGCAGAAATGTTTCTTAACTTCGTTTTTAATTAATTCTACTACAGATGCATTTAATGTAGGAGAAATATTATTTCTCCTAATATTGGATTTTAATTGGTGCCATATTAGCTCAATAGGATTGAATATACAATAGTACGGAGGAAGACGCAACACTGTATGTCCATTTTCTGCTGCAAGTTTGTCACACTCGTACTCCTTTTTTATTTTAAAAGCTTTTAATACTTCTAGCAGTTCTCGTTTTTTGTAAGTTTCTTCAAAATATAAATCATTTTCAATCATAAAATTTTGAATTTCTGCTTTTGTATTATTATAATTGGGAATGATTTTTGCTTGCCGACTATGATGACTAGCATTGTCCATTACAATGACGCTATTTTCAGGTATATTTTTAAGGAGTTTAAGTTTAAACCAATCTTCAAAAAGTTATGCGTCGGTATCTTGATGGTAATCTAAAGAAGAATCTGCTATGTTTTTAGCTGAAAGCAACAGACAATTTGGAACAAACCCGTTCTCTGAACCAGTAATATTGTGATTCTTTTGCTTTTTTTTTTATGGTGCCTTGGTTTGACATTTTTTGGAAGAATCATCCCAGCCTTTTCTTGGAGTGTCATGGGTATCGAACCATGTTTCGTCAAGGTAAATAATTGGACGATTTTTTTCTCTAAATTGTTTAACAGCTGTTAAATATTTAAGTCTCCATTCCCGTAAACGTTGAGATTCCATTAATGTTTGTCTTTTATCAATGCTTCGGTATTTAAAACCCATTTTACGCAATATTTTCCTAAGGCTTGAAAGGCTACAAGAGATATTTGTTTCGTCTTTAATCAGCCGCTCTTTGAGGGAAATCAAAGTGGGTGCAGTTTGTGCCTCATACATTTGGTGAATCTTTCTTCTTAATAAATCCATGTTATTTTCGTCAATGCTTCTAAATGTGCCAGAATCACTCCGATTTTTTCTAGGATTAACAGGTTTAAGTACTATGTCTCTTACCGAAGATAAAGGAGTTTTTGTCAAAGTATACGTCTCTGCTCAAGCATCCATCGAATTAAAATTTCTACTCAACAACGATTGATACACATTTTTAATTATTAGTTTGGCATCGGTAGATAAATGATTTCTTTTAAAAATGACACTTGAAGATGCCCCCCTATCAGCACAATTCCAAGGACGCCACATTCTACCACTAATAAGCCTAACTAAAAATTACTCGCTGTAAACCACTAAAGATTAAAATTATTAAAAATCACTTTGTATTTATATATGCATCAGGCATAGGTATAAATTGAATTTGTATACCTGGTCCGGCTCTGCTCGAAAAGGTTTTAAAATTTGGGATTTCCTTATTTATTTTATGGTCCAAGGGATAATGAGGTTTTATTGCAGTCAAAAGATCAACGGTATAATTCTGCAAATACTATACTAAGAATTAATTACTTGGTTCTGTCCACGCAATTTATTTTAATTTGAAAATTTATGATTATATTAATGTATTTTTTTATTTTCAGGTTAGTTGAACGACTCACCATGCAATACGATACACCATGTTGTCAAGGTAACAAGTAATTAATCGATCCGTATAGATATCTTTATGAAATATTGGAATATGACTATCGTTTCATCTAGTATGGTAATTGTATTCACTATTTAAAGTTATTTACATATGTAGATGTTATCACACTTAAGTAATTACCAAAATTGGAAATATTTTTTAAAATAGCACGCATTTGATCGTAATTAATTATACCGTATATTTTTTGCATGTAATTTTTATTAGAAATTATTGTCAGTTTCGATAAAATATTTTGCAAATCATACAAGATACTGTTAAAATCTGGTTTCCATTTACTTACATAGTCGCGACCTTGCTATTATTGGCATTTAAATTGCGGTAATTTTGCACATATTATCTAACAGTATGTTCCTTTTCCAATACTAGTTGCAATCTGTTGTTTGCAACATATATGACAAAATAATTAACTTGTTTTAATGTCTTCTTATATGAGTACCAACTACCAACTGACTACAAATAAGAATGAACCATATGAAAATAAGAACATCTGTACACTGTACACTAAGCATGGAAAACTTATTATAAACTCCTTAGTGCTTAAAACAAGTATTTGTCATAAATAAATTAAGAATTATTTGTTTTAAGTACCTAATATGATATTAAAATAAATACCATTCGACTATAAAAATTAACTTATGTCAAGAACATTCTTTTAAATTTATTTTTGTTAAAATAAGTTTTTTTTAATTATTATACAGGGTGATTCACGACGAGCTTGCATTAGAACTTTATGGAGAACTACTGAATATAGGTTTCCGAAATTTTGGGGATTTAGGTTTATCGATATGCTCTCCTTAACTAAAGTAGTCATTCCGGTTATACCGGAAGTAACTGTCAACTTTCGTTTTTTAAATACAAAATGGTAATTTTTATTATATTTTTCGATTAACCATTAAACTCTAAGCAAATTTTATAGAACATCTTTTTGTTTGACTTTGCCAGTTTTTGAGATATCTGGCATTGTTTGGCAAATGCATGGTGACGAAATAATCCCCATAATTTTTTTACCTTAGCTCTTGGACTAAAAAAACTTTCTTACCATATAGCTAGAAGATCAAGTCACAAAAATATTTCAATATTTCAGAAAATTTACAGGGTGGTCACAATTCAAGGTTCATTGTGAAATAATTTAATCATTAAGAACTTGCTTATTTTAAATGGAATACCCTGTATATTTTTATTTAGTTTGATGACAATTTGGTTGTTGTTTATAAGTAGTATTTACCGTTCTATACCTATATTAAAGCGATTCCTCAAAAAATCAAATTTATTCCCAAAATACTATTTTTTCAAGTGTGCTATGAAAACAATTGTAGATAGGTACTGTATACTTATGTCTATACGGAAGCGTTTCTTCATTGAATTTATAAATAAAATGCAGTTGATTATTTTAACTTCTTTTCAATTTAATGGTTTAATATTATTTTTTTAAAAAGCAACAAGGAAACAAGTTTATCAACTTAAGTGGAAATAAAAATTATTAAAATTTTAAATTTAAAATAATCAACTGCATTTTATTTAGAAATTCAATGAGGAAACAATTTAAAAAGTTGTTTTTTCAAGCAATCAATCAACTTTCCTCCGTTTAGCGTAATTGTTTTCATAGCACACTGGAAAAAATAGTATTTTTGGAATAGATTTGATTTTTTGATGAAACGATTTGATACAGTAATTACTATTTATAAAGAACAAAAACTAATTTGTCATCAAACTAAATCAAAATATACAGGATGTTCCATTTAAAATAAGAAAGTTTTTAATGGTTGAATTCTTTCACTATGAACCTTAAATTGTGACCACCCTGTACATTTTGTGCAAAAGTTTGAAATATTTTTGAGGCTTGGTGTTCTTTTCTTCTAGCTATTCGGTGAGAAATTTTTTTTCCAAGAGCTAAGATAGAAAAATTACGTGGATTATTTCATCACCATGCATTTGCCAAATAATTAGAGAAATTCCAGATATCTCCAAAACGGGCAAAATCAGACAAAAAGATGTTCTATAAAATTTGCTTAGAATTTAATAGTTAATCGAAAAATAGAATAAAAATTACCATGTTGTATTTAAAAAACGAAAGTCGACGGCTACTTTCGGTATAACCGGAAATGACAGGAACATGTAAAGCGTATTGATAAACCTAAATCCCCAGAGTTTAGTAGTTCTCCAGAAAGTTCTAATGCAAGCTCGTCGTGAATCACCTTGTACATTTAAATAAAATTATGTCGGTGTAAGTACTAAGTTGGCAAGAAAATCTATGTTCTTGAAACATGAGAGCATTATTTTTTCCGTGCATAGCCCGGAGAATATTGTTTAACTATATTATTACCACCTGACGAGCAAAACATACTTTGTGTTCTCACAGTATGAGATAATCTAAAACCTTCTGCTTCTGATATTTTATAATGCAATATGAAACTTTTGTGTGTGATAGATATGCTTTAGGTTACATTATTGGTCCACAACTAACTTATTCGTATTTTTGCTTAACGGATCCCGTTCAAACGATAATAAATTGCTATCTAGTAGCAAGTCATCCTCAAAATACTCTCCATTGTAAAATAAGTTGATAAGACATCATATTTACTTAAGTAAGTTTGCTTTAAACATTTTTTTAAATTACGTCAGGATTCCTAGAAAGATCTTTGTTTGTCGTCAAAATATTAGTCTGAATCTCCAGTCAAATAGCTTTCAAACAATACATTTTTATCGTATTTATAATGATTCCAATTAAGATTTATGTCGTTATAATTGCTGAATGTCGTTAGGGTCATTTTTGTTATTCCTATTACAAGAATATCAAAATAAATGGACAGTGCAAAAAATTTGGTTTAGCCCATATGCATTAAATATTTGAAGCCAAGGAATTTTGAATATCCAGTTTGTTTGCTGTGCAAGTAGGGAATCCAATCGCGCAAAGATTTCGCGGAATTGACATTGCGGGATTAAACGTGAGGGATTCACGGTATTTGCGGGACTCGATGTGGGTGCTGTATGTTAATAAAAAGTTGTTTTATGCAATTAGAAACAGAGTAGAGTAGCAGGAAAATATTTATTGCATATAGGTACAATACAATAGTACGACTAGTTCAACGGTTACTTGTTACATGGATTTTGAAAGTATTTTCGGCGAAAAGATAACATGTTTAATGTTTCATCTTTTAGATGTGATCTTATTTTATTGCACATGTATCCTGCGGCTAAAAACGCACGCTCAGCTTCGACACTTGTCGGCGGAATAGATTTTACACGATTTGTGGCCCTCTGATTCGAATAGTTGGCGCATATCGATCGATGTGATAAACTTTCCAAAGAGTATACCATCTTTAGCTACCATTCGAGACGCTCTTTCCTCCATCGAAACTTTTTGCTCAGATGAAAAAAATCTTATTTAGCACAGAAGAACCACTAACATCTGAGCGCTTAGCAATAGAACTAAAGGAACTACTCGAACTGCTGGTACTAGCTTTCATTTTCTGTGATATTTTATCAATATCAACACTACCGCTGCTGCTCTGGACTTTCAAATTAATATTATGCTTTGTTTGTAAGTGGATGTGAAAACCTTTGGTGGAACGAGCAGAGATTTTGACAATGCTAGGGCATAACTTACATTTAGCTGTAAGACCATCTTCAGACTTAAATTCCAAACTAAACTTGAACCTTTATTGTCTTTGTAAACTACACTGGCACTCATTTTTGTGATTGCTGTTTAAATTCCATCTATTATATTCAACGACTTGATAAATGTCACTAGATCCTAGTAGAATAACGCCCTTACTTTCGCGAGTACGCAAGAAAACGGTTCTGTTTAACGTATTTTCAATAGCCCAGCATGGCGGGGAATCCCCGACGCGTCGACCAAAAATACCGCAGTTTATTGTTTGCTATCCCGCAAATCCCGCGGATCCGCGTGATCGATGGGCTCGATCCCGCAGGTTAGCAGGATTCAAGTTTGGGTGCGGGATTGGATTCCCTATCTGCAAGTAACCCAATTTGTAAACAAATACCACTTATTAAGACTTTTTAAAGAGAATAATGAGAATAAAAAGTCCACCAAATTTGAACTTTTTTCCATATACAGTTTTTAAGATACTAAGAAAATTCTGTCTTCAAACTATTAGTTTAAATCTGGAGTACGATTCTGTTTAATTTTAATTCTGGTTAAAATGAAAATACCAGCGATCACCTTTATACCAGGTTTACACTTGTCAAATATTTTACAGCGTTTGTAGTTTTTGTCAAATAATTTTCCCGTTGAATATTTATAATCGCCATAAGCTATTCGGTTGAGGAAAAAGTAGAAACAATGATTAAATGGTACTACGGCAGAAATAGTTATCAAGTGGTATCCGACTTGTTCTCAGGCAAAGATCTTGTACAACTCCAGATAGAAAAATGTACATTTTCGCCTACGCAACGAATCCAACACCACCAACGCGCTGCGCTCAGCATCCTCGAAAACGGGGGGAAGTGTGTTTCTCGACAGGGAAACCTTTTGAAACGCGTTTAACCCCTCTGGGGACGTTGCACCGTTGAAATTAGTTCTAGGCATTAAGGATTCGACAGAATTTTTTTATAGAAAACTTTAAAATACTAACCTTAACCTTGCAAATCGATCATTTTTACTAGATATTTATCCGAAATACCTATACTCGGAAATATATAACATAGTGATGGTGTCCGTCAACTAATTTCTAGTCACAACTATAAAACAACATAACCTAAAAATAATACAAATATCTTCCAGTTTATGCTCTATTTCTAAAGTTTTATTCAATAAATTACTATTTTTATTTTTAATTCAATATAGTATTATACATATTACTTTATATATACATATTTATAGTTACTGTAGACAATTTCTGGGCATTAATTGTTACTCCTGTCAGATTCTATGTCGACACAATATTTTGTTCAATAGTATTATTTAGTATTTTGTTCAATATTTTGAACTTTGTTCTGCTCGCACCATAACTCAAAGTTTTGTATATTCTTTTAAAAAGCTTTTCTAAATTATTTTCTGCAATTTCTCGTATTTCTGACGGAGTACAACTTTCTTCCTGACACATTTTTATTAACTTTAATAATATATTTATTTTTAATTATGACGGATGGGAAGAAGCTTTGTTGTGTTCAATTGTTTCTATCATGGCATAGTTGATACTTCTAACATTTTATTAAATTGTAGAAGTATTGCCAACCCAAAAAGAAGATATTAATTCAAATGGAAAAAATCGACTATATTTGTTAAAGTTTTTCAGACTTTAAAGACCCAAATAGAAAAAGTATTATAAAATACACGGTTCATAAGACAATTAGAGCACTTGTACTTTAGAAAACTCCCCGCTTCGCGGGCTCTAAGATAATGTGTTATGAAACTTGTATCTTAATATACTATTTGCGACCTATATGACAATGGTCATCAAACAATAGATATTATTAAATTTTTTTTAGCTAAATATACGTGGACAACACTTCCTGAAGCCAACTTTTATACAAACCTGTCTTCACGACACTATAAGTACTATTAGCTACTACCTAAGCGCTATAATACTTATAATTCGTGGCACCGAAAACAACAATACACAAAAGCCAAACAAATCGGTGGTGCCCTATTGTTGTGATTATTACGCATAGATCGGTACCGTGGTCCGAATTAAAATTTATAATAACTGGTCTGGAAGGTCGGTTCGGCGCTAAACGATAACTTTAGTCTAGTCCCGAAAACCAATTAATTTTGAAACACTCGGTACTAATAATGCAGACTCGAGCCTACTCCACGGCGCCAGTACCGGGACGGAGTTTTCGTAGTTTAACGATAATAATCGTTACTATATATTTACTATAATCCGTAAAGATGTAGACGAGAAGATTTCAAAACTTCGAGGTATTTGATCATGTTCATGTTAAAATTTAGTGACTGGTTGGTTCGCAAAGCGAAATTACAAATTTCATTCGGGGCATGTTCGGTTGTGGATGAGTTACTAGCTGATTGATGCCTCTACTTGCCTCTATGAACGGGTACCCAGAAGCCAAGCCGCCGTCAACTGTCAAATCTGACAATCGACTTCTTAAACATAACCTACAAAGTATTCTTATCATTGCTCATTTCTCTTTTGTTTAGAGTCGGCCTCGTTTCTGTCGTATCGGTTCTTTATTTCGCAGTTTCCAAATTTCATTCGAAAATGTAAACGCCCCGAATAATCGTCCTTTATCGTTTCGATGGTACCACCAAAACTACCTTATGTGCTAAGACTTATGAGCAGAACTGTACTCCTTGCCTTATACCTGACTACGCGAAGAGGCATCAGAGGCAAGGCTGTTCAACATCTTGAAGCCAAGAGAGCGAGATTCAGCTTTCAGTCGTGGTATTTCCTTTCACAAAGTACGGTTCAGTGTGTGATTTTTCAGTTTATTTCAGGCAAAAAGTGGATATATGTGCTGAAAAGTGTATTGATAAGATCGTGATGTACGTTACTGAACCTCAGTGGGTTGGTAAGTGTTTTTTTTTCGTAATTTGAAGTAGTTTTTGGACTGAATAGAAGACAATTACTATTATATTGGAACTGCCCACTTCCTTTGAGATAGAGGGCCTAAAGTTACAACGTTGTTTCTGATTTGTCTTTTCTTCCTTGTACGCCATATGGTTTAATTGTTCTACCATATAACTATGGTAATTTTTTATAGTAAACGGCATTGAAAAATGATTTAAATGTTTGATATGATTGGGTGCAGGGGATTTTGGTGTAGAGACTGTAACAGGCCTCTTAAGTTTCCTTTGTTAAATGTGATTTCTACTTGAGAGGTAACCGAGAAATTGACGTATTATTTGTGTATTTAGTGGTGAAATAACCTGATTCCATAACTGGCAACATTTTTCATCATTCCATATATTAATGATTTAGTATATGTAGTTCAGTTGATTTCTGGACGAAAGTAGATTTATTTAGTGAAAGAAGGTCGAGATGTGAGCCTCATTGGGTAGTTTTTTTCGTGTTGAAATGAAGAAAAATTTATAAAAGTCTATGTGCTAAAATTGTGCGTTGTTTTATATTTGTTTATATTTTTGGCTCATCACGGTTCGATATTTTTAAATGAAAATGTGAACAACATATACAGGGTGTTCCTTAATGACGTGCTAATATTTCAGGTTGTGGTTCCTTAGGTCATTTTATAAAGAAAAGTTCATATGAACATATGTCCGCAACGGCTTACTTTTTTTGCTATAGGGTGTTGAATTTTTATTTTTTAAATGGTTATTTTTTAATATCTCCGAAAGTACGTTAGATATTATTTTCAATTTTGGTATGTGTTAATAGGATATAGAACCACAAATTTTAGTTAGAAAAGTTATTCAATTGTTCCACCAGTGGCGTCCCTGCAAACATGTCCTCTGATATTTTTTACAAAAAAGATGGTACGCCACTGATATTTTTCCATATAGATATTTTTCCTGATTAGTCTGGTCAATTCTACATGAAAACGGTCTCTTGAGTTTTTCTCGTCAGATTAAAACCACGAAATTCATATTGAAACTCATTATTATTAACAAATTATAGGTAGTTTGTTCCTGGGTCGCGGTCACTTTTGAAATGAAAATCCAATTTTCAGTCAACGTTTCAGTTCATTTTATTTAAACCATCGTCAGAACTATTTGAACATAAAAAATGCGTATAAACAAATTTAGAACGAAGCAACATTTTTTGATGGTGTTAAAAGCAAAATTCCTATTTTATGTTAGAGTTAGTCATGTTTATAATGAAAACAAGAAAATATTTAAATGACGGAATGGACATACCTTGTACAATTCTCACCCACTAGTTACTTTACAGTGGCGTACCATCTTTTTTGTAAAAAATATCAGAGGACATGCTTGCACTGACGCCACTGGTGGAACAATTGAATAACTTTTCTAACCAAAATTTGTGGTTCTATACCCTATTAACACATACCAAAATTGAAAATAATATCTAAAGTACTTTCGGAGATATTAAAAAATAACCATTTAAAAAATAAAAATTCAACACCCCAAACCCCAAAAATTAAAGCCGTTGCGGACATATGTTCATATGAACTTTTCTGTATAAAATAACCTAAGGAATCACACTCTGAAATATTAGCACGTCATTTAAAAACACCCTGTATATGGTTTTAACAAATTTATTTAGCCGATATAATTACTGTGCCTACGATACTGTTATGGATAACTATTGTTCGTACTTGAGGAGTAGCAGAAAATCGGATATATTATTTATTTTTTGAATGAGAGAACCTCAGTAATTCCATTGGAACTGGCCACATTTTTTATAATTTCGAATATTGAAATTACTTTTGGTATGCTAAATTTGCTGAATTAATAACATTTTGTAAACACTTCACTCTCTGTAGTTGTGTAGTTTTAATCCTACCATCGTCTAACGCTTGCGGCCTTTTAAAAGGCCATCATTAGAGCTAAGGCTTCGTCAAAGCTACACCAGGCACCAAGAAACATACCCAAAAAATAATAAACACCTTTTAAATCTTCTGTAAAATAATTATTATTTTTGGGGTATGTTTCTTGATTCCTGGGTGTAGCTTTGACAAAGCCTTAGCCCTGATGAAGGCATTTGAAGAGGCCGAGAGCGCTAGGCGATGGAAGGGCGTTTTGTTTTATTTTTTATTTGACAAAACTGCTTACAACCGACTTCCCCCTGCTATGTTCACTCTCTGTAATTCAAAATATATATACATATTACATTTTTCGGCATAAGAAACTAACTTATAAGCGTTAATTTATTTTTTAACGTTATATCGAGCATGTTTTACTTTTTCTTTATTTATATAGGCACTACTTAATTCACAAATGCTATAATCGAAGTGAAACATATTTTTAAACATCCTATAGACACAGGTGGCAACGAAATAAGCCATATTCAATCATTTATCTTTGCTGTAGACTGAAAATAAACATATTTTCTCCGAAATAAAATATTTTGGCAGAATATACAGATAGGATTATTTAGAATAGAATAGTTCAGTTCAGTTGTAGGCCGAAATTTCGTTAAAGATGTGACTATTAAATATGATAGTGGAAATTTTGTTTCGAAATGTTTAAAACAAGTTAAGGAAGTTGTAACAATGTTGGGCAGTGATGTTATTTGGTTTGGTAAGTGTGATTGATATGACTTATGCAGTATAGTAGTATTATTTCTGTAAGCTTTCCTTAAACTCGCTATAGCAGTCATCGACATTACTACTGTAAGATTTTGATTTTTAAAAAGGTCTAGTACTTTTTTCTTCGAAATAAAACATGACTTTACGATGTAATAAGTTTAAATAAACACGATAGAATGTAGTTTTAGCTGTTTTTATGGGTTCCTGTAAGCGGTTTGTGGTTATGTTATTCCTAGTTTTCAAGAATTATTATTAAATTTTAATTAACATACCGATTTTAAGGAAGCAATTATTACCTAGGCTTTTACATAGCGGTTTGCAGAATTAAATAGTTGCCATTAATAAGTTGTTTGTCCAGAAAATGATTTTTCAATTTCCAATATTGTATACAGTGTAACCTCTCATAAGCGGACATCTCTTCATAGTCCGGAACGAGGTATTCCATGAAAATCAACCTCTCTAGGACGGACTCTCCTTTAGGCGGACGCGGACAGGCTGTTTTCATATAAAGAGTGCGAAAACCCTCCTTTAAACGCACAAAAAAATTTTAAAGTATTTTGTAGACGAATAAGTACGGTGCAAAAACTCTTTGAAGACAGACCGGCAACCGATCGCATATGCGTGGCAGAGCGAAAGGACTTCGCCGAATGAAATTATGTGTGATTCCCCGACAGCAGTACGCCGTTTATTTGTGAGTTGTAAGGTTAAAATCGTAAACAATGGCAGAAGAATGTCGCGTTTTGAGTGTGAAAGAGAATATTGATGTTGTGGAAGCGAGTTCATTAACATTGATATCAATGTGCTATAGGACGATGATAGTGACCCCATGCCTACCGATGATGTAGCCCAAACTGAAACCATATCAATATCTGACGACTCTGATGAAGAAGTTGAATGCAGTAATCAAACAAATGTCACCAATTGTCAACAAGCCATTAGTATGGTAAAGGAATTACAAGGTTATGCAAAGAATAGAGGTGACTCTACAGCAATGGAATTGTTATCAGACTTGGAATTACATTTTCTAGATTGCAAATTTAAAACGCAAACACGTCAAACTACGTTATTAGATTCTTTTAGTACTACATCCTAACTGAAACTAGTGTATTTTTGTTATGTTATGTTTATTTGTACATACATATACATAGTAATAATTTTTGCATTTACATATTACCTAATAACAAATTTCCCATGGGCGGACGCCTCTATTAGGCGGCCACATTTAGACAGTCCCGTCAGTCCGCCTATGAGAGCTTACGCTGAATTATTACAAGCGAAGACTTTGTTTCATTATTTTTAATGTTATTACAATTTTACATTGTAATTTTTACTACATTTTAAATAAAAGAGCTTTTCGGTTATGCTTGACATATTATTTACATACGACACAAGTTTTTAACCTCACATTTTTCCCAATTTGTCGCCCATCGTCGCATTTTCCTTTCGAATTTCCGCATCGCCAGCATTTTTTGACAGTTCGATGTTTCATAGACCATTAAATTTAATTCGTAACAAACGCAAAGCTTAAACTACAAATCTTTTCCTAAAACTTTAATAAGAAAAGTTGTAAATCTTGATTTTACTACTGTTTTTATGACTGTATAAACATATATGTATAATTTAGTGTACGTCCTGCCTGAATATAACACCAGGAATTTCAAGTATTCCTCTGAGAAATCTTGTTCTATTTATTTTCTTTATACGTTATATAAATTTTAGAATTTTTCCTTAATTTTTTTTAATAAGATAACCAAACTTTGCAATTTCCAATACTTGTGCGTCTTTTATATTTCTACTGTACATATGAGACTCATACCTCAATGTTTTTGTTAAATACTCAATTTTATTAAAATAGGAGAAGAGTCCGTTTTCTGCCCGTGTTCAAAGCCTCTCTCTAAATTTGACTGTTAAAATAAAGAAGTGTATGCTTTCTACCGGGTTTGTTCGATTCATCGTTGAGTTGAACATAAAAAATCCCATGTAATTTTTGAGGTCGCTGAATATTGGCTCCCCTGTAGATTTTATAGAAAAACTGCCTTATAACTCCTTGAAGAGGCCGAGATGATAAACCCAGGTGCCGAGTTTGAACACATTTTGATTGACACTGACACTAATTTTCGTTTTGTCAATGTCAAAATTTAATTTGCTGGTGTTTGTGCTGTATTACCTGAACTATGAGAGTTTCGTGGTTTTGCCATCACGTTTAATTGAATAGCTTAGAATTGGCTCATCAAACTGTATTCAAACAAACGGTACATGGGTTCACCACGTCGGCCTCGTCAAGAAGTTATAATGAAGTTTTCCTATAAAACGTACAGGGGAACCAATATTCAGCCACCTCAAAAATTACATTGGATTTCCTATGTTCAACTTGACCCGGTATATGCTAATACGATCAGACTATACGTTAATGCATATACCATTAAGAGCGGAGTCCCAAGCCCTGGGGCGTCTAAAAAATTGCTTCCTAAATCGGTTAAATATTGCTTTCTAATGTATTTATCGGATGGCGCCTACTGTACTAATTTATGAAATTATTTGAATATTGATTTTCCAGATTTGCAATTTACCGAACCATGTGTATCTTTCATTTCTTTAGAGATGGAGCGACGTTCGTAATAAATCTGTATCGGCAGATATACAGTGTACCAAATTAAATATAATATATGGGCGATCTGCACCAAGCCATAAAAGACAAATAAATGAACAAAAATAAAAAGTCTATATTTTTCTATATAGTATATAATACTATAATATCAAATACCAATGTATGGAAAAATTATTATTTTCCAGACCACCCCATGATACCTTATACAATAAGGGCGTATTTAGCCTACACAGTAGCACTTAAAATATTATTTCAAATGGAATGGTACTACCAAGAAAATGAAGCCTTTTCCATTGATAGGATGTAACCACCTGCAGACTGGTTTCGAACTCATTTGTTCTCGTCATTGCCATCGGGTGGTCTGGAAAATAATAATTTTTCCATACATTGGTATTTGATAATAATACCACCTGAAAAGTATAGACTTTTTATTTCTGATTTATTCAAATAACGTCTCTTCAGATTGTGTGATAACATAAATACGGCTGTAAAATCTTCTTTTAAATTACTCTTTGTACACCTTTAAATATTACCTGAAAAGGCCACTCTTTCCTGGGATTGTCTTAATGATCTATTATTGCAGTAATCCTAAACGTGGTAAAATTCCGATAAAAATATTATTGGTATTTTGTTTTGATGCCTGAAAATCCCTAAAACCATAATATTGCAGGTAAAAATCATCTACTTTATTAGGTAGCAATTATCGACATTCCACCCCCCTTCACCTTGCTAGGTACTGTACCCTGCACGTAGAATCCCGGGCTATTTTCCTTTTGTTTCCTAACCGTCTTGTGTCGTACGAATTTAGTGTTTTCAGTTATTCTTTGTCGTTAGTGATCTTATTGAAATTAAAATGCCAAAATCATTGACATATACTCGGAAAAGGACGAAAAAAGCTAAGGCTGGTAGGTATATTATCGAAGAATTATCGGGAAGCGACTCAACACTACTTCTATTCCCTAAAATGACAGATAAGCAAGTTGATTTTTTTGCATAAAACTTAGGGTATCATTTAACTGTGTAATGTAATCAGTCAGCCAAAATGGCTAGTTGGTCAGTATAGTTAGTCAGTAGTAGTTAACTTATGGACAGCAAATATTTCTGAATCGTGACAGTGCCCTGGGAAAACAAGTGAAAACCCGCCCCCGCTACACCTTTTGTAGCCAATTTCCTTCTGTATTTGGCAAAAGAAAACACAAGAAAGTTACATAAATGTACAGTGCCCTGGGACCTCTGAAGTAAACTGCTGTAGACATGTTTTCTTCTACTGGCCAATTGTAAAAACCTTGCTGACCAAGTAATTATTTCGCAGCTCGGCTGTTAATAACGGCAAACCATTTAATTACTTCTCTAAAACATGTGAATTTTAAGATATACGCAAGTGTTGGTGCAGTGAGCCATTACCCAGGCAACCAAAACATAAATTTCCCAACTCAAATGTATTATAATAAAGAGGAACAATAAGTTGACCTTTGACCTTCTGGTGTCATCAGTGTTGCCAGATCTACGGCTTTTACGGTAGATCTACCGTTTTCAGAGTTAACGTTCTACCGCAGAGACACCTAAATATATCGTAATAATGAAAAGCAGAGAGAGTAGTATTAACATTGAATTTAGTTGATATTATCATTATAATACCTTTTTTGTTTTTAGTAATTTTCCTTTAAGGTGTACCAGACTGGCTGCATACCGTCTACCGTTTTTAACTCTCAATCTAACGTTTTCTATTTGTGTTTAATTTTACCTTCTTTTTTTACTATTTAAAAAAAAATCTATTTTATGTGGTACCACACAGACCGTCTACCGTTTTTTACATGTCAAATCTACCCTCTTTCTCATTTTCGATCTGGCATCACTGGTTGTCATATCGAGACGAGGGATTCGCTTTCACTTCGACTTCGATATAAAACTGCTTGAAACACGGTTGAACAATATCATCAAAAAATGTTACATTTATACGAAATTAGGTACGCATAAAAATTTCAAGATTTGGAACAGCTGACAGGATACAATTGCTTGCTATGTAAGTGAACGGATTCTATTTTTATTTTATTTAAAATGTTGTGAGGTTATATTTTATATTATTTTTAGATTTTGTGAATAAAATGGATTAAAAAAATGTTCTTCAGCTTTCCAGAATTAATTACTTCTTTGCACAAGATAATACAATCATGAAAGAAGGTGAAAATACTATTAAGAGTCCCCTTATTTGCAAAAATGCAATTTGATTTGCTGAACCCCATTGGCAAAGGTTTTAGTAGAGGGAAAATATATGCTGTATAGAGGATACTACCTATAATATTGAGGTAAGCCGAGTATGTTTTAGATTATGATATTTTTTAATGAAGCTTTACCTATATTTCAGACTATATTACATATTTAGTCGGCAATATGTGCTTTCCAAAATGGGATGAATGGGATGAAATGCTATCGCATAGTGACTTTTGTCGTCACTACAACATTATTTTGTTGAATGGTTATTTTGTGAAGAAAAACCTTACGGGTAGGTGAGTTATATAATTAAACAATAATAACTGAAATATACCTTCACGATAATGTTTTTATTAGCATTAAATATTTTAATGTTGCAAACGAGAATATCGTATTACCATAACGATTTCTTTGTAGGGAGGAAGGATCCGAGCTATGGTGCATACTTTCTGCCTCTCCGTATATAAGCTTACAATGTGGATTCATCAATTTAACTGAGTCAGATGATATAATAGCTAGGTCTTGAACTTTAATGAAATTTGTTATTATTAATTATCATTTTATGTTAATTATTGTTAATATAATACACTATTTATTTCTATAGCACAGTATTTTAGAATAAAGGAAAACCATACGTGTTTTATTCATCAGGCATTGCAGTATGCTATAAATAATTATACCTTATAAAAATGGAAACTATTTAAATGTTTTTTTTTAAAGTAAATTTTGACAGTTAGAATTTTTTATTGATTATTTTATTTGTGGGTTATATGTTTCGAAGGGCAGAATATAATATGTACGAGTAAATAACTTTTACTAGTTAACTAAAGACTCACTTGAGACTACATAACGAGACTATTTTAATAATTGTGTTATAATATTTAATAGTAAAATAACATATTTATATATTTTTTAATTATTAAGCTATACACTAAAGTATTGAACGAAGTTGCATGATATTTTAGACCTACACGTAACTTTTACAGGAACTAATTACGTATGTTTGTATATGGTATCTAATGTACAAGGTAAGTTAAAACTACATTCCGTATTGTGATCTTTAACCAGGCCGAGCGGGTTTGTGGATTTATCAATTGAACCGAGTCAGTTGATATAATAACTAAGTCTTTTTGAACTTGAATGATGAATGAAATTTGTTATTATTTATCGTTTTATGTTAATTAGTGTTACAGTATTTTAGAATAAAGGAAAACCATACTGTTTTATTAGTCAGGGATTGATATGCAATATACTTTACAAAAATGATATTTAAATGCATTTTTACAAATTAGATTTTGACAGTTCGAATTCTTTATCAATTATTTCCTTTGTGGTTATGTCTCGAAGAGCAGAAGATAATATGTAGGTACGAGTTGATGACTTTTACTGGTTAAATAAAGACTCTTGAGACTACATAACGAGACTTTTTTAATAATAGTGTGATAATCTTATGTAATAGTAAAATATTTTGAGGAAATAAATGCATTCAATAGTTTTTGTCGTTTTATTAATAATCGGTGTTAATTTTTTCGCTTCATGTGGTAAATAGTGATTGAACTTGCAAAAATTAAAAATACAAAAATTTTATGTTATATATTCAGGAAAAAAATGTCTGGCCTTTTATAAAAATTCAGGCTTTTTATACAATTATCCTACTTTTACACTTTGTCGATCTGGCAACCCTAAATACTACCAGAAATTACGACCTTTTAATGGGTTCCTGATTTTCACAACTCGGCGAATAAGCAGTATCATTTTATAATATCAATTTTTAAAGAAATTTCTACATAATATTTATATTTGGTACACTGTATATTTACATGAGTAAATATACCCGATTATGAAATCGGGTTTTCACACGAGTATACACAACCGAGTCGAGCTACTTCGCTGCCCTCACTGACACAGTAGCTGAACTTTCAGTTGGTTCGTAACTCGACTATATGACGCGGCGAAGTGCAAATATGGCTGCCAAACGTCGTCCAGCTGATAAAATATTTCGATAAAAATAGACCATTGCTGTAATAGCGCGTTTCCTTGCCTAAAACTTATGTAAACCATTACTAATAATATTGCCTTTTAGGAGAAACAATATTTTTCGATTTTGTGTAAAAAATTTTGAAATTGTCATAATTTTTATTTATTTATTACGTGGTTATTTAGCAACAGTTTCCAATAAAAATTGGTTATCGCCGAGCCCAATCTTTTATCTTTGAATAACTGCCTCCACATGTCTCCAAAACTAAATAGTTTCTAAGAATTTTAAAATGGCGCGGAGCTTTACAATAGAAATTTCATGTAACTCCCCTTTTAATGTAATTCCTGTTCTGATATGAATCTTCTGAATTGTTGACATTTCGCAAAGTCCGATATTAATTCCAAGGCGAATTTTGAAGGCGGCAGAGTGCGTATTATAATATCACAATCCACAATTCGGACATTTATAATATTTACCTTTGGAGCAAGCTTATTTAATGCTGAAATACAGGGTGTCAGTTTGAAAACTTGCCGGACAGACACACAATTTTATTGTGAAGAGAGGCGCTTTTAAAGAATATTGGAAGCCTTCTTGATAAGTTTTCAAATTATACCTAAATACGTGTCCAAGATAAGGAGGGCTAGTACAGGGATCTCGGAAACCGTAAGAGATACGAAGTCGGTTAAATGGAGGTAAAGTTGCGCATTTATGTGCCTAATAATATGCCGTTTAGAAAGTTTTAATATTCCGAGTAGTTCCGGAGATATCCGAAAAAAAACGAAATTCTGAAAAATCGTTTTATTTTGAGATCGAATTCTAAAGTAAATTGCACTTTTACATTGCCATTTTTTTCCGCTCTATCTAACAGCGTTAATTGTTTTGTAATCCGACGAGTCGGACGAGGGCCATTATGAACTTTCTTTTTTTAAATACGGTCCTGTTTTTCTGATATTGGAATTTTGCATTCTTTGAACAAACCCGAACAAACCCTAAAAACCACAAAAAAAAAAATTATGAAATACCCAATAGTTTTATGCTTATTTAATAATCCCCTTGTGTAATTAACTTACTTTAGTCCATCATTGATGATATCAAACTTTGTGAAATTTTGTAAAATCATTTATTATTAGTTAAATGTAACGTTTTGGTGGTAACCTCCTCAAATATACTTTGAATAATTTTATTTGCAGTACCTTGCAGCTCATTTGCAGGATGTCTATCGTATTCTGGTCAGCACTAACTGCAAGACAAATTCAGTACCATAGTGTCTGTCTATCGACAACACCATTTTTCTAGTATTAGTACGATTACTCCGAGATGGCTCTGTTACCTTGACGCACAAGTGCATCTGTCAAAACGGTAACAGAACTGCTCCATAAAATTATATCAGAATATTTGCCTTTGAGCAAATCATGTTTTTAAAAATAACACTGCTAAAGTCCGATTTTTTTATTGTATTTAAAAATTCAAATTAATCGACGGAATCAGTTACAGTGAGATATTACTATTACCTTGGAATTTTAAACTTCTGTAAATATTTACCTAAATTTTATATAAACTTTTAAAACTATTTCATTCATTGTTTTGAGATTAATTAATTATCATTGACGGGGATTTTTTTACTTGTCGGTTGTAATCGAAATCGATTTTGTTGGATTCGGTCGACGAGCAAACTAAAATAACTCCAAAGTTAATACAGGGCGTTAGTTAATGTACTTATTTTAATAGGCAATTCCTGGATCAATTAAAGTTAAAAAGTTTTGTATACAGAGTGTGCATTTTTGGGTAGTTCTCCGTTATTAGTAAAGATAAAAGGATGCGGTTTTCGCAGCACTCTGCTACTTTTTTGTCAAACAGAAGATGCCGTAATCAGAATTTTTCTAGGCCGCCTTGTTTTTCCAGTGACGTACTCAGATTTTTTTCTACATTCAATAGTTTTCAAGGAAAACAAACAAATTTTGCTTTTTTTAAATGGATCACCCAATATATTTTTTAATAATATAATTTACTTTGTAACAAGCTTCTCAAAAATATATAACACTTTATTTTTAGTCTTAGTATCAGGCCCACAATATACTTTTTCAAAAATATACGATGGGCAAGATCTTAAACAATGCAATGCTTTTTATATCAATATTTTTCACGTAAGCTGAAAAAAACAACGACTTTAAACCTTTATGGTTTTAACGAATGTGTTAATTTGTAGACAATAAAGCCATATTTGAAATATTCGTGCATGTCTTAAATTTTTTTACAGAATAACGACGTCATTAACGCACCGATGTGGCAATGTCAACTAAGAAAACAGTCCAATTAAGGCATAACTTTTAATTATATAGAAAACTGAAAGAATTTTAGGGTGCTACGGTCACTTGCTTAAAAATTCAAATGAGCCTATAAGCCCGTCGTTATTTAGGCACGACTGGTTCAGAAAAATAAACGACTTGTCCGGTTCAACGACTATCGAAATTGGTTCGGGTCGTGTTACTCGAAGACTATAAAAAATTGGTCTGATTTTATCGAATATCTCGACCCATTGCATGAAGCCGTAAAAGGAAAATAAAATGTCTAGTCGATGTTTTATGTATTCTGTTAATTTAATAAGGGTTTCATCTCGGCTATCGTTGGAGTTTTATAGGATTCTTCGTCCTACCTATCTAAATTCGTTCAAGTTCGAAGTTTCAAATTTCCCATAATTTTGTAATTTCTTATTTTTATCTTCTTAGGACATTTTTGGTTTTCTTTAAATCAAAAAGATTCCGTACCAATTCGTGGTGTTTCTTTTTGACTACTTTCATTATGAGAATTAAAACAAAATTTTCATTCAGTGAAGAATATTCTTGCATGATGGAAAATTAACATCCTTGTAAATTTGTCTTATATCTTACACTCAATTAATAATTATCAAGTGAAACCTCTTATAACGGATACCTCTAATAAGCGGGCATCTCTATTAAACGAATCCGGAACTAGGTATATGAAATTCCATGAAAATCAACCTCTCTTGAGCGGATTCTCCTTTGGGCGGACGCGGAGAGGCTGTTTTCATTCAAAGAGCGCGAAAACCCTCCTTTAAACGGACAAAAAAAAAATGTTTTTAAGTATTTGGTAGACGAATAAGTACGGTGCAAAGAAGACAAAACGGTAACCAATCGCGTATGCGTGGCAGAGCGAAATGACTTCGCCGAATGAAAGTATGTGTATGAGTTGTAAGGTTAAAATCGTAAACAATGGCACAAAAATGTCGCGTTTTGAGTCTGAAAGAGAATATTGATGTTGTGGAAGTTTCTAATTCGATAACAATGATTTGGGCGAGTTCATTAACATTGATAGCAATGTGCTATTAGAAGATGATAGTGACCCCATTCCTGCCGATTGTGTAGTCCAAACTGAAACCACATCACTATCTGACGACTCTGATGAGGAAGTTGAATGCAGTAATCAAACAAATGTCGCCAATTATCAACAAGCCATTAGTATGGTAAAGGAATTATAAGAGTATGCAAAGAATAGAGGTGACTCTACAGCAATGTAATTGTTATCAGACTTGGAATTACATTTTCTAGATTGCAAGTATAAAACGTTATTAGATTTTTTAGTACTACATCCTAACTAAAACTAGTGTATTTTTGTTATGTTATGTTTATTTGTACATATACATAGTAATAATTTTGCATTTACATATTACCTAATAACAAATTTCCCATGGGCGGACACATTTAGACGGTCCCGTAGGTGTCCGCCTAAGAGAGGTTTCACTGTATACAAAAATGCACGCCCCAAAAAATTTAGAAAAACTCTTATTTCGTTAATAATAATTAACCAACTATAATCACTTTTATTTTAACTGATAGAAACAGATTCTAGTGTTTAAGGGTAGTAAGGAAATTTAGAATTTAAAATTCTTACGTAACAAGAAAAATGACGTTACATTACCGATAAAGGTCAAGTTAATTTCACGTGAATTCGTTTACCGCGCTACCGTTTTCCACGTTAAAAATAAAGAAATAAAATTCCAACCTTAAAATAAAACCCATCTAAAAATAACGGTCTATCGACATAAATGTTGGTAGAATATAATCGCATTCGGATTTCTAAAAAAAGCTCCATTGATTTGAACTTCGGAGTATTGCTCATATGCGTGGGCGCAAATGAGAAGCCCATAATCCTATTAATTTTCTCCAAGTGTTATTTTAAGGTGCTTCGAATTAGCTGATGGAATTTTAATATTTTAATTGGCTAAAGAGCTTAGTTAGTGACCTATGGATGGTTTAATTTCGAGCGAATATGACGACTACAAGTAAAAAAATTACAATAAACTCAAGTAAATGTAAAAATAAGAACAATATTATAGTAAAGTTTCGATTATACCGTTGACTACAATAAATGAACAAACCCGAACAAACCCATGCTTGTGTTTGATCACAAAAAAAAAAAACCCAACTGTGTAGGTGCCAGCATCTTCAAACCTCAATAAATGGGTACAGGGTCAGCTTGAAAATATATCTGTCGATACGTATTTATTTATTTTTATGCTCAATTAAAAATACATTTTGATTGGGTATGTATTAGGGATTGGCCGAAGCGGGAATTTGACCGGAACAGTAAAATCTGGCCTAAGACCGGACCGAACCGCTGGAATTCCGGCCACCGAATCGAGTTCTCTCGTATAAACATCCAAGATTGCTTGCCAGTAATGCAGTTCCCGTTTATCGCCGAAAATCGCTTTGTTACCTTTGTAAATAAATGATCCGATGAAATTACATTTTCGAGAAAAAAGATGAAAATCCTTAATTTTTGTTATTTAATTGAGTTTTTTAGTACTCTTTGTTTATACAAATTTTATATCGCATTATTTATTGTTTTAAAACACACGTGTTCGCAAATGTTAGTAGCAACAATAGGCAGTACTCGATTTCGTCATCATTATCGGTCATTCTTTGTGTATGGGATAAAACAGTGTAACCAGTAGGTTTATAAAAAAATTTAAACATATCCTTATATGTAATTGATATGACATAAATTTAAACAAACTGATCTTTATTAGTAATCCCTATTTAAGAGATTTTTCTTTTCGATTTTTTTAAACTATAATTTCATAACTTAAAGTCCGCTCCATGGACGCCTCTTGAGTTAGGTATTATCGTGCTTGAGTTTGATTTTATCGTAGTCAATTAACACATATTTAGTGCATACAAGAACCCACTGCATGAAAGGATTTCGGCTGTTTCACCAAAACTCTCCTTTTGTGGCAACATATATGGCTGTAACCTGTCGCCTAATTGAGAAAAAGACACGAAGGAAAGCGGAACGTACGTACATTATACCATGATATGAGTGGAGTACGTAGCCCGAAACGTCCGTCCGTTTTGCGCTTAATAATTGATAGGTAACTCTAACGTTCTCCTTATCTGCGCGTTTTTACGTGGGACGTTTTTTGATAACCCCTGTATAACCAATTTACCCCTTATGGAATTTTAGTTTTTAATCTTATTTGACCAGAATGTTGTTAGATGGCAATTTGGAAATTTGAATGTTGTCCCATTATTGGCTTCCATCCGAAGGTGTATTCCCCCACCCAGGAATTGATTATTTAAAGCCTATCTAACTTCTAAGCCTTTTTAATTTAAATTTTGAAAATATAAGAACTGGTCGACACTATGAGTAAAGTGGCCAGTCTTAGCAAGTAATTTTTAGTTAGTTTTTTTACGAACGCTGTTCTTTACGATTACGATTTCGATTATTTTTGTAATGTCAGGGATGCCAGGCGTAATGCCATTGCCGAATTGACACGCACATGTCAGTCCACCAGAGCGCATGAAGAAATGATGCAAGAATTTTGTCTAAGAATGAATGAATGATTTTAATTTGAAGTATAGTTGTTTGAACGTAGGACGAGGTCTAACTTTTGTTCAAGCTATACTTATTGTTGTATTGCCTCGGACATGTCCAATGAATACAATAACAATGCAAGTTATTATATTGAACACGGAGGGCTTTTACTTATTTAATTTTATTGTCTGTTGTCATTGAGGGTTATTTTATGGGGTTAGTCCTTTCGTAAGTCGAGTATCGCGACCCGAAGTTCTCGCAAGCAAGTATTTACATTTTTTACAATAAGACTTAACCTATACTAACATTCCTGTTTCAACCAACCTATCATTCATCTGTCACGTACTCTGTTTTTAAATTTAGATTTATTTTCATTATTTACAATATAAAATAAACCTAAGCTAGCATTTTGTTCCCAACTACCTACTGATTTCCAAAAAAAATTATAATTCGCGGTAGTGACTACTAATACGAACTTAAGATATTTTAACCCTTACTTTTGATGTCACAATCGGGTAATAAGATATCGCGGCATTATTTATACTCGCATGGACAGCTACGAGTTTTCGTAAATCAATTTTAGTTGTTATTTAGACTCGCACTAAAATTCACGAGTTTGTTCGGGTTGAAACATACGAGGCTTGAAGGAGATTCCAGAGTTATTTATACTCGCACGGAAACTGAGTGTTTAATGACAGTCCAGTATTTTTTAAACTCGCCGGTAAAGCCGTGCTCGTGATTTTTGCTGATGAAGCATATTGAAAGATTACGTCAACATTCGATCCAATTTCCTTTTTAAATTAAACCATGGAAACTGCTAAAATACTGTGTTGTCATTGGTGGTTCGCATGGGTTTCCATGGTTTTGAATGCTACGTCACTGCCTTCAGTTTTGGTCTCGAATTATAGTATATTATTATTGTAAAGTTTAGTTGTGTGGTCAAAACATTCGTAAATTTAGATAAGTATTTTTATTCTCGTCCACTCCATGCCAGAACAGCAAGAAAAAATAATATTTGAAGTTTTTTTTGCAATGCATCTGAAAGAAAATTTATTTGACTTAAAAAAATAGACGTGATGGCTTAAATTTTCCACTTCATGGAAAAAATGGACAATGCTTGTACATTTTTACCTAAGATCGGAATATTGTACTAAAACGTGGATATTTCACATATATCATACAAAATATGACATTAAAATGTATTTGCCATCTCTGATTTTATCCCGTAGTGAAAGAATGACCCTTATAATATCATATCTTAAAAACGACACGTATCATTGTTCCATGGTCGCGATAATTTTACCTTTGTCCAACTGAAAACCAGTCGAACTGTCTGCCGCATTTCGTAAAATCATTTTAGCGGTCAGCAAGATTAGAAATTTTTACAAAAAAAACTTTGATCACGATCACACGATTATTCGTAGAAGCCAGCTGGCCGCTAATTGAATAACTTGATTTGTTGACCTAACTAGGTTGTTAAATGGCATGATATGACTGTTCCTTTTAGTTCTGTATAAGTACTATTATAGTTTATAGGATTTTATATACATAAATCGGATTCAAGCATCATAATTGAAAATAATATAAAGAAGCTCATATGGTCTTATCCAAGTTTTATAATTCAAAAATATCGCCATTCACTAAAAGGACGCCGTTGAAATTCAAAAATCTATTTAATTTTACTATGTGTGTTTAATTTGGTTGTCTAGCGTTCTTAAGGACCGCTCTCCGCAAGTGGCGATTGACGGATTTCTCTCAGACACCTTCACCATCAATGCCGGTGTTCGTTCCTCAAGGGTCCATATTGTGCCCCACTCTCTTATTACTCTACAATTTTAATATTCAATGTAGGGGGGCCGTCTGCGGCATATTTCACACTTTTATTAGGTCATAACTTTTTTGTGCCGCAGTGTATACCAAAGAAAGGTAAGAGAACCCTGCCTAACAATTATCGACCAGTCGCATTGCTTTCAGTTATATCAAGAGTAATAGAGAAAGCTATTAACCAACATCTTCTAAAGTACCTGGAAGGCTTCAACATTATCAGCGATCATCAATATGGTTTTCGGAAGTCAAGATCAACTGGAGATCTTCTAGCCTATGTCACCCATATTTGGAACAACGCAATCGAACATCATGGGGAGTCTCGGGCTGTTGCACTGGATATTTCTAAAGCTTTTGATCGTGTTTGGCATGAGGGACTTCTAAGTAAACTGAGATCCTATGGTATGCCCAGTCGATTCTATGCATGGTTGTCTAGCTTTCTTAAGGACCGCTCTCTGCAAGTGGCGATTGACGGATTTCTCTCAGACACCTTCACCATCAATGTCGGTGTTCCTCAAGGGTCCATATTGTCTCCCACTCTCTTCTTACTCTACATTAACGACCTTCTAGTGAAAACGAAAAATCCGATATTTAGTTTTGCCGACAATAGCACACTTATCTCATCTTTCTCTTTGAATGCGCAAACATCGGCTGCCGACGCACATCTTCGCAGACAGCATGAAGTATTACGCCTCAACGAAGACCTGGAAGAAATTTTGGCTTGGGATGACAGTAACCAAGTCGAATTTAACGCTAAAAAACCCAGGCAGCAGTTTTTTCCAAAAAGGTTAACATTACAGAACCGGATATAGTCATGGACGGACACGCAATCCCACTGGCTTCATCTAATAATTTGCTGGGCGTCAATCTGGGAGGAAATATGTCTTGGCATAACCACGTTGTGGCAATCGTCAAGATAGCTTCTAAGAAACTTGGTGTACTCTTCCGAACCAGAAAGTTGTACACACTTCAAGAACTTTTGACGCTGTACAAAGCCCAGATTCGACCATCACTAGAGTACTGCTCTCATGTCTGGAGCTCTGCACCCAAACATACTCTTCGGCTACTGGATTCCATCGAAAGGAGGGCCATTTGTCTGATTGGAGACCACGAGCTGACGAAGAACCTCGACAGCCTAGAACATCGAAGACAGGTTGGGGATTTGACTCTTCTTTACAGATATTTTCATGGAAAGTGCTCGGCTGAACTTGCCCTCTTAATTCCGCCCAGAGTGGCGAATAGAAGAAATACACGACGAACCACTGCCGCCCATCCATATGTGATTAAGCTTAGTACTTCTCGAACTTCATTATTTAAGATTTTTTTCATCTGGAGGACTTCATCCTAATGGAACGACCTTCCCGAGATCGTTTTTCCCAACGAATATAACCTCCAACGATTCAAAACCAACGTGAATCGCTTCTTTCGCACACGCACCACTCCCAGAGTGCCCTAGAGGATTTTTCCTATGGTGCTTGTGTTTGATCATTAAAAAAAATAATAATAAACTAAATCGGTTTCTGAATATTTCGTCACACCATTTTGTTGGTATTTCAACGCTCCATATTTTCTAAACGAGTGGATCGATTTTCGATGGTCCACCCTGTATACACTAGGTGTCGATTGAAACGTCGCGTCTAAACACCTAGTCGTTTTCGACAGGATCTTTTACCAATCCCTAATTGCTATTTGTTTAAATGTTATTCACCCATGGTATCTTCAAGGTATTCTACTTGACTTACCCGGTAATACCAGTAAAATGACGACCCATTAAAAATCGATTTCAAAACCTTTATTTCCTGATTCACCTCCTTAGTAGGATTGTTCGTCAATATTGGTTCTAAAAACATGAAATTTTAAATAGGAGTGTCCAAAGATAACTTTTTAAATTGCCCAAGGGAGTTTCTCCATATCAATAATCTTATCATACATTTGTGAAATGTGTCGCAAGCAGTAGCGGCTCGTGACCTATGATAGAGAGGGTTCACAAGTATGGTGAAATTATTTTTTAAATTTTATTTTTGTGTAACGACCAAACAATTACTTTCTAGGCGTTTTAAATGTAAAAAGAAAAAAAGTAATAAGAAAATGCGCTAGGTAAAACATATTTTTATTTATTTTTTAATTTTACACAAGGAAATTGTTTTATGACGAGAACGAATCGAGCCACGAGACTGACAAGTTGGCATTCTTCATAGTTTCAGTGTTTTTAGTCATATTTATTTACATTTCTAATGTCATTCTATAGATAGTTCTGTTTCGCTATCGCTATCCTCATCAAAATTAATTATAATTGGATTAATTATACGATCCAGACTAATATACGAATTTTCTACAGTTATTACGTGACGGACTGAATTTTTCCCACTACCTGGGGGAATATCATTAAAGCATTTTCGTATTAATTCTACAACACTAGAACTTAAAGTCGGAGAAATATTTTCAGACCTAACCAGTGATTTTAACTGGTGCCACATATGCTCTATGGGGTTAAAAATGCAATAATAGGGTGGGAGCCGTAGCACTGTATGTCCAATTTCTTCTGCCAATGTGTCACAAACATATACTTTTTTTATACAAAATGTCTTTAAAACTTCTAAAAGATCACTTTTTATAACTTTCTTCAAAATGTATATCATTCGCCGTCATGTAGTTCTGAATCTCCAATTTTGTATTATTTGAGCTGTGATAGCTCGCATTGTCCATTACTATCACGCTATTCTGAGGAATGTTTGGTAAAAGACAATTCTTGAACCATTCCTCAAAAACTAACAAATTTTACCACAAAAAGATATTTAAATATAAATTAAGCAACCTAACCTACCTGATGTGCCGATATTTAATTATAATTATTACAATCCGGTCCTTTCCACATAATAATAACAAACGGTCATAAATAATGGGATGGCCCCAGCTACTTTTACTGCAGTCATTAAGTTATATCCATTTTTCGTGAAACGATCTTTATCAAGGTGGTATTTTGTTTGAGAGATGCCTAATGTGTTGGGACCAGTTAAGATCATTGTCAATCACCAAACCCAGATATTTTAGATTTTGAACTTCTTCTAAAATTAAGACATTTATTTTAATAATAATTATTATATTTTTTTGTTTAAATATCATATATTTCGTTTTGTTTATTATAATATAACCAATTAAGATATAAATTTAGATCATCATTTACCACATTATTCAATGCCTTCTCCTCCTCACCGGTATACACTAATACTGTATGATCCGCAAATTAAAAATGTCTAGCTTTGAGGGCTTGATCTTAGTTCGTTAAATAAAACAGCTCGGCTGTTATGTTCATAATTACAACACATTTTTTTAAATTCAGTTCTGTCCAGATCCGGTATAAAATCCGGGCGAACCGGATATTGAAGAAGAAGGCCGGATTACCATTGGCCATTTTAAATCTCTAATATTGGTAAAATTAGTCTGGTTTCAAATTTGCAACTCTATTGTCAACTGACGGTTTGATTTTAACGTCATCAGCCCAGCTGGCTTTAAAAAAATCTCTACTACCTACAAGGCAATCACATTAAGTTACTTACTTATATTTTAAGCTTTTTTAAATACAAAATAAATTTTACTAATATCAGGATATATCGATAAAAATTAGCATAGAACTGTAATATAAGATTCTTAATATTCTCCTATGTATAGCTTTAATACTTGATTATAATCAAATAAACGTTTTTTCATCAGAGGATAATAATAAATAATGTATTTTTATTGCTGGAAAGTCCGCCTCTGACTGTTGGCTATACCCGCCATACACCCACGACATCGGTACGGCACTAATCGACCTTGTCGTACTGTCACAATGTTGCCAGATATTATAATTTCCTGTCTTTTTAAGGTTAATATTTTTAAGTTCATGTGATGACGAACATCTCCAATCTCTCCTAGTCCATTATCGTTTGTTTGAAGCTTTGCCGCCACATATTATACTCTAGGAAATTCTTTCATATTTGCCCTGTTGTGCGAGTTGACATCATCGCTCTCTAATGTTTTCTTGACTACCATGTTTATTTGATAGTGTTTTTCAATCGGACTGATACGATATGATAAACTAACGACTTTTTTTTTTCAGTGAGGAGGTGTTACTGCGAAGGACACTGTCCAAATGGCCAGATCAATGGAACCTGCGAGGTCCGAATGGGAGGCATGTGTTTCACCGACGTGGAGGCATACATTGAGGATGGAGAGGAGTTCCCGGTCAGACGATACGGATGTCTTCCACCGGATGAAGGCAGCCTCATGCAGGTTAGTTACACCATAGATAAAGAAAATTTTAACAAACAACAAATTTTTCTCGGTGCATTTCATTCAATCTATTTTTTCATTAAATTCAAATAGCCACCTGCACTGAAACTACTCTACCATGTACAAAGTGTCCAAGATAAGTAGGGAATTTGATAGCTTTTTTTCTTCCGAATGCAACGATGTATGACACATTGTGGTTTAATGACGTTTCGCGGGTTTTTTGAACAACATCAGGAAATTTTGGGATACGGTCCTGTATTTCTCCTAATTTTATAAATAATATCTCATAAGTAAACTCTAAATTTTTACTTATGTTGGACTAGTTCAATAATTATAATTTAATAATAAACCACAAGTAAGTGAACAAGTTCTTGACAGTCCCATTGTGATCGTTTGAGAGCATTTTAAGAGGTTTTCTATTTTCCAGAAAATGTGGAACATAAATTTACAAATGCTGAAAAGTTTGATATTCTATCGCATGTTTTATTTTATCTCAAAAAACTGTTATGTAACAGTTAGAAGATGTTATTTGTACTTAGAGAATAACGGAAATGATTTTGAACACCTGAGTTCCTTACTTTTTTCTATGTTCGTTTTATTACTGTTTTGGAATGATTTTTGTTCACTTATTTGTGCTCTATTATTAAATTAATTGTTATTTATTGAACTAGTCCAACATAAGTAAAAAGTTTAGAGCTTACTTATGAGATATTATTTATAAAATTAGGAGAAATACAGGACCGTATCCCAAAATTTCCTGCTGTTGTTCAAAAACCCTCGAAACGTCATTAAACCACAATGTGTCATACATCGTTGCATTCGGGAGAAAGAAAGCTATCAAATTCCAATATCAGGAAAACAGCACCGTATTTAAAAAAAGAAAGTTGATAATAGCCCTTCGAAGACGACTCGTCGGATTACAAAACAATTAACGCTGTTAGATAGAGCGGAAAAAGTGGCAATGCAAAAGTGCAATTTACTTTAGAATTCGATCTCAAAAAAACCCAGGAAAACAATAAAACGATTTTTCAGAATTTCGGCTTTTTCCCGATATCTCCGGAACTACTCGGAATTTTAAAACTTTCTAAACGGCATATTATTAGGCACGTATTCGGTGAGAAATGTTTCTAAAACCATGTCAATCCTTGGGTGTTTTACCTTAATTTTTATATATTTTCTGTTTTAACTCGTGTTTTCTATTTCAGTGTAAAGGACATCTGGTACCTCACCGGGACAGCAAAACGATCCAATGTTGCGACGACTCTGACTTCTGCAACAAAGATTTAAAACCAATGTATACCCCCAGGCCGACAACAGATGTCCCCAGCTTCGGTACAACGGATAACTTACCCTACATAGTTCTCCTCACATCTGTCACGTTTTGCCTTACATTATTCCTATTGGGGATAGCATTCGTCTATATTAAATATAGGAAGAAGGAAGTACAAAGTAAATTTAACCTCTACTCGAAGGGATACCTTTCAGAAAAGTATCCCAACATGGAAGTTCATGGCCCTCTCGCTAGTTTGATAGAACAATCCAGCGGATCCGGCTCGGGCTTGCCAATTTTAGTACAAAGAACCATATCGAAACAAATTCAAATGGTCAAATCGGTAGGAAAAGGACGGTATGGTGAGGTGTGGCTGGCAAGGTGGCGAGGAGAGAAGGTAGCGGTGAAGGTATTCTTTACGACCGAAGAGCAAAGTTGGTTCAGGGAAACGGAGATTTACCAGACGGTGCTTATGAGACATGAGAACATCTTGGGTTTCATTGCGGCTGATATTAAAGGTACCGGAAGCTGGACTCAGATGCTCTTAATTACGGACTACCATGAAAATGGTTCTCTCTATGACTACCTTCAAGATCACTGCCTGGATACTACCTCGCTACTACTCATGACTAAAAGTATAGCTGCGGGATTATCGCACTTGCACACGGAAATATTCAGCACCCGCGGCAAACCCGCTGTAGCTCACAGAGATATTAAAAGCAAAAATATTTTAGTTAAAAGAAACGGCGAGTGTTGCTTAGCCGACTTTGGTTTAGCTGTTAAATTTTTGAGCGAGACCAACGAGATCGACGTTCCTCCTAACGTACGAAGTGGTACGAGGCGGTACATGGCCCCGGAGCTCCTGGACAAATCGATTAATTCCCTGGATTTCGAAGCCCACAAAAAATCGGACATGTACGCTTTCAGCTTGGTTCTCTGGGAAATGTCCCGGAGATGTGCCACAGGTGACAAAATGAAAATTATAGACGATTACGCGGTGCCATATTACGACTGTGTGCCGAGCGATCCCAGTTTCGATGACATGATGCAGGTTGTGTGTATAAAGAAAATACGACCCCAGATACCCCCAAAGTGGGAGACGGAGGAAGTATTACAGACTCTTTCGAAGGTTATGCAAGAGTGCTGGCATGCGAATCCCGACGTGCGATTAACGTCTTTAAGAGTGAAAAAGACGCTGTCGAAATTAGACCCAGACTTATCGATAAAAATTGTGTAGTCGTTATTATGTTAAAAACTAGTGTAAATTTTTCAATATTGTCCTTACGATACTGCGCCCTCGGTTGTTGATGACTGACGGTGAGAATAGAGGGTCCGTGAGGTGGAATATCAGTAATTTGGTTTTTCGTGGAGTTTAGGTTTTTTTATCTGATGAAATGACGTAGAGAGTTGCTGAGAGGCGCTGTACCGCTTTAGATAGGAAATTCTTAACATATTCAAAATTATATCGAGCCATGTCTGAAAATGAATTTACAGCATCTGCCTGACCCCCAAAGTCACGGGAAACACATTTTCTGACAAGTCAACCCTTGCATATACTTTTCCGAGCGTGTTAAAAAAAATTAATGGAAAAATTATAAGGTCTCAAGTGACATGGGTGCAAGTGGGCTTAATCGATTTGTATTCCCATGGAGATGAGTCGTAAACAATTTTCTGATAAAAAGAATATTGCGAAAGTGCGGTATTTTTTCTCAAATTTTTTTTTTTAATAAAAGTCTGGTTTATTCTGCTATAGTTTCTAAAATATTCCCCTTGGAGAATTATTTCTAGGTTTATCTGATTCCCTCATCTTTTCAGAGCATTTTGATATATATAAAGTTACCAGAAACATGGAGAAATTAAGAGAATTCGTAACGGTGATAGCAAAATTCATCATATTTGAATAAATCATACACCTTATGGGAAAATAGGCTTAATTTGGTAATATTGCGAATATAATATACAGTCATACGACTGAGCAATACCTGCCTTCCGGTATCTCTGCGTAATATTGTCAAAATTCCGCCTAGCTAGGTGCGATTCGTCTGAAATTTTTTTTTCCACAATATTTGGGTGTCAAGGAATGTAGTGTGACAATTGTCTGACATGTCACGATCGTTTTCCGAATTTCCTCCGAGGAGATTTTTAAAAATTCCGATAATAAAATGGCGAGACCTGGAACGACAAAATTTTTTTCACGTAATCTTTAAGATATAATGTTTCATTCTAGAAAGTTTCAACTTCAAATTCGCTTTTTTTTTTAATTTTCTTTTTTTACACGCTCGGAAAAGTATATGCAAGGGTTGACTTGTCAGAAAATATGTTTCCCGTGACTTTGGGGGTCACGCAGATGCTGTAAATTCATTTTCAGACATGGCTCGATATAATTTTGAATTTATTGAGAAATTCCTATCTAAAGCGGTACAGCGCCTCTCGGCAACGCTCTACGGCATTTCATCAAATGAGAAAGTTGTAGAGGGGGACCTAAACTCCACGAAAAAATCAAATTACTGATATACCACTTCACCAACCCCCTATTGTCACCGTCTCTCCAACTAATATATTTCTATTTCTTTTCAAGTATTTTAAGTTTTAAGGCGCTTACAGACTGAAGATGTATGGTGGAAGTTACACGGCAGTTTTTTATACTTTTAAAAGTACCTATTAAATTTTATTGTTCAAAATTCTATAATTTAACTTTTGTTCTTCTATCTATATCGGAGCTTGACAGGGAGAAATAGCTAATAGGACATGAAATTGGCAATAAAATAATGTTTCAAATAAAACATCAACCGTATATACAGGATGGCCTGACAAGCAAACCTGACGTGTTTTTGGATTTTGTCGAAAAGTTCTTTTCCAGCCTGCAATGCGTTGCGGTACGTTTTCGACGGGCCACTCTGTATAAAGCACATAAAAAGTGCTTTGTATACGTCCTTTTTAGCCGTAAATTCAATGGCATATTACTTGTAATAAGGTGCCTACAGACGATGCTTCGATTTGCCATTCATGATTCGCGATACGCGGTTCGTCTCGTTCGTAGTATGACTGCGAACTAGCGAAAAGCACTATTCACGAATTGTCCGCGAACCAGGCATAGCGAATCACGAACCGCGATTCTGTGCATAATCTGTAGCCATCTTTAGCCATTTCTCGGTCAAGATGTTCATAAAAGTATTTTAATTTATGTTAATTGTAACTTATTTTTATATTTTTACCATTGTTTTCTTATTTTATACCCTACAAAAGATAGCAAACCTAATAATGACAAAATAACTATGATCTGTGTTAATAAATTGAACTCGCTCACGTAACCTGCAGCATGCTGCATGCTTCTTCAATCTGAACGCTTCCTTAATGGCAGTTAAATAAAATAATACAATCCCAACGTTAGCTTTAAACTCGATCGAGGGTGCAGTATTTTAAAGAATCTACAAAATGTACATATTATGATCGAAGTTAGATGTAAATATTTATAAGATATAACAGGTAGCTTTAAAAACGATGAAGTAACTGAATTTTGGGAATTTTATGTAAATATTTTTACCTTATTTTTTAAATATTTTTAAAAAATCTTTATTTAGGCGAGTTGTTTTGGTTTGTTGGAAGAGCTATTTAAGTACAAGTGCATGGACGGATTAAAAACCTGGATGATTTTTTAATTTTTTCCATACACAAATTTCTAGAATCATATAATTTTCTTTACGCATAGTAGAAATTGGCGATTGTTAGTCATGGTTAGTTTTAAATTATTTAAATGATTTAAATTTAATTTATAAATACTTTGTCGTTGGTGTTTTTCGAGAGTTACGTAAGATTCCCAGATATTTTGAAACAATAATTTGACAATATAATTCAAGAAATTTGATGAACCCTCAAGACAAAAAACCAACAATAACCCAAACATGTCTTTATATTATACTATATTATATACATACATACCTACATGTTTAATACTTGTACTTTGGAACAGAACTATGAACTCATTTTGATGCTGTACAGCATTATTACATATTTTTTTAACACCCTGTATTTCGAAAACGAAGCTTCATTCTTTCAGAGAGGTTAGGAAACACCCTGTATAGCACTATAGTCTCGGTTTATTTTATTAGTTCAAAGATAGTTTAACTTTTAAGGCCAATTTATAGACTTGATGTTACTATTGACGGTGCAGTTTGACGGTGGCCGTAAAAAGCTGTATTTATTAACTTGACGTTGACGACAATAACATAACCTGTTTTTCTCGGCTATTCTATAATTTTATGTGATTATATTCTATATTTTTATGTGATTATATTAATTTTGGTGTTCATGTGATCTGAATGATACTATCAACGAATAAACAGGAAGAAGACAAACAGCCATGTTAACAAATCGAAGCAAGTATGAACACACTAACAAACCCGGCATCCATTACGTCTGGCATCAGCTGACAAACGCACGTGCGTTTCAAATGTCACTTTTGTCCAAATTTTTATTACTGTCAATATTTTAAAGTGACATTTAACCAAAGACAAACAGCCATGTTAACAAATCGAAGCAAGTATGAACACCAGCCCGGTGAGACTGCTTATGGGGGAGGTCGAAACACGTAAGAAGGCCTTGGAAGTGATGCTAAGCCTACTCTGCTCCATACGCTCACATGTAACCTACTTTTATCTATCTGTTTCACTCTATCATTTAAGCGTCAATATCAGACTTACGTAGAGTTAATATGGAAAGCCCAAAAGTGAGTGTTTATGCAGGCGACTTGATCCTGGTCATATTTGTCTCACTTTACTGAATTAGGGAAGGTTGCTGCAGACAGAGACAGGCATAGAATGCGAACAGCACGAATTGTTAAATAGTTTAACAAGCTAACTTCCTTCGTCTGGCGGGCATGGAAATCAAGCAACATCTGATATGATTTAAAATGGTGGAGAAGTGGAGAAGAGAAGACGCATCTTTAAATTTTAAAATAATTTTTAATATTCTAATCTTTCACGAAAAACGTCGTTTCCTTTTTGGTGCAAGTGAGTAATTTGTAATTGAAACATTCATTTAGTAATCTTTACTGAGAGTAAGCTTCAATAATAAT